>NC_069438.1:15009293-15049556 GCF_026875155.1 Cherax quadricarinatus
CACAGTATTGACATTGTCACAATCCTGTACTGTCAGGAACTCTTCTTCACGTACAAACTTACTGTTGCCCCCTAGGGGTTCAACGCGCTCTCTTCAGAGTCTACTGTTACCCCACTACACTACTACTACTATTACAACTACACTTTCTATATACAACTAAAACCCTATACTTAATATTACAACTACAACCTCCAACTATTTTACAATATTCTACAATTTTTTACTACAACAACAAACACTACTTGTTAAAATTTGAGACACTTTCAGCATAGGAACTTTATTCGGGAAACTTTCGCCACACAGTGGCTTCCGTCCAATACAAAGAAAGGCGAAAGGGAGAGGAGGATGAGGAAATTCAGTCCCAACCGGATCTTACGCCTTCCTCTTTGTATTGACGATACCCCACTGTGGGGCGAAACTTTCTGAATAAAATTCCCATACTGCATAAGGTCTCAATCTTAAACTTGTCGTTTTTCAAACCTTTCATCACAACTGTCAACACGGCAGCATCAGGGATCTTGTTACAAAAATTTTTCAACATTTGTTCAACCTTTGGACGAAGACCATTTCACTAGGGGAGGTACTACTAGACCCCCCTCCACCTCTTCCGCCCCTCACACAGTATATAAACACGTCTACGGCCCCAAACTGTACATCTAAAAGATGAGGGATAACACATCGCCCTTTCCATTCAGGACGATACCTCATTCCCTCCCTCCTACCCCTTTCCTCTTTGTATTGGACTGATAAGCCCGTGGGGCGAAACTTTTTCCAAAAAAAAGATTCCCATATGCTGCATAAGTTCCAATTTTCAACTTTCGGTTTTTAAAACCATTCATCAAACTACTACTACTACAAAAAACCACTAAAATTTACAACACTATATTTACTAATTACAACTACTACACTACTTTTTAAACTACAATATTTCCCTACATTACAACACTACACTATTAAAAACTACTACACTCTACTTTTACAACTACTACACTACACACACTATTACAACTACTACCTTCACATTACAACACACTACACACTATAAACACTACTCGCATTTACAATTACAAACACTATACTACCTACTACATTAAAACTACTACTACTTCTACTATTCAACTACACTACTACTACTACTACACTATTAAACAACTACTACTTCTACTTTTACAACTACTACTACTATTAAAACTACTACTACGTTTACTTTCTATTTCTACAACTACTCTACTACACACTATTACACACACACTTTTTACTACTTTACTAACTACTCCTATTACAACTACACTACTCACTATTACAACTACAACAAAATCAACTACTTCAAACTACACTACACACTATTACAACTACTATTACAACATACTACTACTTCTATTACAATACAACACCAAAACAACACTTCTACAACTACTAAAACAACACTACACAATCCTTCAAAAACCTACACAAACACTACAAACCCTACTACTACAACAACTACACGCTACAACACCACACAAACTACAACCTCTACTATACTACTAAAACCACAACTACGCTACTATAACCACTCTAAACAAGTACTACTATACTACTACTCCCACCCACTACCCTACCACACTATCACTACTACTACAAAAACTTTTACTGCTACACTACACTACAACTACTACACAACTTTTACACTACAACCACTACAACCACTAAAAATACCACACAACCACTACAACTACACTACCACACTCAACTACTACAACCACACACAACTATTACTACCACACTACAACTACTACTACCCCCACTACTAAAACAACTACTACCACACAGAAAACTATACCACTACGTACTGCTACCACTACTCCTACCACTACTACAACACTGTCACTACCACTATAACACTCCAACTACTGCACCACTACACTCCCACTACAACACTACTACCACTAAAACACACTACTCTACAACTACTACATAAAACCACCCTACACCACACAACTATTTCTGCGCTACTATCTCCATCACCACCACCACCACTACTACACTACACCACTACACAGTACTACACTACGCTCACTACTACTACCACCTACTCCCACTACTCACCCTACACAAACTAGACCACTGGCACAAAAAACTACACACTGCTGCTACAAAACCCTACTACGCTGCACAACACACGCTGCTGCGCATACCTTACATTCCCACTACTACCACACAACTACATACAACACTACACCACCACTACACCACTAAACTACTTCCTCGCTACTAACTACTACCTCCACCACCACTACTACTAACCAGTACTACTACCACACTATACTACTACACGCTACAACTACACTACAACTCTACCACACTGCTACCACACAGTACTACTACAACTATACAGACTACTACAACTAGTACTACGCTACTACAACTACACTGCGCTCAACTATACACAATACTACACCACTACACTACACCCCGCTACTACACCACTACTACAACTACTACTCCCCTGGTTTTCTACAACTACTACTACCACCACCACACTACTACTACCCTAAAACACTACTGCTATTACTATCACTACTTTTACTACCACCACCACCACTACACCCCATTCTACTACCACCAAACTACAATTACTACCACTACTACTCACACTGCGCACAACACCAGACTACTACTGCTACTACAACTACCACACTATACGGCTACTACACTACTATTACTCTACACTACACCATTACTTTTACAACTACACTAGTACTACTACACTACGCGCACAACACTACAACTACTATACTACTACGCTACTATAACGCTACCACTACACTAGCACAACTACGACTCAACTACAACTAAACTACTCCACTCTACTAAACGCTATACACACTGACTACAACTACACCAAACTAGTACAGTACTACACCACTACACTGCTAGTACTACTACCACTACTAGTACACTGCTACAACTACTGACACACTGCACAAACTACTACTACCACTACAAACTACACAACTACTAGTACTACCAACTACAGTACTACTACTGCTACCCAACATACTACTAAAACACTTGTACTACACTGCAAAAACAACTACTACCACTACTACACACCACTACAAACCAACTAAAAAATTCTACTACTACCACTCCCACTACAAAATTACTACTGCTACTACAAGTACACGCCACAAAAATCTACCCCACTACTACACTATACACTACACTCTACTACTACCACACTACAGTACTACACAAACACTGTACTACAACTACTACCACAAAACTACTACAACACACTAGACTAAAACCCACTACAATTTAAAAATACACTAAAACTACAGTACTACACAACTACATTTACTACTAAAAACTACTACATACTACAACGCACTACAACATACCACTACCACAACATTAGTACTACACAACTACTGTACACACCACATACAACTATTTACCACACAATACTACTACAACTACCACACAACTACTAGACTACAACTACTACTACTCTACTAAAACACTCACCACCACTACGCTACTACACTACTACTACAGACTGCACACAACATCTCTACACTTACTACAACAACGCACTACAACTCCCCCACTACTACTACAAAACTACAACTACTATATACTACGAAATTTCTACTACAAAACTACTAAACTACTACTAGTACTACTCTATGCTCAAACTACAACTACCACACAACTTTTAGTACACAATACACAGACTCCCACACTACTACAACACTATTAGTACACACAACACTAGTACTACTAATTTACTGTACAAACTACTACCAACTATAACACAACTACTATACTACACTGCACTACAACTACTACTACAACATTGTACTACTACAACACTACAACTACACCACTACTAATAACTAATCTACACAACCTAGTACTACAAACACACTAGTACTACTACGGCACTACAACACTACTACCACTACTGCTTTACACTATCACAACTACTAGTCCCCTATACTCTGCTACTACAACTACTACTGCACTACAATACACACCATACACTGCTACTCTAGTACAACTACTACACTAGTACTATCTAACGCTACTACAAACCACTACAACTACACAACTCATTAGTATACTACAACTACTACTATCTACTACCACTAACAACTACTACTACCACTACTAAAACAGTACTACACTACTCTGCTACACAACTAATACCACTACACGCCAAACTACTATACTACTACTATTGCTAAAAAATATCGCTCCACGAAGACAAACTTGTGGGGTCGTAAAAAAATCTCAATGTTGTGAGAAAATTTTCCCCTACTATTAAACTTTTAAAAAAACCCATTCTTAATTGGAAGAGAAGGAGCGCGTGCAGTTAAAATTTTCGAAATAAATTCTGTTGGGCCAGTAGCGGCATGCAGGTAGGCTTTGTTCGTGGTGCGCCAAAAGAAACACCTGGTTGTTCGGGCCAAATTCCATCACGAACCGGGTCACAGACCGGGCCGCGGGGCTTTGATCCCTAAACCCCTCCAGGTATACTTCTTTTTATACTGATATTAAAAAATTGCCCTAAAATTTATTATTTTTGGCTCACTCCCCTTTACACAGGAGTTTTCATAATTTTGGTTAGGTGTTTCTGGCCTTTTTACGTACTAAATCATGAAGTTGGGCCTCTGTGGTCAGCAAATTTTATTTGGCCGACTGCTTTTTTTTTCACATTTCATTTTGCTGTACGAACATTTTCCATACCATCATCCTGGGGAATAAAATTCAAAGAAGTGATGTTCTTGAGATGGGGACAGTCAGAGTGAGTTGTTTTTGCGCCCGTCTTTTTGTCAAAGCTGTCTTCTCGCTGACCAAAAAGGAGCCAAGTGCGGGACCTTACACATTGGGCCCCGTACTAACAGTAAGGGCCCCCCGAATTGAAGGGTTTGATGTAGACAGATCTTCCAGGAAGAGATGAGTTTGTTTTCTCTTTTTCTCTTTCTTCAAAAAAGCCGAGTTGAAAGAGGGGAAGCAACCAAGAAAGTGGACAACTCAAGGGTGAACGCAATTGTGCCCACACAAGCCTTTTCATCGTTGAACCTGCGAGATACGTCTAATCTTTAGGCTTTCCCGGCCCCTTGTTTTCAAGATTTTTTAACGGGCTCTTCATGTCAAATTTTGGGGCAAAATTTACCCCAAGGATATCAAACCCATCCCCGGGGTTCCAACACACTCCCATTCATTTTGCCACTGCCCCATAACCACCTGGTGCAGAGACCCTTTTCCCCCACGCTCTAGCATTCCCCCATAGTGCCAGACCATTCTCACGCGCCTAGCATTACCATCTGGTCGTAACCATCATTCCACCCCTGCTCCACATTACCAAAGTGAGAAGATGGAATGCTCTACATTTCCAGTGTGTTTCCTAGACCATCATTCTCACCCCTGCTCTAGCATTAACCATCATGGTGCCTAAAGACCATCATCATGTGTGTTTTCTCAGAAGCAAATGTGACCTTTCATCGTTTTCCCCAGACTAATACAGCAGTAGAGCCGAAAGTCTAGAAATAAAGATACCCAGATGTTGCATGTGTGTGTAATTCTTCAGTAGATTTTACCCTACCTTGATTGTAGTCTTGCTTAAGTCTCTACCTTGATTGCGGTCTCAGTACAAGGTAAACTTTAATAGATACATTGAGCCTTGATTCCTTTATCATCATCAAGAGACTTCTCGAGAGAGAGAAAAAATTCCTCTCTTCAGTTTCCACCCTGAGGGCCGACTATCATTATCATCCTGCTCGTTATCACCATTATCATCCTCGTTATCATGCTGGCTGGAATCATGGGATTGGCGAGGCTTGCCTCCGCCTCTTCCTCGTCGCAAAGTTTGGCGACTCTTGATGTAAAGTTAGAGGCAGTGAGAAGCATAGTTATGGGAGTTACTGGGTGACGAATGATGACTTAGTACACCAAGGTCACGAACCATTCGTACATATATACAAGCATACACTGTGTGGGTCGTCTGCACACACATACACGGTGTGGGGTGAGAGGCAGCCATCTACACACACACACACACACACACACACACCATGTAGGTGAGAGGCAGCCATCTACACACACACACATGGTGAGAGGCAGCCATCTACTCACACACATACACACCATATAGGTGAGACTCAGCCATCTACACACACACACCATGTAGGTGAGAGGCATCCATTTACACACACACACACCATGTAGGTGAGAGGCAGCCATCTACACACACACACACACACACACACACACACCATGTAGGTGAGAGGCCGCCATCTACACACACACACACACCATGTAGGTGAGAGTCAGCCATCTACACACACACACACACACCATGTAGGTGAGAGGCAGCCATCTACACAAACACACACCATGTAGGTGAGAGGCAGCCATCTACACACACACACCATGTAGGTGAGAGGCAGCCATCTACACAGACACACACACGCGCACACACACACACACACACACACACACACACACACACACAGCATTCCGACATCTTAATAAGGAATCATTCAGGACCCTGTACACCGTGTACGTTAGGCCCATATTGGAGTATGCGGCACCAGTTTGGAACCCACACCTAGCCAAGCACGTGAAGAAACTAGAGAAAGTGCAAAGGTTTGCAACAAGACTAGTCCCAGAGCTAAGAGGTATGTCCTACGAGGAGAGGTTAAGGGAAATCAACCTGACGACACTGGAGGACAGGAGAGATAGGGGGGACATGATAACGACATACAAAATACTGAGAGGAATTGACAAGGTGGACAAAGACAGATGTTCCAGAGATTGGACACAGTAACAAGGGGACACAGTTGGAAGCTGAAGACACAGATGAATCACAGGGATGTTAGGAAGTATTTCTTCAGCCACAGAGTAGTCAGTAAGTGGAATAGTTTGGGAAGCGATGTAGTGGAGGCAGGATCCATACATAGCTTTAAGCAGAGGTATGATAAAGCTCACGGCTCAGGGAGAGTGACCTAGTAGCGATCAGTGAAGAGGCGGGGCCAGGAGCTCGGACTCGACCCCCCGCAACCTCAACTAGGTGAGTACAACTAGGTGAGTAACACACACACACACCATGTAGGTGAGAGGCAGTCATCTACACACACACACACACCATGTAGGTGAGAGGCAGCCATCTACACACACACACACACACAACCATGTAGGTGAGAGGCAGCCATCTACACACACACACACACACACACACACACACACACACACACACACACACCCATGTAGGTGAGAGGCAGCCATCTACACACACACACACACCATGTAGGTGAGAGGGAGCCATCTACACACACACACACACACACACACAACCATGTAGGTGAGAGGCAGCCATCTACACACACACACACACACACACACACACACCATGTAGGTGAGAGGCAACCATCTACACACACCCCATGTAGGTGAGAGGCAGCCATCTACACACACACACCATGTAGGTTGAGAGGCAACCAACTACACACACACACACACACACACACACACACACACACACCGTGTAGGTGAGAGGCAGCCATCTACACACACACCATGTAGATGAGAGGCAACCATCTACACACACACACACGCCATGTAGGTGAGACGCAGCCATCTACACACACACCATGTAGGTGAGAGGCAGCCATCTACACACACACACCATGTAGGTGAGAGGCAGCCATCTACACACACACACACGCCATGTAGGTGAGACGCAGCCATCTACACACACACCATGTAGGTGAGAGGCAGCCATCTACACACACACACCATGTAGGTGAGAGGCAACCAACTACACACACACACACACACACACACACACACACACACACCGTGTAGGTGAGAGGCAGCCATCTACACACACACCATGTAGATGAGAGGCAACCATCCACCACACACACACACACACACACACCATGTAGGTGAGAGGCAACCATCTACACACACACACCATGTAGGTGAGAGGCAGCCATCTACACACACACACACGCCATGTAGGTGAGACGCAGCCATCTACACACACACCATGTAGGTGAGAGGCAGCCATCTACACACACACACACACCATGTAGGTGAGAGGCAGCCATCTACACACACACACCATGTAGGTGAGAGGCAGCCATCTACGCACACACACCATGTAAGTGATAGGCAGCCATCTACACACACACACCATGTAGGTGAGAGGCAGCCATCTACACACACACACCATGTAGGTGAGAGGCAGCCATCTACGCACACACACCATGTAAGTGAGAGGCAGCCATCTACACACACACACACCATGTATGTGAGAGGCAGCCATCTACACACACACACATCATGTAGGTGAGAGGCAGCCATCTACACACACACACACACACACACCATGTAGGTGAGAGGCAGCCATCTACACACACACACACACACACACCATGTAGGTGAGAGGCAGCCATCTACACACACACACACACACAAAACCATGTAGGTGAGAGGCAGCCATCTACACACACACACACACACACACACACACACACACACTAACGTGTATAGTATGCAAGGTCATGAGAAAGATCATCAGGAGGAGAGTTGTGGAGCACCTGAAAGAAACAAGGTATAATTGACAACCAGCATGGTTCAGGGAGGGAAAATCCTCTGTCACAAACCTACTAGAGTTTTTGACAAGGTGACAGAAGTAAGACAAGAGAGAGGGGTGGATCGACTGCATTTTTTTGGACTGCAAGAAGGCCTTCGACAGAGTTCCTCACAAGAGGTTACTGCAAAAGCTAGAGGATCAGGCACACATAACAGGAAAGGCACTGCAATGGATCAGAGAATACCTGACAGGGAGGCAACAACTAGTCATGGTACGTGACGAGGTGTCAGAGTGGGCGACTGTGACAAGCGGGTTCCACAGGGTCAGTCCTAGGACCTGTGCTGTTCTTGGTATATGTGAACGACATAAGGGAAAAGGGATAGACTCAGAAGTGTCCTTGTTTGCGGATGATGTGAAGTTAATGAGAAGAATCAAATCGGATGAGGATCAGGCAGGACTACAAAGAGACCTGGACAGGCTACAAGCCTGGTCCAGCAACTGGCTCCTTGAGTTTAACCCTGCCAAATGCAAAGTCATGAAGTTTGGGGGAAGGGCAAAGAAGACCGCAGACACAATATAGTTTAGATGGCCAGAGTCTGCAAACCTCACTCAAGGAAAAAGATCAGGGGGTGAGTATAACACCGAGCATATCTCCTGAGGCGCACATCAATCAGATAACTGCTGCAGCATACTGGCGCCTGGCAAACCTACGGGTAGCGTTCCGATACCTCAGTAAGGATTCGTTCAAGACTCTGTATACCATTTACGTCAGCCCATACTGGAGTATGCAGCACCAGTTTGGAATCCACACCTAGTCAAGCACGTAAAGAAATTAGAGAAAGTGCAAAGTTTGCAACAAGACTAGTCCAGAGCTACGGGATTGTCCTACGAAGAAAAAGGGTTTAGGGAAATCGGCCCCGACGACACTGGAGGCCAGGAGGGTCAGGGAGACATGATAACGACATATAAAAATACTGCGCGGAATAGACAGGTGGACAAAGACGGGATGTTCCAGAGATGGGACACAGACACAAGAGGTCACAATTTGAAGTTGAAGACTCAGATGAATCAATGGGATTTAGGAAGTATTTCTCAGTCATAGAGTAGTCAGGCCGTGGAATAGCCTAGAAAGTGAAGTAGTGGAGGCGGGAACCATACATAGTTTTAAGAAGAGGTATGATAAGCTCATAGAGCAGGAAGAGAGAGGACCTAGTAGCAGTCAGTGAAGAGGCGGGGGCCAGGAGCTATGACTCGACCCCTGCAACCACAAATAGGTGAGTACACCATGCAGGTGAGAGGCAGCCATCTACACACACACACACACACCATGTAGGTGAGAGGCAGCCATCTACACACACACCATGTAGGTGAGAGGCAGCCATCTACACACACACAATATACAGGTAGTGTAGTTTACATACAATATAATTTTCTTAAGAACAAGAGAAAGCCACAAGCACGAGATGCATGCTGGGACAGTGACGGGGTGACCCACTCACGTAGTGACCCACTCACGAGAGTGACCCACTCACGTAGTGACCCCACTCACGTAGTGACCCACTCACGAGAGTGACCCACTCACGAGAGTGACCCACTCACGAGAGTGACCCACTCACGTAGTGACCCCTCACGTAGTGACCCACTCACGTAGTGACCCACTCACGAGAGTGACCCACTCACGTAGTGACCCACTCACGTAGTGACCCACTCACGAGAGTGACCCACTCACGAGTGACCCACTCACGAGAGTGACCCACTCACGGGGTTTACAACCCCGTGAGTGGGGTCACCGGTGTCACTGCTGTGACACCGTCGTTAGGTTGCAGAAGAGAACACTTGTGTGTGTTAAAGAATTGATTAAATCACTCGTTGGGAAACGCTTCTTTCAATGTATTTCTGACGTGTACACACACACGCGTCCTGTTCCAGTAATCTACACTAGTTTGGTGTTTCTTTCTGGTGCAGTAATTGCGTGGTGAGCACAGTTCGTGTCTCTGATCCCCTGACAACCACCCACTTAATGGGTGCTGTTGTTGTGGTCGTCAGGGCAAATGTCTCCTGATCTCTTGATAACGTACCTAATGGCGTACCCAGTGATTTACCTCATGGCGCACCTCATGACGTACCTAATGACTGAACAGGTGTTAAAATTTCAATCAATGAAGAAAAAAAAATCTCGTTGTGTACTATTATTATTCTCACTGCCTGTACCAACTCCATTATTAATGTCACCTTCCCATATACATGTATATATATATATATATATATATATATATATATATATATATTATATATATATATATATATATATATATATATATATATATATATAATTCCTGGCAGATAATACATTTTAAGACACCAAAAACTATCTGCATGACTTAAGACATAATTAAAGAATGGCTTACAGTTGGCCATTGTTTACAGACATGATTAATTACGCCTTGAGAGAATGCCATTTAAACTTGACCACAAGTTTGAGGCATGAATTTCTTCGTGGTAGACTTAGAAGGTCACTTAAAGTTATTTACAGGTAAGTTATTACAAGGTAACAGCTGACAGAGGTGGCGCAGACAGCTGACAAGTTTCAAAATATACGTGTCAGCAAACACCAGGGAACATTTCACCCCTGGGACCCTGATCTCCTCTGCCACAGGTATTATGTTTGTCAGGAAAGAGGACAGGTGTTTCCTGATGCTGGTCTTAGTCATGTGATGACCCGCTGCTGGAACTTTGGGTCATCTGACCGAAGCCTTCCACTGGCTTACCAATCCACCCCTTTAAAAGTTATGGTCATTATAACCATTTCTGCATCACCTTTAAGATTGCAAACATTGTTGACAAGTTGACGAATATCACATGTGCAACACTTGCCTATATTGACCATTATGTATATACAGTAATTTTTTTACAATGCAATAATAATCTTCTTCGTCTTCGTCTTCGTCTTCGTCTTCGTCTTCGTCTTCGTCTTCTTCTTCTTCTTCTTCTTCTTCTTCTTAATGATAATATAACCATGAATTAGTGTGCATCATCTTCAAGCAGTCATTAATCAAGTTATTTCTGGTACAAGTACCGAAATATTACTCATTTCTGCAACTTTGTATGTTCCTGATGATGTATTGATTGCAACACGAAAGACCTAGAGCTAATATTCAACTTCCCCTTGTTGTTTTGCATCCTGTATCGGTTGGTCACGATTCTTGTATAATATATTTATATATGTCGTGTCGAATAGGTAAAACTTGCGATTTCGGCTTAAATAGCAACGCTCTTGCCGAATAAGACAAGCTAAAATTTGTGTATGTAATAATTTCGCAAAAATCATTCTGAACCTAACAAGAAAAATATATTTCATTGTGTTTGTTTATTATTAAATTTTTGTAAACGTATCTAAAGTATATTTAGTTGGGTTAGGCTAAATTAAATTGAGCTTGTTATAATAAGGTCAGGTAAGTTTTCTAAGGTTCTTTTGGTACAAAATTATTAATTTTTATATTAACATAAATGAAAAAAAAATATATCTAAACGTATAAAAGAAAATTTTAGAAAGGAATTAATTTTAAATGAGTCTAATTGACCAGTTTTTACCTACTGGTAACGATATAATATATATATATATATATAAAATATATATATATATATATATATAATATATAATATATATATATATATATAATATATATATATATAGAACCATTGATTGTGGAAGACTCAGACATTTACAAAGTAATAAGGGTCGTTCCCATCTGGCTCTGCTGGGGGTTACACTGGAATAAGGCCACAGCATTTAAAGGAATTGGTTAATCCAGTTATTGGGAAATTGCAGAGACACTGCTTTCAGAGATCACAAGGTTCGTCAACAATTCCTTGGCTGGTCTGATTCCTGATGAAATTTTAGACCTTTCTTTTTTGGTGCATCACTTTGTGCACTTAAAAAGAAGGATGGAGGGAATTCGACCAATTGCAGTAGGCAACACGTTACGCCGCCTCGTATCCAAAGCTGCTGTCCGAAGTATTCGTGCACAGGCAGCCATGATGCTTCAACCAAACCAGCTTGGCTTTGGGGTCTCTCAAGGAAGTGAAGCAGCGGTTCATGCAACAAGGGCATATATCAACAACCTGCCTGAGGACAATGCAGTGGTAAAATTAGATTTCAAGAATGCGTTTCAATCTCCTGAAAAGAGACGTGTATTAGCAGCAGTACAAGAACATTTCCCTGGTCTCTTCCCTTTTTTTTCAGCTGGGTATAGCAAGGAATCACTGCTTCTCTTTGGAGAGCATGAAATTACATCATCGGAGGGTGACCAACGAGGAGATCCTATTGCACCATTTCTCTTCTGTATAGCAGTTAGGGAAATCACAGTCAGACTGACCAGCGAGCTAAACATCTGGTTCCTAGATGATGGCACACTAGCAGGTACAAAGGGGCCCCTCCTACATGACCTTACACAGGTAATGACACGGGGACAGGAAATGGGTCTCATCCTAAATCCATCCAAATGTGAAATCATCTGTCAGTCAACAAGTGTTAAATGCAGTGAGATCAAAACTACCAGGAGCAGCAGTCATTGCCCCCACAAATAGTGTCTTGCTAGGAGCACCTCTGGAAGCAATGCCATTGACACAATTCTCAGGAAGAAATTGAAAGAGTTAAGGAGAATGGAACAACGAATAGGCAATCTGGACACCCACGATGCCTTGTACATTCTCACAAAGTGCTTGAGTCTGCCCAGGTTGACATATTTCCTAAGATGTGCACCTTCATATGATAACCCTATACTGCACGAATATGACCGTATTCTGAGGCAGATTTTTAAACGAAAGTACTTAACCTTACTCTAGAAGACAGGCAGTGGAACCAAGCTACACTTCCAGTCAGACTAGAGGCATTGGTGTCCGCAAGTCATCACAGATTGCGTTACCTGCTTTTCTGTCCTCGTGTATTGCATCCAGAGAGCTTGTAGCAGCGATTCTCCCTGAACATCTTAGGGACAAGATCGGAGTCCAGGACCAAAAATTCATTGACGGAGCAATGATCTGGGATAATCTAAGGGGCTCTGGAGCCAGACCTGCTCCCCCCAACAACTACAAACAATCGCACTGGGATGGTCCAATAGTGGAAAATATAGCCTCAACAAATGCTTCAGAGTGTTTTCAGGGAAGGATAGAGCCCGCCTCCTGGCAGTGAGAGCCCTCATGCTGGGAACTTTCTGTTGGCTGTTCCCAACTCCAGCCTTGGCACACGCCTCGACCCACAGACCATCCGCATCGGTGTTGCCCTTAGACTTGCCGCCCCTATTCTCGCCGAACACAGGTGTATTTGTGGCAGTGAAGCAGCAGACCGATTCGGGTACCATGGTCTTGGGTGCCGTAAATCCGAGGGAAAGATTGCAAGACATGAGGTTAATAACATTATCAAGAGGAGCCTCACAACAGCTGGATGCCCAGCAGTAAGGGAGCCACCCCAACTATGCAGATCTGATGGCAGCCAGAAGCGTCCAGATGGTATCACCCTTCAAGCCTGGACAGATGGGAAGCAGGTGGTGTGAGACTATACATGTGCATCTACCTTGGCTGATACCTATCTCCAATACACCAGGGAGGAAGGAGGGGCAGCTGCCAGCTTCAGGGAGTCCCAAAAGTCTAGAAAATATGGAGAACTTGCCCATCATTATATGTTTGTTCCCATAGGCTGAGACCCTTGGCTCATGGGGAAAGAGTGCATCTAAATTCCTTAAGGAGCTGGGTAAAAGACTCATCAGGGTAACTAGGGATCCCAGGGCAGCTAGTTTTCTGTTCCAGCGGCTCAGTGCGGCTGTTCAAAGGGGTAAAGCCTGCTGTATTTTGGGCACACGCCCCAGCTCTGAGGAGCTGGATGAGATTTTCGCCTTATAATCAGTGATACACACGTAACAACATGTACCTTATATGCCACCTTTATATCAACAATGTATCTCTTAAATCTTCTGTACCATATTATGTAATAAAATATTCCTATTGGTAAAAAATATATATATATATTAAAAGATGGGGTGGTAGGGGAAGTGGAATATTCAAACGGCTTCAGGAAGAAATCCAAATATTCTTCCTTGAAGCCTTTTTATCCACTTCTCCGAGGCTATGGGTCCCACAATTTACACCAGAGGTGGACCCATCATATATATATATATATATATATATATATATATATATATATATATATATATATATATATATATATATATATATATATATATATATATATATAATTATTGTTATTCATACATGAGTATATGAGTGTGTAGAGTCCTCCACACGTTTAAGTCAGTTAATATAATTACAGAAGTTAGTGGTCGTTGCTACCTGATAAAAAGTAAGGACAGACGGCAGCTGCCGTGAGGTGAAAACTCTTAGTTTGAAATATATTAGTTTAATGGCATGATCATTAAGGTAATGGCCGTCAGGTGCTCCTGTGAGGTCTCTGTTGGAAATCAGGTAAATTAGATTGCGAGGCGTCCCTGGGGTGTCATGAAGGCTAGGCTGCCTAACATTGATACTGCACGACTTGATGATGGGAGGTAGGCTGCCTAACATTGATACTGCACGACTTGATGATGGGAGGTAGGCTGCCTAACATTGATACTGCACGACTTGATGATGGGAGGTAGGCTGCCTAACATTGATACTGCACGACTTGATGATGGGAGGTAGGCTGCCTAACATTGATACTGCACGACTTGATGATGGGAGGTAGGCTGCCTAACATTGATACTGCACGACTTGATGATGGGAGGTAGGCTGCCTAACATTGATACTGCACGACTTGATGATGGGAGGTAGGCTGCCTAACATAGATACTGCTCGACTTGATGATGGGAGGTAGGCTGCCTAACATTCATACTGCACGACTTTATGATGGGAGGTAGGTGCCTAACATTCATACTGCACGACTTGAAAATGGGAGGTAGGCTGCCTAACATTCATACTGCACGACTTGATAATGGGAGGTAGGCTGCCTAACATTGATACTGCACGACTTGATAATGGGAGGTAGGCTGCCTAACATTGATACTGCACGACTTGATAATGGGAGGTAGGCTGCCTAACATTCATACTGCACGACTTGATAATGGGAGGTAGGCTGCCTAACATTCATACTGCACGACTTGATGATGGGAGGTAGCTGCCTAACATTCATACTGCACGACTTGATGATGGGAGGTAGGCTACCTAACATTCTTTACTGCACGACTGATGGGAGGTGGGCCCTGCCTAACATTCATACTGCACGACTTGATGATGGGAGGTAGGCTGCCTAACATTCATACTGCACGACTTGATGGGAGGTAGGCTGCCTAACATTCATACTGCACGACTTGATGGGAGGTAGGCTGCCTAACATTCATACTGCCGACTTGATGATGGGAGGTAGGCTGCCTAACATTCATACTGCACGACTTGATGGATGGGGAGGTAGGTGCCTAATATTCATACTGCACGACTTGATGATGGGAGGTAGGCTGCCTAACATTCATACTGCACGACTTGATGATGGGAGGTAGGTGCCTAACATTCATACTGCACGACTTGATGATGGGAGGTAGGCTGCCTAACATTCATACTGCACGACTTGATGATGGGAGGTAGGCTGCCTAACATTCATACTGCACGACTTGATGATGGGAGGTAGGCTGCCTAACATTCATACTGCACGACTTGATGATGGGAGGTAGGCTGCCTAACATTCATACTGCCCCGACTTGATGATGGAGGTAGGCTGCCTAACATTCATACTGCACGACTTGATGGGAGGTAGGCTGCCTAACATTCATACTGCACGACTTGATGATGGGAGGTAGGCTGCCTAACATTCATACTGCACGACTTGATGATGGGAGGTAGGCTGCCTAACATTCATACTGCACGACTTGATGATGGGAGGTAGGCTGCCTAACATTCATACTGCACGACTTGATGATGGGAGGTAGGCTGCCTAACATTCATACTGCACGACTTGATGATGGGAGGTAGGGCTGCCTAACATTCATACTGCACGACTTGATGATGGGAGGTAGGCTGCCTAACATTCATACTGCACGACTTGATGATGGGAGGTAGGCTGCCTAACATTCATACTGCACGACTTGATGATGGGAGGTAGGCTGCCTAACATTCTACTGCACGACTTGATGATGGGAGGTAGGCTGCCTAACATTCATACTGCACGACTTGATGATGGGAGGTAGGCTGCCTAACATTCATACTGCACGACTTGATGATGGGAGGTAGGCTGCCTAACATTCATACTGCACGACTTGATAATGGGAGCTAGGCTGCCTAACATTGATACACGTCTTGATAATGGGAGCTAGGCTGCCTAACATTGATACACGTCTTGATAATGGGAGCTAGGCTGCCTAGCATTGATGCACGTCTTGATAATGGGAGCTAGGCTGCCTAACATTGATACACGTCTTGATAATGGGAGCTAGGCTGCCTAACATTGATACACGTCTTGATAAGGGGAGCTAGGCTGCCTAACATTGATACACGTCTTGATAATGGGAGCTAGGCTGCCTAACATTGATACACGTCTTGATAATGGGAGCTAGGCTGCCTAACATTGATACACGTCTTGATAATGGGAGCTAGGCTGCCTAACATTGATACACGTCTTGATAATGGGAGCTAGGCTGCCTAACATTGATACACGTCTTGATGTACATCTTGAAGATATAAGTCTTGATGATATGGGTCTCGATGATATCTCGCCAGTGACGTATGATGGTCACAAATTGATTGTGGGGAGTTGGGAAAACCTCTTTCGTACCGTTTGGTTTCCTCGTCAGTGAATTCTTTCACAGTACTCGTTGAAGGGTTAGGAAGGCCCCTTGTATCAGGCACAAACAATTGTTTTCTTGAAGGCATGACAGGAGGACCAGACGTGAGGCTTTTCAGGCATTTTTTTAACTTTTGCAGCAGTTGTTTGAGGGTTTGTCTCTCTTGGGGACTGTTCTGAATGCCGCTGTCGCGGCGCTGAAAAATGGATAACACCAGTGTCGTGAAATACGTTCCATGAAGTTGGTAAAGATTGTGATGTGTGTTTTTCACCAAAAATTTCAGTGATGGTGAAGACGGTGCCCAGCTTTTCCTCAAAGTAAGGGTCTCTGCTGCCTCATCCAGATCATCTGAAACACCAAGGAGACGGTTAGGTTAGGTTTGTCAGGAAACAGACAAGTGTTCGTATAAACCTTGGAAATAAATACCGACAAGTTTGGTCCCAGGACCGATACGTTTTCTAATAAATGTCATAGTGAACAATAAAATGGTATAAAATACCGACAGGTTCAACTGTTGCATATGTGTCTTACCTAAACAACCTGTCGGTATTTTATACCATTTTATTGTTCACTGTCAGACACTGCAACAAAAGGGGTATTTTGGTACAGACTTGGAACCACTTCAACAACCTCTACTAGTGAGAAAGGCTGGATTTGGGAAGGGACCTGACCTCTCAATGTCTACATTCTTACTCTACTAGTGACCTACGTCTCACCTCCTGGCGCTATATAAGGCTCCATCCTATCACTTCAATTCCATATTATTCCAGACAATGGAACAATACTCTTCTCCAGACTGAGGGACTGACCACCTCAAAACTTTAAGGGTGAGGACTGATTACATCGTCTTCAAGTCTCTCTGCTTCTATCACTTTGCGGGTACTCGACTGAAGAAGCCTACTGTGTAGGCGAAACGTTTCGAAAAAAAGTTTACCTAACTGTTGCATATGTGTCTTACCTAAACAAATGTCATAGTGTTTGCTTACGTGTGTTTCTAAACCAGGACAAGTGTTACCTGACGTTCTCGGTCATATGATGACCCGTACCTGGAGGTTTTGCTCTCCCGCGGGTTTACCTCCTCTACCCCTTTAAAATTAAGGTTATAATTATGACCATCAACGCTAAGAAAAAGGAGAGGGTGAAAAGGGCGCTGAGACTTCCTAACTTTAAATTTAAATAAGAACAAAAAGGGGAACACTGCAGCAGGCCTATTGGCCCATACTAATCAGGTCCTTTACAATCCTTCCCACTAACGAAATATTTGCCCAACTCAATTTTCAGTGCTATCCAAGAAATAAGTTTTGATGATTCTTTTTTACTCATTACTCAAGTCCCCGCTCAAATCCAACCCCTCTCAATCATGTATTTATCTAACCTAAATTTGAAACTACCCAACTTTTTTAGTTTCATAACCCACTAGGTAACTGTTCCACTCATCATCTACCTTTTCCTAACCTATATCCTTTCGAAATCTAAACTTATCTAATTTGAATCCATTATTGCGGGTCCTTTTTTATATCCCCTTTGAAATACCCATCTTCCACTTATACACTTCGATCATGTCTCCCCTCATTTCTTCGTCTTACAAGTGAATGTAGTTTAAGAGTCTTCAGTCGTTCTTCGTATGGAAGATTTCAATGCTCTGTATTAATTTGGTCATTCTACGCTGGATATTTTCTAGAAAATTTATATCCATTCTGTAATATGGAGACCAGAACTGAGCTGCATAATCTAGGGAGGCCTTAACTAATGATGTAATAAAGCTGTAAAATAACCGCTGGACTTCTGTTGCTTACACTTCTTGTTATAAATCCCAGTAATCTGTTTGCTTTGTTACGTACGCTTAGGCATTGCTGTCTTGGTTTAAGGTTGCTACTCACCATAACCCCCAAATCTTTTTTACAATCTGTATGGCTAAGTTCTACGTTATTTAACTGATTAAGTACAGGTTAGGGACAACCCGAGCTTCAGAACCTTGCATTTACCCCACATTGAACTGTATCTCCCACTTTTTCTGACCAGGAATTGATTTGTCTAAATCCCCTAAAGTTCCGTGACATCTAAGTTTGAATCAATTATCCTACCTATCTTTGTGCCATCGGCGAATTTGCTCATATCACTAGTAATACCCTCATCAAGGTCATTGATATTGATCCCTGTGGAACGCCACTTGTTACAGATTCCCCACTCGGATTTAACCCCCATTTAAGCATACTCCTCTTCCTATTGGTGAGCCATGACTCGATCCATGACAGCACTTTCCCCCCCAAATTTGCCATGACTGCCACTTTCTTAACAGTCTCGGGTGCGGTACTCTATCAAAAGCCTTACTAAAATCTAAATAAACAATATCGAATTCTTGATCATGATCAACGGCCTCAAAAGCTTTACTGAAGAAGTTTAAAAAATTTAGTCAGGAACGGCCCCCTCGTGAATCCATGTTGAGTATCAATAATCAAGCTGTGCTTATCCAGATGGCTTCTTATATTATCAGCAATAATTGACTCTAGTAATTTACCTACAATTGAGGTCAGGCTTATTGGGCGGTAATTTGGCGGTAACGACTTGTTCCCTGATTTAAAAATAGGAATTACATTAGCCATCTTCCACATATCAGACACTACACCTGTTTGAAGAGAAATATTAAAAATATTAGTCAGTGGTTCACCAAGTTCCATTTTACACTCTTTACGAACCTTGAAAAAAGTTCATCAGGGTCCGGGGATTTATTTTGCTTCAACCGGTCTATTTGTTTGATTACCATTTCGCTAGTGACTGTGATGTTGCATAATTTATCATCTTCAGGCCCACTATAAAATTAATAACTGGGAAAATGTTAGTGTCTTCCTGGGTGAAAACCGAGAGAAAATAATTACCAAGAATAAAGCACACTTCACTCTCCCTATCAGCGAGACGCCCAGAGCTACTTTTAAGGGGACCCCATCCCATCCAACCCCTGCTCTACAAACCTGAAAACAACTTTCCGGGGTCAGCCCCGAATCCCCAAAAACCCTAATTTTAAAACAGTCCCGCCCACCCCCTTTCCCATCCCCCCCCTCCAACGTAATGGTTTAGAAACCCCGACAAGTCGATAAATAAGATATTGGTAACATTTGGGTATCTTTATTCTGGAAACTTTTCGCCAGCCAGTAGCTTTCTCAGCCCAATACAGAAAAAGGGTGGAAGAAAAGGGAGGATTGAGGTAATCAGTCCCTCAGCCTGGAGTCGATGTGTTCAGTCCATCAGTCTTGTTTAGGCTAGTGAGAGTTCCTTTGACCTGCTGCTACAGTGAATTATATGACCACAGTGGTCGTATTATACGACCAGGAAGCAGCAGTGGTCGTATTATACGACCAGGAAGCAGCAGTGGTTTTATTATACGACCAGGAGCAGCAGTGGTCGTATTATACGACCAGGAAGCAGCAGTGTTTGTATTATACGACCAGGAAGCAGCAGTGGTTGTATTATACGACCGGGAAGCGCAGTGGTTGTATTATACGACCAGGAAGCAGCAGGGGTCGTATTATACGACCAGGAAGCAGCAGTGGTCGTATTATACGACCAGGAAGCAGCAGTGGTCGTATTATACGACCAGGAAGCAGCAGTGGTTGTATTATACGACCAGAAGCAGCAGTGGTCGTATTATACGACCAGAAGCAGCAGTGGTTGTATTATACACCAGGAAGCAGCAGTGCTCGTATTATACGACCAGGAAGCAGCAGGGGTTGTATTATACGACCAGGAAGCAGCAGTGGTCGGTTATAACGACCAGGAAGCAGCAGTGGTTGTATTATACGACCAGGAACCCAGCAGTGGTCGTTTTTAAAACGACCAGGAAGCACAGTGGTTGTATTATACGACCAAGAAGCAGCAGGGGTCGTATTATACGACCAAGAAGCAGCAGTGGTCGTATTATACGACCAGGAAGCAGCAGTGGGTCGTATTATACGACCAGGAAGCAGCAGTGGTCGTATTCGACCAGGAAGCAGCAAGGGTTGTTTTATACGACCAGGAAGCAGCAGTGCTCGTATTATACGACCGGGAAGCAGCAGTGGTTGTATTATACGACCAGGAAGCAGCAGTGGTCGTAATTAAACGACCAGGAAGCAGCAGTGGTTGTATTATACACCGGGAAAAGCAGCAGGGGTTGTATTATACGCCCAAGGAAGCAGCATGGTCGTATTATACGACCAGGAAGCAGCAGTGGTCGTATTATACGACCAGGAAGCAGCAGGGTTGTATTATACGACCAGGAAGCAGCAGTGGTTGTATTATACGACCGGGAAGCAGCAGTGGTCGAAATACGACCGGGAAGCAGCAGTGGTTTGTATTATACGACCAGGAAGCAGCAGTGTTGTATTATACGACCAGGAAGCAGCAGTGGTCGTTTTATACACCAGGAAGCAGCAGTGGTCGTATTATACGACCAGGAAGCACAGTGGTTGATTATACGACCAGGAAGCAGCAGTGGTCGTATTATACGACCAGGAAGCAGCAGTGGTCGTATTATACACCAGAAGCAGCAGTGGTTTGTATTATCGACCAGGAAGCAGCAGGGGTTCGTATTATACGACCAGGAAGCAGCAGTGGTTGTATTATACGACCAGGAAGCAGCAGTGGTTGTATTATACGACCAGGAAGCAGCAGTGGTTGTATTATACGACCAGAAGCAGCAGTGGTCGTATTATACGACCAGGAAGCAGCAGTGGTCGTATTATACGACCAGGAAGCAGCAGTGGTCGTATTATACGACCAGGAAGCAGCAGTGGTTGTATTTACGACCAGGAAGCAGCAGTGGTCGTATTATACGACCAGGAAGCAGCAGTGGTTGTATTATACGACCAGGAAGCAGCAGTGGTCGTATTATACGAACCAGAAAGCAGCAGTGGTTGTATTATACGACCAGGAAGCAGCAGTGGTTGTATTATACGACCAGGAAGCAGCAGTGGTCGTATTATACGACCAGGAAGCAGCAGTGGTTGTATTATACGACCAAGAAGCACAGTGGTTGTATTATACGACCAAGACAGCAGTGGTTGTATTATACAAAACCAGGAAGCAGTAGTGGTCGTATTATACGACCAGGAAGCAGCAGTGGTTGTATTATACGCCCCAGGAAGCAAGCAGTGGTTGTATTATACGACCAGAAGCAGCAGTGGTTGTATTATACACCAGGAAGCAGCAGTGGTTGTATTATACGACCAGGAAGCAGCATTGGTTGTATTATACGACCAGGAAGCAGCAGTGGTCGTATTATACGACCAGGAAGCAGCAGTGGTTGTATTATACGACCAGGAAGCAGCAGTGGTTGTATTATACGACCAGGAAGCAGCAGTGGTTGTATTATACACCAGGAAGCAGCATTTGGTTGTATTATACGACCAGGAAGCAGCAGTGGTCGTATTATACGACCAGGAAGGCAGCAGTGGTTTGTATTATACACCAGGAAGCAGCAGTGGTTGTATTATACGACCAGGAAGCATAGTGGTCGTATTATACGACCAGGAACAGCAGGGGTTTCGTATTATACGACCAGGAAGCAGCATGGTTGTATTATACGACCAGGAAGCAGAAATTTGGTTGTATTATACGACCAGGAAGCAGCAGTGGTCGTATTATACGACCAGGAAGCAGCAGTGGTTGTATTATACGACCAGGAAGCAGCAGTGGTCGTATTATACGACCAGGAAGCAGCAGTGGTTGTATTATACGACCAGGAAGCAGCAGTGGTTGTATTAAAACGACAAGGAAGCAGCAGTGGTTGTATTATACACCAAGAAGCAGCAGGGGTTTGTATTATACGACCAGGAAGCAGTAGTGGTCGTATTATACGACCAGGAAGCAGCAGTGGTCGTATTATTCACTGATTGTTGCTGACTTTCTTCACATAATTTACAAGAATTAAAAGAACTGTTGATGCAACATTGTTCATAAACTTGATATTATATTATTATTATTACTGTCATTATTATTATTATTATTATTATATTATTATTATTATTACTGTCATTATTATTATTATTAGAATTGTTATCAGTGTGACTTGGTTAACATTTTTTGGACTTGGGTTTGGTTGTCAACCAAAGCTTTTAATGTAGGGTTTGGCAAGCAGAGTTGCACCAGCAGAGTTGTCCCCAGCAGAGTTGTCACCAGCAGAGTTGTCACCAGCAGAGTTGTCACCACCCAGAGTTGCCCACCACAGAGTTGTCACCAGCAGAGTTGTCACCAGCAGAGTTGTCCACCAGCAGAGTTGTCACCAGCAGAGTTGTCACCAGCAAGTTGTCCCCAGCAGAGTTGTCACCAGCAGAGTTTGTCACCAGCAGAGTTGTCACCAGCAGAGTTGTCACCAGCAGAGTTCACCAGCAGAGTTGTCCCAGCAGAGTTGTCCCCAGCAGAGTTGTTACCAGCAGAGTTGTCACCAGCAGAGTTGTCCCCCAGCAGAGTTGTCACCAGCAGAGTTGCCCACCATGCAGAGTTGTCACCAGCAGAGTTGTCCCAGCAGAGTTGTCACCAGCAGAGTTGTCACCAGCAGAGTTGTCACCAGCAGAGTTGTCACCAGCAGAGTTGTCCCCAGCAGATTTGTCACCGCAGAGTTGCCCACCAGCAGAGTTGTCCCCAGCAGAGTTGTCACCAGCAGAGTTGTCACCAGCAGAGTTGTCACCAGCAAGTTGTCACCAGCAGAGTTGTCACCAGCAGAGTTGTCACCAGCAGAGTTGTCACCAGCAGAGTTGTCACCAGCAGAGTTGTTACCCAGCAGAGTTGCCCACCAGCAGAGTTGTCACCAGCAGTTGTTACCACAGAGTTGTCACCAGCAGAGTTGTCACCAGCAGAGTTGTCACCAGCAGAGTTGTCACCAGCAGAGTTGTTACCAGCAGAGTTGTTACCACAGAGTTGTTACCAGCAAGTTTTTAAACCAGCAGAGTTGTTACCAGCAGAGTTGTCACCAGCAGAGTTGTCACCAGCAGAGTTGTTACCAGCAGAGTTGTTACCACAGAGTTTTTTACCAGCAGAGTTGTCACCAGCAGAGTTGTCCCCCAGCAGAGTTGTCACCAGCAGAGTTGGTCACCAGCAGAGTTGTCACCAGCAGAGTTGTCAACCAGCAGAGTTGTCACCAGCAGAGTTGTCACCAGCAGAGTGTAACCAGCAGAGTTGTCATAAGCAGAGTTGTAACCAGCAGAGTTGTCATAAGCAGAGTTTGTAACCAGCAAGTTGTCATAAGCAGAGTTGAAAACCAGCAGAGTTGCCAAAAAGCAAGTTGTCACAGTCTTCTTACAATAACCTCTGGCCTTTAAAGAATGTCTTTCAGAGTTGCATGATGTTAATTGCATAAATTCCCTGCACTTCTCAAACTGTACACACTCTGCTGGACACTTTGATGACCAAACACTGCTGCAGTTTTCCAATGTAGTTTCTGAATGTCTGCTCCTCTGCGGGTCTTTAAGGGCTTTCTGCTTCCTTCTTCCTGGCTTCTCCACTCCCTTGTTCTTCACCTGGCTTCTCTACCCCCTTATTCTTCGCCTGGCTTCTCTATCCCTTGTTCTTCGCCTGGCTTCTCTACTCCCTTGTTCTTCACCTGGCTTCTCCACTCCCTTGTTCTTCACCTGGCTTCTCCACTCCCTTGTTCTTCACCTGGCTTCTCCATTTCCCTTTTTTCTTCACCTGGCTTCTCCACCCTTGTTCTTCACCTGGCTTCTCTACTCCCTTGTCTTCACCTGGCTTCTCCACTCCCTTATTCTTCGCCGGGCTTCTCCACTCCTTGTTCTTCCCCGGGCTTCTCTACTCCCTTTGTTCTTCGCCTGGCTTCTCCACTCCCTTGTTCTTCACCTGGCTTCTCTACCCCCTTTATTCTTCGCCTGGCTTCTCTACTCCCTTATTCTTCGCCTGGCTTCTCACTCCCTTGTCTTCGCCTGGCTTCTGTAAGTCATAACACTCACTGTTACAGTGTCCTTCACAATATTAAATCTGTAAAATACCTTTCAGATCTCTCCTCTTTTCCCCTGCAGTCACTCTCACTTCCGCACCAGTCACCCTCCCTTACTCCAAGTCAGTTCCTCTTCTCCCCCAATCAGTCTTCTTTTTCCCACCACCCCAACCACCTCCACCAGTGTTGCCAGCCTCCAATTCCAGCAGTAAGCTTCTTGTCCTCGCATAGTGACAAAACTGTCAAAGCTGTCACTCGAGGTGTGTGTGAGACTGCGCATCCTTATATTGCGCCCGAGGAACGCTGCGCAGGGTTATTACCTGCCGCAGTGCCGGGTCTTGGGGCGCTACCACCCAAGAAATTGCCTGTCACCTGAGTCTTGGGGTTGTTCAAGACTTGCACCCGACGGGTGTTGAAGCATGGTGGGTCCTGGAGAAGTGTGGTTGGTCCTGGAGAAGTGTGGTTGGTCCTGGAGAAGTGTGGTGAGTCTTGGAGAAGTGTGGTTGGTCCTGGAGAAGTGTGGTTGGTCCTGGAGAAGTGTGGTGGGTCCTGGAGAAGTGTGGTGGGTCCTGGAGAAGTGTGGTTGGTCCTGGAGAAGTGTGGTGAGTCTTGGAGAAGTGTGGTTGGTCCTGGGGAAGTGTGGTGAGTCTTGAGAATGGTGGTGGGTCCTGAAAAAGTGTGGGTTTGGGCCTGGAGAAGTGTGGTGAGTCTTGAAGAAGTGTGGGTGGTCCTGGAGAAGTGTGGGTTTGGGCCTGGAGAAGTGTGGTGAGTCTTGAGAGAAGTGGTGTTGGTCCTGGAGAAGTGTGGGGGTTTTTGGAGAAGTGTGGTGGGTCCTGAAGAAGTGTGGTTGGTCTGGAGAAGTGTGGTGAGTCTTGAAGTGTGGTGGGTCCCTGGAGAAGTGTGGTTGGTCCTGGAGAAGTGTGGTGAGTCTTGGAGAAGTGTGGTGGGTCCTGGAGAAGTGTGGTTGGTCCTGGAGAAGTGTGGTTGGTCTTGGAGAAGTGTGGTGAGTCTTGAGAAGTGTGGTTGTCTTGGAGAAGTGTGTTGGTCCTGGAGAAGTGTGGTTGGTCCTGGAGAAGTGTGGTGATCTTGGAGAAGTGTGCTTGTCCTGGAGAAGTGTGATTGGTCTTGGAGAAAATGTGGTTGGTCTTGGAGAAGTGTGGTGAGTCTTGGAGAAGTGTGGTGAGTCTTGGGAGAAGTGGGGGTGAGTCTTGGAGAAGTGTGGTGAGTCTTGGAGAAGTGTGGTGATCTTGGAGAAGTGTGGTGAGTCATGGAGAAAATGTGGTGGGTTTTTGGAGAAGTGTGGGTGGTCCTGGAGAAGTGTGGTTGGTCTTGGAGAAGTGTGGTGGGGCCTGGAGAAGTGTGGTTGGTCCTGGAGAAGTGGGGGTTGGTCTTGGAGAAAATGTGGTGAGTCTCGGAGAACTGTGATTAGTCCTGGAGGAGTGGGGTTGGTCCTGGAGAAGTGTGGTGAGTCCCTTTGGGGAAGTGTGCTTGGTCCTGGAGAAGTGGGTTGGTCTTGGGGAAGTGTGGTGATCCCTTTGGGGAAGTGTGGTGAGTCTTGGAGAAGTGTGGTGAGTCTTGGAGAAGTGGGGGTGAGTCCTTGTAGAAGTGTGGTGAGTCTTGTAGAAGTGTGGTGAGTCTTGTAGAAGTGTGGTGAGTCTTGTAGAAGTGTGGTGATCTTGTAGAAGTGTGGTGAGTCTTGTAGAAGTGTGGTGAGGTCTTGTAGAAGTGTGGTGAGTCTTGTAGAAGTGTGGTGAGTCTTGTAGAAGTGTGGTGAGTCTTGTAGAAGTGTGGTGAGTCTTGTAGAAGTGTGGGAGTCTTGTAGAAGTGTGGTGAGTCTTTAGAAGTGTGGTGAGTCTTGTAGAAGTGTGGTGAGTCTTGTAGAAGTGTGGTGAGTCCCTTTTAGAAGTGTGGTGAGTCTTGTAGAAGTGTGGGGAAGTCTTGGAGAAGTGTGGTGGGTCCTGAAGACGTGTGGTTGGTCCTGGAGAAGTTTTGGTGAGTCTTGGAGAAGTGTGGGTTTGGGCCTGGAGAAGTGTGGTTGGTCTTGGAGAAGTGTGGTGAGTCTTGGAGAAGTGTGGTTGGTCTTGGAGAAGTTGGTTGGTCCTGGAGAAGTGTGGTTGGTCCTGGAGAAGTGTGGTGAGTCTTGGAGAAGTGTGCTTGGTCCTGGGGAAGTGTGATTGGTCTTGGAGAAGTGTGATTGGTCTTGGAGAAGTGTGGTGAGTCTTGGAGAAGTGTGGTGAGTCTTGGAGAAGTGTGGTGAGTCTTGGAGAAGTGTGGTGAGTCTTGGAGAATGTGGTGAGTCATGGAGAAGTTGTGGTGGGTCTGGAGAAGTGTGGTGATCTTGGAGAAGTGTGGTGAGTCTTTGGAGAAGTGTGGGTGGTCCTGGAGAAGTGTGTTGTTCCAGGGGAAGTGGGTTGGTCTTGGAGAAGTGTGGTGAGTCTTGGAGAAGTGTGGTGAGTCTTGGAGAAGTGTGGTGAGTCTTGGAGAAGTGTGTGAGTCTTGGAAAGTGTGGTGAGTCTTGGAGAAGTGTGGTGAGTCTTGGAGAAGTGTGGTGAGTCTTGGAGAATGTGTGGTGAGTCTTGGAGAAGTGTGGTGAGTCTTGGAGAAGTGTGGTGAGTCTTGGAGAAGTGTGGTGAGTCTTGGAGAAGTGTGGTGAGTCTTGGAGAAGTGTGGTGAGTCCTTGTAGAAGTGTGGTGAGTCTTGTAGAAGTTGGTGAGTCCTTGGGGAAGTGTGGTGGGTCTTGGAGAAGTGTGTGGGTCTTGGAGAAGTGTGGTGGGTCTTGGAGAAGTGTGGGTGGTCTTGGAGAAGTGTGGTGAGTCTTGGAGAAGTGTGGTGAGTCTTGGAGAAGTGTGGTGGTCTTGGGGAAGTGTGGGGGGTCTTGAGAAGTGTGGTGAGTCTTGGAGAAGTGTGGTGGGGTCTTGGAGAAGTGTGGTGAGTCTTGGAGAAGTGTGGTGAGTCTTGGAGAAGTGTGGTGAGTCTTGGAGAAGTGTGGTGAGTCTTGGAGAAGTGTGGTGAGTCTTGGAGAAATGTGGTGAGTCTTGGAGAAGTGTGGTGAGTTTTTGGAGAAGTGTGGTGAGTCTTGTAGAAGTGTGGTGAGTCCCTTTTAGAAGTGTGGTGAGTCTGTAGAAGGTGGTGAGTCTTGGAGAAGTGTGGTGGGTCCTTGGAGAAGTGTGGTGGGTCTTGGAGAAGTGTGGTGGGTCTTGAGAAGTGTGGTGAGTCTTGGGGAAGTGTGGTGAGTCTTTGGAGAAGTGTGGTGGGTCTTGGAGAAGTGTGGTGGGTCTTGGAGAAGTGTGGTGAGTCTTGGAGAAGTTTTGGTGAGTCTTGGAGAAGTGTGGGGGAGTCTTGGAGAAAATGTGGTGAGTCTTGGAGAAGTGGGTGAGTCTTGGAAAGTGTGGTGAGTCTTGGAGAAGTGTGGTGAGTCTTGGAGAATGTGGTGAGTCTTGGAGAAGTGTGGTTGGTCTTGGAGAAGTGTGGTGAGTCTTGGAGAAGTGTGGTGATCTTAAAACATAAAACGAGGAACACTGCAGGAGCCTACTGGCCCATGCGAGGCAGGTCCAAGTCCCTACCGGCTTCAGCCAATGCACCCACCTAGTCAGGTCAGGTCACATTGACTTAAGGGAGGAACACGGCAACCGACCTGTAGCACAAGCTATCAGGTCCAGGGAAGACACATAGCAACAGTTAGGCAACTTTGCCTAACTGTTGCATATGTGTCTTACCTAACAAACCCGTCGGTATTGTATCCATTTTGATGTTCATCTATCAGGTCCAACTCACACCCACCCACATCCACTCATGTACCTATCTAACCTATTTTTAAAGCTACACAACGTTCTGGCCTCTATAACTGTACTTGGGAGTTTGTGTGGTGAGTCTTGGAGAAATTTACTAGCAATCATCATTCCCCTGTGGGTTTCTACAGTCATCAGTCACTGTGTTAACATAAGAACATAAAGAAGGAACACTGCAGCAGGCCTACTAGCCTATGCGAGACAGGTCCAATTCTTCCACCACTTAAGCGAATGCCTTGGCCTAGTGAGGTCAGACACGCCACTTAAGGAAGGAGCACGGCATCCAGCCTAGTAGCACAAGCTAGTCAGGTCCAACTCACACCTACCCACACCCACTCATGTATTTGTCCAACCTATTTTTAAAGCTACACAACGTCTTAGCTTCTATGGCGGTACTCGGGAGTTTGTTCCAATCATCCACGACTCTATTACCAAACCAGTGCTTTCCTATATCCTTCCTGAATCTGAATTTTTCCAATTTAAAGCCACTGCTGCGAGTCCTTTCTATGTTAAATATTTTTAGCACGCTATTTACATCCCCTTTATTAATTCCTGTTTTCCATTTATACACCTCGATCATATCCCCCCCAATTCTACGCCTTTCTAGAGAGTGCAGATTCAGGGGCCTCAGTCTATCCTCATAGGGAAGATTTCTGATACACGGATCATATTTGTCATCCTCCCTTTTTACGTTTTCCAGAGCATTTATAAACCATTCTGCAATACGGGGACCAGAACTGAGCAGCATAGTCTAAATGAGGCCTAACCAAGGAAAATATAAGTTGAAGAACAACCTAAGGACTTCTATTATTTAACCTCTTGCTATGAAGCCAAGAATTCTATTACTTATTGCGAACACTAATGCACTGTTGTCTTGGTTTTAGATTACTGCAAACCAGAACTCCTAAATCCTTTTTGCAATCCGTAATATTAAGATCTACATTATTTGTTTATAAGTGGCATGGTTATTTTCCTGTCCAACATTTAGAACCTTGGGATTTGTCTATATTAAACTGCATGTTCCACTTCTCCAACCACTGCATCAGTCTATCCAAATCATCCTGGAGTGCTCTAATTCCTTATTAGAATGAATTGGACGGGCTAGTTTGGTGTCATCAGCAAATTTGCTAATGAGAGTAAGACACATGTGCAACATCTGGGTATCTTTATTGTAACGTTTCGCCATCCAGTGGCTTTATCAATACAAATTTCCCGGACATAACTTGAAGACAGAAAAACTATGTACAGAAGATGAGTAATCAGTTTCCCCCAACCTAGGGACTGATTACCTCATCTTCTGTACATAGTTCTACTGTCTTCAAGTTATGTCCTGGAATTTGTATTGATAAAGCCACGGGTGGCGAAACGTCTACAATAAAGACCCAGATGGCACATGTGTCTTACTCTCATCTTGTCGGTATTTTATACCATTCGTACACAAATTTGCTAATGTCGCCATTTATTCCCTCATCTATGTCGATAATGTAAATTGTGAACAACAAAGGGCCCAATACTGACCCCCCGTGGAACACCGCTTGTGACGTGCCCCTATTCTGATTTCTCCCCATATATGCAAACTCTCTGGGTGAAAGGTTAAGACACTTTGTGAAACATCTGGTGATCTTTATTGTAGACGTTTCGCCATCCAGTGGCTTATCAATACAATTCTTGGACATAATTAGAAAACAGAAGAACTATATACAAAAGATGAGGTAATCAGTCCCTCAGCCTTGGAGGGGTGTTTACAGCACCGTGGTTGTTTGGTTCTGAAGCACAGGGAAGGAACTGGTGCTTTTAAAAGGCGTCAGTGAAGAGGGACGTGTAGCGGGCGAGGACATAGTCACTGGTAGGCAGGATTCCCCAGTGGGAAATAGGTCCTTCCCCAAATTGATGGGCTAGTTGTAGAAGTTGTGAAGAAGTCTGTAGATGTCCTCTGAATCAAGATACCATGATGTTGCAGTGCCTGACAAGTTGTGCAAGTCAGGGGATACAATACACGTCCCTCTTCACTGACCCTATATAAGCGCCAGTCTCCTTACCTGTGCTTCAGAACCCCTACAACTATGGTGCTGTAAACACCACCTCCAAGGCTGAGGGACTGATTACCTCATCTTTTATATAGTTTTTTTTTTCTAATTATGTCCAAGAATCTGTATTGATAAAGCCACTGGATGGCGAAACGTCTACAATAAAGATCACCAGATGTTGCACAAGTGTCTTTAACTTTCATCTTGTCGGTATTGTATACCTGTCTCGCACAAACTCTCTGCTGCCTATTTGTCAACCATACCTCTACCCAGGAAAAAAAATTCTCCTCCTATTCCGTGTGTCTTAAGTTTTCTCAACAGCCTCTGATGTGGAACTCTATCGAAAACCTTACTGAAGTCCATATACACAATATCATGTTTATTACAACCTAGGATTTTCAAATGGCCTGTTATCCCAGGTGTAATGGGAGCAAATAAACACAGTAGAAAAAGTTTAGACTTATATTATCCTTCACCAATTATAACAGCAATATGTACACTATGTACAGTGATAAATATAGTGCACTCTCCACGGTAAGCAAGGCAGAAATAGAAGCCACAAGATAGCAGACCGTGCTTCAACCAGCTCTAGAGTGGGAATGACAAGGGCAGACAGGAAAGCGGTATCCACATAACCTCTGCGATGTCAATCCCACCTTCTTATTGGCTAGAACCTGGTCACTAGTTGAACGATGGGGCCCCATCATCAACTCTTAGCAACCTGGTTCGCTGGTTGGGGGAGATAGCCTGTAAATGAGGGTGTGTCCATGCGCCGAATAAAGGTTACGTACTCTTTGCATGCCACACCCCCCACCCCCGAGAAGCTCAGGATTAGGCTGCCACCTCCCAGTGGTAACCGTGCCGCCATGGCACGAAATAATGGGACCGCCTATCCTCTCCACCATCCAACTCTTAGATAGAGCTCAGCTTTCCTAGTGACCAAAAGCCAAACCCTAAACTCAGAGTGAGACAGCAGTCAGATAGGCCAACATAGTCCAAGATACAAGCGGACGGTAGCCCGTATCCCCTCACTAAAAAAAACCCCCACATCAGGGGATAAAAAAAAAGAGCTTGAAAGGGGGGTTACCACAAATACATCCTAACCTAAATAAAATATTAAACTAGACTCTTGACAAAGAGTCTGCCAACACATTTTCTTTGCCGGCAATGTACTGAATTTTGAAATTGTAGGGCTGCAGCCTGAGCGTCCAACGCATAAGCCTTGTGTTGTGATTCTTCATGGCTTGGAGATAGACTAACGGGTTGTGATCACTGTAGACTGTGACCACCTGTGATGTCTGGCCCACATAAACATCGAAATGTTCCAAAGCCATTACCAGCGCGAGGGCTTCTTTTTCAATGGTAGAGTAAGCTCTCTGATGTGGCTGGAACTTAGCTGAAAAGTATGCGATTGGCTGCAGCTCCTTGTTCCCGATTTGTAATAGTACCGCCCCAACCCCAGACTCACAAGCATCAACCTGTAATGAAAAAGGTTTGGAGAAGTCTGGAGACAGGAGAATGGGTGCAGAGCACAATAATCTTTTTGCTTTATTAAAAGCAGTGTTACAATCTGACGTCCAAATAAAGGGAACTTTATGACTGGTAAGAGAGGTAAGAGGGGATACAATATCTGAGAAATTCTTACAGAATCTTCTGTAAAATCCTATCATGCCTAGGAAACGTTGAAGAGATTTCCTATCATGAGGAACTGGATAATCTTTAATCGAAAGAACTTTAGCAAGTTTAGGTGCAACATTACCACTACCTACTTCATGGCCTAGAAAAGTGATAGTGGCCTGGCCAAAGGAAGATTTAGATAAATTAACTGTTAATTGGGAATTCTTAAAGGTCTCAAACAGAGCTTTAAGTCTAAGTAGGTGTTGATCCCAAGTATCAGACACCACAACAATATCATCTAGGTATGCTGCCGTGCCTTCAAGTCCTTTAATAGCCTGATGGATGAGTTTCTGGAATGAAGAGGGGGAATTTTTCATTCCGAAGGGGGTAACTGTATACTGATAATGACCTCCTGGAATTACAAGGCAGAGATTTCCTTCGCCTTATCTGTCAAAGGTACCTGATAGTAACCTTTAAGGAGATCTAATTTGGACACAAAAGTAGCCTTACCCACAAAGTCAATTACGTCATCCAGACGAGGAAGAGGGTAAGCATCTGTAATTGTGACCTCGTTCACTTTACGGTAGTCTGTGCACATACGAAACCCTCCATCAGCCTTTTTTACTAGGATGCACGGTGAAGCCCATGGACTAGATGACTCCTCCACTAAACCATGTTCTAACAAGAAGTCTACTTCCTGCTGAAGTAGCCTTTGCTTTTCAGGATTAGCTCTGTAGGGGGAGAGTTTAATTGGTTTAGATTTTCCCACATCTACATCATGGTAACCTAACGTACATTTTTTCGGCACATCCGAAAAAATATTAGGATATGACTGTAGAAGCTCAGTTAAATTGGTTGCTTGTATTTCAGATAATCCCTCCATTAAAGGGCTAGGATCCTTGAGGAGGACAGAATTTGAAAGTTTAGTATTAATTTCAGAGATAGAGTGCAAAGAGTCAGAGTCGTCCTCAGAGGTAGAGGACAGAGTCATTACTGGGACTTTATCTGGTGTATGAAAGGCCTTGATTTGATTAATGTGGTAAGTTTTTGTTTGAGGTCTTATCAATGGGAGCTACCACATAATTTAAATCAGATAATCTACTTACTATCTGCATAGGTCCCGTAAATCTAGCTTTCAAGGTGTGGCCAGGTATAGGTTCCTGCACCAACACCTTGTCTCCTGGATGGAAGGAGCGGAATTGTGCACTTTTGTCATACCTCTGTTTCATCTTACTTTGAGCTATCTTTAGGTTAGCCGTGGCTAACTCACGTGCCACCTGCAACCTTGAAGACGGGTTGTAGAGTGCTGAGCTTACGTCTTCTCCCATCCATCCTTCTTTGAGCACCCGAAGAGGACCTCGTACATTGTGCCCAAAGATCAGCTCAAACGGACTATACCCTGTAGACTCTTGCACCGTCTCTCGTACTGAGAATAGCAACAACGGTAGAGATTCATCCCAATCTGTCGGAAAGTGCATGCAAAAACTTCTCATCATTGTTTTTAATGTTTGGTGGAATCTTTCCAAGGCGCCTTGGGACTGAGGGTGATAGGCAGTGGATAAGTTGTGAATTATCCCTAACCTAGTTAATACTTCCCTAAATGCTTTGGCAGTGAAGTTAGTACCTTGATCACTTTGTATAGTTTTAGGAATGCCAAAACAAGAAATGAATTTTGTTAAAGCTTTGAGAATAGCTTTAGTATTGATACTACGCATAGGGATTGCTTCAGGATATCTGGTTACTTTATCCATAATTGTAAATAAATACTGATTTCCAGACTTTGACTTAGGTAGTGGACCTACACAATCTATAATTAAATCTGCAAAAGGTTCTCCATCAGCAGGTATGGGTTGGAGAGGTGCAGTTTAATGGAATGTCCAGGTTTCCCAACTTGCTGACATTCTCGGCAACACCTAATATGATTCTTCACATCTTTCTTTAATTTTGGCCAATAAAATTCTTTTGTGATTCTATACAAGGTTTTTGTAATTCCTAAGTGACCTCCTAATGACGTATTATGAGCTATATTTAATATCTGAGGTCTATACTTGGTTGGAACCACTAACCTGTCGTATAATTGCCGGCCCTCTATCTCCTTACCAGTCTCAGTGCATACCAAATAATCATTTTTAACTTCATACTTGACTGGATGACCCAAAGAGGATTTACCCATGGCTTGCCTCAAAAGGCGAATTTTAAAGAAGGGTCCTTTCGTTGTTCCTCCCGGAAGGACAGTCCCTCGGGCATGGAAACAGAGAACATCTGGGAATCCTGCAACCTGGGAATAGGAAGGCTTGATCGGGTCTGTTCACTTGATTTACGAGACTCCGGCCGGTGTGTCTCATAAAACAACGTGGCTATTCCGAGATCGGAGTCGTCCAAGGATAGGTCAACATTCTCCCCAGACAACCCTTGGGATGTTGCCCGAGTTATGGCCAACACTGGAGAAGCATTAATCATTATAGGTTCAGGACACGAAGTAACAGTAGTAATGTTATTACCCAGTAATAAACTGGCATTTTTCATGGGAAATCCTTTTGAGATACCTACAGTCAAGTACCCAGTGTAATATTTGCACTGTACATAAATTTTATGCAAAGAACTGAATATATAGCTCCTCCGTAAGCTTCCAATAAAACGAGAATTCAAGGAAGTATTCTCTGAAAGGGGTAATATTCCTTCTCTGACAAGTGAGCAATATGCTCCAGTATCTCTAAAGGTATTTACTTTAGTTGGTTCTGAGTTTTCCTGAAGGGAAATAAGACTTTCGCAATAATAAGGGGCCATACCTTTTTCTACTTCTCTAGGGAATGTTACTAGGGATATTAGAGATTTTCCCGATGGGTTGAGGTTTTTGAGGGCAGTTGGAACTGATGTGACCTACTTTATTGCATCTGAAGCAGACGACAGGCTTGCCCTTTACTCCCTGATGACGTTGCAAGTGGTGTCGTTCTGGCTGGTGCCTCTCTGGATATTGTTGTCGAGATGCTCCATAAGTAGTTTGCCTCTCCGCAGGGGGACCATATGTTGAGAAGCGTGGCTCACCAGGTGACTTGGTTGGATGACGTAGACGCTCTCCCTCCGGCTGGCACTTCATTCTCCAATGTTGTCGATCTCTGCTCACGCCAGACTGTTGAAAAGAGAGACGGGACCGCTCGGACAAGGAGCGGTTCGTTTCGAAGGTATCAGCCAACCTGGCCGCCTCCAATGCAGTGGTTAAGTCACGATCCTGCAGAAAGACACGAACCTCTGGTCCCACAGACTCCAGCAGGTTATCAATCAGAATAAGCTGCACCAGCTCCTCAAAGTTAGAGACACCACTCGCTTTATACCAGCTGGTAAAAGCTTTGGTTTGCTGTCTCACAAAGTCCACCAGGGATTGACCAAGCTGCCGCCTGTTCAATTTGAAGGTCTTACGATATTTAGCTGGGATACATGTATATGCTCCCAACACTGTGGTCTTCACTACTTGATAATCAGAGAATTCAGCTCAGTTAATACCGACGTAAATTCCTGTGCCTAACCCAATAATGCTGTATGAACCAACGCTGCCCAGTGCTGTTCCGGCCACCTCAAGGCTCGAGCCTGATTTTCGAAGCTTTCGAAAAATTGCTCTGGTTCGGCCTCATTGAAGCGGGGAACAAGCATGTACTGCTTTTTGTAAACTGAAATCGTTTACAGAATGCGAAAACTGCCTCCTTTCTCTTTCCCTATCAAATTCTTCCCTTGCGAATGCTCTCTGTTCCCTAGTTTGCTCAAGATTGATTTTGCCAGCTCAAGTGCCAACGACGCTGATTCACCCTGAGACAACCCAGCTGCACTATACTGACCATTTTGCTCCGTAGGTATATCATCTTCCTCCTGCGAGAACATAGTAGTTTTTGCCCCAGCTCCCGTAGAGGGAGGAGTTTGATGTGCCATCTCTTCTTCAATAATGTATGTCAGCAATAAGTGAACGCAGTTGCGCAGCTGTAAGAGTGCGTTTATAGGGAATGCCAATGGAACGAGCAATTTGCCAACAACGCTGTAGAGACAATTTAGGTAGGTTATGCAAAGTATATGCCGACACCAGGCGTCTGACTCGTCTAGGTGGCATAAGTTTATTCGCTATGCACAGTACGAATACCCCAACGTAACACGTTAATTTGCAGAACACGCTTAGCTATGCACAGTACGATTGCAGAATACGCATACAAGCAAAGCCGACTGCACACAAGATTGACCGTAGCGAAGCGAGCACACTGAACAAGCTAGTAGCGAGCTGTTGAACGATCACACAATAGCAAGGCTGATCATAAGCAACTGACACGCAAAATTTGTAAAGCGAAGCGAAACAGCAAGCTACACAATGTTCCTGCTACAAGCTTCACCCTAAGCTCAACCGTTCTCTAAGTCCAGCTCTCGGACAGGCTACCCATATACAACCTAGGATTCAAATGGCCTGTTATCCCAGGTGTAATGGGAGCAAATAAACACAGTAGAAAAAGTTTAGACTTATATTATCCTTCACCAATTATAACAGCAATATGTACACTATGTACAGTGATAAATATAGTGCACTCCACGTAAGCAAGGCAGAAATAGAAGCCACAAGATAGCAGAGCCGTGCTTCAACCAGCTCTAGAGTGGGAATGACAAGGGCAGACAGGAAAGCGGTATCCACATAACCTCTGCGATTGTCAATCCCACCTTCTTATTGGCTAGAACCTGGTCACTAGTTGAACGATGGGCCCCATCATCAACTCTTAGCAACCTGGTTCGCTGGTTGGGGGAGATAGCCTGTAAATGAGGGTGTGTCCATGCGCCGAATAAAGGTTACGTACTCTTTGCATGCCACAATGTTCAATACCATGATCTACCTCCTTAAATGCCTTAATGAATTCGTAAATTCGTAAGACAGGAACGCCCCTTTGTAACACCGTGCTGAGATTCATTAATCATTTTATGCCTTTCAAGATGGCTACGAATTGCTTCGGCAATTATTGATTCCAGAAATTTTCCCACTATGGAGTTAAGCTTATTGGTCTATAGTTCGAAGCTCAGGGCCTGTCACCTGCCTTGTAAATAGGTATTACATTTGCCATTTTCCACTTGTCTGGCACTATGCCAATTTGTAGCGTTATGTTGAAAAGATTAGCGAAAGGTTTGCTAAGTTCCTCTTTACATTTCTTTAACACCCTTGCAAACAGTTCATCAGGACCTGGGGATTTGTTAGGCTTTAATTTCTCTATTTTACTGGGGACCAGTCACTAGTTACCCTAATCGTGCAAAGTTTAAATTTCCCTCCGTTCTACATAATTTATTTTTCCCTGGAATTTCGCTGGTTCTTCCTGAGTAAAAACCCATTTTCCTTATCACTTCAGGATCTGACCAAGTTACTCTTAGTGGGCCAATTTTGTCTCAATCTTATTTCTGGTACCTAAAAAACCCCTTTTGAGTTATCTCCGAATCCCTTGCCCCTTTAGCCTCAAAACCCCTTTTTGCTTTTCTTTTTCCTTCTTTATTTTCCTTTAATTGAAATTTTGATTTTTTTAACTTCCCACCCCCTCTTTTGATACGCCTAATATGCCTCTTTGACCAATGAGTTTTTTTAATCTATTTGTTTTTCCCGTTGGGATATTTGTTAATCTAATTTTACTAACCCCAACAAAATTGTCTGGGGGAGTAAACTATGCCTGAAAAACGTCAATTGGCACTCAAACCCTACCTCCTGCCATAGAAAAGGTCATCCCATTTTTGCCCACCCAGGGAATTTTTTCATACCCAGAAATCTGCCAAATGGGAAACTGGGGCCCCGCTCTTGATAGCAGTTATCTGGGGAAATTTCCCTGATATTTTGAAATTAAGTGATTTGTGATTCTTTTTCCCCCAAACCATCCTAACCCCAAGATTATTAAAAATTTATTCTTTTTTGGGAAGAACCAAGCCCTTGTTTCCTCTAGTTGTTTCTGTCGCTGCTTAAAAAGCAGTCTTGAAAACCCTATCAAGAAGTCCTCGACTTAAGGGTTTTCCCGTCACATTGTTCCTACAATTCGTTAAAGTTTTAAAAACTCCCATTAACACATTTTCATATAGATCCTTATGAGTTTTTCCCATACACTTACTGCACTCCCTACAAGGTTTGGGGCCATAAATCTCACCCAAAAAAAAATTTTTCACGACCCTCGAGAAACTTAATAAAGTTGGTAGAATTACCGACAAATGTAAAGTAAAAAGGGCACAAGGGCAACTAATGTGACATTTGTTTTGGGCAAAGTTCGCTCTCCAGGGGCTTTATCAAGCCATTACAAACAAACATGGACACAGAGGGTATATAAAGGCTCAAGTGGGTCAATACTAGTGAGGTACCATTTCGATTTCCAGTGTATAGTATATAGTGGTAGTGAAAAAAAGAAATACAAAGGAGAGAAATTTAAATTCGTACATAGTAAAAGGAATAAAAGCTATTACTTTGGGTAACAAAAAAATTTAGTTGTCAAAAAGGTAAAAAATACCGACAATTGAAAGTTAAGACACATGTCAACATCTGGATATCTTTAAAAGTAAAACTTTTTCGCCATCCAGGGGCTTATAAATACAGATTCTAGCAAATAGGAAAACGTAGAACTATATATAAAAATAGGGAATCATCCCCCCCCAGCCCTTGGAGTAAGTTTCCAGCATCCTCCGAGGGGCCCTGCGGGCTGCGCGCAGTACTCCTATTGAGTTGGCTTTTGCGCGTGTTTACGTGTCTTAGCCGTGAAAACCCGTTTGCCACTCTCTACGAATGAAGCAAGATGGGCCCCCATCGAGCAACTTTTTCCAACACTTAAGGAAGAATTTAGGTGGCGAGGTTTTCGCGACTGACCGAGGGAAAAAAAGAAGTTCGTAGTAGTCCTCCTTCTTTAGTCCTCAGGGCAAGAAGGGAAACGGACAGTGGCTCGACAGCAGGGGAAAGAAGGACGATCAAGAAGACAATGGGAAAGGGGAAACGATGAAAAAAAAAGAGCTGCCCGGGAAACTGTTGTGGGAAAAATCTAATCATTCTCAGTGTACCCACGAATTGAGTCGACTACGGGAACATCACGACAACACACCAAGGAAGGTAAGAAATTGTTGTTGGGATACCAAGTTGGTTATATGGATAGGGCTTCTGCTTTAAGGGAAAGGGTAGGGGAAAAGAGAGTTTTTCTTTCCTGGGCTGGGGTGAGGGAAATTTTTAGCCGTCTGGATAACATCATGAGAGGTAAGGGGCAAACCTATTTTTTTGTCCATGCTGGGGGGCAACGATGTTTTGGGAACTAGGAGTGAAGCCTGATTTCAGGGATAGGGGCACAAATAGAAAAATTAGGAGTAAGGGTGGGAACCCCCTTCATATGTGGGATTTTGCCCAAAGGGGAGGATTGGAAAGAATGGTTGTCCCCAATTGGGGTCAATTTCTGGGTGGGGCAAATACTGTAAGGGGAAAAAGCGGTAACATCATTGATAACTGGAAACCCTTCTATGGGGAAGTGAC
>NC_069438.1:15050056-15075360 GCF_026875155.1 Cherax quadricarinatus
TCCTTGTGTTTTTCTTCCACTAGTTATTATTTCCCACTAGTATTTACTTCCCTAGTGTATTCTTCCACTGTGTTTATTCCACTAGTGATTACTTCCACTGTATTTATTCCATAGTTTTATTATTTCCCATAGTGTTTTTTAAAAGTTTTTTACTTCCACTGTTTTATTACTTCCATAGTGTATTTTCCATAGTATTTTACTTCCACTAGTGTATTATTCCCCCTAGTTATTACTTCCTTGTATTATTTCCCAAAAGTTATTACTTCCATTGTGTATACTTCACTGGTTTACTTCCATGTGATTATTTCACTGGGTTATTTTTCCCACTAGTGTATTACTTACTAGGTATTACTTCCATGTATATTAGTCTTTAATATTCATGTTGTCATAAATATGGAAAAACCAATAGAAAAAATTGTTTTGGGACTGTGTTGTAGTCTCAGTCCCAAAGTAAAACAATTCCCTGATATTAACATAGTTACCCATGTTAAAAAAATTAAAAGTTACTTTTTAAATGGGTAAAAATTATATTTAATAAATTATTTAAATTTTTCATTAATTTTATGTTTTTTTATTTTTTTAAAATTTTTTTAAAGTAACTTAAATTAAAAAGTAATTGCTTTTTTGTTTTTTTATAAATTTTTTAATATTATGAAGTTAAAAAGAATTTACATAATAAATTTTTATTCTTTAATTGTAATTTTTATGTTTATTTTTCTGTAGTAATACCCGGGTTAAAAATTCAAAAACTTTGCATTTGGTTTTTTTTAAAAGCCCTTATTTTTAAAAGGGGGTTTTAAAAATAATTAAGTTTAATTTTTAATTAAAGGGTTTAAAAAGGGGAAATATACAATTTTGTTATAATCAATACTTTATTATATTTAAATATTTTTCCCAAAAAAATATATTTTTTTTAGGCCTGCTGCGGTGTTTATGTTCTTGTGAGGCGGTGCCCCGTGGCCGGGTGGCAAAGCTCTGGTTCACCGCTGACCCCCCGGGGGCTGCTCCGGCGAGAGTGAAGACATTTCGTTGTTCCTTGACCTGTTGTCATGTTATTAGCAGCAAGTAGGTCCCGGGGGTGTTAGTGGATGGTTGGGGGGGCACCCGGGGGGTGTTGGGACTGGGTGGGCACATCCGGGGTGTAGGGGCGGGTGGGGTGGCATGGGGGTGTTGTGGCTGTGTGGGGGGCATGCTGGGTGTTAGTGGTTGGTGTGGGTGGAGCTGGGTGTTGTGGACTGGTGTGGGTAATCCTGGGTGTTGTGGAGGGGTGTGGGTGGCTGTGGGTGTTAGTGGATGGTGGGGGTGGCATCCTGGGTTTTTGTGGGGGGTGGGGGGTGATCCTGGGTGTTGGGGACTGGTGGGGGTTGCATGTGGGTGTTAGGGCTGGTGGGGTGGATCCTGGGTGTTAGGGGATGGTGGGGGTGGCATGCTGGGTGTTAGGGGCTGGTGTGGGTGGTGCTGGGTGTTAGGGGACGGGTGTGGGTGGCATGCTGGGTTTTAGTGGACTAGTGTGGGGGGCCCATCCTGGGTGTTAGTGGATGGTTGGGTTCATGTGGGAGTTCGACACGTGGATTAGGTAAAAAATATACGTAGGCTGGAGTACGTATAATTACAGAAAAGGTGGGTAGGCCCTTACAGCCGTATCTAGTTTTGCTCTTCTCGTAAACTGATGAGGGCCCGCCCACGTCCCCTATGTGAGGGGTCTTTAAATACTGCCAGGGCAGCGCAATTGAATAGCGTGACTCGGAAAGCGGTTGGTCGTGAGTCAACTGGACAGTGGTTTGGAAAATGGTTACTGTATGAGGCCGGCGACGCAAAGATGTGGTCCCGACTAAACTAATCCAACTGAGATGGCAGGTATTGGGCTTGGGCTGATTTATAAAATGTCAAAGTACACAACAATTAAACATTATAACATACAAAGAGAACTTTGGGAGGAAAGCTTACGTAACGAAATGAAATGCAATAAAGGAAATATAGCACAATTTTAAAATCAAAAATGACATCGAACTCCGTTGAGATTAAAAGTGAAAAAAAAAAAATTTAAATAAATGTAAAAGTATAAAATAAAATTAAAATTGTTAACTGGGAAATTAAGTATTTTCTAAAAAATGCATAGAAAAAAATTAAATTATAATTCGTTAAAAATATTAAAAAAGAAAAAAATTCACTGCAAAAACAAGTGAAAACAAAATATTCACTGCGAAAAGTGCAACAAAATAAGATGTAGAAATAATACTGCAGTAATTTAAATGTACTGGGAAAACTAAGTAAAAAATGAAAAAAAATTATGAAGAAAAATGATTGAACATTTAAAATTTTAAATTGTAAAGTAGACAAAAAAATTTTCTCAGAGTAAAGAAACACTTTAGTTAAAAAGTTTTTAAAAAAATTGCATAAAGAGTAAAATTTGTTAAAAGAAATATAAAAAAATGAATAAAAAAAACAAGGAACAAAACGGGAAGTTTTTACGTGGCGGGGAAAACTTTTAGTTTTTTTATTTACAACAAAATCTTGCTGTGATGATAGAAAAATTGCTGGCAAAAAAAAATGGTACACAGTTTGCGAAAAAATTAGAGGGAAAGAGACAGCTGGCATACGAAAAAAAAAAAAAACACACTGAAAAAGGATAATTTGGTTTACTGGGGTGAATTCACTGCGGAAATAAAATGACAATTACGGGGAGAATAAAACGCTGAAAGAAAAACAATAAAAAAAAAGAATCCTTCCAAACGAGTGATGTTTGGGTACACTACCATAATCTTATACAGACGGGGAGTAGCTAAAAAAAAAAACAGAATAAAAAAAAATATAAATGGTGAAAACACTAAAAAATATTGCAAAAAAATGAGTCAAAGAAACACTGAGTTAATGAAAACCAAGGTTTAGAGTCACAAAAAATTTATAAAAATGTTCACACACGCAAATGTTTTTAAATGCAGAAAAATGTCTCAAAATTTTCAGAAGTCTTTTGTAGTGGGTTTTTCTGGTGTGGGGTAGGTTGGGTTGTCCGGGCAGTGATGACTGACGCCTCCTACACTCATGTTGTCGGAAAAAATGCGTCTCTCGGGGGCCCCCCAAAATTTGGGGTTTTTTATCGTTGGCGCCCCGTCCCTTCTTGCCCAATTTTATGTGAGCCAAAACGTATTAGGACCGGTTACAAGGGACAAAACAACCACAGGTAGTGAGGTGGGTGGTGGTGGTGGTGGTTGGTGGGTGTGTGTGGGGGGGAAAAATATGGTGGGGGAGAGACTCTCGGGGGGCACTGGGCGACCCCATATACCCACAAGGGGGCTTGTAAGCCACTCTATGCTACGGATGGTAAAAACCACTTTAGCACCCCAACAGGGAGACAAAGCGTTATGACAATACTTAGAGGAATTTGGGCTTACTTCTTACTGGTGGCTTTTCTCTCTTAGCTGGGTTAGAAGCTGGGTTTGGCTGACTGGTTTCCCCCACAGAAGGGCGGGACGGGAAAGACGTGTAACATCCCAAAAGCACGGAGGAGAGGTGGAAGACGGAGGGAGGTGGATGATAGGCTGACTGGCGTTTTTTTCCCCAGTTGGTTTCGACTGGTTAATTTCAAAATCCGGGTCAAAACCCCCGGAGATTGAAACAATTGCACCGAACTAAGCCCGGAAGCGGAAACGGCTGCAAAAGGCTTGCAGGGTGAAGGTTGTGAGGGGAGGTGGTGGGTGCGGTTCACCTTTGACCCCGCCCGGGTATCCAAACAGTCTTTAACGTCTTTAAATTCCCTTAAAAATTTCCCGCTCCACCCTGTCCCCTTTTTCATGTGGGGGTTCGAAAGTGGTTAGGTAAAGAAATACTCCGTAGGCTGGTAGTACGTATAATTTTCGACAAAGGTGAGTAGGCCTTACAGCCCTATCCAGTCTCTTGCTCTCTGTCGTAAAATGACTGATGGCCGCCCCCCAGTTTCCCCTATGTGGGGGGTTTTGAATACTGAAAGGTAGCGCAAGATAAGATAAGATAAAGTAAGATTTCGTTGGATTTTTAACCCCGGAGGGTTAGCCCCCCGGAAAACCCCAAAGAAAGTCAGTGCGTCATCGGACTGTCTAACTTATTTCCTTGGGGTCCTTAATCTTGCCCCCAGGATGCGACCCACCCCAGTGATAAACCCGGTACCTATTTGCTCTAGGTAAACGGACAACGGGTGAAAGGGAAAACGTGTCGAAGTTTCCACCCCCCGGGAAATTCAAACCCCGGGCCCTCCGTGTGTGAAGGGGAGCTTTACCCAAAGGGGCCACAGTCTAAGCAGAGAGGGTTGGTCGGGAGTAAGGGCACAGGGGTTTATGGTAACTGGTTACACTACGAGAAGGGGTTTTGGCATCTGGGGTTAGTGGCTGGTGTGGGGGGCATTGGGGTTAGTGGATGGTGTGGGGGGCATCTGGGTTTTTTAGTGGACTGGTGTGGGTGGCATGTGGGGTTAGTGGCGGGTGTGGGGGGCATCCTGGGCGTTAGTGGACTGGTGGGGGTCACATTGGGTGTTGGGGAAATGGGGTGGGTAAACCCCTGGGTGTTGGGGACGGTGTGGGTGGCATCCTGGGTGTTAGTGGTGGTGTGGGTGGCACCCTGGGTGTTATGGATGGTGTGGGTACATCCTGGCTGTTAGTGGATGGGTGGGCCCAATCGGGGTGTTAGTGGACTGGTGTGGGTCACTTGGGTGTTGTGGATGGTGTGGGTCCACCCGGGGTGTTAGGGGAAGGTGGGGGTGATTGGGTGATAGGGGACTGGTGTGGGGGGGCACCCTTGGTGTTAGTGGACTGGTGTGGGTGGTGTGGGTGTTAGTGGACGGGGTGGGTGGCCCCTGGGTGTTAGTGGACGGTGTGGGTCGATCTGGGTGTTATTTGCTGGTGGGGGTTTAAACCCTGGGTGTTAGTGGAAGGTGTGGGTGGCACCCTGGGTGTTAGTGGTTTGGTGGGGTGGCACCCGGGTGCTAGTGGATGGTTGAGGGGCATCCGGGTGTTGGGCTGGGTGGGGGCATGTGGGTGTTAGTGGACTGGTGTGGGTGGCATCCGGGGGTGTTAGTGGACGGGTTGGGGTGGCATCCGGGGTGTTAGGGGGACGGGTTGTGGGGGGCATGCTGGGTGTTAGGGGACTGGTGTGGGTGGACCCGGGGGTGTTAGTGGAAAGGTGGGGTGGCATCCGGGTGTTAGTGGATGGTTTGGTGGGTGGCATCCGGGGTGTTAGTGGATGGTGATGTACACCCTGGGGTTAGTGGCTGGTGTGGGTCAATCCGGGTGTTAGGGGATGGTTTGGGTAAACCCCTGGGGTTATGGATGGTGTGGGTGGTCCGGGGTGTTGGTGGGGGTTTGTGGGGGCCCCCGGGGTTTTTAGTGGACTGGTGTGGGGGGATGGGGTGTTAGGGACTGGTGGGGGGGCACCCCTGGGTGTTGTGGACTGGTGTTTGAAATCCTGGGGTTAGTTGATGGTGTGGGTACCCTGGGTGTTAGTGGCAGGTGTGGGTGGCATTGGGTGTTAGTGGATTGGTGGGGGTTTCATCCTGGGTGTTGTTGATGGGTGGGTGGCACCCGGGTTTAGTGGACGGGTGTGGGGGGGATGCGGGGGTGTTAGGGACTGGTGTGGGTGGATCCTGGGTGTTGTGGACTGGTGTGGGTCATCCGGGTGTTAGTGGACTGGTGTGGGGGCCACCTGGGTGTTGTGGATGGTGTGGGTGGCACCCCTGGGTGTTAGTGGATGGTGTGGGTGGCAGTGGGGTTAGTGGAAGGTGTGGGTCACATCGGGGTTGTTAGTGGACTGGTGTGGGTCACATCCTGGGTTTTGTGGATGGTGGGGGGGGCATCCTGGGTGTTAGTGGACTGGTGGGGTCACATCCGGGGTGTTGTGGACGGGGTGGGGTAAATCCTGGGTGTTGTGGTGGTTGGGACACCCTGGGTGTTATGGATGGTGTGGGTGGCCCCTGGGTTTGTGGATGGTTGTGGGTGGCATCCTGGGTGTTAGTGGATGGTGTGGGGGATCCGGGTTTTTGTGGTGGTGTGGGTGGCCCTGGGTTTTTGGGATGGGGTGGGGGGCATGCGGGGTGTTAGTGGACAGGTGGGGGTCACTCTGGGTTTTAGTGGACTGGTGTGGGTCACATCCGGGGTTTTTAGTGGATGGTTGGGTACACCCGGGTTTTTGTGGACTGGTGGGGGGGCACCTGGGTGTTAGTGGATGGTGGGGGTGGCCCTGGGTGTTAGTGGCTGGTGTGGGTGGCACCTGGGTGTTAGTGGATGTGTGGGTACATCCGGGGTGTCAGGGGGACTGGTGGGGTCACATCCTGGGGTCGTGGTGGTGGGGGTCACATCCTGGGTGTCAGTGGAGGGTGTGGGGGCTTCCTGGGTGTTAGTGGATGGTGTGGGTACTCCTGGGTTTTTGGGAGGTGGGGGTCATCTGGGTTTTAGGGGACTGGTGTGGGTGGAAAATTGGGTGTTGTGGCTGGTGTGGGGGGCATCCGGTTTTGTTAGTGGATGGTGTGGGTGGATCTGGGGTTATGGACGGGGTGTGGGTCACTCCGGGTGTCAGTGGACTGGGGGGTCACTCCGGGTGTCAGTGGACGGGTTTGTGGGTACATCTGGGGTCAGGGGAAAGGGTGTGGGGGGATCCGGGGTGTTAGGGGGGACTGGTGTGGGTGGCACCCTGGGTTCATGGACTGGGTGGGTGCATCCGGGGTTGTGGATGGTGTGGGTGGCACCTGGGTGTCGGGGGATGGTGGGGTGGCACCCTGGGTGTCATGGATGGTGTGGGGGGGATTGGGTTTCAGGGATGGTGTGGGTGGCATCCTGGGTGTGTGGACGGGTGGGTGGATCCTGGGGGACAAGAGGTGACCACAACCCCAAAAGCGTCCTCGAGACGCATGATTTCCCTTGGGTTTCCTGGGGGAAACCCTTTTGGGTTAAAAATCCGAAAAAAATTTTCTCTAACATTTTTCTATCAAACCAAATTTTGCAAAAAAATGTCCCAAAAAAAAACCTCCATGAAACGCCATAAATATTTCTGTTTATCTTTAATTTTCAAAAAATCTTCTGCTCTATAATGTGTGGGGTTCGACACCTGTTTAAATACAGCAAAAATTTCATTGAAATTGGATAAATTTGGATAAAGTTATTTTTGTTTACGTCAACATTCGGATACATAATGGGCCCCGGGGCTGTACCTAACTTCAGAGGTACATAAAAGGGTCCGGGGGCTGTACCCCAACATTACAGGGTAATAATGGGTCCCGGGACTGTCCTAATTACAGTGGTACATAATGGGTCCCGGGATATCCCTCAAAATTAAGAGGTACATAATGGGTTTTTGGGACTATTCTAACTTACGGAGGTAAATAATGGGTTCCGGGGACTTAGCAAAAAATTCAGTGGTAAATAATGGGTCGGATTTTACCTCACTTACAGAGGTACATAATGGGGGCAGGGCTATACCTAAAAATTTCGAGGTACATAAAGGGTCCGGGCTATATTCAAAATTCAGGGTCATAATGGGTCCCGGGCTGTACGACAAATTACAGTTTTTACTAATGGGTCCAGGGGGTTATACCTCAACATTAAGAGGTACATAAAGGGTCCCGGGGCTATACCTCAACATTCAGAGGTAAATAATGGGTCGGAAACGTCCTCAACATTACGGGTAAATAATGGGTCCAGGAAATGTACCCCAAACATTACAGAGGTAATATTGGGGCAAAATACTGGGCCCCAAAGTTTTATGGATAAAATAGCTACTGTACTAAAAAATTTTTAAATTTTTTATCTAATTTCTGCCATAATTTGAGTGAAAACATGGTTCATGCTGTGCAGTAAAATTTGTCTTGCCTTTTAAAACAGAAAAAAAAAAGGAAAACATCGACACCCTGCCTAACCCTTTAGGGAGGGAGGTGCCTGGTCCGAGCTTTTTGTTTTAGATGTCTTTCCATTTGCTCCTTGGGACGAGGATGGCAGCCAGAGGGGGGCCTGGCTTGTGGCTTGGCCGGGGGGGAGTTGGTCCAAAGATGGGAGGTCTTTTTCCCCCTCCATGGGAGTTCGGTCTCGACCCCCAAAAGGGGCCAAGGCCGGGCCCCATTGGCAAGGCCCGGGCCGGGAGAATACCGGCTATCTTTAATAACAAAATAAAATAAAATGAGGAACTTCTATTAGGCCTACTGGCTCTTTCTAGGCACGTCTTTTCAAAATTTAAACCCTAAATGAAATATTGAAACCTTCAGATCATTAGGAGTGGAGAAGTGGTCCCCTGCAGCCATAGTATTGTGCCAGTAAATAAAAGCCTCCCCACATTCTTTAAACGACAAATTTGCATTTGTAAATTTGGGTTGTGGGGAAATACCACGAGTTAAAGGGGCAAGTTTGTGGTTTCACAGGACCCCCATGAAGGGGGCCGTCCGACAGAAAGACAGGAAAAAAGGGGACTAATTGGGGTTGTATATACAGATCGCTATTTGTCGAATTTTAAAAAATACAAAAGTGAGTTGAATTTTGGCAGTAATGCTGTAAACCAAAACCTTGTCACGTTTTGTATCAAACCCCCTGTGCAACTTCCCAAAAATTAAGGAACAGCTTTTGAAAAATGCCCCCTTTTGGGAAAATCTTTCCCAAATCCAGTCCCCATATCTTTTGCTTGGCGATTTTAATTTAAGCATATAAAAAAGGGAATTGGCAAATAATGTTTCAAGGGAAAAATCCCCCGGAGGCCGCTCAGATAAAAATTGCAAACAAAGAGCTATTAAATTTGTCTCTGCAACAAATTCACCTTAAACCAGAAAAAGTGGAGCCAAAGACTGGAAAGATAAGGTGCATTTATTAGGTCAACCACCACGGCCCGGCTACAGCCTGGGCCAGCAATGGCTCCTTGAGTTTAACCCCGCCAAAGAAAGTCATAAAATTGGGGAAAGGGAAAGAAGACCGCAGCACAATATGTTTAGTGGCCAAAAAATGAAAACCCCCTCAAGGAAAAAGATCGGGGGTGAGTATAACACCGAGCTATTCCTGAGGCGCTCAATAGAAAAACTGCTGCAGCTACGGGGCCTGGCAAACCTACGGGGTCGTTCCGATACCTCGTAAAGGGGTTGTTCAAAACTTGTATACCATTTACGCAAGGCCCTATGGGGTTGCAGCCCAGTTTGGAATCCACACCCAGTCAAGCACTTCAAGAAATTAGAGAAAAATGAAAAGGGTTTGCAACAAGACTTGTCCCAGAGCTAAGGGGATTGCCCTCGAAGAAAGGTTGAGGGAAATCGGCCTGACGACACTGGGGACGGGAGGGTAGGGGAGACATGTAACGACATATAAATACTGTGCGAATAGAAAAGGTGGACAAGACGGGATTTTCCCGAGTGGGAAAGAAAAAGAGGTCAAATTGGAAAGTTGAAGACTCAGATGAATAAAAGGAAATGTTAGGAAGTTTTCTTCAGCCTTGGGTTTGTCGGGCCCGGGAATAGCTAAAAAGTGGCCGTGGGGAGGGGGGAATCAACATAGTTTTAAGGGAGTATGAAAAAAGCTCAGGGGGCAGGGGGGAGAGGCCCCTAGTAGCAATCGCAAAGAGGGGGGGCCAGGAGCTTGACTGGGCCCCCTGAAACCCAAAAATAGGTGAGTACAAATAGGCGATTTCACACACGACAACAACAAAGCATCTTTCCAATGGATATAAAAACCCGTGGAAAGAGGAAGGGGGTGGAGGAGTAGCCTGCTCATAAAAAAACCAATGGGTTTTTTGATGAGTGGAGAGGGGAGAAGAGGAGAAGAAGAGATACATAAGAGGCACTTCAGTCTGGAGGCCCCAAGGGGGAAATTGCAGTGATGTAAAACCACCCAGTGGCCAAAAGGGGGACCAAAAGGGGCCCATATGGGCAAAGCAAAATTTGGTTGTGGGTGACTTTAACCCCAAAGAAATCGACGGGAAAAACCTGGAGCCTGGGGCCCCGAAACTGGAAGCCCAAAAATTGGAGTGGTACGACAAATTAAAAGATCAGAATTAGGGACATCCAGAGAGAGTGAGAAGACAACCCGCAAGACTGGACCTGGTTCCCTTAAGTAGTGCGTATTGAGGCTCAATATGAAAGGCCCCCCAGAGCTAGTGATATTTGGTTCTGGCCGAAAACTTAGAATTATAGTGGGGGGGAAAAACAGAGAGGGGGGGAAACCCAGACTAAAAGGGGGGACTCAAAAGCTTGGGGAATTTCCCCTCACGAGGTTAGTGGGAAAGAGAAGGGAGGGAAATCAGTAAATGAGATATGGGTTTTGTGACAACAGTATGAAAGGCAGCGAGGGAGGTTTGTACCAAGGAAACAGAAAAAAGGGGAAAGGCCCAGAACGACCCCTTGGTTCACCAAAGGTGTAGAGGGGCCAAAACTAAATGTGTAGATAATGGAAAAAGTATAAGTGCATAGAACCCAGGAGAAAAGGTGTAGTGAAGAGCAAAAAATTAATATGCACAGGTAAGGGGGGGAGGCCAACAACAGTACAAAAAATGCACAGCAGAAAAAAAGCCAAGTTGACCAAAGCTGTTGTGCAGTCAATCGGGAGGAAAAACGACTGAAAAGGACCGGGAAATCGGGCTGAGGAAGGAGGCGAGATAAAAGAAATGACGAGAAGTTGAAAGGAGAAAAAATGAGATTTAAGAAGTTTCCCTGTGGAGACAGAAAGGATCCTGAAACACGTACAGGGGGGCCCCACCAAGTGTAGAAAAATACATACACTGAGGATAGGTAAGGAGGTGCTAAGTAAACTAGATACCTCAAGTCGTGGGGGGGATAATATCTCTCGTGGAACTGAGAGAGGAGGAAAAAGGTTTGTTCTGTGTCACAAACAAAAATCTTCAAACATCTATCGAAAAGGGCGACTCCTGGGGTATGGAAAACAGCAAATGTAATCCCCATTTTAGAAAAGGAGACAGACAACGCACTAAACTACAGCAGTATCATAACTTGAAAGTATGCAAAGTCAGGAGAAGTTTACCAGAAGAATGGGGGAGCACCTAGAAATGAATGAGTTTAAAAAACAACCAATACGGATTCGGGATGGAAAACCCTACATCACAAACCTAGGGGTTTTGTGAAAGGTGCAGATTAAGAAAAGAGAGAGAGAGAGAGGGTGGGGGTAGATTGCATTTTCTTAGCTGTAAAAAGGGGTTTTTTGCACATTTCCCACAAGGTTGTGCAAGGCTGAGAGGCCAGGTAAGTATAACAGGGAAGGCACTGCAAGGGCGAGCTGTTGACGGAAAACAGCAGCAAATCATGGTCGCGACGAGTTGTCCCTGGGGGTTTCCCACAGGGTCAGCCCTAGGGGGGTGCTGTTTCGGTATGTGTGAAAGACATGACGGGGGGATTGACTCAAAAGTGTCTTGTTTGCAGCGTTTAAAAATTTAAATGGGGAGAATTCGTAGGGAGGGGTCAGGGGGGACTAAAAGGGATCTGACAGGCTACCCCTGGTCCGCAAGGCTCTTGGAGTTAAACCTGCCAAATGAAAGCCTGAAAAAAGGGAAGGGGAAAAGAAGACTGCAGAAGAATACAGTTTGGGGGCCAGGACTCAAAACCTCATGAAAAGAAAATGTTCCTGGGGTAGTATAAAAACCGAAACATCTCCTATCAACCAAATAACTGGGGGGTTTACGGGCATTAGAAACCTAAAAATAGCATTCGGATCTCAAAAAGGAGTCATTCAGGACTCTGTACACCATTTACAGGGAGAGAAATATGGGCAGTAGGCTGGGGGGGCTCACGGTGCATCCGGGCTGGAAAAGACACATGGGCGTGGCTGGGGGGCTCGCTGGTGGTCCGGGGGGGAAAGACACATGGGAGTGGCTGGGGAGGTCACTGGTGTGCCGGGGGGGAAAAGACAAAAGGTCAGTAGGCTGGGGGGCCGCGGGTGTGTCCGGGGGGGAAAGACCATGGGCAGTGGGGGGGGTCATGGTTTTTGTCGGGGGGGAAAGGGAACATGGGCAGTAGGCTGGGGGGCTCATGTGTGTCCGGGCTGGGGAAAAACCATGGGCAGAGGTGGGGAGGCCCCTGGTGTGCCCGGGCGGGGGAAGACACAAGGTCGTGGGGTTGGGGAGGCTCACTGGTGTGTCGGGCTGGGAAGACACATGGGGTTATTTCAGTATTGTGAAAGGGTTGTTAATTTTTAGCGGGGTGGACCCCCTGCCTGGTACACGGTTGGGGGGGGGGGGGGTTCAGTGTATGGGGGATGTGTGTGGGTGTAAAAACTGGGTGGTAGGGGATGTTGTGTACTCACCTATTTGTGGGCAGGGGTCGTTTCTTTGCCCCTGGTCTCGCTTCTTTATGATTGTTTATGGGTCCCTCTTCCCTGCTCCATGAGCTTTTCATACCTCGCCTTAAAACTTATGTATGGTTCCCCCCTCCCTACGTTACTTTCTGGCTGTTCACGGTTGACTACCTATGACGGAAATACTTCCTAACACCCCTTTGTTTCTTTGAGTTTTAAAAATTTCCCAAATTTGTGCCCCTTGTTTCTGTGTCCCATCTCTGTCCACCCTTTTTTATTCCGTGCGTATTTTTTATGTCGTTTCATGTTCTGTCCAACGTGTCGTCAGGCCCATGTGTGTGTGTTTAATAGGGACGAGTAAAAGGAATGTGTAATTTAAAAAACTTATAGTAACGGGTTTCAATAAGGACAGCAGACCTTTCTTATTACATATTGTTTCGCGTAGAGATATGAGATAAGATAGATTTCGTTTGGATTTTTTAAACCCCCGGGGGGGTTAGCCCCCCGGATAAACCCCAAAAAAGTCAGGCGTCATCGAGGATGTTAAAATTTTTCCCTTGGGGTCCTTAATTTGATTTTTGTGATGTTTTAATTATCAAATTTATTTTTAAGGGGTTGTGGAAACCTATTTTTTTTATTACGTTTTAATATAAAACTTGAAATGTTTTAACTAACTCAGACAATATTGTTATGGGACTTTAGTGGTAAAGTTATTATGTTTCAGTTAATTCGAGGATGTAACCCCGGGGGAGGTGTTTGTGTCGACCAGCAATGTTATTAAAATTTTTGAATGTCAGTATTGTAGCGTTTTTACAAAAATTTATGATCGTTTTTAACGTTAATTACTGTTATGGTTGTTAATTTGGTTGGTGTTGGGGGGGGTCAAAGTGAGTGGTTTTACTGTGTCAACTTCGCAACATAAAAACTTTGTTCTGAAGTGAAGGGATTTGGGGTAGTGTGTGGTGGTGAGGTTTGGGTGGAACAGCGGCTTTATGAAGGGCTGGAGTCGTGCCAGTACAATTTTTGCCCCGTGTAACTCGTGTGACTATGAAAGTATTTTGTGCCTAATGTTAAATAAACAATGTCCCATTGTTAAAATGTGAGGGTATTCTTAAACTTTGTTTTGTAGGCAAAAGGGAGACTTTAAACTGTGTTTGTACCTTTATTATTATAAAAAAAAACTTTGTTTGGGAAAGGTGAGTGTAGGTTGTGTTGGTTAGGTCCCCCCTAAAGGGGAGGTTCCTGGTGGGGCAGGGGCTCTTGTTGGGGAATTGGATCTGTGTCCAGTTTCCTGAATTGTCTGAATTAAATTCAATTCAATTCAATTAAATTTTTTTATCTCAAAAGGGTTCCCAATGTGGGGTTTCATTTTTTTTGGGTTTTGTGTGGGTTAAATTTATTAAAAAATACTAATTAAAGGGGGGGCCCCATGGACCCCTAGCATGGCTAGGCATTTCGGGCAGACTTGATTAATTTCTTAACTTTAAAATCCTTACAGATTATGGATTGGGCTAGTGATACATTATATTTGTGAGTTTAGAAATGTGAATGTTTTGTTTTGGAAATCAAGTGTTATATTGGGTTCATAGAAAAACTTATGACCAGTTAGGATTTATTATTTTAAGTTTAAGATTAGTTTTTTTGGGGTTTTAAGTCAGTGGGGAGTGAGGAATTGGAACCCCCGGTGGTTACATGTTTTTGTTTTTCGGGGTGGATCGGGGGATAAGTTTTTTCTAGCTGTAATTTTAAAATGATGAATTGTCTGCACTTCTAGAGTTTTCAGGTAGGGTATTCCAGATTTTAGGTCCTTTAATTTTCATTGAATTTTGTAAAGGGTTTGTCGGAAAGGGGGGAAAGTCGTAGAGATGTTTGTGTTGGTGTTAGCCGTGGGTTCTGTCACAACTATCAAGAAAGCTTTTGGTCAGGTTGTTTTTGGAGTTTTAAAGGGCCCGTAGATGTAGATTCACAGTAGAAAGGGGATGTATGAACAGGGGTAAATTTAGTCTATAAAGAGTGGGGGGGGGTGTTGCGGGATGGGATTTAGTGATTTTTTTACTGCGGCTTTTTTTTGGGTTATTATTGGCTTTAGGGTGTTGTGCGTTGATCCCAAGCAAGAAGCTTTGTGGGTATGGATTTTAAAAAGTAAATGGTATGTGGGGGAAAAGGGGCATTTTGCGGCCGTAGTATCGTATTTGGAGAGGACCCCCACCGCTTTGGTATTTTTTTTTTATGTGTTGGATATGGGTGCTGAAATTTAGGTTTTTGTCAGGTTGGCCAAGGAATTTTCCCTCGTTTTGTTGGCAATTGGATGTTGTCGATCTTAATTTTAAAGTTGCCAAACCCCTGCTTGCTAATAACATATAAGTAGGTTTTGCAGTGTTAAGGGGTAAGTTTTTGGGTTTGTATCCAAGTCGATATTTTGGCAGCTCCTCGTTAACAATGGTGTTGAGGGTGGAAAAAATTAGGGTGGGAGATGACCCTAAGTGTGCGTCAGCAAAGAGAATGGTTTCAGGGGTTGGGGTATGTTTTGGAAAAAATTGATGTAAATGGAAAAAGCAGGGGTTTAAAGGGAAATTCCCCGCGGAACTCAGTATCAAATGGCGTATTTTTTTTTTTTTTTTTTTTTTTTTTTTTTTTTTTTTTTTCGCCGGTACTCTCCCGGGGCCCGGGTCTTTTAATTTGTGGTGACCCCGGCCCTTTGGGTCCCTTCTGGGGAGTGTCTCGAGACTTAATCTCCCATGGGAGGAGGGACAAGTTCCTCCCCATCTTTGGGACCAAGTGCCCCCGGCCTAGCCCCATTCCCCCCCCCCAGGGTTAGGAAAAAGCTAGGCCCCTGGTCTGCCATCTCCCCCCCTAAAGGGGTCGTGGGGATGGCAGTTTATGGCTGAGATGGTTGCAAGTGAAATTTGGCCGTTTGATGAGGCTGTGTCTTTAATGGTGGCATACTGATATTTTAGAAAAGGTAGTATTTAAAAAAAAGCAAGCGCATGGGCCTCTTATGCCATATGGTCAAGTTTTTGGATGGATGTCGTGGTCAACTGTGTCAAAAAATTTTCTTAGGTCAATAAAAAATTTCCCAGTGGATTTCCTTATTTTCCAATGCTGTGTAAAGCAGATCTGCATTTTTATGATTTCATCTTAGTGCTTTTAATCTTCCTGAATCCAAATTTGGCAGGGGGTTTAGTTGTTTTGTGCGTTTTAATGAATTAGTTCCGTGCACGATTTTTCAAATTTTTATTGGTAAGTTTGATATTCCCCAATTGAAATCTGAGGGTCACCCCTTTATGTATTTTTTTTTGTATTTTTTTTTAAAAATTCAGGTACAATTATATAGAGTGATCAGTTTTTATGTCAACGAGTATGGACTAACAAGATTATCATTGCATAATAATAATAAAATCAAAAAAACTGGTAAAAAATAAGTTATACAAAAACAAAGTGACAAAAAATGCACAAAAAAATTTAACAATACAAGCAATACGTTTATACAAAAATATACTCTTGGGTTAAATAGGCTGGGTTCCGCTGCCAACACCAAAAATATCCAAGCTTTAAACTAAAAACTCCTTCAGATAAAGTTGAATTTTTTAGCCCAAAAAGAGTTCGAGAAGGAGAATGTAGAATATAATTTGGTATAAAATGTGTCGATTAGCAATAATATTAGGGAGAAGTAAAAAATGAAAATGATTGTTATGGAAGCGTTAGAAGCCCGAGTGATCTATAACCACTTGATAACATGACGAAAGGATAAGTATGTTTATGGAGCAACTTGCAATGTGAAAACTGACTGTGTTTTGTGGCCAGGCTTGTTGGTTACAGTATGACTGTTTTTTGTAGTGGCCGGCTTAGGTTGGTTAAAGTACTGATGATGTTGTGTGGCCGTTTGGGTTGGTTAAAAGTATGACTGATGTTGTATTGGCCAGGTTGGGTTGGTTACAAGTATGATGAGTTGAGTGGCCAGGCTTAGGCTTGGTTACAAGTCTGACTGATGTTGTAGTGGCGACTTAGGCTTGGTTACAATATGACTGATGTTGTAGTGGCCGACTTGGGCTTGGTTCAAGTATGCGATGTTGTAGTGGCCAGACTTGGGTTGGTTACAAGTATGATGATGTTGTAGGGGCCCCAGACTTGGGCTTGGTTAAAAGTATTTTGGGCATTTTGGGAGAACACAGATGATGATCAAACTAAATGTAAATTATGTGATCAGGATTTTGGTCACTTCTTGAACACTATGGCTTAATTGTCCACTTTTGAGGAATACAGAGAAGACTATAATAATATGTGACATGTCAAGTATCTTATTAATGAAATAAGTACCAGATTACTAAGCAAAATTTTCCCAAATTTGTTGTAAAGTTTAAGTGAATAAGATTGTAGATTAATCCAATGTATTCCTGTTAAAACCCCTTTTGGGGTAGTTCCCGGGCCTTTTGTGTATCCTATGCTCTCGGGTCCGTCCACAGGAGGGGGTTTCTCTCGCGCTACCCCCACAGATGGATATGTCTCCGCTACCCTCCACGGAGGATATGCTCCCGCGCTACCGTCCACAGGATGGAATGGGGTGCACAATAAATAGCACTTCGGTGGCAAAATCTAAATTTTAAAGGCAAAAAACTTTTCGTTATTTTTTTTTTTATTTTTTTTAAAAAAACGAAACCATTCAAAATTTGAATATAAACTATAAATCGTACAAAAGTGAACCCACACCAAAACCCTTTGTACATATGTCCTCCTGGGGCGATTATGCCTTCAATGTCTAAAAACCCTAAAGGTTTCCCCTCCATTTTACAACAACAGTTACCTAAAAATTTTTACATCATTTATGTATCAACTAAAGTTTTTCCCTTCAAAAAATTTAAAAAACAACCATCCATTGTGACGTTGCCATTGTTATAAATGAAATAGTTAATTAAAGATATTCATTTCTTTTTTCTTTAATTACAAACAATAAAAAATTATTCCTAATTAGTTGCTTCACCCATATTATATTCCTTTACCAGGGAAAAAAACCCCTTGAAAAGATGCCACTCCCATATTATATACCCTCTGACTTTGTTAAAAATATGTATGACATGGAAAACCCATGGTTTAAAACCATATGAAAAAAAAAAATTCAATTATAATTATCCCCCATAAACCTTTCCTTCCGAAAAAACCACAATTCCCCTTTAAACCCCCCCTCCCCCCCCAGTTGGGTTTTAAAATTCCTGGTGTATGTTACATATTACTAACAAACACTAGTGAGTACCTTATATCTCAAAGAAAATTTATTGACTGCTAAAAGGTCGCCTTACACAGTTAGTTTAATATGTTTTTTATGCACCCATACCATCCTGGGGGCGGTAGTAAAAAATTTCAGGGTACTAAATTTGGGCCCGGGATGGACTCCCAAAGTTTTGATAGCTGGCAAGTTACGGGAATGAATTCTGTGAATGGTTACTTAGGTTTATAAATGGCTACAATCAGAAAAAATTATGAGAAATTGAGCAATTCACACTTCCACACCGGTCAAATGTAAGGAGTTATTGGTGCAAATTTGATTGAGTCTCAAACACCAAAACACACACCACCCCCCACACACACACACACACAAAACAGGGGCCAAGCCCATGAGGGGACACTTTCAGGCACTTTTTCTTCTAGGCTGGAATTTTGTGCAATAACGCACCTTTCAAGGCAGGTGAAATTGCTCCTGAAAATGTACAGAGAACCTTCACGGCGGCATAACGGAGATAAAACACCTCAATTATGGGAGCGTTGAGGTTTCCCAAAAACTTATTCCGGGAATGCAGGGGGAGGATACATGTTATTACACCGGGAAAAAACCTGAGGGATGTCCCGAACTTGCACACGAAAATACCACTAAAAAGAAAAAAAGATTGGCAGCGATGAAAAATCCCCCCAATGAAAAGCAGGGGTGTCACTCACGTTAAGAGACCATAAAATAGTGTAGGGGCCCGAGATGTTCAGCTGCCTCCCAGCTACATAAGGGGGATTTCCAACGCCCCCTGGCAGTTTTCAAGTGGCAGGAAAAGCCCCAAAAGTGGTTTTCTGACCAGCCGGGCTGGGGGCTGTACTTTGGGTTTTGCGTGCGCCAGCAGCAAACCCTGGTTGTCGGCTTGATCCACAGGGGGCCCTGGTCAGCCCGGGGGCCCGGGGGCGTTGCCCCCCGGGAAAACTCTCTCCAGGTAAACTCCAGGTAAACACTAGCGCCGCGCGAAATAAAACCCCCGAGGGCGCACGCAGGACGGCACCGAGCGTACAAATATGCATACACACAAGGACACACAAAAACCCCTCACACACACCCTCCACACACCTCACACACCCCTAAAACACACCCCAAACACACCCTCAACAACCCTCATACACACCCCCCAACAGCCACAACAGCGCACACCACACCCCCCACACCCCGAGCGCGCGCACACACACCCACACACGCACGCGCGCTACAACAAAACACACACACACACACAACACACCCCTCAACACACCCCACCAACACCCTCACCACCCCACAACCACACCCTCACAACACCCACACACCCCCCTCCCACACCCCTCAACAACCCAACACACCCTTCACACACACACTTCAAAAACACCCTCCACACACCCCCTCACACACACCCTCACACACACCCACACCAACCCTACAACACCCACACACACACACCATCTCGCACCACACAAAAACCCACACACACCACATGCACCACTGACACACACACAACACCAAACAACACCAACACACAACACACTGCCACGTGGTAATGCTTTTTTTAGCTAGAAAAAGTCAGGGTTTTTCTCAGAATGGTCTGAAATTTACCACTGGGGATAAATATTTTGCCTTTTTCTTGAACTTTTGAGTGGTTGTTTCTAAATTTTTTAATTTGATCACATCCGACATAATGACGGGGGTGTGACAATAGTCCATCTGGCAAAGTTTCATTTCGTTTGGTCTAATCTGGTGATGGTTTTTAAACCCTGCCAAAGTACTTGAAACCCACCCGGACCCCGGGCAGTAGGACTCCAAGAGTCTTTATCTTGTTGGATGCCCCCAAGACATGTGGCCCCTCCTGCTGATGGAATGATGATAGATGGACTGTTTGTGTCAAATCCCCCTAAGTCTTAAGTCAATGAAGTTCATTTGAAGTTCTTTTCGTATTATTTTTCTCAAATACTCCCTGACAACCCAAAAGATTGTAATCTACCCCCTCTTTGAAAACCATACAGCTTGCCAATTTATCAGTTTTTCATGATCTTTAGACCAAGTGAGAGGGAAATCCACGATTGCACTCTGACTCCACGCCCACAATCTTACCATTCTATTTCTGGTTTGACAAAAGCATGCCAAAATTTTATTTAAATGAGTTGAAAGTTTTATGGATGACGAAAAATCAGTTACAATTAAAGTGTCAACCTTAGATACATGGACACTTTGAGGCAAGGAGTATGGCAAACATTTTGTTTGAAGGGTAGGGGCCCCAGTTATTGATGCGTGCCCCAAATTTTTTTATGAGAGCCACACTTGTGAAACAACGCAGCACTAAAGCTGCACCGTGGTTTGGTGAACGAACCATCGACGTAATAATTTGTGAAAGAGTGTTCTGTGTGCAAATTTATAAATACAGCTTAAGGACTGTTTTGCTTAAAGGAAGCTTTGGTTTGTTTTTTAAAAAGAGTTTTGGGGGGAAATGGGGGAATGGTAGTTTGGAATGGGGTAAAAAAACCCAGGGAGCAGGGGGAAATGTCTCTGTTGTCAAAAATTGATATAGATATGTGCGGGTTATGCGGAGGTCGGTTCCCAATTTTTTCGATCCATTGGAAGGATGTTCCCAGTGCTGAGGAAAGTTTGGAGGGTTTCTGTGCAGGGGTTTGAATGGGTTTGCAAAGCATTTGACCCAATAAGGTATTTTTCGAAACACGATTTATGCTTGATATTAATTTCTTTCCGCTATTTAAAATTTTGGCAGTACGAGGGCATCCTAGGATGATCCATTGCTTGTTTTTCAGTTTTTTCCCCCTCCAAGCTTCCCGTCGACACGAGTGCGTAGTGGGCCGCATAAACAAACCCAAAGATCAAATAAAAAATACGTCATTTTCACAATTTTAAAAAATTTCACCATACCTGGGGGAAAAAAACCGCCACATTTAAGTGTCTAGCCTTTTTTGTATTGGCGACAAAAGTCTCGTTTAAAAAGGTTTCCCAATAGTGGAAACCCCAAAGCCCAGATACCTGTTCTGTTAATATTTAGAAGAGACCCCTCTGCAAATGGGATTGACGAACTGGCCTTTTGCCGAGGGGCCCCCGTTGGTATTTTTGTTTTATCCCTGAGATTTTAACCCAGGTCCCGCACGGGCAAATACATGATTAAGAATGTTTTGGGTGTTGGGAAACCGGTGGTGTGAATCTTATGTCTCAGCAAAATAACCCTATAATGAAAGGGGTGGCTGGATGGATTTTAAATAAAAGGGATTAATCAAAAAGTGAAAAAGGGTGGGACTAACACACCTCCCTGTGGGGTTTTCCCAAATTTAAAATCTTTGGGTTTCATTCTTGTCCCCGGAAAAACACAGACGACTTTTTGTTTTACAGGTAAAACCTTTAAACCCGCGGGAGAAGCCTTCCAAAAATCTATTTGGCAAGTTTATAAGATTACATGTCGGTTGGCTAATCAAAAACGGATTTTTAAAGGGAAGGAAGTAGTGTATGAGCTGTCAGTGTGCAGAGTGAGAAAGTGGTAAAAGCAATGATGCACACTCCTTCCCTGCTGAAGCCCTTCAAACCGGGGTGACAGAATTCCCTTTAATTTTGGCATAAGCGATTTAAAAATCATCCTTCGAATGTTTTACACAAGAGCTTCTAGGGTATTTTGGGGCGAAAAGAGTTTTGTTGATTGGGCCCTTTGGAATGGAAAAATGAGGCATTGGTCCATGATTTGGGGGGTCCCCAGTGACTTAATCATGTTATATATTCAAGTAAAGGATTACTGGTTCGAACAGCAAAACTGAGTTGTTGTAGTAAAACCATCCTCAAGGCGACGTGGGGGTTTTTCCCTTGTGCTGCATCAAATTTATAAATTTGTGAAAAGGGAAAGTTGGCTCTGCCTTGCTGAGTAAAGCAAAAAAGTCTCTCCCTTGTCATATTTGCCATTAATTTCCTGGGTGGTACTGGGAAAACTGTCTAGCTAGATGTGCAGCCCAAGCACTGACTAACTCATTCGCCCTATGCAAAGGGGTGAGGGTGGCGATTGCCCCGTTCTGTTACCCCTTTAAATTTTTTTGTCCCTCCATGCCGGTAAGTGGGGTGTGGCATTGGCCTTGACAAATTGTTCCCCGTCTGCGCAGCTTGTCTACGCTCCGGCGCCCCCAAGGGCAGTTTGGAAGAGGCTCAGATTTCAGGGGTACGATGGTTTTTATGGCTAGGCCCATTGCGAGCAGTCGTTCAATGTTTGAAGTTTAGAATCATTGTTTAGGGTTTTTTTTTAAGTTATGATTATTTTTGGGAAATCAAATTTTGGGTTTTAGTGTAGGGGGTTTCGGGCGGCTTTAAAAAGTTCTGAATACTGTCACAAGGTCATTTTTAAAAGTCTCGACAGATGAAACCCTCATGGAATTTCCAGTCGTAATGTTTCAACAAAGTCATAGTTTATCAGGGGGGAAAAATTTTAAAACGTTTCCGTTTGAATTTTTCCCCCAGGAAGGATGTATTTCCCAAAATTAGAGAGGTTAGCCCTTGGGAAATGATCAGACGTATATCTGTTACAATGGAAAATCACGCTGGCAGAAATAATGTTGAAGCCAAAACAGATCAAGGACACCTCCATGATATGGGGGTTCAAGGACCAAAAATTTGACATTATCTGACTGTTTTTAAGAGTGCAACAGTTGATTTTCCATTACGATTACCAAAAAGAGGTTCCAATGCTTTTGTGTCTTGATTTTAATCCCAATAAGGGTGGTTCAGACTGGCACAAATTTGGGGGCTCCAGTAATTAAATTATCAGAGGAGCGTACAAATTAAATATGTTGAGGCGAGTTCCCCAAAATAAATCCTAACACCGTGATACTGTAGCCCCCCGTTTTTTTTTGTGCAAAAAGAAGTTTGGGGAAGTGATTTTTTAATATATAGACCAAAAAATTAGTAGATTTTAGGTTAATGAAAAAACGATGGCAATTTAGGGGGTTTGGGGTTTTTCAGGGGTCGCACTCTTGTAGCAACAATATCAAAAGGATTCAGTTTACTTTTGATGAGGTAGAAAAACTTTTTCTAAATGACGCAAATTCCAACTTAAAATGGATAGTTTTTTACGGTTTTTGGGCCATTAAAAAGTCCGGGATGTATTCAATTTTCAGCAAAATGAAAAAACTTACTAAACAAAAGACATAAACAATTCAATATCATCGTATTATCCTTTCATGGTCTTAAGTACACTTCCATTAGTGGCCCCTTTGGGGTTTTGTTTCAGAGGTCACGGCGCTCTTTGTTTGGGGAAAGGGGGAAGGTGACATATCCTCGCATCACCTCTCTGCTTTTATTCACTCATCACTATCATCACATGTATCATTCCCCCCTCATTTTGACCCGTGATCTCCCCTTTCAAAAAACCGGGTTCTCCCCACTCTGTGCCTACTGGGATACTAGCTGTCCCTCGTGAAAAACTGACCCCCTAACCTTTCCCCATTCTGTTTCCTAAAAATTTTGCAAAGTTTTTAGCGGCACATAAAAGTATTGCTTTTTGCACTCGACCCCCCCCCCCTCCCCTTTTTGGGGACCAAAACAACTACCCGTACTTTGCGACATGCCTAACCTCCCCTCCAGAGAGCAATTCGTGATCAACCAAACAATGCTTTATACTTCCCAATGCGCCCCATAAAAACCATTCGAAATGCCATCTATACCTGGTGCCCTTTCCTTTATCATACTAAAAAAAAGCCTCCTCTACCTCCTCACTCGAATTCTACCTTCTAGTACCGTTCTTCCCTGTCACTTATAACTTTTCTGAAATCCCTCCCCACAAAGGGCCACCCCCATGGACCCCCCTACTCCTGCCATAGCTTTTCCCCAAACCATAGATCAGCATAAAAAATCATGCTGTCCATGGTGAGGAGTACTTGACCTGGCAGGTAACCACCCAAACCCCTGCATACTTCCAATTGCAAAGAGGGAGTCGCCTGTTGTTTCGGACCCTAAATTTGCGCAAGACACACCGGAAGGTTTGTCACCCCAGAGCATTCTTCCATTACCTGCTCTGATCAAACCGCATTAAAATGTTCATTGTGAATTTCTGCAAGTCGATTACGAAAAAGTTCAATGTCGTCTTTCCTACTATTTCCACCCCTCACATAGTAATCATTTAGCTGCCCCTCCAAATAGTTTTGTACCCCAAACCTCCACCTTGCCTCCTCCTTTCCCCGCTTCTTATAATAACCGCTGTTCCGGGGTTTGGCACGCGTTTCCACCATTCCAACAAACATTCATCTGCCCTCTGCGTTTCCCAGATATTCTTCCACCAACCTTGAAAAGCAGCCCCATCCCCTTTCCCCTCCCCCTCCAAGAGCCGCCCATTCAGTTTCCAATCCCCTGAAAAAACCCCTGATCATTCCATCTAGTCCAAGTCCGAAAGAAACTGCCCGGTGATGGGAAAAAACCCAGATCAAGGGTTGGTAGTGCCCAACTCGAATACCTTGTGTTGCATAAATCCTACCCCAGATGGGCTGCGTAGCCTCTGCACACAAACGTATGTTCACTCCCCATCCCCCCCTCCCCTATACATCATAAACCCCTGCATCCCCAAAAATTTTCAGGACAGGTAGAACGCACCCGCCCCCTCGGCTCAATATCCCCATGGCGGATAATGCAATTCCAATCCCCCCCTTTAAGCGGAAAATTAAAGGAAAACCCCCGGAATGTGAAACGTTAAAGCCTCCCTCACGAAGTTACTTTAACTTTAGAGTTACTGTCCGCTGGCATAAAAAACTCTGTAAAACAAACTCTAACCCCACCCCAATACCATCCACCCTTACCACCCGCCCATCTCCCTCCTCCCATCCCAAGATGCCCCAAAGGGGGCTGGACTCCTTCACCGCTATAACCACCCCACCCTTTAATTTTAAAGGGAAATTTCTCTCATACATTCGGTAGCCTTTCAACCATAACTCTCTACCAAATTTATAATTATGTTCTTGCATAAAACTACATTCACATGTAACGATGCCCAAAAAACCCCTCCATCCACACTTTTTTTAATTCCGTCCTTTGGCCATTGGCATTGATAATAACACACTTGAATTTACAAAAAAGGTGGTTTACCTCTATGTTTTTGGGTCTTTCCTGTTCCCACACGCACATTAGACTGCCCTTCTTTGTTCTTCGGCTTCTCGAGAACCCCCCTACCCCCATACTCTACCCTTATGCTGTGACCTTGAAACTATCCCTTCTGTGATAAGTGGCTCAGCCACTTTCGCCCACGATTTCCTCCCCGGGCGCTGTCCTGGTGTCAAGACATAGTCCATATCCGACGCTTCCGCCGATCGTTTGCGGGAGCTGCCATCCACGTGCATCTCCTCGCTAGATGAAGCCTCCTGGTGAACCTCCACCACCACTTCATGCATCTGTACAAACGTGGTTTTGTCCTGCATTTCCATGTTAGGGGATTCCTTAGTCGTTAACTCACGACACGCCGTCGAAACAACAGGACCATGTTCTGTTCCATCTAGAAGGTCCTGCAACACGTCTTCCAGCAACTTATCCTGTGGCAAAACCTCAGGCCTCACAGGATCCACTGAAGGCGTGGGCCCCGGTCGATGCATACTGACGGGTGGCAACACATCGTAGACTGCGTGTCCTGTTGCATCTGTCACTCCCAAAATCTGGGAACTTGCCCAGCTGAGGGTACCAGGCTCAGTCACGAAAGCCTCAGCCCCTAGGCCCACATGTGAAAGGTCCGTGAGTGGACAACCAGTCGACGGGGGCATGGGCAGCCATATGCTCAAAAGAGTTGCATAGTCTGCAAGTCTTCCTTTGGCCCGTGTAATGAACAAAACCTGGGTCCCATATTTCTCCAA
>NC_069438.1:15075860-15149601 GCF_026875155.1 Cherax quadricarinatus
TCCGGCTCGGTGGGTTACAAGTATCTTTGGCAGGTTAAATCACCACCACCAGATGTAGCCCAAACGAAATGTAAACTTTGCCAGATGGACTATTTGTCACACATTGCGTCATTATGTACTGGAGTGTGATAAAATTAATGAATTTAGAAACAACTCATTCAGAAGTGTTCAAGAAATGGCTAAGTATTTTATCCACAGTGGTATATTGCAGACCATTCTGGAGAAATACCCTGACTTTGCTAGCTGTAAATAAAGCATTACCACATGTGTGCATGTGTGTGTGTGTGTGTGTGTGTGTGTGTGTGTGTGTGTGTGTGTGTGTGTGTGTGTGTGGGGTGTGTGTGAGGGTGTGTGTGTGTGTGTGTGTGTGTGTGTGTGTGTGTGTGTGGTGTGCGTGCGTGTGTGTGGGTGTGTGTGAGGGTGTGTGTGCGGGTGTGTGTGAGGGTGTGAGGGTGTGTGTGTGTGTGTGCATGTGTGTGTGTGTGTGTGTGCGTGTGTGGGTGTGTGTGTGCGTGTGTGGGTGTGTGTGTGTGTGTGTGTGGGTGTGTGTGTGTGGGTGTGTGTGAGGGTGTGTGTGTGGGTGTGTGTGAGGGTGTGTGTGTGTGGGTGTTGGTGTGTGTGTGTGTGGGGTGTGTGTGTGTGTGTGTGCGTCCTTGTGTGTATGCATATATTTGTACGCTCGTGTGCACATGTCCGTGCGTGCGCCCTCGTGTGTGTATGTGCGCGCGCGCGCTAGTGTGGGTGTATGATCCACTTAATATTTGTATTTATAACTCATTACAATTGTGACCAGGTGTGGATGTATCAGTGGTTCATTACTTTGTAATTGTTCATGAATGTAACCATGTATAGGAGTGAAGCTGATTCATTACCTCTGTAACTTGCCATGATTAGTGACCAGATCTACCTGGAGTTCATTACCTTTGTAACTAGTTCAGCTATCATAACTTTGGGGTCCAGTCACTGGACCCATTATGTACCTTTGTAATCTTTTGACTACCGCCCACAGGATGGGTATGGGGTGCATAAGATATTAAACTAAAGTGTGTGTGTGTGTGTGTGTGTGTGTGTGTGTGTGTGTGTGTGTGTGTGTGTGTGTGTGTGTGTGTGTGTGGTGTGTGTGTGTGACTCAACAATCAATATTTGCACCAATAACTCATTACAGTTGTGACCGGGTGTGGAAGTGTGAATTGCTCATTACTCTATAATTTGTTCATGATTGTAGCCAAAGTATAAACGTAAGTAACCATTCTACAGAATTCATTACCTTTGTAACTTCTGAGCTCATTACCTTTGTACCTAGTTCAGCTATCAAAACTTTGGGGGCCCAGTCCCTGGACGCATTACGTACCTCTGTAATCTGTAAATACCTTTGTAACTTGTCATGATTGTGACCAGACTTACCTGGAGTTTATTACCTTTGTAAATTGTGAGTTCATTACCTTTGTAAATTGTGAGTTCATTACCTTTGTAAATTGTGAGTTCATTACCTTTGTAAATTGTGAGTTCATTACCTCTGTAACTTGCTCAGCTATCAAAACTTTGGAGTCCAGTCCCTGGACCAATTATGTACCTCTGTAATCTTTTGACTACCGCCCACAGGATGGGTATGGGGTGCATAATAAACATATTAAACTAACTAACTAATGTAGATAGATGAACCAGTACCTAAACAATCTCACTTACACACTCGTTACTATGTATGACAAGTGTTACCAAGTACACCAAGTGTACACTTTATCACTTAGAATACACTTTTGTTGATGTAAATATAGGTGAGAGTGGTACACCGCTGGTCGTAATAAACACACTCAACTTCTCAAGGTCACACACTATGCCCAGCTTCTGGAGTTACCAGCGTTTTAATGTGTTTATTATGTGTCAGTGCGTGTCTGCAGTCATTAAATTGGTGTATCAGAAGTTAAACACTACAATCAAGTTGATCAAATAGTCTAAAACAATTTACACAATGTATAACTAGAAGTATAATGATTGCAAATTGTTACTATTACAATTTTAACTAGGCGCTAGACCCACTAGATGAGATGGCAAGGAACATAGATGTTAACAGGCTGACTCTTGCTTAACACAGTTGAAAGGTAACCGAATTACTCAAGAAAGTATTCATGAAACTGAACATTATGCAGGAGTAAGCTTGTTCACAGTAAAAATACAAAGCATAAGTTACACACTCACACCACAGATGAACACTGCAATTTGAAATATTACTGGGAATTTAGCAGTAAAGTTTCAGTCTGAACGAGAAAATGTATTAGAAAACACAGCAATGACACTAGGACAAGCAACTTAATTATGTAACCGTATTTAATAGTTCAGTTACACTGAGCAGAGCATGTATTACACTGATTTATCAAATGTAAGGAGTCACTACACTGAAGTACACTCTGAGCCTTTAAAGTCTTAATACAGGCTTACAAATGACAATTAACTGTTGGGGAAAGCAGCACTTAACACTTCTAGCACACGTATGACAGATGAATGTTCACTGTGTACAAGCCAATCACCACAAGCTTACTATGTTTATAAGTGAACCTCTGGCATGTCCCACTCAAAATGTCAGCACTGCAATGCTCGTCAAATTGTTCTCAAGCCACTACAGGAAACACTGGTATGCCAGCAGCACTGCAGAACGTATACAGACATGCTGGGCCCTAGGACAGCTATTGCTGCAGGCTGCCTTAGCTTGTTCTGGCTAGCTTTTAGTGCTGCCCTCAAGCTTGCTTGACTGTGCTCACCAAGCCCGCGCCAACCACCCGGACACCTGCTTGCAGCAGGCAGGCAGGCAGGCACACAGGAGACACTCGCAAGATGAGCGGAGTGCGGCACAGAGGACACGGGCACTCAAGCACCCATGTGGTCTGGCAAAAAACCGCCTCTAGACCACAAGCAAATAGAGGCGAACGACTGTGTACCAGTGATTACTGTACAGTGTACCAGTAATCACTGTACTGTACAGTGTACCAGTGATTACTGTACAGTGTACCAGTGATTACTGTACAGCGTACCAGTGATCACTGTACTGTACAGTGTACCAGTGATCACTGTACTGTACAGTGTACCAGTGATTACTGTACAGTGTACCAGTGATCACTGTACTGTACAGTGTACCAGTGATCACTGTACTGTACAGTGTACCAGTGATCACTGTACTGCACAGTGTACCAGTGATTACTGTACAGTGTACCAGTGATCACTGTACTGCACAGTGTACCAGTGATTACTGTACAGTGTACCAGTGATCACTGTACTGGTCAGTGTTCCAGTGATCACTGTACTGTACAGTGTACCAGTGATTACTGTACAGTGTACCAGTGATCACTGTACAGTGTACCAGTGATCACTGTACTGTACAGTGTACCAGTGATCACTGTACTGTACAGTGTACCAGTGATTACTGTACTGTACAGTGTACCAGTGATTACTGTACTGTACAGTGTACCAGTGATTACTGTACTGTACAGTGTACCAGTGATCACTGTACTGTACAGTGTACCAGTGATCACTGTACTGTACAGTGTACCAGTGATCACTGTACTGTACAGTGTACCAGTGATCACTGTACTGTACAGTGTACCAGTGATTACTGTACTGTACAGTGTTCCAGTGATTACTGTACTGTACAGTGTACCAGTGATTACTGTACAGTGTACCAGTGATCACTGTACTGTACAGTGTACCAGTGATCACTGTACTGTACAGTGTACCAGTGTCACTGTACTGTACAGTGTAACCAGTGATTACTGTACTGTACAGTGTACCAGTGATCACTGTACTGTACAGTGTACCAGTGATTACTGTACTGTACAGTGTTTACCAGTGATTACTGTACTGTACAGTGTACCAGTGATTACTGTACTGTACAGTGTACCAGTGATCACTGTACTGTACAGTGTACCAGTGATTACTGTACTGTACAGTGTACCAGTGATCACTGTACTGTACAGTGTACCAGTGATCACTGTACTGTACAGTGTACCAGTGATTACTGTACTGTACAGTGTACCAGTGTTCACTGTACTGTACAGTGTACCAGTGATCACTGTACTGTACAGTGTACCAGTGATTACTGTACTGTGCAGTGTACCAGTGATCACTGTACTGTACAGTGTACCAGTGATTACTGTACTGTACAGTGTACCAGTGATTACTGTACTGTACAGTGTACCAGTGATCACTGTACTGTACAGTGTACCAGTGATTACTGTACTGTACAGTGTACCAGTGGTCACTGTACTGTACAGTGTACCAGTGATTACTGTACTGCACAGCACACCAGTGATCATTGTACTGTACAGTGTACCAGTGATCAAGGCAGCAATCCAAGTGCTTATGCACAGAGAGCCAAAGGACAACATACACTTAATCACATCCATCCGGGGTGACCTGCAGACTCTCATGGCCCAGGGTTGCAGGGCTACCATCAACTGGATCCCGAGCCATGTGGGTATCCCTGGCAATGATGCTGCAGATGAGGCTGCTAGGACTGCAACCCTCGAGGCACAGCCACATGCTGCGATCTCCATCAGCCTCAGCCAGATTGCGCTGTTGGCTGCTGGTGCGGCGAGGTGCCCATTCCCTGACCCTGGGGAGTCACGGAGCCTCTGTTGGTATGTCAGGGCGACCCACAGGGTGCCCCCTCCAAGTCTTCGGACACAGTCCAGGGAACTAGGGGTGCATATCCACCCCTACGCTTAGGGTATCCCACCACTGCGCGGATTGTTGAACGGGCACGAGAGGAGCTCTGTGCCCATTGTGACCGAATGGTTCCACAGCCCTTGGTGCACTACCTGTTAGACTGCCCGGCTACGATGCCCCTTCGCCGTAGACACTTCCCAATGACCCCAGTAGGGCAGACCCGAGAGAATGAGGCAGCACATCTTGTGTACTTGCTGTCAGGGACTTTGAAAGCTTACTTCCAGTCCTTGTATGTCATCCGCCCCCCCCCCCGCTGAAGTTGCTGCGAGGGCCTGCCTTGGGCCTCCATTGCACTGCACACCAGCCACTGTTAGTGCACACTAACGTTTGGTACGTCATCTGGCCATAGGGCTGGTGAGTACCCCCCCCTTCCTGCTGAAGACCTGCCACACAGGTGCAAGTAACGATAAATGTCACTTCCCTACCCGGGGAGCCAATGCCGGGTCACCAAAATGGAAGAGACCCGGGCTGGGATTACCGGCAAATCAAATAGAATAGAATAGAATAGACAGGGTGTCGATTGGTCAACCAGGAACGGCAAAAAATTTTCCACGAAGGACAAGAATTTCAATTCATAAGGATTATCGACTGGACGAGGATTGGAAAACAGTGTGTGTTGTGTTCGCAAATCTGTGTTAGTTTACGCACAGATTAGTGTCTTTCCTGGTGATCCTTGGACTGTGTTCAGTGCTTCAGAGCAGTGAGCCACGAGAGGGTGGCTACGGGCCCCGACTGGGGCTCTGTGCCTCACAGCTCTGCACCCAGTGTGGGCGGCTGTGAGGTCACAGGCAGCAGCTCTGCTGCTGGCTCTGTCCCCACACCTACAGTCACCATGACAGATCCAGGAGAGCGGCCTAAACGTTCATTGGAATGTTGGGACGAGTTGGAGGACGACGTGGGGCAGGTGGGAGCCCCCACCAAGAAGGCCAAGGATGCAGTGGAGACTACTGTACCTACCAATCTGCCACTAGGTCCGTCGGCAGCCCCTACCCAAGAAGACTTGCACCCCCAGATGGCCATAGGGGTCGTGGAAAGAAGCCAGGAGGATGTAGCTGCTCAAGTGGCAAGGATGGAGCCATCCCAGGTCCCTACACCAGTTGCGTTGGCCTCCACAGTGGACGGGGACTGGCTGACTCCACGTGGAAGGAGGAGATCCTGCTCAGCTCTGGCACAAGCAACCAGGGCCTTCAACAAATTCAAGGTTCCCAACTACGGGTTTGTAAGGTATCTGGAAGGTCTCCCCCACCTCAAGTTCCGCTGCGAGTTCACTCTCAGGAACGAGGTTCTGGTCATTCCTCGGACGAAGACTCTTACGAGGAGTTGAAGGGGCTGGTTGTGACCCATCCCAGCATGGTGGAACTGCTTGCTTCGGAGAAGGTGTACAAGGGGGTGCTTTTACACGCCCCTGTGCCCCTCCCACTGGACCCCATTTTGGAAGTGCCCAATATTGTCAAGGCGGAGCGACTCACTGCAACAGTGAACAAGGTGCCCACCCGCCAGGTGCTGATCCACCACAAAGGTCCACTTCCCACACACCTGGACCTTGGGGTCTGGGGAAGATTGAAGACCCGACCATACCTGTCAGGCCCAGTACAATGCTTCAACTGCCAGGGGTTCAATCACATTGCAGCCACCTGCCAGCGAGAGAAGAAGTGTGGTGTGTGCAGCAAGGCACACGAATCGAAGGACTGCATTGCAATCCTCAAACAGCCAACTGGCGAAGCCCTTCGGCCAGAGCCCAAGTGTACCAACTGCTCAAAGAGGCACCATGCCTGGAACCGGAGCTCTCATGTGATGGTGCAGCACTGGCAGCAGGTTCGTCATCGGAACGACCCGACAGCCCCGACGTCACCCAGCCTTGGAACTGCTCAGCAACAGTCAGCATGGGCTCCAATCACAGTTCCCCGGATACCGCAGGAGGGCAATACCAGCGAGTTCCCAGCACTGGGCTCCCAGCGGAGGCATCAGGGGGCAGACACTGGTTTGCAGCAGTGCGGTCAACTGCGGGGTCAGATGGCAAGGTGGCCAAGAAGACAGAATCATCGGGAAAAACAGCCACAGGCCAGGCACACTGCTCAGCAGGTCCCAGCTGGGCACCAACATTCCTTGCCATACCACCAGCAGGCCTCTTCCCAAGGGCAGGCCCCTAATGTGAGCGGCCAGAGTCAGGCAGAGGTACCCTGCCAGGGGACTTGGAAGCCCATGGCCACTCATGCCGGGCCCAGGGTGCGCCCAGCTTATGCTGCTGCAGTGTCGACAGCCACGCAGACATACCCAGTGACCCAGCCCCGACTCGACGGGTCGTCCAGCTCAATGTCTGCAGAGGTAATAGTCGAATCCTTTCCAGATCGACTGAAGAAAACCATCAGGGTCATCTCAGCGCTCCTCTGTTGCCTGCTGCCGTCGGCAGAGGACAGGGGCGCCTGCAGGCAGCTCCTGTCATGGATGCTGGGCGTGGTCCTACTGGACAGGAAAGACTCAATGGAACTTCAAGCCATCATCCAGGAGTCCTTCCAGTCTGTGATGGAGGAGGCCCCGGAGTCGCCAACAACGGTCGACGAGTCCCAGGCAGAGATGGAAGCAGTGAGCCACCTCTGCAGCCCTTGAAGATCCTCCAGTGGAACATTTGTGGGCTGCAGCGGAAAATTCACTTAGTGATTGAAGCTGCAGTTCAGGAGGAGGTTGATGTCTTCCTGTTTCAGGAGACACTCACTGATTTGTCACGTCAAATGCAGCCACGTATTCTGTGATTCTCTGCCTACCTTCAGCGCCTGGAAGGGACTGGCAGTGGCACGGCGATCTACGTCAGGACCACTATCCCTCATTCAATCTCCACTGACCCCATCGACTGTGGGGAGGGCATAGAGGTTCAGGCTGTCACCCTACACCTGGCGGATGGACCTCTCGTGGTTTACAATATTTACAGAAGCTCTCGGTACACCCTTGACATTTCAGAGGTGGCAGCACTCGCCCCACGGGAGGGTCTTGTTGTGGCTGGGGATGTCAATGCCCACCACCCAATTCTTTCTTCTGACTCTCCTACCAACGCAGCTGGGAGGCACCTTGCGGCTGTGCTGGAGGAGGTCCCTGAGATCGTCCTCCTCAATAATGGTGAGCCAACCCATCACTATGGTGGCTGCTTGGATGTCACACTCATCTCTAGGCGGTTGCTCTCGAGCGCAAGATGGGAGGTCCACCCCCGTCTCACCAGTGATCACTTTGCAGTGGTCACTACGCTGATGGTCCAGCGGTGCCCGTTCCCCACACCTACCCCCAGATGGAATCTTAAAAAGGCCGACTGGCAGTGCTTCCAGGAGGTCATTGAGCGCTGGTGGGCAGAGTCTCCTCTTCCAGACGACCCAGATGAGGCGGCTCAAAGCTTGCAGGTGGCCTTCACATGTGCAGCTGAGGCAGCAATACCTAAGATTACAGGCGGAGGGTCATATAAACGTGACTGGTGGTTTTACAATGAGGACATCAGGGAACAGAACCACCGCATCAATGTTGTACGCACGATGCACAGGCGTAATCCCATGGTTGAGTCCATGCATCTGCTCAGGGAAGTGGTGCGGCATGCACGCCATGTCTCACACAGGGTCCAGCAGGTTAAATGGTTCGAGTGGTGTGCCTCCTTCAGCTCCTCCTCCACCTTCTCTGAGATTTGGACCAAGTTACGATTGGCCACTGGGCAGCGTCGCAGTGTGGCTCGGTTGCACCCAGACCCCGCAACGGAGGCAGAGCGTCAGGTGGACCTATTCACCTCCAGAGCAGCCATGGCTCAACTGCCTCAGGATCTCCAGGACCTCCAGGCCACCCTCCTTCCTAGAAGGGTGATGGTGATCCAAGCAGCATGCCAGGCTAAGGACGTCACGGATGAAGACTTCACCGACCAGGAGCTCCAGGCAGCCTTCACATCTCATTGAGACACTGCACCGGGGCATGATGGTATCACCTATGGCATGATCACTCGGTCTGGCCATTCTGGACATTCAGCTGTCCTGGAGGTCATCAACCAGACTTGGAGAGCTGGCAAACTCCCTGTCGTATGGAAGGAGGTTGACATCATACCGATTCCTAAGCCTGGGGATCCTGGCAGTGTGAAACCCATCTCCCTCACCAGTTGCATCTCGAAGGTGTCTGAAAGGATGGTGTTGGAGCGCCTGAGGTGGAAGCTTGGCCCTCCTCATAAACACCTCTATGGCTTCACCAGAGGAGTGGGCACTTTCGAAAGCCTTACCACTCTACTGACCGGCATTGGGTCGGACGCCCAGGCCCACATTGTTGTCTTTCTTGACCTCGAGAAAGCTTTTGAGCTAGCCAGTGCACCTGCCATCCTATCACTCTTGGCCGCAGGGGATTAAAGGCAGGCTGCTTTCATGGCTTCGTTCCTATCTCCAGGACAGGCGGGCCGGGTACGCTTCCAGGGGCATGCCTCTTCTCTCAAGACCCTGGACAATGGCACTCCACAGGGCGGGGTGCTTAGTCCCACCCTGTTCAATGTACTGATGCACCAGCTGGTGTGCCTGCCTTTCTCCAGAGGCACCATCCTCCTCAGCTATGCCGATGACCTGGCACTTGTCGTACCTAGGAAGCGCCGGCTTTGCAGCGTGCCAGGAGGACCTCGATCTGCTGGCTTCCACCTGCCGTCACTTGGGACTCAAGATATCTGCGGCGAAATCCAAAGCCATGATCTTTCGCACCAAGTGCCCAGTCAGAGGCTGCGGGTCCTGGCATCGACCTGGAGTGGGTTCACAGTTATAGGTACCTTGGCATCTCATTGATCAGGCACCTCACCCATTCCAGAAACTGTGCACGCCACATTAAAGAGGGGCTCTGCAGAGGGTCAGGGCATTGAGTGCCATGGCCACCCTAGGGTTGGGGCCAGCCTCGAGGTCATGAGGCTGATTTACATCCAGGCAATACGTTCCCTCGTTGACTATGGGGCACTTGCTCTGGTTCACGCCAGACCCACAAACATCAAATCCCTCTGTGTCATTCAGAACACAGCTGTACGGGTCATGCTGGGGGCTCCTAGGTGGGCCAATGCAGTGGCTCTGAACCTTGAGGTGCAGCTACAGCCTCTTGAAGACAGGATCCAACTGGTAGCTGCCAGGAGGATTGCAAAGTATCTCCGACTCCCAGGGGCTGACAAACTGATGAGAGATTTACAGGTCCGCCAGGGTCAGGTCATTCCACTGCATCCCGGCCGCCGATGGATGTGGTCGGTGGCAGATGCCACACAGAAGCTCTTGCACATGACATTGCTCCAGGCAGGACGCTGCGACAGTCTGGCAGCGAACTACACGGTGCCACCCCCTTGGGCACCAGAGCTGTTTGTGGTGCGCTGGACAACCCTACCAGACAGCAAGAGGCATTGCACCCGGGACATTCTGCACCACCTTGCCTCGGCTAGCATTGTGGGTGCGGAAGGCCCAGGGTGTATGCCATATTACACTGATGGCTCCAGAGACCCAGTGGCAGGCCGCACAGCTGCTGGGATGTTCCACAGCAATCTGACAGCAGGTTGGCGCCTCCCAGACCATTGCACCATCCTCCAGGCCGAACTCTTTGCCATCCAACAAGCTCTGCGGCATGATCTTGCAGACCATCAGCATCCCCCCATCATCCACGTTGATTCCAAAGCAGCGATCCAAGCGCTTATGCACAGGGAGCCAAAGGACAACATACACTTAATCACATCCATCTGGGGTGACCTGCAGACTCTCATGGCCCAGGGTCGCAGGGCTACCATCAACTGGATCCCGAGCCATGTGGGTATCCCTGGTAATGATGCTGCAGATGAGGCTGCTAGGACTGCAACCCTCGAGGCACAGCCACGTGCTGCGATCTCCATCAGCCTCGGCCAGATTGCGCTGTGGGCTGCTGGTGCGGCCAGGCGCCCATTCCCTGACCCTGGGGATTCACGGAGCCTCTGTTGGTATGTCAGGGCGACCCACAGGGTGCCCCCTCCAAGTATTCGGACACAGTCCAGGGAACTGAGGGTGCATATCCACCGCCTACGCTTAGGGTATCCCACCACTGCGCGGATTGTTGAACGGGCACGAGAGGAGCTCTGTGCCCATTGTGACCGATTGGTTTCGCAACCCTTGGTGCACTACCTGTTAGACTGCCTGGCTACGATGCCCCTTCGCCGTAGACACTTCCCAATGACCCCAGTAGGGCAGACCCGAGAGGATGAGGCTGCACATCTTGTGTACTTAGCTGTCAGGGACTTGGAAACCTTACTTCCAGTCCTTACACGTCATCCGCCCCCCCCCCGCTGAAGTTGCTGCGAGGGCCTGCTTTGGGCCTCCATTGCACTGCACACCAGCCACTGTTAGTGCACACTAACGTTTGGTACGTCATCTGGCCATATTATTATTATTATTAAAGATTAGCCGGTATTCTCCCGGCCCGGGCCTTTTCCAAGTGGTGGCCCGGCCTTGACTCCCTCTTTAGGGAGTGTCTGAGACCTAAGTCTCCCATGGGAGGAGGCACAAGTACCTCCTCATCTTTAGGACCAACTGTCCCCAGGCCTAGCCACAAGCTAGGCCTCTCTGGTCTGTCATCCCCGCCCCAGGGGGGCAAATGGGAATGACAGTCTTATGAGCTAAAGGCTCGGGCTCAGGCACCTACCCTGCCCTAGAAGGGCTGGGCATGGTGTCGATCATCTGGCCATATTATTTATTATTATTATTAAAGATTAGCCTGTATTCTCCGGCCCGGGCCTTTTTCCAAGTGGTGGCCCTGTCTTGGCTCCCTCTTTAGGAGTGTCTGATACCTAAGTCTCCCATGGGAGGAGGCGCAAGTACCTCCTCATCTTTGGGACCAACGTCCCCAGGCCTAGCCACAAGCTAGGCCTCTCTGGTCTGCCATCCCCGCCACAAGGGGGCTAATGGGAATGACAGTCTTATGAGCTAAAGGCTCGGGCTCAGGCACCTACCCTACCCCAGAAGGGCTGGGCATGGTGTCGATGATCTGGCCATAGGGCCGGTGGTGTACCCCCCCCCTTCTTGCTGAAGACCTGCTACACAGATGCAAGTAACGATAAATGTCACTTCCCTACCGGGGAGCCAATGCCGGGTCACCAAAATGGAAGAGAGACCCGGGCCGGGATTACCAGCGAATCAAATAGAATAGAATAGAATAGAATAGACAGGGTTTTCACAACACTTGTCTGGTTGTAGTCATTTTTGTGTAAGGGTAAATTGGGGGTTTGTTATTTAACTCATTTTGTGTACCTTTTAATATTATTTACACCTTGTATTATAAGTTTTAATAAAATATAAAAAAAAAATCTGGTATACCTGGGTTTTATATGGTGTGTGGTATTAGGGTGTCAGATTATTATTATAATCAAGGGGGAAGCGCTAAACCGGAGGATTATACAGCGCCTGGGGGGGGGGATGTGGAAGGCATTCAGGCTTAATTCGGGGAATGGAGCACAGATCCAATTCCCTAAATCAAGAGCCCCTCACCAACATCAAGGAACCTTCCTTGAGGGGATTAGGGTGTCAGAACACTTTTGTCCGTTGTAATTATTTTTTTTTTTTTTTTTTTTTTTTTTTTTTTTTTGAAAGGGTGAATTGGGAATTTTTTTTTTTTTTTTTTTTTTTTTTTTTTTTTTTTTTTTTTAATTCGCCGGTATTCTCCCGGCCCGGGTCTTTTCCAAGTAGTGGTGACCCGGCCTTGGGAGTTTGTGATTTAACTCATTTTGTGTATAATTTCCACCTTGTATTGTAATGTTTTAAATAAAATATAAAAAAAAATAATACTTTCTTCTGTTGGAGTACCTTCCACTAGTGTATTACTTCCACTAGTGTATTACTTCCACTAGTGTATTACTTCCACTAGTGTATTACTTCCACTAGTATATTACTTCCACTAGTGTATTACTTCCACTAGTGTATTACTTCCACTAGTGTATTACTTCCACTAGTGTATTACTTCCACTAGTGTATTAGCTCATTAATTTATTATTATTAAAATATTCGCCGGTATTCTCCCGGCCCGGGCCTTTTCCAAGTGGTGGCCCGGCCTTGGCTCCCTCTTTAGGGAGTGTCTGAGACCTAAGTCTCCCATGGGAGGAGGCACAAGTACCTCCTCATCTTTGGGACCAACTGTCCCCAGGCCTAGCCACAAGCTAGGCCTCTCTGGTCTGTCATCCCCGCCCCAAGGGGGCTAATGGGAATGACAGTCTTATGAGCTAAAGGCTCGGGCTCAGGCACCTACCCTACCCTAGAAGGGCTGGGCATGGTGTCGATTAGCTCATTAATATTCATGTTGTCACTAAATATGAACAAAACATCACCAGACAACACAGTCTTGGACAGTGTTGTTGTCTCAGTTCTTCAAGTAAACAATTACCTGATATTTAACATAGTTATCCATGTTAAACAATTACAAGTTACTTTTTAATGGGTAACAATGATAATGTATGAATATATTATTTAATTTTTCATTACTTTTTATGTTACTTTTATTTACCGATTTTAATTTTTTTTTTAAAGTAATTTAAATAAAAGTTAATTAGCGTCATGTCTTTTTGATAAATTTTATTAATATTATGAGCATTAAAAAGTAATTTCATAATAAGTCTTTGATCTCCTTCCATTGGTAATTGTTATGTGTTATTTATAAACTCTGTAGTAATTCCTGTAAGCTGAAACTTCATAAACTTTGACATATTGTTTCATCTGATTAAAAAGCCCCTTATTTTTAAGGGGTTAAGAATATATAAGCGATGAACTTTAGTTAAGGTAAAATACGGGAATTTACCTGTTTGATATAATCAACTATTTATTATATTTTTTAAATATCTTTCACTAAATATATATTTTTGGGCCTGCGGCGGTGTTTATGTTTTGTGGGAGCTGGTGGACCGTTGGCGTGGGTGGCAGGTAAGCACTCAGTTCACACGCTGACTCTCCGGGCTCGGACTCCAGGCGAGATGTGATGACATTTCGACTTGTTTCCTTGCACCTGTTGTCAGTCAGCTTAGCAGCAAGTAGGTACCTGGGTGTTTAGTGGACTGGTGTGGGTGGCATCCTGGGTGTTAGTGACTGTGGGGTGGCATCTGGGTGATATGTTGGATGGTGTGGGTCGCATTCACGGGGTGTTAGTGGATGGTGTTGGGTCCACACGCCTGGGGTGTTGTGATGGTGTGTGGGTCACATCCTGGGTGTTAGTGGTCTGTTGTGTGGCGTAATCCTGGGTGTTTAGGTGGTAATGGTGTGTGGGTCCACCTGGGTGAGATAGTGGAAGGTGTGTGGGTCACTCATGGGTGTTAGTGGGATGGTTGTGGGTGGCATCCTGGGTGTTTGTGGACTGGTGTGGGTGGCATCCTGGGTGTTAGTGGGATGTGTGGGTTCGCATTCCTGGGTGTTAGTGGATGGGTGTGGGTCAACATCTGGTGGTTAGTGGACTGGTGTGGGTCTCATCTGGCGTGTTGAGAGGACTGGTGTGTGGGTCACATCCTGGGTGGTTAGTGGACTGGTGTGGGTGGCATCCTGGGTGTTAGTGGACTGGTGTGGGTGGCATCCTGGGACGTTAGTGGATGGGGGGGGTCGCATCCTGGGTGTTAGTGGGACTGGTGTGGGATCCAATCCTGGGTGTTAGTGGATGGTGAGGGTCACAGCCTGGGTGTTTGTGGACTGGTGTGGGTCTCTCATCCATGGGGTTGAGTGGGACTGGTGTGGGTGGGCATCCTGGGTGGTAGTGGACTGGTGGGGGTCAACATTAGGGGTTAGTGACTGGTTGTGCGTCACATCCTGGGTGTTAGTGGACTGGTGTGGGTCACATCCTGGGTGTTAGTGGACTGGTGTGTGCCACATCCTGGGTGTTATTGGACTGGTGTGGGTACATCTGGGTGGTAGTGGAACTGGTCGTGGGTCACATCCTGGGTGTTCGTGGACTGGTGTGTGGGTTCATTCCTGGAGTTGAGTGGCACTGGTGTGGGTGGATATGGGTTGTTAGTGGACTGGTGTGGGGTGGCATCCTGGGTGTTGGTGGGTTGGTGTGGGTCGCATCATGGGTGTTAGTGGATGGTGTGGGTCACATCCTGGGTTTAGTGGACTGTTTGTGGGTTCACATCCTGGGTGTTAGTGGGACTGGTGTGGTCACAATCCTGGTTGTTAGTCGAGACTGGTGTGGGTGGCATCCTGGGTGGTAGTGGACTGGTAGTGGGTCACGTATCCTAGGTGTTAGTGGGACTGGTGTGGGTCACATTGCCTGGGTGTTAGTGGATGCTTGGTGGGGTACATCCTGGGTGTTTAGTGGACTGGTGTGGGTCACATCATGGGTGTTAGTGGACTGGTGTGGGTCACATCGTGTGGGTGATAGAGGATGGTGTGGGTGTGGCTCCTGGGTGTTAGTGGATTGTGTGGGTGGCATCCATGGGTGTTAGTGGACTGGTGGGTGGCATCCTGGGTGTTAGTGGACGGGTGTCGGTGGCTCCTGGGTGTCTTAGTGGACTGGTGTGCGGTGGCATGCTGGGTGTTAGTGGACTGGGTGGGTGGCTCCTGGGTGTTAGTGACTGTGTGGGTGCATGGCTGGGGTGCTTAGTGGTACTGGTGTGGGTGGCATCCAGGGTGTTAGTGGACTGGGTGTGGGTGGCATGTGGGTGTTAGTGGACGGGTGTGGGTGGCATTCCTGGGTGTTAGTGGATTGGTGTGGGTCAATCCTGGGTGATTCGTGGACTGGTGTGCGGTGGCATCCTGGGTGTTAGTGGACTGGTGTTGGGTGCTCTCCTGGGGTGTTAGTGGACTGGTGGTGGGTTGCATCCCATGGGTGTTGTAGTGGATGGTGTGGGTGGCATGCTGGGTGTTTGGTGGACTGTGTGGGTGCATCATGGGTGTGAGGGGACTGGTGTGGGTCACAGTCCTGGGTGTTAGTGGACTGGTGTGGGTGGCATCTTGGGTGTTCTGGACTGTGTGGGTGGCATCTTGGTGTTAGTGGATGGTGTGGTGGCATCCTGGTGTTAGTGGTCTGGTGGTGGGTGGAATGCTTGGGTGTTAGTGGACTGGTGTGGTTGGCTTGGCATTCCTGGGGATTAGTGACTGGTGGGAGTCACTTCCTGGGTTTAGTGGACTGGTGGTGGGTCACATCCTGGGTGTTCTGTTGGACAGTGTGGGGGGCATCCTGGGTGTTAGTGGATTGGTGTGGGTGCGCATCATGGGTGTTTGTGGATGGTGTGGGTGACTTCTGGGATTAGTGTGCACTGGTGTGGGTTGCGCTATCCTGGGTGTTTTAGTGGACTGGTGTGGGTGGCATCTTGGGTGATAGTGGCTGGTGTGGGTCTCGTGTCCTGGGTGTTAGTGTGGACTGGTGTGGGTCACATAATGGGTGTTAGGGGACTGGTGTGGCGTGGCATCTGGGTGTTAGTGGACTGGTGTGGGTGGCTTCTTGGGTGTTAGTGATGGTGTTGGTCAATCCTGGGTGTTAGTGGATGGTGTGGTTCCACATCTGGGTGTTAGTGGACATGGTGTGGGTGGCATCATGGGTGTTAGTGGGAAGGGTGTGGGTGGTCTCCTTTGGTGTTAGTGGACTGGTGTGGGGATGGGATCACTGGGTGTCTAGTGATGGTGTGGGTGCGCATCCTGGGTGTTGTGTGGACTGGGTGGGGGGTCACATCCTGGGTGTTAGTGGACTCTTGTTGGGTGGCATCATGGGTGTTAGTGGACTGGTGTGGTGTGTGTGTGTGTGTGTGTTAGTGGACTGGTGTGGGTGGCTGTCCTGGGTGTTAGTGGGTACTGGTGTGGGTGGCATTGAAGTATTAGGGACTGGTGTTGGGTGGCATCCTGGGGGTTTAGTGGGACTGGTGTGGGTGGCAGCCTGGGTGTAGTGGACTGGTGTCGGGTGCATCCTGGTGTTAGGGATCTGGTGTGGGTGGATCTGGTGTTAGTGGACTGGGTGGGTGGCATCATGGGGGACAGATGATGCACCACAAGAGCCAATAAGACAGTCGGATGACGCACTGGACTTCCTTGGGTTATCCTGGGTGGCTAACCCTCTGGGGTTAAAAATCCGAAGAAAATCTTCTCTAACATTGTCTATCAAACCAGTTTTGCAAAAAATGTGCCAAAAAAAAAACTCCATGAAACAGCCAGTAAATATTTCCTGTTTATCTTTAATTTTCAAAATAATCTTCCTGACAACTATAATGTGTCGGTCTCGACACCTGTTTAAATCACAGCAAAAATTTCATTGAAATTGGATAATTAGGAATAAAAGTGTATTTCTGTTTCCACGTCAACATTACAGAGATACATAATGGGTCCAGGGACTGTACCTCAACATTACAGAGGTACATAAAGGGTCCAGGGACTGTACCTCAACATTACAGAGGTACATAATGGGTCCAGGGACTGTACCTCAAACTATGTCCAGTGGTACATAAATGGGTCCAGGGACTATACCTCAGAAACATTACAGAGGTACATAATGGGTCAGGGGACTATATCTCAACATTACGGACGGTATCATAATGGGTCCAGGGACTGTTCGAATACTTTACAGTGTTCATAATGGGTCCCAGGCACTATACCTCAGCTTATGAGGTCACATTGATGGGTCCAGGGATTATACTCAACATTAACATGAGGTACATACATGGGTCCAGGTGACTATACCTTCAACATTACACGAGGTAAATTCTGGGTCCAGGAATTGATTTATTCACCGCAACATTTCAGAGGGTTACCATATTGGTGCAAAGACTGGGCCACAAAGTTTCTGTTGGATAAACTAGCTACTGTACTAATAAATTATTTAAATATTTATATCTAATTTCTGCCATAATTTGCAGTGAAAACATGGTTCATGCTGTGCAGTAACGTTAGTCTTGCCTTAAAAACAATGAAAAATAGAGGAACTTCTATTTTTTTTAGGGGGGGCCTACTGCTCTAATAGGCACGTCTTTCTCAAAATCAACCACTAACTGAAATATTGCAACACTTCAGATCATTACTGGAGTGGAGATAGTGGCCTCCACTGCAGACCAATAGATATTAGTGCCAGTAAATAAAGCCTCCCTACATATCATCAATGCAACAACATTTGCATTTGTAAATATACCGGGTCTTAGTGGACTACTCCACTGAGTTTAAGTGAAATGTTTGTGGCTTTTCACAGGAGACCCACATGAAGGGGGCAGTCGCAGAAGACAGAGGCAAACAAGGGGACTAATTGGGGTTGTATATCACAGAGTCGCTCATTTGCTCAGAATTACTAAACACTACAAATGATGTAGTTGAAGTTTTGGCAGTAATGACTGTAAACCAAAAACCTTGTCACTGTATTGTATAGAAGCCTCTGAGTGCATTCCCAACAATTCAGGAACAGCTTATGAAAGATTGACCCTTTCTGGCAACCGCTTCCAACTCCAGTCCCAAGTATCTTGTTGCCTTGGCGGATTTTATATTTGAAGACATATAAATGAGGAATATGGCAAATAATGTTTCAGCAGGAATATCCCAGGAGCAGCTTCAGATCCAAATTAAGACAAACAAATGTGCTATTCCATGTTGTCTCTGCAAACAATTCATTTAAGCCAGCAAATAGTGGAGCCATAACAAGACTGGAACAGATTAAGGGTGCATTCAGTTCAGGTACACCACAACACTGGACAGACTACAAGCCTGGTCCAGCAACTGGCTCCTTGAGTTTAACCCTGCGAAATGCAAAGTCATGAAGATTGTGGAAAGGCAAAGATGACCGCAGAACACAATATAGTTTAGATTGGCCTAAGACTGCAAACTCACTCAAGGAAAAGATCTGGGGGTGAGTGATAACACCGCAGCATATCTCCTGAGGCGCATCAATCAAATAACTGCTGCAGCATACGGCGCCTGGCAAACCTACGGTAGCGTTCCGATACCTCAGTCAAGGGTTCGTTCAAGTCTCTGTATACCCTTTACGCAAGGCCAATGTGTATGCACGCACCAGTTAGGTATCACCTAGTCAGCACTTCGAGAATTAGAGAAAGTGCGCAAAGGTGCAACAGACTTGTCCCGAGCTAAGGGGATTGTCCTACGAAGAAAAGGTTGAGGATAATCGGCCTGAACGACACGGGAGGACGGGCGGGTCCGTGGAGACGATTGATAACGAAATATAAGATACTGTGCAGATTAGATAAGGTGGACAAAGACGGCGATGTTCCAGAGATGGGACAGACATCAAGAGGTCACAATTGGAAGGTTGAAGATACTCTCAGAAGAATCAAGGAATGTTAGGCAAAGTATTTCTTCAGTCATCGAGTAGTCAGGCGTGGAATAGCTAGATAAGTGGCGTAGTGGAGGCGGGAATCAGAGATATTAGTTTGTAAGGCGAGGATTGATAAGAATCATTGGGCAGGGCGGGAGAGGACTGTTAGTAGCACTCAGCGAAGAGGCGGGCGCCAAGAGCTATGACTCGACCCTGCATCACAAATAGGTGAGTACAAATAGGCGGTACACTCACGCACACACACACAAGAAAGATGCCATCTTCCAATGGATATCAAATTCTGAGGAAAGAGAAGGGGGTGGAGGAGTAGCGATCTGCCTCATCAAAAAACACATGGGCATTTTGTGAAGCTGGAGAGAGGCGAAGAGGAGAAGCAGAGACTACTCAGAGTAACACTCAGTTGATGTCCCAAGGTGGTAATTGCAGAGATGTATAACCCACCCCGTGGCCAGAAGTGACCAGAATGGCCCATATTGGGCAGAGCAAAGTTACTGGTTGTGGGGGATTTCAACACAAAGATATCGATGGGAAAAAGTCTGGGCCACATGGGGCCCAGAACCGTGGAACGCAAAGATGTGGAGCTGGTACTGACAAATTGCAAGCATCAGACTCTTAGGGACACTACCAGGAGAGAAGAGGAAGACAAAACGAAGAAGACTGGACCTAGTGTTCACCTTAAGTTAAGTGCAGATATTGAGGACATCTACATATTGAATGGCCCTCAGAGCTATGAGCATTTTGTTTCTGAGCATCGAAAACTTAGACTTACTTCGTGGAGAGTGAAGCAGAGCAGAGTGGAGGATAAGCCAGAGTACTAAGGGGACTACACAAGTCTTGAGGAACTTCCTACAACGGTCAGTGGGAAAGAGAACTGCTGGGAAATCAGTAAAGAGCTAATGGAGTGTGTGACAAACAGTATGCAAGCAGCAGAGGAGAGGTTTGCTACCCATGGGCAGAACTAGAAATAATGAGAAGGCCAGACGAGCCCTTGGTTCACACAGAAGGTGTAGTAGGCCAAAACTATAAATGTGCTAGATCATGGATGAAGTATAAGATGCATAGAAGCCCAGAAGATAAGGAGAGTTGTCGAAGAGCCAGCAAATTATATATGCACAGGTAGGAGGGACGGCCAAAACAGTACCGAAATGACTAGCAGCAAAAGCCACAGTATGACCCAAAGCTGTTGTGCAGTCACATCAGGAGGAAAAAACGACTTGTCGCAGGACCGTGTAATCAATTGGATGATGGAAAGGAGGCGAGATCACAAAGAATGACCGAGACGTTTTGAATGGAGCCTAACATGAGATTTAAGAAGCATTCATGTGGAGACAGAAAGGGACGCTCCATGAAACACGTAGAGTTGGTGCACCTACCAAGTGCTAGACACAATACATAACCATGCAAGGATTAGTAAGGACGGCTGCTAAGGTGAATAGATACCTCATATGTCGATGGGGCTGGTGTATATCTCTCGCGTGAACCTGAGAGAGGGGAGATGAGGTGTGTTCTGTGTACCACTAACAACAATTCTCAACAATCTATCGAAAACAGGGCGGGACTACCTGAGGTATGGACAACAGCAAATGTAATCCCCATTTTTAGAAAAGGAGACAGGACACACAGCACTAAACTACAGACCAGTATCACTAACATGCATAGTATGAAGTCTGGAGAGAAGAAGTACCAGAAGTGTGAGTGGAGCACTAGAATGACTGAGCTTGAAAACAACAACATAGGATACGGATGTAAATCTAATCACAAAAACTACTGGAGTTCTGTGACAAGGTGACAGCATTAAGACAAGAGAGAGAGAGAGAGGGTGGGTAGATTGCATTTTCTTAGACTGTAAGAAGGGTTTTGACACAGTTCCACGAGAGATTAGTGCAAGTGCTGAGAGGACCAGGTAAGTATAACAGGGAAGGCACTGCATGGGATCAGAGCATGCTTGACAGGAAAACAGCAGCAAATCATGGTACGCGACGAGTTGTCACCATCGGGGTTCCACAGGGGTCAGTCCTAGGGCTGGTGCTGTTTCTGGTATGTGTGAAAGACATGACGGAAGGAATAGACTCAGAAGTGTCTCTGTTTGCAGACGATTACAAGTTAATGAGGAGAATTCAGTAGGAGAGGGATCAGGAAGGACTACAAAGGGATCTAGACAGGCTACAGGCCTGGTCCAGCAATGGCTCTTGGAGTTCAACCCTGCCCAAATGCAAAGCAATGAAGATAGGAAGGGCATAAAGCAAGGAAACTGCAGACAGAATACAGTTTAGGGGGCCAGAGACTACAAACCTCTTGCAAGAAAAATGATCCTGGGGTGAGTATAACACCGAACACATCTCCATATCAACCAAATAACTGCTGGGGCATACGGGCAATTAGCAAATATCAAAAACAAAAAAAAATTAAACCTTATAGAATAGCATTCCGGCATCTCAGAAAGGAGTCATTCAGGACTCTGTACACCATATACAGGCTGAGAAGAAATATGGGCAGTAGGCTGGGGAGGCTCACTGGTGCATCCGGGCTGGAAAGACACATGGGCAGTAGGCTGGGGAGGCTCGCTGGTGTGTCCGGGCTGGGAAGACACATGGGCAGTAGGCTGGGGAGGCTCACTGGTGTGTCCGGTCTGGAGGGCACACTATGGTCAGTTAGGGCTGGGGCAGGCTCACTGGTGTGTCCGGGCTGGGAAGACCATGGGCAGGTAGGCTGGGGAGCTCACTGGTGTGTTCCGGGCTGGGGATGGACAATGGGCAGTAGCTGCGGGTGGACACTGTGTGTCCGGGCTGAGGGAGACACATGGGCAGTAGGCTGGGAGGCTCACTGGTGTGTCGGGCTGGGAAGACACAAGTAGGTCTCAGTAGGCTGGGGGAGGCTCGACTGGTGTGTCCGGCTGGGAAGACCACTATGGTGGCTTATTTAGTATTAGTGTAATGGGTTTGTTAACATTATCGACTGTGGTGGAGCCCTGCTGGTACACGGCTCCTGGGGGGTGGGGGTTCAGCATTGTTTGTTGGGATGTGTGTGAGGAAGTATAAAACTGGGTGGTAGCGAGTGTGAGTGTACTCACCTATTTGTGGTTGCAGGGGTCGATTCATAGCTCCTGGTCTGCTTCTTTAATGATTGCTTACTGGGTCTCTTTTCCCTGCCTCCATGAGCCTTATCATACCTCGCCTTAAATATGTATGGTTCCGCCTCACTATCGTTACTTTTCTAGGCTGTTCCACGGGATCTGGACTACTCTATGACTGAAGAAATACTTCCTAAGTGCGATCCCTTGATCATTGAGTCTTCATACTTCGCACATTGGACCCTGGTTTCTGTGTCCATCTCTGCACCATTTTCCTATCCGCTGCTGTATTTTTTTATTGTCGTAATCATGTCTCTGTCATCCAGGGGTCGTCAGGCGTTATGTGTGTGTGTGTTAATAGGGACGAGATATAAGGAATGTGTATATTTGAAGTAGAAATTATATTGCTATCGGTGAGACAATCAAGGACAGCATGACCCTCCTATCTTATATAGAATATTGTTACGTCCCAGTAAGAGATACTAGAGAGAAGATAAGATTTCGTTCGGATTTTTAAACCGGCAGGCAGTTAGCCCACCCAGGAGATAAACCCAGAAAGTCAGTGCGTCTCGAGGACTGTCTACCTTATTTTCCATTGGGGTCCTTTTCTCTGATGTCTTTTGTGATGTATTGTGATTATCAATATATTTTCTAAGGTGTGGTCACCAATATATTTTGTATATACAGTTTTACTATAAACTTGAACTGTTTTATAACTAACCTCAAACAATATTGTTAGGGGACTTAATGGTAAAGTTATTAAGGATTACATTTAAATTTCTCTGAAGATGTAATCCTAGAGGTGTTTTGTGTCTGACCGACAAATTTTATATAAGATTTATTGTAATGTTCATTATGTAGCGTTTTTAAAAACGTATTATGATACGTTAGTTAACGTTAATTACTGTTATGGTTGTTAAGGTTGGTTGGTGTTGGGGGGGTCGAAGTGAGTGGTGTACGTGTCAACTTCAGCAACAAAAACACCTTTGATTCTGAAGCGAAGGTTTTTTAGAGGTATGTGTGTGGTTTGGGTGATGTTTGGGGGGAACACGGCATTATGGGGGACGGGGGTCGTCCAGTACACTTTTTTTTTGTCCCTGTAACCGTACTTGTCGACCAAATTAAGTAATTTTGTGCCAATTTAAATAAACAATTACCATTGATTACAATAGTGAGGATTCTAACTATTTTTGTAGCTAGGCGAAGTGAACTTTAAACTGTGTTTGACCATTATATTATTAAAAAAAACTTGTGCTTGAAGTAGTGTAGTTGTGTAGGTTAGTCACCCCTCAAGGAGTTCCTGATCTGGCAGGGCTCTTGATCTAGGGAATTGATCTGTGCTCCTTTTTCCTAAATTGTCTGAATTCAATTCAATTATCACATTCAATCAATTTTATCTCATAAGGTTACAAGGGGGGTTTACAGGTTTTTGGGTATTGTGTGGTTTACATTTTAAAAAATACTAATTACAAGGGGCCACTGGGAAACCTAGCATGGTTTGGGAAATTCGGGCAACTTAGATTATTCTTAACATTAATCCTTTTACAGTTATGTAAAAAGGCTAAGTGACTACATTATAATTTGTGAGTTAGCAAGGGTGAATGTTGTTTTGCACAATAAACCCAAGTGTCTATATTGGAGTATCATAGACAACTTATAAACCATTGGATTTATTATTTTAAGGATTAAGATTAGTATTTCGGGTTTATAGTCATGGGTGATTTGATGAAATTTTGTAAACCACCAGGTGGTTACAGTTTTGTTCGGGGGATCAGGGAGATAAGATGTTTTCTAGCTGTATTTTTGAAAGTGATGAATGTGTCTGCACTTCTTAGAGTTTTCCAGGTGGGGTTTCCAGATTTTAGGTCTTTGAAATACTTGAATTTTAAAGGTTTATCGGACACGGGAATGTCGTGAGATGTTTGGGGTCTGGGTTTATGCCTGTGGGTTTCTGTCACAACTATCAAGAAAAGCATTTTAGGTCAAGGTTGATATTGGAGTTTAAGGTCCTGTAGATGTAGATTGCACAGTAGTAAGTGTGGATGAAACTGAACAGGGAAATTTAGATCTATGAAGAGTGGGGGGGGGGTTTTTGCCAGGGATGGGTTTTATGATTTTCTTACTGCGGCTTTTTTGTTGGGTTATTATTGGCTTTGGGTGTGTTGTAGCAGTTGTCCCCAAGCATCAGATAGCATAGTGAGGTTGGATAATAAGTGAAGGATAGTGTGAGAAGGGCATTTTGCGGAAAGGGTAGAATCGATCTTGGAGAGGATCCCCACCGCTTTGGAACTTTTTTGTAATGTGTTGGATATGGGTGCTTGAAATTTAGGTTTTGTTGTCGAGGTATGGCCAAGGAATTTGCCCTCGTATGTCGGGCAATTGGGAGTGTTGTTCGATCTTAATGTTAAGTTGCCCAACACCTGCTCTGCTAATAAACATAATATAGTAGGTTTTGCCAGTGTTAAGTGTAAGTTTATTGGTTGTCATCCAAGTCGATATTTTGAGCAGCTCCTCGTTAACAATGGTGTTGAGGGTGGCAAGATTAGGGTGGAGATGACATAAGTGTGTCGTCAGCAAAGAGAATGGGTTTCAGGTGTTGGGATATGTTTGGAAGATCATTGATGTAAATGAGAAACAGCAGGGGTCCAAGGACACTTCCCTGCGGAACTCCAGTATCAAGTGGCCGTATTTTTTTTTTTTTTTTTTTTTTTTTTTTTTTTTTTTTTTTTTTTTTTTTTTATTCGCCGGTACTCTCCCGGCCCGGGTCTTTTCCAAGTAGTGGTGACCCGGCCTTGGCTCCCTATCTGGGGAGTGTCTCGAGACTTAAGTCTCCCATGGGAGGAGGTACAAGTACCTCCTCATCTTTGGGACCAAGTGTCCCCAGGCCTAGCCACATTCCCCGCCCTCACGGGGCTCGTAGGAAGAAGCTAGGCCTCTGGTCTGCCATCTACCCCGCCTCAAAGGGGCTCGTGGGGATGGCAGTCTTATGAGCTGCAGATGGTAGCAAGCTCAGACCAATATTTGGCCGTATTGATGAGGCTGTGTCTTTAATGGTGGCATACTGATACCTATTAGAAAGGTAGTATTTAAAATATGCAAGCGCATGGCCTCTTATGCCATAATGGTCAAGTTTGTGGAGTAGGATGTCGTGGTCAACTGTGTCAAAAGCTTTTCTTAGGTCAATAAAAATTCCTAGTGGATATTCCTTATTTTCCAATGCTGTGTAAAGCAGATCTAGCATTTTTATGATTGCATCATTAGTGCTTTTATTCTTCCTGAATCCAAATTGGCAGGGGTTGAGTATGTTTTGTGACGTTATAAATGAATATAGTCTCCTGTGCACGAGTTTCTCGAAGATTTTGGATAGCAATGGTAAGTTTGATATTGGCCTATAGTTGTTTAAATCTGTAGGGTCACCACCTTTATGTATTTCTTTTTGATATTTTATTTAACATTCAGGTACAATTATATATGAGTGCATCAGTTAATATGTCAACGAGATACTAGGCACTAACAAGATTATCATTGCATAATAAATAATAAAATCAAAACACTGGTAAATATAAAGATTATACAAAAACAATGTGACAAAAAATAGCACACAAAATTACACATATACAAGCAATCACGTATTATACAACAATATACTACATCTGGCATATAACTAGGCCTGGCTTCCGCCGCCAACACACAACGTATCCAAGACTTAATCTAAGAACTCCTTCATGATAAAGTTGATATGTTAGCCAAGAAGAGTATCGAGAAGGAGAATGTAGAATATAACTTTGGTATAACTGTGTCTAGCATTAGCAATAATATTAGGAGAGAAGTAAATAATGAAAATGATTGTTATAGGAATGCAGTTAGAAGTCTGAGTAGATCTATAACCCACTATGATAACATGAACGTAGATAAGTATGTTTATGGAGCAACTTGCAATGTGAACACTGACCCGATGTTGTAGTGGCCAGGCTTAGGCTTGGTTACAAGTACTGATGATGTTGTGGGGGGGCCCAAAATTGGGCTTGGTTACAAGTACAACTGATGTTGTAGGGGCCCCGACTTGGGGCTTGGTTCCCAATACTGACGATGTTGAAAGTGGCCGACTTGGGGCTTGGTTAAAAGTCCCAAAACTAAAGTTTAAGGGGCCCCAGACTTAGGTTTGGGTTTTAAAAGTACTGACGATGTTTTTAGTGGCCAGATTTTAGGTTGGTTTACAAAAATGACGAGGGTTTTAGGGGCCCAAGACTTAGGCTTGGTTACAAGTACTAAACGTGTTGTAGGCCCGGGCTAGGTTTGGGTTTTATAAGTACTGATTTGATGTTGTAGGGGCCCCAGGTTAGGCTTGGTTTTAAGCCCTGACTAAATTTTAAAGGGGCCCAGGCTTAGGTTTGGGTTTTATAAGTACTGCTGATGTGGGGGGCCGGGCCCTTAGGCTTGGTTATAAGTACTTCGGCATTTTTGGGAGACACAAGATGATGATAAAAATTTAAATGTAAATTATGTGTTTCCAGGCAAAAAATGGTCCTCCTTAAAACATATGTGCAAAAATTGTCCCCTTTTTGAGGAATACAGAGACAGACAAGTATAAAAACCCTATGTGACATGTCAAGAAAACCTTAAATTAAAAGGAAAATTAAGATACCAATATCCCTAAGAAATTTTCCCAAAATTTTTGTTTTGGAAACAGAAAATTTAAAACTTAGTTATGTAGATATAAATCCAAAAAGGGATTTTTTAAAACCCTTTTGGGCCAGTTCCGGGCCTTTTGTGTTCCAAAAGCTCTCCCCGCAACCCCCAAACAGGAGGGTTTTGGGCTCCCCGCGTTTTACCGTCCACAGGATGGATATCCTCTCGCCCCCGGGTCCCCCGGTTTGGATATGCTCTCGGCCAAACCGTCCACAGGATGGAAGCCCCTCGCGTTTACCGTCCACGGGAGGGATATGCTTTTCCGCGCAAAACCGGGCCCACAGGATGGATAGGGGGGTGCAAAATAAACAAACCACTTCGGTGGCAAAATCTAAATCTTAAAAAAGCAAACAAAAACTTTAATTTTTTTTTTATTTTTTTAAAAAAAAAAATACTTTCAAAATTTGAATATAAACTGAAAATCGAAACAAAAGTGAACTCCACACCTTTAACCTTTTGGACATATGTCCTCCTGGGGGACATTATCCCTTCAAACATTTTTCAAAAACCCAAAAGGGTATTCCCTCATTTTACAACATACAGTATGACCTAAGAATTTTAATCATTTCAGATGACTAAAGTTTTCAAAACCTTTCAATTAAATTTAAAATTCAAACTCATCCATTTGATGACAGTTGCCATTGTTATCAATGACATAGATCATCTCAAGCATATATCATTTCTTATTTCTCTTAATATACAAACAATACAAAATATTCCATAAATAGTTGCTTCATCCAGTATATATATTCCTACTATACCATGGAAAAAGCCCTCTGATAAGATGACCACTTCCCATATTATATATTCTCTGACATTGTTAACAATATGTATGACATGGACAACCATGGTTAACCATATGAACTTAAAAACTTCAGTTATAATTATCCCCCATAAACCTTTATCTTCCTGACAACACACAATCTCCCCCTTTAAACCCCCCTCCCCCCCATGTTAGGTTCTAAATTCCTGGTGTATGTTACATATTACTAACTAACACTAGTGAGTACCTTATATCTCACAAGAACATTATATGCACATGCTAAAAAGGTCGCCTTACACAGTTAGTTTAATATGTTTATTATGCACCCCACACCCATCCTGTGGGCGGTAGTAAAAAGATTACAGAGGTACATAATTGGTCCAGGGACTGGACTCCAAAGTTTTGATAGCTGAGCAAGTTACAGAGGTAATGAATTCTGTAGAATGGTTACTTAGGTTTATACATGGCTACAATCATGAACAAATTATAGAGTAATGAGCAATTCACACTTCCACACCCGGTCATAACTGTAATGAGTTATTGGTGCAAATATTGATTGAGTCTCACACACACACACACCACACACACACACACACACACACACACACACACACAGGGATGCCAAGCCCATGATGACACTCTTCAGGTCACTTGTTCTATCTAGGCTGGAATATTGCTGCACACTAACAGCACCTTTCAAGGCAGGTGAAATTGCTGACCTAGAAAATGTACAGAAAACCTTCCGGCGCGCATAACGGAGATAAAACACCTCAATTACTGGGAGCGCTTGAGGTTCCTAAATCTGTATTCCCTGGAATGCAGGAGGGAGAGATACATGATTATATACACCTGGAAAATCCTAGAGGGACTATACCGAAATTGGCACACGAAAATCACTCACTATGAAAGCAAAAGACTTGGCAGAAAGATGCAAAATCCCCCCAATGAAAAGCAGGGTGTCACTAGCACGTTAAGAGACCATAAAATAAGTGTCAGGGGCCCGAGACTGTTCAGCTGCCTCCCAGCATACATAAGGGGGATTACCAACAGACCCCTGGCAGTCTTCAAGCTGGCACTGGACAAGCACCTAAAGTCGGTTCCTGACCAGCTGGGCTGTGGCTCGTACGTTGGTTTGCGTGCAGCCAGCAGCAACAGCCTGGTTGATCAGGCTCTGATCCACCAGGAGGCCTGGTCACAGACCGGGCCGCGGGGGCGTTGACCCCCGGAACTCTCTCCAGGTAAACACTAGCGCGCGCGCGCACATACACACACGAGGGCGCACGCACGGACATGTGCACACGAGCGTACAAATATATGCATACACACAAGGACACACACCAACACCCTCACATACACCCTCACACACACCCTCACACACACCCTCACACACACCCTCACACACACCCTCACACACACCCTCACACACACCCTCACACACACCCCCACACACGCACACACACACACGCACACACACACCCACACGCGCGCGCACAACACACACACACGCACGCGCGCGTACACACACACGCACGCGCGCGTACACACACACACACAACACACACACCCTCACACACACCCACACACACACCCTCACACACACCCACACACACACCCTCACACACACCCACACACACACCCTCACCACACCCTCACACACACCCTCACACACACCCACACACACACCTTCACACACACACCTTCACACACACACCCTCACACACACACCCTCACACACACCCTCACACACACCCACACACACACCCTCACACACACCCACACACACACACACACGAGGAAAGAAACAAGTGTATAATTGACAACCAGCATGGTTCAGGGAAGGAAAATCCTGTGTCACAAACCTACTAGAGTTTTATGACAAGGTGACAGAAGTAAGACAAGAGAGAGAGGGGTGGATCGACTGCATTTTTTTGGACTGCAAAAAGGCCTTCGACACAGTTCCTCACAAGAGGTTACTGAAAAAGCTAGAAGATCAGGCACACATAACAGGAAAGGCACTGCAATGGATCAGAGAATACCTGACAGGAGGCAACAACGAGTCATGGTACGTGACGAGGTGTCAGAGTGGGCGCTTGTGACAAGCGGGGTTCCACAGGGGTCAGTCCTAGGACCTGTGCTGTTCTTGGTATATGTGAACGACATAACGGAAGGGATAGACTCAGAAGTGTCCTTGTTTGCAGATGATGTGAAGTTAATGAGAAGAATCAAATCGGATGAGGATCAGGCAGGACTACAAGAGCCCTGGACAGGCCTGAAAGCCTGGCCCAGAACTGGCTCCTTGAGTTTAACCCTCCCCAAATGCAAAGTCATGAGATTGGGAAAGGCAAGAAGCCCGCAGACAAAATAAAAGTTTAGAGGCCAAAGACTGCAAACCTCACTCAAGGAAAAAGACTGGGGGTGAGTATAACACCGAGCATATCTCCTGAGGCGCAATAAATCAGATAACTGCTGCAGCATACGGGCGCCTGGCAAACTACGGTAGCGTTCCGAACCCAGTAAGATTCGTTTAAGGACTCTGTATCCCAAATTTACGTCAGGCCCATACTGGAGTATGCAGCCCCGGTTTGGGAATCCACACCTAGTCAAGCACGTCAGGAAATTGAGAAAGTGCAAAGGTTTGCAACAAGACTAGTCCCAGAGCTACGGGGATTGTCCTACAAGAAAAGGTTGAAGGAAATCGGCCTACGACACTGGAGGCCAGGAGGTCAGGGAGACATGATTAACGACATAAAAAATACTGCGCGGAATAGACAAGGTGGACAAAGACAGGATGTTCCAGAGATGGGACACAGACACAAGAGGGCCACAATTGGAATTGAAGCCCTCAGAGATCGAAGGGATGTTGGAAGTATTTCTTCAGTAAATAGAGTAGTCAAGTCAGGAATAGTCAAGAAAGTGAATAGTGGAGCGGAACCATACATAGTTTAAGGCGGTATGATAAAGCTCATGTAGCAGGAGAGAGAGGACCTAGTAGCAACCCAGTGAAGAGGCGGGGCCAGGAGCTATACTCGACCCCTGAAACCACAAATAGGTGAGTACAAATAGGTGAGTAAAACCCAACACACACACACACACACCATCTCGCACACACACACACACACACACACACACACATGCACACACATGTCACACACACACACCCCACACACACAAAACACACACACATGCACACATGTGGTAATGCTTATTTACAGCTAGCAAAGTCGGGGTATTTCTCCGGGAATGGTCTGAATATACCACTGTGGATAAAATACTTTGCCATTTCTTGAACATTCTGAATGAGTTGTTTCTAAATTCATTAATTTGATCACACTCAGTACATAATGACGAAAGGGGTGTGAAAAAATCCATCTGGAAAAGTTTACATTTCGTTTGGTCTACATCTGGTGATGGTGATTTAACCTGCCAAGATACTTGTAACCCAGCCGGAGCCGGGCAGTAGTAAACATCCAAGAGTCTGCTTATCTTTTTTGGATGCCCATAGACATGTGGCTCCTCCTGCATGATGGAATGATGTAGATGGACTGACTTGTGTCAATCTCCCTAAGTCTTAAGTCAATGAAGTTCATTTGAAGTTCTTTTCGTTTTATTGTTCTCAAACTACTACCTGACAAGCCAAGATTGTAATCTACTCCCTCTTTGAAACCATACAGCTTAGCCAATTTATCAGTTCTATCATGCATCTTTAGACCAATGTGAGATGGAACCCCACGCATGTGCACTCTGACCCCACTGTCCACAATCTTACCTATCTATGTCTGGCTTCTTGACACAAGCATGCCACAATTTATATTTAAAATGGAGTTGAAAGCATTTATGGATGACAGAGAATCAGTTACAATTAAAGTGTCAACCTTAGATACATGGACACATTTGAGTGCAAGGAGTATGGCAAACAGTTCTGTTTGAAGGGTATGAGGCCCATTTAAATTGATGCGTGCTCCAATTTCTTATGAGACCCAATCACTCTGTGTAAAAAACAGCAGCACTACCAGCTGCACCAGTGGATTGGTGAACAGAACCACGACGTAAATAATTTGTGAAAGAGTGTTCTGTGTGACTAAGTTATCAATACAGCTTAAGGCATCTGTTTTGCTTCAAGACGAAGCTTGGTTTTGTGATTTAAGAAGAGTTTTGGGGGGAAATGGAGGAATGGTAGTTTAGGAATGGGGTAATAACCCATGGAGCAAGGGAAATGTCTCTGTTGTCAAAACTTGATATAGACATGTAGCTGGTTCATGCGGAGGTGGGTTTCCCAAATTTTTTTTCGACCCAATCTGGAAGGATGTTCACCAGTGCTGAGGAAAGTTTGGAGGGCTTCTGTGCAGGGGTTTTGAATGGGCTAGCCTAAGATTTTGACCCCAATAAGGATATTATCTTTCAGTAACACGATCTCTAATGCTTGGAATATTAAGTTCTTTCCGCATATTTAAAATTTTGGCAGTACGGGGGCATCCTAGGATGATCCTCATTGCTTCGTTTTGCAGTTTTTTCCAGCCCTCCAAGCTTCCAGTCAGACACGAGTGCAAGTAGTGGCGCTGCATAATCAACCAATGATCTAATATAAGCAAGATACGTCATTTTCCACAATTTTAACATTAGCACCATACCTGGATGAAAACCTGCCACAACTCTAAGTGCTCCACCTTTCTTTGTATTGGCGACAAAGTCTCGTTAAAAACAGGTCCAAGTAGGGGAAACCCCTCAAAGCCTAGATACCTGTATCTGCTTACATATTCTAGAAGAGACCCATCATGCAACTGGATCTGACGAACTGTGCCCCCTGCCGAGGAGGACTCCTGTTGAGTATTTTTGTTTTATCCCCTGAGATTATTAACCCCAGGTCCTGACACGAGGCAAGTACATGATTAAAAATGTTTTGGGTGTTGGAGAATCCGGTGGTGTGAATCATTATGTCATCAGCAAAACTAACCATATAATGGTGGGGCTGGCTAGGCATGGATTAAGTAAGGCATTAATCAAAATGTTTAAAAGGGTGGGACTAAGCACACCTCCCTGTGGGGTTCCTAATTCAAAATCTTTAGTTACACTTCTATGTCGGGTGGCCCGGTGGCCTGGTGGCTAAAGCTCCCGCTTCACACACGGAGGGCCCGGGTTCGATTCCCGGCGGGTGGAAACATTTCGACAGTTCTACACCTGTTGGGCCTGTTCACCTACAGCAAATAGGTACCTGGGTGTTAAATGACTGGTGTGGGTCGCATCCTGGGGGACAAGATTAAGGACCCCAATGGAAATAAGTTAGACAGTCCTCGATGACGCACTGACTTTCTTGGGTTATCCTGGGTGGCTGACCCTCCGGGGTTAAAAATCCGAACGAAATCTTATCTTATCTTGTCCCTGGAACAACACAGACGACTTTCTATTGGATAGGTAACCTTTAATCCAGCGGGAGAAGCCATCCTCCCCAACATCTTTCTGGCAAGTTCATTTAAAGATTACATGTTCGGTTGGTACATCAAAAGCGGATTAAGGTCAAGGAACTATGTATGAGCTGTCAGTGTGCAGAGTGAGAAAGGTGGTGATGCAATGATGCACACTCCTTCCATGCATGAAGCCATGCAAACCGGGGTGCCAAGATTCCTTAATTCTGTTGCATAAGACATTAAGCATATCCTTTCGAATGTTTTACACAAGCAGCTACTAAGGATATTGGGGGAAATGAGTTTTGTTGATTGGGCTTCGGAATGAGATTGAGGCTATGGTCCTGATTGGGAGTCCCAAGTGAATAACTCATTGTTATATAAATTCAGTAAAGGATTACCTGGTACTCGACCAGCAATCTTTAGTATGTTTTAAATAATACTCCTCACCAGGCGACGTGGGGTGCCCTTTGTGCTTTCACAGTTTAATTAGTAAAAATGTTCTATGCTGCTAGATAAACAAACATTCTTCTCCTTGCATCAATGTCATTATATCGTGGGTTGGGGATGGGAAAACTTCTCTGTTAGCAGCCCAAAGCATGAAAAATTTATTGCCCTTGCAAGGGTAGCGCATTATTCTGTTACCAATTAATTCCCTTGCCGGTAAGTGGTGTCATAGACCATTGAAATTGTTCCCGTCCTGCGCTTCGTCAACCTTCTGCACAGCAAGGAGTTTGAAGAGGCCAGATTGCCCCGGTACATGGTTTCTTTTGGCCTAAGCCAGTCTGGAGGTAGTTTTAATTTTGAAATTGGACAATGTTAGTATGATTTTTATAGACTTTGAAATCTAGAAGTCCTTTTGATTTAGAGTTAAAATTTCAGGGGGTTAAGAAGTTTTTAATAAGCCCCAAAGGGCATTGTTAGTCTGACAGAGGCATCGTTGGAATTTCCAATCTGTCACATTGTAACAAAGTATCAGTTTGATGGGGCATTAGACTTTTTTTGAATATCCACAAAGGATATTTACAATTTAGAGAGGTTTAGCCGGGATAGAGCAATTTACAATGAAAATACAGCTCAAAGTAATGTAACCCCGGCCAAGATCAAACATCCTAGATTTTTCAAGGTCATACACCATTTGCACAATATACTTGGTTTAAGGGGCAACAGTTGATTGCTTCGATTAAAACTATTCCAATGCTTTTGGTTGATTATAATTTACCCAAAAATTAGAGTAAGGTTCAGCTGGCACAATTGGGCTCCCAAGTAATTAAACTAAACGCAGGACTACAAGTTAATATGATGAGAGCAGTCCAAAATAACCCAAACCCTAACTGTGCCCTCTGTTTCCTTTGGCAAAATTGATGGGGAAGGGTTTTAAATTTAGACCAAAAGTAGATTTGATTATATGCAACAAACGAGGAATTTATGGGTTTTTGGGCTCTGCATTAACACCAATTTCAATGGATTCAGTGGTGACTTAGTGCAGTCAAAAATTTTTTCAAGTGACGCTATTCAATAAATTATTTATTTCGAGTTGGTTCCATTTTAAAAGTCCAGGGATAGTATTCAATTTCTCAGCAAAATGAAAAAACTTACTAAACAAACAGACATAATCAATATCAATATCATCAGTATTATCCTTATCCATGAGTCTCCTAAGTACACTTCCATTAGTGAGACCTCTTGGGAGTCTTTGTTTACAGAGGTCACGGCGCTCTTTGTCTGTGAATGTATGGAAGGTGACACTATCCCTCGCACTCACCTCTCTGCTTTTATTACACTCATCACTATCATCACATGTATCACTTCCCTCATCATTATGACCAGTGATACATACAACATTATCAACAACCGGGTCATCTCCACACTCATGTGCCTACCTGGTATACCTAGCTGTCCCTCGTGAATAACTGACCCCATAACCTTCCTCATTCTGTTTCCTAAAACTTTTGCAAAGATTTTAAAGTCCGATCACATAAGAGATATTGCTCTATATGCACTCAGACCCCTCCCCCCTCCCTTTTTGGGCACCAAAACAACTACCCCCGTACTTTGCGACATGCCTAACCTCCCCTCCATGAGCATGCAATTCAGTGCATCAACCAAACAATGCTTTATACTTCCCCAATGCGCCCTATAAAAACCATTCGAAATGCCATCTATACCTGGTGCCTTTCCTTTACTCATACTAAAAATCGCCTCCTCTACCTCCTCCACTCGAATTCTACCTTCTAGTACCGTTCTATCCCTGTCACTTATAACTTTTCTGAAATCCCTCCCCACCAGGCCACCCGCGTGGACCCCCCCTACTCCCTGCCATAGCTTTTCTCCAAACCATAGATCAGCATAAAAACTCATGCTGTCCATGGTGAGGAGTACTTGACCTGGCAGGTAACCACCCAAACCCGTGCATACTTCCAATTGCAAGAGGGACGTTGCCTGTTGTCTGACCCTAAATTTGCGCAAGACACAACCGGAAGGTTTGTCACCCCAGAGCACTTCTTCCATACCTGCTCTGACTCAAACCGCATTAAAATGTTCATTGTGAATTTCTGCAAGTCGATTACGAAGATGTTCAATGTCGTCATACCTACTACTTCCACCCCTCACATAGTAATCATTTAGCTGCCCCTCCAAATAGTTTTGTAGCCCATACCTCCACCTTGCCTCCTCCTTTCCCCGCTTCTTATAATAACTCGCTGTTCCAGGTTTGGCACGCGTTTCCCACCATTCCAACAAACATTCATCTGCCCTCTGCGTTTCCCAGATATTCTTCCACCAACCTTGAAAAGCAGACCCATCCCCTTCCCCCTCCAAGAGCCGCCCATTCAGTTTCCAATACCCTGAATAAACCCTGATCATTCCATCCTAGTCCAAGTCCGAAAGCACTGCACGGTGATCGGAAAACCCCAGATCAAGGGTCTGTATGTGCCCAACTCGAATACCTTGTGTTGCATAAATCCTATCCAGATGGGCTGCGTAGCCTCTGCACACAAACGTATGTTCCACTCCCCATCCACCCCTCCCCACTACATCATAAACCCCTGCATCCCCCAGCAAATTTCTCAGGACAGGTAGAACGCACCCCGCCCCCCTCGGCTCAATATCCCCATGGCGGATAATGCAATTCCAATCCCCACCTAAGACGGAAATTAAAGGCAAACCCCGAATGTGAAACGTTAAAGCCTCCCTCACGAAGTCTACTTTAACTTTAGAGTTACTGTCCGCTGGCATATAAACTCTGATAAAACAAACTCTAACCCCACCCCAATACCCATCCACCCTTACCACCCGTCCATCTCCCTCCTCCCATCCCAAGATGCTCCAAGGGCTGGACTCCTTCACCGCTATAACCACCCCACCCTTTAATTTTAAAGAATTACTCTCATACATTCGGTAGCCTTTCAACCATAACTCTCTACCAAATTTATAATTATGTTCTTGCATAAAACATACATTCACATCGTAACGATGCAAAAACCACTCCATCCACACTTTTTTAACTTCCGTCCTTAGGCCATTGGCATTGATAGTAACACACTTGAATTTACAAAAAAGGTGGTTTACCTCTATGTTTTTGGGTCTTTCCTGTTCCCACACGCACATTAGACTGCCCTTCTTTGTTCTTCGGCTTCTCGAGAACCCCCCTCCCCCCATACTCTACCCTTATGCTGTGACCTTGAAACTATCCCTTCTGTGATAGGTGGCTCAGCCACTTTCACCCACGATTTCCTCCCCGGGCACTGTCCTGGTGTCAAGACAGTCCATATCCGATGCTCCCGCCGATCGTTTGCGGGAGCTGCCATCCACATGCATCTCCTCGCTAGACGAAGCCTCCTGGTGAACCTCCACCACCACTTCATGCATCTGTACAAACGTGGTTTTGTCCTGCATTTCCATGTTAGGGGATTCCTTAGTCGTTAACTCATGACACGCCGTCGAAACAACAGGACCATGTTCTGTTCCATCTAGAAGGTCCTGCAACACGTCTTCCAGCAACTTATCCTGTGGCAAAACCTCAGGCCTCACAGGATCCACTGAAGGCATGGGCACGGTCGATGCATCCACTGACAGGGTGGCACACATCGTAGACTGCGTGTCCTGTTGCATCTCGTCACTCCAAAGTCTGGGAACTTGCCCAGCTGAGGTACCAGGCTCAGTTACGAAAGCCTCAGCCCGTAGGCCCACATGTGAATGGTCCCGTGAGTGGACAACCAGTCGACGGGGGCACTGGGCAGCCATATGCTCAAAAGAGTTGCATAGTCTGCAAGTCTTCCTTTGGCCCGTGTAATGAACAAACACCTGGGTCCTATATTTCTCCAGACGTACATAAGAGGGAATCGACTGGCGGAGCGTCATCTTGATGGTGAAGGAGCCCTCCGGGAACCCCTCGTATGGGCCCTCTCTCCACACTCCCTTGGTCACTGCATGCACCGTTCCGTATCTGCCAAAAACATCCCGCAGATCGTACTCCGCCTCGAAAGGCACGTTTCTCACCTTGACCCAGGTGACATACGTCGACACGTCATGTAGACACACTTCCACAGCTGAATTCACCACCATTCTTCTTTCTTGAAAAGTTTCCACAATCTTGTTGTAGAAGCTGGCATTCACGAATTTTATAAACATCCTCGACATCCCGTTCAAAGCTACGCCATGCCATATAATTCTTCATTGGGGATGCCGTAGACGTCGTATATAATGCATGGCATCAATGTATGCATTGTAGAAACACTGAGGGAGCCTTGTGTGAATGCAACACAGACCGTGTTTACTCTCCTGCCTTGACGGTCCGCCATCTTGTGACTTGTAGTGGTCTCTGAAAACTGCGCAGAAATCAGTTGATTCAGGAGCTACTGCGCAGCTGTCCACACGGCCCGAGAGCGATGAGGACAATGACCCTGAGATATTACCTGCTGTCCTGGACTCGTGTGACCTCCCCCCACCCGTGATTTCCGACCACGTCTTCTTCCCTGAACGTTGTCCAGGGGTCAAGATATCATCGGAGTCGGACGGGGTAGCCGCATGCTTCCTAGAAACAGCATCTTCAGACATGTCAGTAGTTGGAGTGTACTCCTTGTGAATCTCAGCCTCAACAGTATGAACCCTCGAACTCTCCAGATCTCGCACTTCAGCTATCTGATCAGCCTCATCCACACGTAATCTCACCTCATCAGAAACCTTCAACAAAGGCACACACGACACAGAATCAGACTCAGGCGATGCTAATATGTCACTCAACGCATATACGATGTCGGCCTCCACATCTCCTGCCTTTCTTGCTAGAGGGATTTCACTGCTCACATGTTCCACCTCGTCAAGGGAGGCAGTCCCAGGTAGTCACACAAGATGATTCTAGTAGCATGGCCCGATCAACCTCAGCAGTCCATGATGTCAGACGCGGCGAGTCCTCGACAACCTCTTCTTCAGGAGCCTGACGGGGTACCTCGCCGTCAGGACGACGACTACGCCCCGAGGGCGGCTGGCGCTGAACACATTGAACCGCTATGTGATCCAAAGCGCCGCAGAGGCGGCAAGTTCTTCTCTGTCCAGGATACGTAACGTACACCTGGGTACGAAAATTCTCCAGGTGCACGTACGAAGGAATCGGCTGACGTAGGCACATTTTCAACGTAAATGACCCCTCCTGAAGACCAGCATAGTGGCCGTCAGATCACTTACCCATGGTGACCAGGTGGATCTTCTCATAACGTTCAAAAACGCCACGTATATTAACTTCATTGGCCTCAAAAGGCACGTTTCGCACACGTACCCACGTACAGTATCGTGAAACGTCATGCAACTGGATAGAAACTGCTGGGGTGACTTGGTTACTTATATCCTGGTACTGGGTCACAATCTTCTCGTAAATCTGAGTGTCACAAAACTTGAAGATCCGTGAAGTTCCATTCAAGGCGACGCCACACAAAGATTCACGCTGAATGCCATGTGTATCACGAATGATTGCTGGCATTAACTACATTCATTGATTCACTGGTGATAGAGCCCTGTGTTAGTTGAATACAAACAGTATTAACACGCCGGCGAAACGCAGTCGCCATTGTTGTTGATGAAAGTGCTAGTTTCTAGTGACTTGTTAAAAAGTACACCTTGTACATGTACACCTTGTACATGTACTTGTAATAACAATATAACTGGAAAATATTTTCGTCATAGAAAAAAGATATATTTTTATGGGTAACAAAATAATTATAATAATAGACTTAATTTTAATTGTTTTTGAATATTGGGCTTTTCTTATTTTAAATATCTTAAAGATCAAAAAAATAAAAAGAAATATGTTGCAAAGACACTTAAGAGAATTTTAAAATTTCTTTATACGTTAAAAAGAATTTACATAATATAATGTGATTCTTTTAGCTAGAATTTAAACGTCTCATTTATAACTGAGAGAAAATTATTTTGGTTGAAACTTCATAACTTTGCACTTGGTTATTTTTAAAAAACCCCTTAATTTTGAGAAGGGGTTAAAATTTCTTAAATATTTATGAGACACAGGTCCCAGTATGGGAAAGTAAAAAAAAAAGTCTTAAACAGAAATAGTGGATTTGACAGGTTGATCCAGTAAGTTGTTTATATTATATTTTTAAGTCTTCCCAAAATTATATTTTTTTCCATATTTCATCAGACGATATAGATAGTACAGAGATGTTACATCCACTCCCAGTGTACTGCATGTAGTACACTTGTGAACCAGCGATTGTTATTATGGTAGCGGGGTTCAATGATACTTCTTCGGAGACTTCTTACTTTATTGTTAAGTCGTGGTGGGTACACAGGCTTGTGTGTTGTGCCCATGGCCCGGGAGGACCATCCCACAAGAGAGCTACTAGGCCTTGTGTCTTCCTGCTAGGCCGCTGTGTGTGAGAGAGTGGGACCAGCTTCCCACAGACCTGGACAGGCCCAGAGGGCAGCACTTTAGTGGCGCAAAATATAAACTAAGCTGGCAGACAGCAAGGCTGTCTGTGCAAACAGTACAGGCTGTCTACATTTGCTCGGCCACCTACCTCGCGTCGTCCCGACGCGACAATACTGGTGGTAAAAAAAAACTCGGTCTCTCTCTCATAGGAACAGGGCACAGAACACAAAATAAAAACATGTATATACATATGGACATGGAAAAAAAAACTTCCTACAGGGAGGGAAGAAAAAAAGTGGGGTGTGCTAAACATCGTGGTCATAGGCAGTGAGCGTCGATGGGCATCATTTGAAACGCCTTCCTGCGTCTGGACAGATACTGCAACACAGGAGACATCGCTGCGGCTGAGCTGTGACGTAATAGGGTATGGTCTCCTCTGGAACGGTGAAGCAATCATCGTAGGAGTCGCTGCAGGTTTTCACTCAACCTGGGGCACAACATGCTGGTGCCCTCGAGTGAGGCATCGACAAAACTCGGCAACTGGGCAGGACTTCTGGCAAGTGACTCAGGACACTTCTCGACTGGTACTGTCACTGGGCTGTCACTGCCGGTGAGCATGGAGCGAGTTGTGGAGTGAGTCTTAGCAGAAACAACTGGGCGAAACATCTGGGAGTCATAATATCATATGCCTGACTGCAGTGAGCGAGCTAGCAGTCAAAGTGACATCTTTGTGCAAGCTGCTCAGTGAAGCTTGTGACACGAGGCTGACACAGCGCCTGCCGACAGGGCTAACTGCTGCTTGACGAGTGTCATTCTCTCGGCAGTTGGAGTTACAGCAGAGGTTAGTCTAAGCGTCCCCAGACTTGTTTCTCTACATACAACTGCATTCTGAAGGTCTGGAGGTGAAGTGAAACAAATCTCGATGGGAATCGTAGCAGGTACGATTCTGCAGAACATCATGAGCGACGAGCATAAGAGCTTTCTGTACAAGAGGGCTCGAGTTCAGAGCTGACTGACATCAGCTGTCAAACTCACTGGTCACATCAGGTGACTTAGCACAGTGGTGCTACTCAGGTCTGGCTCAGACCTCACTGGACACACAGAAACTACACACACCCACGGTACATGCAGTACAACATGGCTTAAACTAGCAAATGATGCTTTTCTGTGCACAAAACTGACACTAAGCCATACACTAACATGTGAGAACACTCACTGAGAGGAATTAATTAACACACGACATATCTTCTCCCAATCTTCTCGACAATATTGAAATAATTAATAGAAACACTCGATGTGACATGTGTGATGTCAGGCATGACATTGCGAGGTGACGTCAGCACCACTGTGACAGCAGACATCTCGAGGTGACATCAGGCAGACATGACATGAAGTCGGGCAGCATTGTCGGTGACGTCAATGTGATGCGGGCAGCAGGCCACAGCATGTGGCCTGGGACATTTGGCTTGGTAACCCACGTGGCTTGTAGATCCATGTGACATCGCCCACACCCCACGTGGCGTCGGGATCCACGTGGTGTCAGGGTCTACATGGCATGCTGATCCACATGGCTTGCTGATCTACATGGCTTGCTGATCTATGTGGCTTGCTGATCCACATGGCTTGCTGATCCACGTGGCTTGCTGATCTACGTGGCATGCCAAGCCTCATGGCATGCTGATCTGCGTGGCTTGCTGATCCACGTGGCTTGCTGATCTACGTGGCATGCTGATCCACGTAGCTTCGAGTGGCCTTGGGCACTCGGATACACAGCTCTGGCAATGAATTCACAAGGAAAACAGCAGAAAAACACAGCAGAGGGAGCGAGTAGTGGTGAGTGTACGGTAGTGTGGTGGCGAGGAGCGTGGGTGAGTGTATGGCGAGGGAGGATCTGGCCACTTCCTCCTCTCAAACCCTCAACATGGCAAAACGCACACTGAATGCAGAAATCACCACAAAACTCGCCTCTGGCTTGCTGAAACAGCTGTGCTGAGTTGAACAAAAACAGCAACATACAAGTGACACTGAACAAGTGACTTGAGAAACAGTGTGGGACGCTGTAGCGTGGGATCACTGGGACACCACTTACAATTCTCGAAGAAATTCGGCAAATTTCGGCTAGATCCTGCTTGTACCTGTGTCTGGATGCTCAAATGTGCAGACACGATGTCAGGATAACTCGTTGAGAGACGGATGCTTCTTGTATAGGGTGATAGTGAAGATGACTTCATACCTTCCTTCCTCTCTCCGGGCAAACACAACTGCTGCTCCGATAGATTTCGAAAAAGCCATTGACAACATGCCCATGCACTCAGCCCTAGGCCCAGACTTGTGGAACTCTGTTTTCATTAAGAACTGCAAGAAACCCCTCTCACGTGCCCTAAGTACACTGTGGAGGAGGAGCTTGGACATGGGTGAAATTCCACAGTCACTTAAAACAACGGATATAGCCCCACTCCATAAAGGTGGCAGCAAAGCATTAGCTAAGAACTATAGACCAATATCTCTGATGTCCCACATCATAAAAATCTTTGAAAGAGTGCTAAGAAGCAGGATTGCAAATAAACCCCTGGCTGCCTTCAAGAGGTGGGGCAGTACCTAAAGTATGCCGGATCAGCCGGGGTGTGGCCGTATTTGGACTACGTCGGCCCGCGTAACAGCCTAGTTGACCAGGCCCTGATCCCTGGGAGGCCGGGCATGGGCCGGGGGGGGGGGGGCGTTTATCCCCCCGGAAAAAACCCCCAGGGAACCACCACTTCCACCCAAAGTGAAACCCAAGATTTTTGTTATTTTGGTAGCGGGGTTCAATGATACGCCTTGGAGGCTTTTTACTTTTTGTTAATCGTGGTGGTTAACCCGGTTTGTGGTTGTCCCCCTGCCCGGGAGGGCCATCCCCCGAGAGAGACTAGGCTTTTGCCTTGCTGCTAGGCCGCTGTTGAGTGAGAGGTGTGGGACCAGCTTCCGCAGACTGGACAGGCCCCGAGGGCAGCCTTTATGGCCGAAATTGAACAAATGGGAGACAGAAGGTGTCTGTGAGACAGTACAGGCTGTCTAACCACGGGAGTGTACTATTTAGTACACTCCAGTGTACTACATATAGTACACTCCCAGTGTACTAATTTTAGTACACTCCCGTGTATACTATAGTCACTCCCCTGTACTACATAAGTACATCCCATGTACACATATAGTACACTCCCATGTACTACATATAGTACACTCCCTTTTCTAAATACATGATCACTGGTACACTAGTACGTGATCACTGGTACACTATTCAGTGATCATGGTTTAAAATAGTACAGGACACTGGTACACTAGCCAGTTTCGCTGTGACCAGTGATCACTGGTACACTAGCACAGTGATCATGGTACATAGCACAGTGATCACGGTAACCAGTACGTGATCACTGGTACACTAGACAGTGTCATGGTACACTTACGGATCACTGGTACACAGTAATGATCCTGGTACACTAGCACGGATCAGGACACTAGCCAGTGATCCTGGGCATAGTACAGTGATCACTGGTAACGACATGATCACTGGACACTATAAAAATGACTGGGAACTACAGTGATCAAGGTAACTGTACAGTGATCCTGGTACACTAGTAAGGATCATGGTACATAGTACATGATCCTGGTACACTATACGTGATCACTGGTCACTGTACAGTGTCCTGGGAACTGTACGTGATCACTGGTACACTAGTACAGTGATCATGGTACACTAGTACAGTGATCATGGTACACTAGTACAGTGACATGGTACAAAGTCAGTGTCAGGTCACTAGTACAGGATCCTGGTACACTGCAGTGTCACGGTACCAGACGTGACACGGACACTGTTCAGTGATCACTGGGACAATTACAGTGACACTGTACATAACGGATCACTGGTACCTAGTACAGGATCCGGACAATAGTACGTGATCACGGTACACTAGTACAGTGATCACTGGTACACTAGTACAGTGATCACTGGACACTACACAGTCATCACTGGTACACAAGCACAGTCATACACTGGTACACTAGCACAGTCATCACTGGTACACTAGCACAGGTCATCACTGGTACACAACACAGTCATCACTGGGGTAGCACCTAGCACAGTCAACACTGGTACCACTATCACAGTCATCACTGTACACTAGCACAGTCATCACTGGTACACTAGCACAGTCATCACTGGTACACTAGCACAGTCTCACTGGTACACCTAGCACAGTCATCACTGGTACACGAGCACAGTCAACACTGGTACAGCTATTACAGTGATCACTGGTACACAAGCACAGTCATCACTGTACACTAGCACAGTGATCACTGGTACACGAGTACAGAGATCACTGGTACACTAGTACAGTGATCACTGGTACACAAGTACAGTGACACTTGGTACACTAGCACAGTGATCACTGGTACACTAGTACAGTGATCACTGGTACACTAGTACAGTGAACACTGGTAACACTACACAGAGATCACTGTACACTAGTACAGTATCACTGGTACACAAGCACAGTGATCACTGGTACACTAGCACAGTGATCACTGGTACAACTAGTACATGTGATCACTGGTACACAAGTACAGTGTCACTGGTACACTAGCACAGTGATCACTGGTACACTAGCACAGTAGTGATCACTGGTACACTAGCACAGTGATCACTGGTATACTAGCACAGTGATTCACTGGTACACCTACACAGTGATCACTGGGTACACTAGCACAGAGATCACTGGTAACACTAGTACATGATCACTGCTGGTACACTAGCACAGTGATCACTGTAACACTAGAAACAGAGATCACTGTACACTAGCACAGTGTACATGGAACATATATCAGTGATCACTGTACACCTATACAGATGATCACTGGTACACTAGTACAGTGATCACTGAGGTACACAAGCGCAGTGATATCACTGGTACAACAAGCACAGTGATCACTGGTAACACTAGTACAGTGATCACTGGTACACTAGAAACAGTGATCACTGGTACACTAGCACAGTTATCACTGGTACACTAGAACAGTGAACACTGGTACACAAGTAAACAGTGATCACTGGTACACTAGCACAGTGATCACTGGTACACTAGCACAGTGAACACTGGTACACTAGCAACAGAGAACACTGTACACTAGCACAGTGACACTGTACACTAGCACAGTGATCACTGTGTACACAACACAGTGTCACTGGTACACTAGGTACAATTGAGATCACTGGTACACTAGTACAGTATCACTGGAACACTAGCACAGTGATCACTGGTACACTAGTGACAGTGATCACTGGTACACTAGCACAGTGATCACTGGTAACAAACTAGTAACAGAGATATCCATGGTCCACTAGTAGCATTGATCACTGGTACACAAGCACAGTGTATCACTGGTACACTAGTACAGTGATCACTGGAACACTAGCACAGTGATCAACTGGTACACTAGCACAGTGATCACTGGTACACCTAGCACAGTGATCACTGGTAACACTAGATACAGTGATCCTGGTACACTTACACTAGTACAGTGTCACAGGTACACTAGCACAGTGATCACTGGTACACTAGTAACAAGTGATCACTGGTACATAGTACAGTAGATCACTGGTGACACTAGCACAGTGAATCACTGGTACACTAGTAACATTGATCCCTGGTACACAAGCACAGTGATCACTGGTACAACTAGTACAGTGATCACTGGTACCTAGTACAGTGATCATGGTATTAACTAGTGAGTTTTTTCTGGTAAAACTTTTTTTTTTAATATAATAGTAAAAGTAATTATCCTTATTTTTTGACTAAAGTTTTAATTTAATCAATGAATTTTTATTTGTTATATTTTATCTCTTTGAGGAGCTTTAAAATCGTGTAAAAACCTTTTTTTAAAATTATAATAATTTACTTATATTTACCTAGAAATTTTCGGAATTTCTCTCCTTTAAATTTCGTCGTTTTATAAAGCTTTTTGATTAGTTAATATTTTAAACCATGAATAATCATAAAAACATTTTTTGATAACCTTCTATGGGTTTAAAGATTATATTAATTGATGTAAATAAATTGGCGTGGGGTTCAAACTCGCGGCCAACAGATTCCTCAGAACACCAGACTGTTGTGTTAGGTAACTGTGATTTGTAACAGTTGGTTATTAAAGGTAACTTGTGATGGTTGGGTCAGATATTACTAATTAGTTAGTTTAATATTTTATACATGCCCCCCATACCCATCCTGTGGGCCGGTAGTCAAAAGATTACAGAGCTCTGGTACATAATTGGTCCAGGACTGACTCCAAAGTTTTGATAGCTGAGGCAAGTTACAATGGTAATGAACTAGATCTGGTCATAATCATGACCAAGTTACAAAGGTAATGAGCTCCAGGTAGAGCTGGTCACACTCATGAATAATTGCAAAGGTAATGAATCATAAACACATTAATCATGAGAATTTACAAAGGTAATGAGCTCCAGGTAGAGCTGGTCAAAATCATGACAAGTTTCAAAGGTAATGAATGATAAACACGTTATCACATGATTACAATCATAGACAAATTACAGAGTAATGAGCATTAACAAACATAGCAGGAATTCATCCAATGCCCCAACACAGATGTTGCTAGTGCCTGTCTCTCCTGGGTAGACAGCCATTGCAAACAGCAGCAAGTTGCCCTGGGATCTGCGAGCACCATCGACCCTCCCCAAGAGGTCCAAGAAGCCAGTGACTCCGTTAGCAGCCCGATGCAGAGCTTCCCTAGGGACATGTCAGCGTCCTGGTGGATGCCAAGTTGATTGAAGATCCCAGGCCCCTCGTGTGTACGGATGTTGAAGCTTGAGGAACTGAGTACACACTGCCTGTGGCACACCTGACAGCTGCCTCGTGGTCGAACTCCACGATGCTGTCCCTGTAGTGGAAGTTCCTGTGAGCCCGGCACTCCCTGCAGTGCCATCGCTGACATCGTGGGTTAGGGAGAAGTACCCTCTACAGATAGGGTGGCGCTGGGAGTTGGGTGGGTGAGGCGGGGGAGACGCACAGGTGTGAGGCGTTATGAGAGGGTCACTGTTTACTACACACGCCCTCCCCCTCCCCCCCAGCGGAGAGGGGGGGAGGCGCTGACTGGTCCTGACTCGACAACACCAAATCCTCTGAAACTGCACAACACTTCAACTATTTAAGCTGAAACGATGCACTGGGATGTCCGTTCACTGCTCTGGTATCTTCTCAAAGCATTCACACTGAGTTCTGTTAAGTAGGGACCTGGTCAGCCTCTTTGACCAGGAGCTATCCTTGAAAATCCCGCAGCTAGCCCGCTACACAACCTGCCGCCTGTAGGTCTATCCGGGAAGTGTTAACTGGTGTTATTACAGGTGTTGTACTACTGTCACAGGTGTTGTATACACTAATGTCACAGGTGTTACCTGGAGGTTATTCCGGGGATCAACGCCCCCGCGGCCCGGTCCATGACCAGGCCTCCCGATGGATCAGGGCCTGATCAACTAGGCTGTTACTGCTGGCCGCACGCAGTCCAACGTACGAGCCACAGCCCGGCTGATCCGGCACTGACTTTAGGTATCTGTCCAGCTCTCTCTTGAAGGCAGCCAGGGGTTTATTGGCAATTCCCCTAATGTTTGATGGGAGGCTGTTGAACAGTTTTGGGCCCCGGACACTTATGGTGTTTTCTTAGTGTACCAATGGCGCCCCTACTTTTTATTGGCGGCATTTTGCATCGCCTGCCCAGTCTTTTACTTTCGTAGGGAGTGATTTCTGTGTGCAGATTTGGGACCATTCCTTCCAAGATTTTCCAAGTGTAGATTGTGATATATCTCTCCCTCCTGCGTTCCAACGAGTACAAGTCAAGTGCTTCCAAGCGTTCCCAGTAGTTAAGGTGCTTGACAGAACTTATACGTGCAGTAAAGGATCTCTGTACACTCTCCAGATCTGCGATTTCACCTGCTTTGTATGGAGATGTTAATGTACAGCAGTATTCCAGCCTAGAGAGAACAAGTGATTTGAAAAGGGTCATCATGGGCTTGGCATCTCTCGTTTTGAAAGTTTTGAAAGTACTACTGTCACAGGTGTTGTACTACTGTCACAGGCGTTGCACTACTGTCACAGGTGTTGTACTACTGTCACAGGCGTTGTACTACTGTCACAGGCGTTGCACTACTGTCACAGGTGTTGTACTACTGTCACAGGTGTTGTCTACTGTCCAGGGGTTGCATACTGTCACAGGTGTTTTACTACTGTCACAGGCTTTTTACTACGTCACAGGCGTTTTTACTACTGTCACAGGTTTGACTACGCACAGGTGTTGTACTACGTCACAGGGGGTTTTTACTACTGCACAGTTTTTTGTACTACGTCACAGGCGTTGTACTACTTTACAGGTGGGGTATACTGTCACAGGGGTTGTATACTTTACAGGCGTTGCATTACTGCACAGGGGTTTTAAAAGTCACAGGCGTTTTACACTTCACAGGGGTTGTACTACTGTCCAAAAGGCGTTTTACTACTGTCACAGGGTTGTACTCTTTACAGGTTTGTACTACTGTCACAGTGTTGTACTACTGTCACAGGCTTTTTCTACTGTCACAGGGTTTTACTACTGTCCAGGGTTTTTTAACTTTCAAGGTGTTTGTACTACGTCACAGGGGTTCACAAATGTCAAGTGTTGTACTAAAGTCACGGCGTTTGTAACTGTCACAGGGGTGTACTACTGTCACAGGGGTTTTTTACTACTGTCAAGGCGTTCACTATGCACATGTTGTACTACGTCACAGTGTTGTCTACTGTCAAGGTTTGTACACTGTCACAGGGGTTGTAAACTGTCACAGGCGTTGTAAACGCCAGGGGTTTTTACTACTGTCACAGGGTTGTACTACTGTCACAGGTGTTCCCTGTCACAAGGGGTTGTACTACGTCACAGGGTTTTACTACTGTCACAGCGTGCACAAATGTCACAGGTGTTGTCACTTCACAGGTGTTTGAAACTGTCACAGGCGTTCATACTGTCCAGGTGTTGACTCGTCCAGGCGTTTCACTACTGACAGGTGTTGTACTCTGTTTCAGGGGTTGTACTACTGTCACAGGTGTTGTTACTGTCCCAAAGGGGTTTCTACTGTCACAGGGTTTTACTACTATACAGGTTGTTACACTGTACAGGTGTTTAAAACTGTCACAGGCGTTGTATACTGCACAGGGGTTGACTCCGTCCAGGTGTTGTACACTTTACAGGTGTTTACAAAGTATATACTACGTTTCAAGTTTGTATGTACTCTGTTACAAACTACGTTACAAATGTTTTTTTAAACTACTGTACAAAAGGGTTTATATATACTGTTAAAAGTATTTTTATACACGTTACAGTATTGTATATAACTGTTACAATGTTTTTTTTTCTACTGTTACAAGGTTGTAAATACAGTTACAAGTGTTGTATATACTACTTTACAAGTGGTTAGAAAGTAATAAGTTTATTTCAGGTATACACAATCGTTACAAAAAATTTTAAAACTAGCAAAAGGTAAAACCTAGGAAACCTAGGAAACCAAAAAAGTCAGACAAGTGACTTATTTCCATTGGGGTCCTTTTACCTTATTATTTAATATAAAGGTTATAATATTTTCTTATTATTCTATAATGAAATAACATCTTATTATCATACTAAAAAGACTATCTACTACACGAGGGTCATTAAGACTATCTACTACCCGAGGGTCATTACGACTATCTACAAAACGAGGGTCATTACTAGGGATAAGGTAAAATTTACACGTATTTAGCTAAAAAATAGAAAATCATTCCCCTCCCTTTCTGTTGCTTCATTCATCAGACACTTTTTGGCAGTCTTCTTGAACTGGTTCAAGCTTGACTGGCCTTGACAATTGTGGGTAGTCTGTTCCATTCCTTTATTGCTTACAATAAAAGGGTTTGAAGCCTGGCCACTGACTGTGGGTACTACAAAGTTTGTGCTCTCTCCCCCTATACTATGATTGCTTGGTTCCCAACCTTGACAAAATTGACAGCAAGATATTCTGACACTGTTTCGTGAGCAATTTATAAACATGATTTAGCTTCAGTTGTTTTACCTGTCTTCAACATTCAGCATATCCAAAACGCTGTAATTCATCCTGGCCTACATGTTCTCTTGGTCCCAGCCCCAGGATGAATCTTACAAATTTTTTTCTGGGTGATTGCAGTCTATCTTTCAGTTTTTTTGTCAAGGCAGAGTACCAAGAAGAGCAAGCGTAATCCAAAAGGCTTTGTATAAGGGCTAGACATGGGGTCCTGCGAGCCTCAAGTGGTAGACACTGTGCTTGTCTATACAGGAACTTCAGCCTGGCATTCGCTTTCTTTACTACACTGTTCCCTATCAATTCTCCTGAAAAGCATGGGTCAAGGGGATTCCCAGATATTTAACTGATGAAACCAAAGTGATGGACTCCCCATTACACTGAACATTAATAAAATTATTTACCCTTCTCAGTTTATGTTTCGTTCCAAAGAGAATGGCTTCAGTTTTCCCTAGGTGTAATAAATAGTTGTTGTCTACTAACCATTTGCTGCAGGACTCCATTTCCAGTGTTAAAACTTACCCATATCTTGTGGGTCTTTACCTGTCACTAACAGAGCACTGTCATCTGCATACAGTAGGGGGTTTGCATTTGACACTGATAGGCATATCATTGACATAACATAAGAATAGAAAGGGGACCCAGAATACTCCCTTTGGGGAACTCCACATGTTATCGGCAGGGGTTCTGATTCCGTTTTTGTTGATTTTAAACTATTTGTCCCCTGTTGCTAAGGTAGGACTTAAACCAGTCTACAGAACCTATACCGATAGATTGAAGTTTATTACATATATATTGGTTGACAGTATCGAAGGCCTTTTGCAGGTCTAGGTTACCATACCTATGAGGTTCCCTTTTGACATTTCAGTTCTCAGGTAATCCATCAGATTAATAAGGGGAGGTATGGGTTGAGTAGGATCTTCTAAGCCCGATTGATAGCTATGGAGAATGCTTGTCATTAAGGTACTTAACTACTTGAGAATACACCGCCCTCTCCAAATTTTAGATATTATACTGAGTATACTAACAGGTCATAGTTGCTTACATCAATCTATTATTTTCTTGAAGATAGGAGAAACCCTCTGGCCTCCTTGAACCCCTCCGGTACGGGTATTAGTGGTGATTGATAAAATTTATTATGTGAGCAATAGGGATGACAGTTCAAAAGCACCATCTTTTAGGAACTTAGATGGGATTTTTATCAGGGCCTGTGCTCTTAGTTGGGTTTAACCTGCTTAGTTCTTTTGGAATGAAGTCATGAAGAATAACACTTACTAGTTGACAACTGTTTGGGGTTACCCCTTATTGGTATAGTATTTTTGAAACTTATCAAGTCTGTGTTTAAAGGTATTTGATGCAGCTGGTAGTATACTTACTAGTGTTGATGCAACAGAGTGTATTTAGGAATTAAAGCAATTTGCCACCTTAGATGTTTCGTGGCATAACCTCATTATCGATATGAGTACTATGTTAGACCTATCTACGGGCCCTTATGGCTATATCCCAACTGTTTTAGTTGTTGCCAGAGCTTTCTGGGGTTATGCTTATATTCTTCAATTTTTGGGGCAATAGTGCTTTGCCTTTGCTCCTTTTATAAGCCTCTGTACCTGTTCCTCACCCTTTGGAATTCATTTAAAGTGCTGCAATATCCTGTCTGTTTGCTTTAAATCTTTTAGCAGCTGGTCTCTGAATTTCATATTATCTAATATCTCAGTATCATCCCAGGGTTCAGTTCTTCGTTTAATCCTAACCTCTTTAACGGGTTTGCAATATTATCAAGGATGGTAGTGAACATTGTTTTGAATTTTTCCCAGGAAACGTTTACGTCCGTGCAACTTGTTATCTCTGTCCCAGTCACAATTGTGTAGCCTATTTACCAGTGTTTCTTTACTGTAGTTTCTATGACCTCATTTTTATTGTCTGTGTAGGCCTATCCTATCCCTGTGATTTTCCTGTGCAGTAAATGATGAAATGATCACTAAGACCTGTGAAATGACGCCTGACTGACTAATGTTCTCAGCGCGGTTGCAAAGTATGTGGTCAATTAGGGGGGCTGAGAAAAATGTGGATCCGGGTTGGTTTATTAATTGTTGGGTGTAGCTATTTAATCCTAGAATTTGCTTATACCTTTTGCATAGCCCGTTTTTTTGTTGCTGAAAACAGATATTGAAGTCGCCCAGTATTATTGTTTCGCAATTTTCTTTCCCCCCGGACAAGACTCTGGAAAAAATGTTCTAAGAACTGGTCCTGGTAGGAGGGCCCCAACTAGTTCCTACTAAGATGGGGTTTTGGGCTTGGGGAACAGCACTTCAAACCATAGAATCTCCAGTTTATTGTTATTTAAATCAGGTCTTGGTTGTAAGCTAAGTTTAATTTTTAATGTAGGCACATACTCCACCGCCCTTTCTGTTCCTATCTAAGCTTTTATATTGTAACCTTCTATTTTGACCTCGTCGTCAGTCACCGTATCATCCAACCAAGATTCAGAGATGGTTATAACTGCCGCCCTAATTTTGTTAGCTAGAATCCTAAACTCTGCCAATTTAGGAGAAGTGATCTTGCATTGACATGAATAAAGTGAAGGCCTGTTTTCATAAAACAATCATAATCATCAATATATGGCAATGGTTCATTTGTAATATAAATTAGGTAAATCAATGTCATCACGCCCAAAGGGTAACTGGCCAAAGTGCATTTGTTACACAAAAAAATGAATTCTGCACCGTTGCTATAATTGTACATACATCATCCCCCCCAAAGCACCCCCCCCTTACACATTTTACATAAGGTGGGCCCTTTTTTGTTTTTCATGCGTACTTTAGTACAGTGTATGCACCTTTTGGTAGTGTTTGAGATAATAATGGCTGTATTGTCTCACATTGACTATGTATGCATTTCATTTGGGGTTAAGGTTTTCATCCTAGCTACTAGACCCGTCATTATTTCCGTCATTTACCTGTCTGTTTTGCCTCTGCACAATAGTTTTTAGGTTCCTGGATTAATTTGGATATCACCACTTAAGAGCGCTTTCAATAAGAGCTGTGTGCCACTGTTTTTGTTTGGGTATGCGGTTTGCCAAAACCTGCGGCGATAGTGAGGTTTACTTTTCTGGGAGGATGGCAACTGTTGGGCTTTACTGTCCAGGGCGCTGTTTACACCATTCACCTTTCCAGCCCCCATGACTGATTACTTTCCTTCATGGAATTGAAGAAGAAAATAAAATATAATTATGGCAGCCTGTACCCCCCTAATGCCTGCCATTTTCACTCTTTTTTCTCTTTTACTCATATACAATATATTTATTTCTCTTTTTCCAGTCCCTGTACACTTAGTATCTGCTTTAATTACACTGAATTACTAGTAAAATTTTCCTCTCAAAACCCTCTTCACGGGTCACTTTTCCCTTAACTCACAACCCCCTTACATTTAACCCCTTATTCACCCTCCCCTACCCACCTCACTTCACAGCTGGCTTCACCAATTAACTTCTAACTCCTTTCCATTCTGGTAGACCAGAAAGGTTTAATCAATGGTTTTATCCTTCCAAATCCCCCTCAATTCCATTTATCGGGGGTTGTGTGGTGTTGTTGCTCCTGACCTGTTTGCGACTCAGCCATTTTTAAAACACTGAGGGAGTAACACCACCTGACTTTTTCCTTGAGTTTATAGATAATTTTGGCGTTTTCTGCTATGATTTTTCACGTACCGGTCAGGCGAATATAGGCAGCTACTAAAACTTAACCTTGACTATTTAAACTATCACTTCTTTCTCAACGACTGCACATGAGGATAACCTCCTAACCTTGGAGTTTTTACGTTGATTGACGTGGTCTCCGTGTTTCCCTCTCGTACACTGGTAACAGTGATAGATGGTGGTACAATAGATGCTACTGTCAACAGATGAAATCAGTAAATGAAAATTTCACTTCCTAATTTTACGTCTGGGGAGTACTGCTGTTTGAGTGCCGTCAGCCATGTTTTAAATGCTCAAATCTTTCCCTCGTTTGGCACTGACGAAAAAAGTCCTACAGACCTGGCATTTCCTTGGAGATTTAGTTGATCAGGATTTCTGCCATGTTGTCTTCCCGTTAAACACTGTGCAGTGATATGGAGGTCATTATTTCATTTAGGGGAAAAACGTCTTGTGTCTGGTTTCCCAACGTCGGCACTGTTACAAGTGTTGTATATACTACTGTTACAAGTGTTGTATATACTACTGTTACAAGTGTTGTATATACTACTGTTACAAGTGTTATATATATTACTGTTACAAGTGTTGTATATACTACTGTTACAAGTGTTGTATATACTACTGTTACAAGTGTTGTATATACTACTGTTACAAGTGTTGTATATACTACTGTTACAAGTGTTGTATATACTGTTACAAGTGTTGTATATACTACTGTTACAAGTGTTGTATATACTACTGTTACAAGTGTTGTATATACTGTTACAAGTGTTGTATATACTACTGTCACAAGTAAGAACATAAGAACATAAGAACGAAGGAACACTGCAGAAGGCCTACTGGCCCATGCGAGGCAGGTCCAAGTCTCCTACCGGCTTAAGCCAATGCACCCAACCTAGTCAGGTCAGGTCACATTGACTTAAGGAGGAACACGGCAACCGCCGGTAGCACAAGCATCAGGTCTAACTCACACCCACCCACATCCACTCATGTATTTATCCAACCTATTTTTAAAGCTACACAACGTTTCTGGCCTCTATAACTGTACTTGGGGTTTGTTCCACTCATCCACAACTCTATTACCAAACCCTACTTTCCTAATCCTTTCCCGAATCGAATTTTCCAACTTAAAAAACCCTTGCTGCGAGTCCTGTCTAGGCTAGATATTTTCAGCACACTATTTACATCCCCTTTATTTATTCCTGTCTTCCATTTATACACCTCAACATATCCCCCCTAATTCTACGTCTTTCTAGAGAGTGCAGATTCAGGGCCCTTAGTCTATCCCCATTAGGAAGGTTTTGATACATGGGATCAACTTTGTCACCCCCCTTTGTACATTTTCCAAGAATTTTTATCCATTCTGTAATAAGGTTACCAAAACTGTGCAGCATAATCTAAATGAGGCCCAAACCAAGGATGTATAGAGTTGAAGAACAACCTGAGACTCCTATTATTTATGCTTCTTTATATGAAGCCAAGGATTCTATTAGCTTTATTGCGAACACTTATGCACTGTTGTTTGGTTTCAGATTACGCTAACCAGAACTCCTAATCTTTTTCGCAATCCGTAATATTAAGAAACTAATTATTTAGTTTATATGTGGGGATGGTTATTGTCCTGTCCAACATTTAGAACTTTGCATTTGTCTAAATTAAACTGCATCTGCCACTTCTCCGACCACTGCATCAGTCTATTCAAATCTTCCTGGAGTGCTCGAATGTCCTCGTCAGAATGAATTCGACGGCCTATTTGGTGTCATCGGCAAACTTGCCGATGTCGCTCTTTAAGCCCTCATCTATGTCGTTTATGTAGATTGTGAACAGCAGGGGGCCCAACACTGACCCCTGGTGGAACACCGCTCGTGACACTTCCCCACTCTGATTTCTCCCCATTTAATGCAAACTCTCTGCTGCCTATTTGTCAACCATGCCTCTATCCAGGAAAAAATTTCTCCTCCTATTCCATGTGCTTTAATTTTCCTCAATAGTCTCTGATGTGGGACCCTGTCAAAAGCCTTACTGAAGTCCATATACACAATATCATATTCATTACCATGATCTACCTCCTCAAATACCTTAGTGAAAAAAGTTAATAAATTCGTAAGGCAGGAAAAGCCCCTTTGTAAAACCATGCTGAGATTCGTTGATTAATTTATGCTTTTCAAGGTGGCTACGAACTGCCTCGGCAATTATTGATTCCATAAATTTTCCCACTATGGAGGTTAGGCTTATTGGTCTATAGTTCGAAGCTAAGGACCTGTCACCTGTTTTGAAAATAGGTATCACATTTGCCATTTTCCACTTATCTGGCACCATGCCAGTTTGTAGTGATATGTTGAAAAGATTAGCCAAAGGTGTGCTAAGCACCTCTTTACATTCCTTTAGAACCCTTTTCATACAGTTCATCAGGGCCTGGGGATTTGTTAGGTTTTAATTTATCTATTTTGCCTAAGGACCATGTCACTTGTGACCCTAATAGTGCACAGTTTATTATCGTCCTGTTCTACATAATTTATCATTACTGGAATATCGCTGTATCCTCCTGTGTAAAAACTGAGAGGAAGTATGTGTTAAAAATTCTACACATTTCCTTATCACTGTCAGTGAGCTGACCCGAGGAACTTTTGAGTGGGCCTATCTTGTCCCTGATCTTACTTCTGTATACCTGAAAGAATCCTTTTGGGTTAGTCTTCGATTCTCTTGCAACTTTAACCTCATAATCTCTTTTTGCTTTTCTAATTCCCTTTTTTATTTCTCTCTTTAACTGAATATATCGATTTCTCAATTGCCCCTCTCCTCTTTTGATTTGCCTATATATGCCTCTCTTTTGACCAATCAGATATTTTAATCTATTGTTCATCCATTTAGGATCATTTTGTTTGATCTGATTTCCCTATTTGGAACATAATTTGACTGAGCAGCTAGAACTATGCCCTGGAAAGCATCATATCGGCAACCATCACCACCTACCTGACCCTTAGTCAGGTCATTCCAGTTCAGCCCACCTAAGTAATTTTTCAGTCCTATGAAATCAGCCAAGCGAAAGTCAGGGACGGAGACTTGATTGCCATTATTAGGGAATTCCCATGATATATTAAAACTGAGTGATTTGTGATCACTTTCCCCAAGCTCATCATTAACCTCAAGAATTTTTAATTAGTGTTTCCCTACTGGCAAGAACCAAGTCAAGGAGGTTATTTCCCCTAGTTGGCTCTGTCACAAACTGTTTTAAAAAACAATCCTGGATCGTATCAAGAAAGTCACCTGACTCTAAATTTCCTGTCAAATTGCTCCAGTCAATCTGTCTATAGTTGAAATCTCCCATTAGCACAACATTTTCGTATGTAGATGCCTTACGAATTTCGTCCCATAGAAGTTTACTGCACTCCCTATCAAGATTTGGGGCCCTGTAAATCACACCCAAAATTTTTTTGTTGTATATACTACTGTCACAAGTGTTGAGTAACGCAGGTGTTATAATGATCATCACTATAGTGTTGTGGACGTTTATCTATGAGTCACACGTACTATGAATATAATGAATTAGCCAGGACTGATGAACCAGGGAACAGGTAGGATTTAAACCTTGGGACAGTGCGTCCTAAAACTGCAGGGTAGTGCGTCCTAGAACTGCAGGGCAGTGTGTCCTAGAACGCAGGGTAGTGCGTCCTAGAACTGGCAGGGAAAGTGCGTCCTAGAACTGCAGGGTATGCGTCCTAGAACTGCAGGGCAGTGTGTCCTAGAACTGCAGGGTAGTGCGTCCTAGAACTGCAGGGTAGTGCGTCCTAGAACTGCAGGGTAGTGCGTCCTAGAACTGCAGGGCAGTGCGTCCTAGAACTGCAGGGTAGTGCATCCTAGAACTGCAAGACATGTCATGTAAGGGTTCGAAACGTGGCCCACATGACAGTGCGTCCTAGAACTCCAGGGCAGTGCGTCCTAGAACTCCAGGGCAGTGCGTCCTAGAACTCCAGGGCAGTGCGTCCTAGAACTCCAGGGCAGTGCATCCTAGAACTCCAGGCAGTGCGTCTAGAACTCCAGGGCAGTGGCGCCCCTAGAACTCCAGGGCAGTGCGTCCTAAAACTCCAGGGCAGTGCGTCCTAAAACTCCAGGGCAGTGCGTCCTAGAACTTGTCATGTTTGTAGGGTCTTAAATTTAAGAGTCGTCCACTTTTTTATTTATTGATCGATTACGTTCTTTTTTTGGTGTGCTTTTAGAAGCTTATTCAACTATGTTTTGATGAAGTTTCAGAAAGATCGACCAACAGGCAAATGAAAAAAAAAAGGCAAAAGTACTAAAATTACATTCGGCAGCGGATCCCTACAAAAGTGGTTTTTGCAAAAGTGGTTTTGACTTCTAACTGCTTCTAATTCCATCATTGTAAAAGTACTAATTCCATAATAAACCTTATCTTCATTCTAAAAATAATACAGTTTGTAAGTTGTTTGACATTTAGGAAGATATCGGCCTTGATGCCCACATAAATGTGGAAATATTTGGGACACTTCAAAACTGAACACGACATCATGTTAAGCAATCATTTTGTTATATTTGTCGTGAAAATCCCCTCAAGGAAGGCTCCTTGACGCTGGTGAGGGGCTCTTGATCTAGGGAATTGGATCTGTGCTCCAGTTCCCTGAATTAAGCCTGAATGCCTTCCATCCCCCCATAGGCGCTGTATAATCCTACGGGTTTAGTGCTTCCCCCTTGATTATAATAATAATAATAATGTCGTGAAAATCAGGTCAGTTCGTTCATAATAATGATGGGCTGACCTCAAATAGGCAAATAACTGCCGAGATAATAGCCGACACCCGCGGCTGCCCAGGTACGCGGGGAAACATATTTTTCCCCAGAAAAATTCGCTTTCTTTACACTTTCTCGGTAACCAACGAGTCTTTATTAGTTATCCATCGTAAGTGTCCGTTTTCTATCATAATATTAACAAGAGAACGGGAGGTGAGTTGTGTCCATTAAGTCACTTTCCTCTCACCCGTCATATTATACCAGATATTATTTGTTATGACGATATTTTTTTGTTTCTGTTTTATTATTATATCGCCTTAGGTCATAAAAGATTAATTGTGATAGGTTTAAAAAAGTAATAATAGAATATATTATTGTCTGCTTGCGCCATGGCGAGACAACGTTATTTATGACATGTCAAAACCACCTCCAAGACAACGTTTTTATGACATGTCAACACCACCTCCAAGACAACGTTATTTAAAGACATGTCAACACCACCTCCAAGACAACGTTATTTATGACATGTCAACACCACCTCCAAGACAACGTTATTTATGACATGTCAACACCACCTCCAAGACAACGTTATTTATGACATGTCAACACCACCTCCAAGACAACGTTATTTATGACATGTCAACACCACCTCCAAGACAACGTTTTTTTATGACAGTCAACACCACCTCCAAGACAACGTTATTTTATGACTGTCAACACCACCCCCAAGACAACGTTATTTATGACATGTCAACACCACCTCCAAGACAACGTTATTTATGACATGTCAACACCACCTCCAAGACAACGTTATTTATGACATGTCAACACCACCTCCAAGACAACGTTATTTATGACATGTCAACACCACCCCCCAAGACAACGTATTTATGACATGTCAACACCACCTCCAAGACAACGTTATTTATGACATGTCAACACCACCTCCAAGACAACGTTATTTATGACATGTCAACACCACCTCCAAGACAACGTTATTTATGACATGTCAACACCACCTCCAAGACAACGTTATTTTTGACATGTCAACACCACCTCCAAGACAACGTTTTTTTATGACATGTCAACAAACCACCTCCAAGACAACGTTATTTATGACATGTCAACACCACCTCCAAGACAAAAGTTAATTATGACATGTCCCAAAACCACCTCCAAGACAAAGTTTTTTATGACATGTCAACACCACTCCCAAGACAACGTTATTTATGACATGTCAACACCCACCCCCAAGACAACGTTATTTATACATGTCAACACCACCTCCAAGACAACGTTATTTATGACATGTCAACACCACCTCCAAGACAACGTTATTTATGGACATGGGCAACACCACCTCCAAGACAACGTTATTTAGACATTGTCAAACCACCTCCAAGACAACGTTATTTATGACATTCAACACCACCTCCAAGACAACGTTATTTAGACATGTCAACACCACCTCCAAGACAACGTTATTTATGACATGTCAAAAACCACCTCCCAGAGGCGGCTGCTGAAATTTGGGCGAACACAGAACGTAGCTCCGCCCACTCTGCTGGATTCTCGAATGCTGAATTTTCATAATAGAAGGAAAATACATGAAATTTAAAAAAAAAACGGAAAAAAATGTTGGTGGCATGTCAGCGGCATGGCAGGCAGGCGCTGCCCCCGTCTATGATATATAATGACTATAATTCCTTATACACACATCACATAATGATGATAATTAAGTCAGGGGTTGCCAGATACTTATTTTTTCAAACATTAATTCATTTTTCATATTTATTCGCTTTTTGTTCCACTTCCCGTGACGCAGATGACGCACTCTGACGCTGATGACGTCACTGTGACGCTCTGCGGTCACACACGGAGCACACGGGTTCGAGTCCCGGCGGGTCCAAACATATCGACGTGATTCCTTACAAACCCGTTGGACTGTTTACCTAGCAGTAAGTAGGTACCCGGGTGTTAGTGGTGGTGTGGGTGGCATCCTGGGGGTTAGTGGTGGTTTTGGGGCATCCTGGGTGTTAGTGGGGGTGTGGGTGGCATCTGGGTGTTAGTGGGGGTGTGGGTGGCATCCCGGGTGTAGTGGGGTGTGGGTGACATCCTGGGTGTTAGTGGTGGGTGGGTGGGATCCTGGGTGTTAGTGGTGGTGTGGGTGGCATCCTGGGTGTTAGTGGTGGTGTGGGTGGCACCCGGGGGTTTTAGTGGTGGTGTGGGGGCACCCGGGGGTGTTATGGTGGGGGGGTGGCACCCGGGTGTGTTGGGGGGGTGCATCCGGGGTGTTAGTGGCCCGGTGGTGGGTGGCACCCTGGTGTTAGTGGACTGGTGTGGGTGGCATCCGGGTTTAGTGGAGGGTGGGGTGGATCCGGGGTGTTAGTGGACTGGGTGGGTGGCATCCGGGGTGTTAGGGGACGGGGTGTGGGGGGCATCCTAGTGTTATGGTGTGTGGGGGCATCCGGGGTTTATGGACTGGTGGGGGTGGCATCCTGGGTGTTGGGGTGGGTGGGGGGCATCGGGTTAGTGATGGTTGGGGGTGGCCCCGGGGTGTTAGGGGGGTGTGGGGGGCATCCGGGGTTTTAGGGCGGTTGGGGGGGGGGCATCCGGGGTGTTAGGGGTGGTGTGGGTGGCACCCGGGTGTTAGGGGAGGTGGGGGTGGCATCCTGGGTTTTAGTGGTGGGTGGGGGGCATCCGGGGTGTTAGTGGTGGGGGGGTGGCATCCGGGTTTAGTGGTGGTGTGGGTGGCACCCTGGGGTTGGGGCGGTGGGGGGGCATCCTGGGTGTTATGGGGGTTTTGGGTGGCACCGGGGTGTTGTGGGGCCCGGGGGTGGCATCCTGGGTGTTAGTGGGGGTGGGTGGCACCCTGGGTGTTATGGACTGGTGGGTGGCACCCTGAGTGTTAGGGGTGGGGGGGGGGCACCCGGGGTGTTAGTGGAGGGTGTGGGGGGCATCTGGGTGTTAGGGGTGGTTGGGTGGTTTCTGGGTTAGGGTGGTGTGGGTGGCATCCGGGGTGTTAGGGGTGGTGTGGGTGGCATCCTGGGTGTTAGTGGGCTGGTGTGGGTGGCATCCTGGGTGTAGTGGTGGTGTGGGTGGCATCCTGGGTGTTAGTGGTGGTGTGGGTGGCATCCTGGGTGTTAGTGGTGGTGTGGGTGGCATCCTGGGTGTTAGTGGTGGTGTGGGTGGCATCCTGGGTGTTAGTGGTGGTGTGGGTGGCATCCGGGGTGTTAGTGGTGGTGTGGGGGGCACCTGGGTGTTATTTGGACTGGTGTGGGTGGCATCCTGGGTGTTAGGGGGCTGGTGGGGAAATGGCATCCTGGGTGGTTAGTGGACTGGTGTGGGTGGCATCCTGGGTGTTAGTGGACTGGGTGGGTCACATCCTGGGTGTTAGTGAACTGGTTTGGGTGGCATCCAACACCTGTGACAGTGTATGCAACACCTTGCAGTAATATAACACCTGTGACAGTGTATACAACACCTGTGACAGTGTATACAACCCCTGTGACAGTAAAATAAAAACACCTGTGACAGTATATACAACACCTGTGACAGAAATATAACACCTGTGACAGTAATGTACTTCCTGTGACAGTAATATAACTCCTGTGACAGTAAAACAACACCTGTGACAGTAATAAAAACACCTGTGACAGTATATACAAAAACCTGTGGACAGTATATACAACACCTGTGACAGTAATACAACACCTGTGACAGTATATACAACACCTGTGACAGTATATACAACACCTTGCCCAGTAATATAACCCCTGTGACAGTAATATAACACCTGTGACAGTAATGTAACTCCTGTGACAGTAATATAACACCTGTGACAGTATATACAACACCTGTAACAGTAATATAACACCTGTGACAGTAGTATATATAACACCTGTGATAACACCAGTTACCACAGCATAACAACTGCTAGCACCACCATCATAACACCTGTACCAGGTATACAATACTGACATGAAAGTTAAAACACGTGCAACATCTGTGTAGCTTTATTGTAGACGTGTCGACACCCACTAACTTGATCAATATTGTAGACGTGTCGACACCCACTGACTTGATCAATATTGTAGACGTGTCGACACCCACTAACTTGATCAATAGACGCTGCCTGACAATGGTAGTGTGCGGTAGTGCTCTGCACCCCTCTGCTGTGTGTAGGCGAGCGCCCTTGTCAGTTACCTGGCTGCAGTGGTGTGAAGTGGTGCTGTCACACCTCGGCTAACAACTTAGGTGCACTGTGATCGTCAAGATGGCGGTTAGTCTGAGACGAAGGATAAATACTGTAGGCATCGAGCTACTTAAAGGAACGATAACGACCAGTTCTGCGCAAGTCTTATTGCCAAAGATCAAAGGGGAGACTTAGGGAGTACAAGATTGTGACTTGTATGGTGTAGCATTGAACGGAGGACAACGAATTTTCGTAAAACTGCTAACTGCAAGGGTTTATGAATCGTTAATCACCAGGTTTCAGGACGTGAGTCTTAACGTCACACCAGCTGTCACTGTAAATGATAGATGTTTCACAGTATTATACGTGGATCAAGTTACGCAACGTTCCCTTTGAGGCGGCGAGGCAGATATAAGGAAAGTTTTTGAGAAGTAGGGACGGTGCATTATGCTCAACATGGTACGGGGGCGGCAGGAGCCTATGCTGGTTTTTCCAGAGGTTCTTTCAACCTCAAAATGACTTTGAGGCCCCAAAATACCATCCTAGGGTGTACCTACAAAGATTTCAGGACCGCAGGTAATGGAAATGTACCCAGGACAACGACGAAACGTGCCGCCTATGTGGTGAGTATGATCACATAGCGGCGACCTGTGACAAGCGCAGACATGTGCCTGGACCTGGGGTTTGGATGTCGCACCCCCCCTGCTCAAAGGTGGCAGGTGAGGAAAAAACCCATCGGATGGAGGGCGTGGTGTTTTGGGGAGCGAGATAGTGGATCGGCACACGGGAAACTGGTGGTGAGTTGGAGTCCCGCCCCCAACTGCCTGATCAGGTTGTCGTCTCCTGTGGATAAGGAGGAGCAGCAATACAAGAGAAGGTTCATGAGTTTGGGAGGGGGAATTGGTGGAGGTGTTGAAGACGTTGTCACCACCAAGAGGGATGTTACTCTGAGCGTGATGTCATTGGAGAATCGTCGCTTCAGAAAGTCTGAGACATGATAATTTGGGACGTGATGGTGGTTTGGAGTCATCAATTGACTCATTACACATTCCCTCAGGTGGAGGTGGAGGTTCATCGAGAGGTAACATCTGATCAAGAGGGTTGTGTAAACTGCTGTCAGAGAAAGAGGGGGGCTACATCAATTCTGATGACGTCCTTACGCCTGCACAAAGGCTGGGAAAAAGACTGAGGTCAAGTGTGAAGGTATGGTGTAGGTGGGGGTTTAGCCATGATAGGAGGCAACGGAAGAAGGGGGGAGGGAAAGAGAGCACTCTGAAGGTGTTGAACGTAAACTCAAGCTCTGGAGTTGTAAAGAGTGATGAGAGGAAGCAGGGGGGAAAACTATAATAGGCCTTAGGTGTAGTCTGAAATGTTAATGGGTTTATGTAGGGTATGAAGAGAGATTGGTTTCGTAATTTTCTGAATAAATCTAGAGTGGATGTTGTGTTCCTGCAGGAGCACAATTTCAAAGAGGGTAGGGTTTGGAGGTGGCAGGATTTCGGTAGTTACCCTCCCATCTCCCCGTCTAAAAGGGGGGTGTGGGAATTTTAAATAAGGGAGACGAGCCCGTTTGTTTTGCAGAGAAGCGAGGGAGGAGGGGGAGGGAGGGTGTTTTGCGTGTGGATGGTGGTGGAGGGTAAGCGTGTGTCTTTTGTGAGGTGTATGCGCCGGCAGAAAATAACTAAAGGTAAAGAATGATTTTGTGTGTGAGGATCTTGTGTTTTTCTTAAGTGCACTGCCAGAGGTGGCGATAGTTGGGGGGACTGGAATAGTGTAATCAGGGTGGCTGATGTGGACCCAAGAGGAGCTGGTTTAAAATGTTGTGGCTCTTAGGGATTTATTAAGGGATTTTTGGGTTTTCGTAAATGCCTTTGGGGGAGCGGTGTGGGAGACTGAATATACGTTTGTTAGGAGTGGTTAATGCGCGAGACTAGATAGAGTGTACCTTTCTCGGGGAGTGAACGTGAAATCTTTCAGTACTGTTGAGACAACAATGTCAGATCATAGGGCAGTGGTGGTGGAGGTTGGGTGGGGGACGCTCGCGGACATAATAGAAAGTTATTGGAAATTGAATATAAGTGTGTTAGGTGAATGAGGAGGGTTGGAGGGGGTTTTTATTTTCTATGGAGGACTTATGTGGAGAACAGGGAGTGGATGACATTGTGACATGTGGATAGTGTTCAAAGGAAAGATTTCGAAGTTTTATGTGAGAGAAGGAAAACGTAATTAAAAAATTTAAAATATGGACTGCTAACTTTTAAGGATAGGTTAAGACTTGCTATGGGGGGGTGGGTTTTTGGAATTAAATTTTCCTATTGGATAAATAGCTGAATAAAGGGAGGTTGAGGGTGTTGCAAAATGAAAGGTTTCAACTGTAAAGGTGCGCAGGGTAGAAGTCTTTGGGGCGACAAGCCGTCACGTGTGTTTTTTTGCGGCATCAAAAGCAAAGCAGGCCTTACGCTATACCATGTTTTTTGAGGTAAAGGAGATTGTTGGGAAATATAGAGTAAGGGCAGGAGATAAACACGAAGGGGATATGTGTATGCGGGGGCGGTACGAAAAAACTGAACAGTTGGGGGGTGGTGACGGGCATTGGGCAAGGTGTGTACGTATGTGACTGAATTTAGGAAAAAAGTGACGAAAGGCTTTAGGGGGGAGATTACGGGAGAAGGAAATAGAGATGCGTTAAGGGGGAAAGGGAAGGGGAAAGCTCCCGTGTATTGATTTGGTCTCCCGTAGAATTTATTACCAAAATTGGTTGATAAAGGAATTTATAGTTAGGTTATTTAATAGTATAGGGGAAGGGTAAGGGGGGAAAGCAGGAACAGCAATAGTAGTGCGGTCCGAAGGTCAAGGGGCACCACCCTTCGGGGGTACCGACCATACATTGGGTGTGTGCAACTAAAGGTGTTTGCAAAAAATTTAGGTAATGGTTCAAATGTGTATGGAGAGGGTGGTGGCAAAATCTCCCGTTCGGTTGCGGAAAAGCCCATGATTTAAGACAATGGATACTGAGAAGTTTTGTGGAAGGCAAAGGGTGGGGGTGGAGGGCGGCTATGTTGGCTCTAGACTGGCAGGGAGCATATGAAGAGTGAGAAGGGAGCTTTGCAGGTTATACTATAGGAGACAGGGTTTTGGGGAGGAAAATAGTCGAATGGGTAAATACGTTTACAGGGGCGAAAATGGGATCAGATTAAGGGTGTATGGGGAGGAAATTGCAAATGGAAGAAAGGGCCCAGGGGGGCAGGGGATGGCCCCATGGGCCCAAATATTAGTTTTGCGTGTTTTCCCGGACCCTTTATAGAAGGGGTTTACCGAGCTATGTTTCGCCATGTGCGGAAGTGTGGGGGGTGGGAGGGGGCCCGGCGGGTTAAATTTGGGGAAAGTTGACGGGCACCACTGTTCCTTTCGTGCAGGGATGTCCCAAGATTGTTTGGACGGTGTGGCAATTTTTTGGAAGTGCGCACGGGGAGCAGGTAAATATGGCGATCAAGGTGCATGGGGTTGGGTTCTTGGGTGGGGGTGTGGGGGGAGATGTAATTGTTTTAAAGAATGGGCGGTGCTTTAAAGATTTTTGGGGAAATTTTTTAAGGGATGCATGGTTGGGGGCGCGGGAGAAATTCGGATGGGTTATTGGGGAAGGATCGTGGGGCGTCCCAAGTGTTCTGAACCCCGCACCTAACTCTGATACAGGAGTGATAGTCGTGAAAATTTTATTGTATAGTAAAAGGTTGGGTATGTTTCAGCTGTGTTCCCAAAACGGGAAAAGCGATTGCGGGGATACAAGACGGGTGTACAAATTTTTTATGGGGTTCACGTTTTGATTGGTTTCGGGGGGAGTTTAAAAAGTTACCTGTAAGTCAGGTGGTTGGGGTTGTTGGGTTTGAGACGGAGGGCTAAATGTTGTGTCATAATGGGGAAGTGGGTTGCGTTAGGTTTGAACGGCGGGGCGTTTGGAAGGATACAGGGCAGCTGGACGTGGGATCGAGGAATGGAGGTAGGAATGTGAATAGTTTTGAGGGCGTTTTGTTGGTTAGGGAACTGAGAAAGGGTTTTATAAGGGTTTGTGTAGGTACTTTTAGGAGGGTTTTTTGTCCCATTGAGGTTGGGTTCCCCTGGGATGCGTGAAAGTATTTGGTTAGATTTAGTAAATTGAAGTTAAAACCTCGGCGCGTGAGGTGATGTTTCGTTTTTTCTGCATGGGATCCTTCCGTCTGGTAGATATTACGAAACAGACAGGTTGTAGAGGGTGGGGGGTGTGTTCTGTGGAGGGGATAGACAGCGTTCCATGTAGTTTACTTTTGTGAAGGGCTAGAGGAGGTTAGGTGCTGGTTAAAATAGGTTGGTTCAAAGGTGGGGGGCCGTGGGGGGACGGTTTTGCGTGCTCTAAGTCTAGATATGGGTGGGGTTAGACGAGGGTGTCATAAGAGCTTTAGATTATATCATGGGAGATTTTATATATATGTCGTTGGGTGATGAGGGGGAGGGGATAGTGAGGAGAGAAGAAAGGTTCTTGCGGCAACGTTCTATAGTAACGATGTCGTAAAAGAGAGTTTTTATGGGGGAGGTGGGATCAGGCTTTCTCAGAGGGGTATAGAATGCAAAAGTTAGGGATTCTCGAAATCTGTGATTGGATATGAGAATGAAGGGTTTTCATAGGGGGAGGGAGTCAGGGGCAACGCGGGCTCGCCTCCCTTGGGGGGGGGGGGGTCTGAGAGTGTTGTGAATGTGGTTTGGAATGGTTTCCTGGTTTTCATTGGACTTTATGCATCCAAGTGTGGATGTAGAGCTCAAGGTCTCGTTTTGGTAGATATAACACTTTTTCAGAATGTAGGTATAAAAATAGAGATTTATTATGTAAATTATGATGTGTATCAGTCTGTTATAACATGATTTCTTGAGAATAAGTTTTTTTGCGACATGCAGTTTTGTTTAGTTTGTATTTTTGTAACGTGCTGGTTTTTTCACGATGAGAGATACTTATTCCGTTTTGCATTGGCAACATGCATATGATAATTTTGATTTTGTGAAAATTTTGGTACTGTGTGTGGGGTGTGTGATGTGGGTGTGGTGTGTGGGTGTAGTGTATAAAATAAATATATACTTTTTTTCTATAGTATTGAGCCTTTTCATGGTCAGACGTTATGTCATACATATATACGCATGATGATTCTTTTTAAAGTTTATAATTAAGGTCTGTAAACCTGTAACCGGTTTGGTGTTCATGCAAGTTCTATGTTAAGTTTTTTATCTGTATTGGGTATACAGACATATCTAGACAGTTTAGTGACGTAGTCCATTTGGTTCTGAAATTTTATATGGGTGTAATGTAACAGTATAGAGTCTTTTTATTGTGGTTCTAAGGGTGTAAAAACTTTTCAGTTATTTTTTAAATTTGATACTTCAGCTGTATTGTTTAGGATAAGTATTAGATTAAACTAGCAGATTATGATGTTAGGTTTTGGTTTTTTGATTAAAATTTAAGGAGGATTTAACTGATATAACTTCTTTGTTATTGTATGTTTCAGTTATTGAACCTTTGTCAGATGTCATTTATATTAAAAAATTATAAAATAAAACAAGTTTTTTATATTGTCAATCATGACCTGTGACAGTAATTTGTTTTATTTATGTTCTGTATAAAATTTTTTTTTGTAAACTTTCGAGCATGTAAATACAAAACCGTTTGTCAGTTCATTTTATTAGGGTTTTATACTTTTCTTTTTTTTTTATGTTTAAAATGTATGGGCTTAAATAAAATATAAAAAAAAAAAAAAACTGATCATATGTAGACGGTCGACACCCCCTGACTTATCAATATTGTAACGGTCACACCCACGACTTATCAATATTGTAGACGGTCGACACCCACTGACTTGATCAATTTGAGACTGCGACACCCACTGACTTGACAATATTGAACGTGTCGACAACCCACAACTTACAAATTGAAACTGCGCACCCACTAACTTTATCAATATTTAAAAACGTGTCGACACCCCTAACTTGATCAATATGTAACGTTCGAAAACCCACTAACCTTATCAATATTTAGACGGTCGACACCCCCTAACTTGATCAAAAATTTGACGTGTCGCCCCCCCCTAACTTGATCAATATTGTAGACGTGTCGACACCCACCAACTTGATCAATATTGTAGACGTGTCGACACCCACTAACTTGATCAATATTGTAGACGTGTCGACACCCACTAACTTGATCAATATTGTAGACGTGTCGACACCCACTAACTTGATCAATATTGTAGACGTGTCGACACCCACTAACTTGATCAATATTGTAGACGTGTCGACACCCACTAACTTGATCAATATTGTAGACGTGTCGACATCCACTAACTTGATCAATATTGTAGACGTGTCGACACCCACTAACTTGATCTATATTGTAGACGTGTCGACACCCACTGACTTGATCAATATTGTAGACGTGTCGACACCCACTAACTTGATCAATATTGTAGACGTGTCGACACCCACTAACTTGATCAATATTGTAGACGTGTCGACACCCACTAACTTGATCAATATTGTAGACGTGTGGACACCCACTGACTTGATCAATATTGTAGACGTGTCGACACCCACTAACTTGTCAATATTGTAGACGTGTCGACACCCACTAACTTGATCAATATTGTAGACGTGTCGACACCCACTAACTTGATCAATATTGTAGACGTATCGACACCCACTAACTTGATCAATATTGTAGACGTGTCGACACCCACTAACTTGATCTATATTGTAGACGTGTCGACACCCACTGACTTGATCAATATTGTAGACGTGTCGACACCCACTAACTTGATCAATATTGTAGACGTGTCGACACCACTAACTTGATCAATATTGTAGACGTGTCGACACCCACTAACTTGATCAATATTGTAGACGTGTCGACACCCACTAACTTGATCAATATTGTAGACGTGTCGACACCCACTAACTTGATCAATATTGTAGACGTGTCGACATCCACTAACTTGATCAATATAGATTCCAGGTCAAGTTTAACATAACAGTTGTCATTTATAATCAGTAGTTATATAGATTTAACTATTACCGTCAACATATAAGATATTAACTAAATGTTAAGTATATTATAACTAAAATATTAAGTATATTATAACCCCGTTAAGGGTTATTAAAAAAATAATGGTTTTATGGTTGTTTCTGAAGCTTCTGTGACCAGGAAATTTAATAAAATGTTTAAATTTTGCGAAAAAAAATTTCTGAATATTCTATGCAAATGTGCTCAAAGTTTTAAATAAATTTAAAAATTTATTAAAGCTTCGTAAATAGTAAAATACGCTTTAATTTTTTTAAAGATAAATATTAGATATATTAAACATTTAGTGAATAAATAAAGTTAAATATTACATTAGTAATAGATTTAAAATAGTTAGCCAGAAAAAATCGATTTTATATGCACTAAGTGCCTCTCAGTGTATATATACTGTCTCTGTGTATATATACTGTCTCAGTGTATATATACTGTCTCAGTGTATATATACTGTCTCTGTGTGTATATATATACACTGTATATCTCTCATTGTACATACACTGTGTATCTCTCAATGTATATATACACTGTGTATCTCTGTGTATATATACACTATGTATCTCTCAGTGTATATATACACTGTGCATCTCTTAATGTATATATATACACTGTGCATCTCTTAATGTATATATATACACTGTGTATCTCTCAGTGTATATATACACTGTGTATCTCTCAGTGTATATATACACTGTGTATCTCTCAGTGTATATATACACTGTGTATCTCTCAGTGTATATATACACTGTGTATCTCTCAGTGTATATATATACACTGTGTATCTCTCAGTGTATATATACACTGTGTATCTCTCAGTGTATATATACACTGTGTATCTCTCAGTGTATATATACACTGTGTATCTCTCAGTGTATATATATACACTGTATATCTCTCAATGTATATACACTGTGTATCTCTCAGTGTATATATACACTGTGTATCTCTCAGTGTATATAAACTGTGTATCTCTCAGTGTATATACACTGTGTATCTCTCAATGTATATACACTGTGTACTCTCAGTGTATATATACACTGTGTATCTCTCAGTGTAATATATACACTGTGTATCTCTCAGTGTATATATACACTGTGTATCTCTCAGTGTATATATATACACTGTGTATCTCTCAGTGTATATATACACTGTGTATCTCTCAGTGTATATATACACTGTGTATCTCTCAGTGTATATATACACTGTGTATCTCTCAGTGTATATATATACACTGTATATCTCTCAATGTATATACACTGTGTATCTCTCAGTGTATATATACACTGTGTATCTCTGTGTATATATACATTGTGTGTATCTCAGTGTATATATACACTGTGCATCTCTTAATGTATATATATACACTGTGTATCTCTCAGTGTACATATACACTGTGTATCTCTCAGTGTATATATACATTGTGTGTATCTCAGTGTATATATACACTGTGTATCTCTCAGTGTATATATACACTGTGTATCTCTCAGTGTATATATACACTGTGTATCTCTCAGTATATATATACACTGTGTATCTCTCAGTGTATATATACACTGTGTATCTCTCAGTGTACATATACACTGTGTATCTCTGTGTACATATACACTGTGTATCTCAGTGTACATATACACTGTGTATCTCTCAGTGTTTCATATACACTGTGTATCTCTGTGTACATATACACTGTGTATCTCTGTGTACATATACACTGTGTATCTCAGTGTACATATACACTGTGTATCTCTCAGTGTACATATACACTGTGTATCTCTCAGTGTAAATTCACTGTGTACCCCCTGTGTTAAACACTGTGATCAGTGTATATACACTGACTACCAGGGGTAATATACACTGTATCAGTGTAATACCTGTGATAAATTTTGTTAGTTCAAGGTATAATAAATAAACATGTGAGACACTAAGTGGAACAACTCTGGAACATCTGACACTGAAGTGTACCTCGGAGGTAATTGACTTGAGTAACATGTGGGTCACAACACTGTCCTCCAGGTGGGTCACAACACTGTCCCCTCCAGTGGTGTCACAACACTGTCCCTCCAGTGGGGTCACAACACTGTCCCTTCAGTGGGTCACAACACTGTCCCTTCAGTGGGTCACAACACTGTCCTCCCAGTGGGTCACAACACTGTCCCTCCAGTGGGTCACAACACTGTCCCTCCAGTGGATCACAACACTGTCCCTCCAGTGGTCACACACTGTCCCTCCAGTGGGTCACAACACTGTCCTCCAGCGGGTCACAACACTGTCCCTCCAGTGGGTCACAACACTGTCCCTCCAGTGGGTCACAAACTGTCCCTCGTGGGTCACAACACTGTCCCTCCAGTGGGTCACAAACTGTCCTCCAGTGGGTCACAACACTGTCCTCCTCAGTGGGTCACAACACTGTCCCTCCAGTAGGTCACAACATGTCCCTCCAGTGGGTCACAACACTGTCCCTTCAGTGGGTCACAACATTGTCCCTCCAGTGGGTCACAACATTGTCCCTCCGGTGGGTCACAACACTGTCCCTCCGTGGGTCACAACACTGTCCCTCCAGTGGGTCACAACACTGTCCCTCCAGTGGGTCACAACACTGTCCTCGTGGTATCACAACACTGTCCCTCCGGTGGGTCACAACACTGTCCCTCCGGTGGGTCACAACACTGTCCCTCCGGTGGGTCACAGCACTGTCCCTCAGTGGGTCACAAATTGTTCCTCCAGTGGGTTCAACTATTGTCCCTCCAGTGGGTCACAAACACTGTCCCTCCAGTGGGTCACAGCACTGTCCTCCAGTGGGTCACAACACTGTCCCTCCGTGGGTCACCATACACTGTCCCTCCAGTGGGTCACAACACTGTCCTCCAGTGGGTCACAACAGTCCCTCCAGTGGGTCACAACACTGTCCATCCAGTGGGTCACAGCACTGTCCTCCAGTGGGTCACAATATTGTTCCTCCAGTGGGTCACAAACACTGTCCCTCCAGTGGGTCACAACACTGTCCCTCCAGTGGGTCACAATATTGTCCCTCCAGTGGGTCATAACACTGTCCCTCCAGTGGGTCACAACACTGTCCCTCCAGTGGGTCACAACACTGTCCCTCCAGTGACCATCTAGTGTACCTAGCCGACAGGGACCTGTAGACGTTGTCATCGGTCGTCCCGACACACACACTCAGAAGCCGTCCAGCCGCCGTGGAGAGAAGACGTCGTCGTTCCTGTTCTTCGGTTATCCTGAGTAATTCTCGAGCAGAGCAACTCGGAACACTTTTACTCGAGATTTTTCTTGAGTTATCCTGATGTGGAAAATACTGCATATATTTTCCGGAAATACGGTAATTTATAGGTAAATAGATGCCCTATATCGTATTTTTAAAAGAAGTATGTTATCGAAAAAAGAGACTCGCCATCTTGGTTTTGATTTTGTACAAACGTTGTGTAATGGAAGAGTTTTTTCGTGCTCTAGAAGTTAAAATTGTGTTGAACCCTCTCAAATAGGAGGCGAAATTGTTGGATGTGCATTCCTGCATAACTTGAGATATCAGACGACTGGACAAGACAGCTCCAGGAACCTCAGATAAGCTCTCTAGATTTGTGTGTAATTCTGGCCAGCATAATTTTCATAAATTTAGTTAGGTTTTCTGAGTATGATACACATTCAATCTCCAGTCAAATTGGTTAAGTGATATTTAAGATATATTTTCCTTCTGTTATGTAATTGTGTATATATATAACCATTTATTATTTTTAATATACAGTCCACAAATTTATATATTTACCAGTATTCCTGGTGATGTATATTTCATTTAATTAATAGGTCCAGAGCAACTTGTGGTTATGACGTGGTAGGTATCGAAGGGGGACATTTTTTGCGCTAGTGTCCCAAAATTCCTACTTGTCTATGTAACATTGATAATAATAATTATCTTTGTTATCATTTACTGTTATGTACTTTAAATTTGTTACAGATAAATGCAATTTTCCACATTAATTGCCGTTGGTCCCTTTTTGAACCGGAGGTATTAGTGAAGTCATTAATTAATTACTTAATTTAAAATGTGAATGACAGAAGGAGGTGGATGTTAAGGGTTTACAAATTTTTCTTAATGTGTTGTGGATTTTAATTATTTCAATATTAAATTTTGATAAGTCAAGTCTGGCTAAGTTTATTTAATTTGTATAATATT
>NC_069438.1:15150101-15189200 GCF_026875155.1 Cherax quadricarinatus
TATACCTACCCGTCATAACCACAAGTTTGGCTCTGGACCTATTTAATTTTAAAAGAATTTTTACATCACCGAAATACTGGTAAATATTTAAACTTGTGGATGTATATTAAAATTAATAATCGTTATATATATGCACAATTACATAACAGAAGGAAATATATCTTAATTTTACTTACCAATTTGACTGGAGATTGATGTGTATCATACTCAGAAAACCTAACTAAATCTATGAAAATTATGCTGGCCAGAATTACACACAAATCTAGAGAGCTTATCTGAGGTTCCTGGAGCTGTCTTGTCCAGTCGTCTGATATCTCAAGTTATGCAGGAATGCACATCCAACAATTTCACCTCCTATTTGAGAGGTGTCAACACAATTTTAACTTCTAGAGCACGAAAAACTCTTCCCATTACACCAACGTTTGTACAAAATTCAAAACCAACATGGCGAGTCTTCTTTTTTTCGATAACATACTTCTTTTAAAAATACGATATAGGGCATCTATTTACCTATAAATTACCGTATTTCCGGAAAATATATGCAGTATTTTCCACATCAGGATAACCCAAGAAAAATCTCGAGTAAAAGTGTTCCGAGTTGCTCTGCTCGAGAATTACTCAGGATAACCGAAGAACAGGAACGACGACGTCTCCTCTCCAAGGCGGCTGGACGGCTTCTGAGTGTGTGTGTCTGGGACGACCGATGACAACGTCTACAGGTCCCTGTCGGCTAGGTACACTAGATGGTCACTGGAGGGACAGTGTTGTGACCCACTGGAGGGACAATATTGTGACCCACTGGAGGGACAGTGTTGTGACCCACTGGAGGGACAGTGTTGTGACCCACTGGAGGGACAGTGTTGCGACCCACTGGAGGGACAGTGTTGTGACCCACTGGAGGGACAATATTGTGACCCACTGGAGGGACAGTGTTGTGACCCACTGGAGGGACAGTGTTGTGACCCACTGGAGGGACAGTGTTGTGACCCACTGGAGGGACAGTGTTGTGACCCACTGGAGGGACAATATTGTGACCCACTGGAGGAACAGTGTTGTGACCCACTGGAGGGACAGTGCTGTGACCCACTGGATGGACAGTGTTGTGACCCACTGGAGGGACTGTTGTGACCCACTGGAGGGACAGTGTTATAACCCACTGGAGGGACAGTGTTGTGACCCACTAGAGGGACAGTGTTGTGACCCACCGGAGGGAAAGTGTTGTGACCCACCGGAGGGACAGTGCTGTGACCCACTGGAGGGACATTGTGACCCACCAGAGGGACAGTGTTGTGACCCACCGGAGGGACAGTGTTGTGACCCACTGGAGGGCCAGTGTTGTGACCCACTGGAGGGACAGTGTTGTGACCCACCGGAGGGACAGTGTTGTGACCCACTGGAGGGACAGTGCTGTGACCCACTGGAGGGACAGTGTTGTGACCCACTGGAGGGACAGTGTTGTGACCCACTGGAGGGACAGTGTTGTGACCCACTGGAGGGACAGTGCTGTGACCCACTGGAAGGACAGTATTGTGACCCACCGGGGGAACAGTATTGTGATCCACCGGAGGGACAGTATTGTGACCCACCGGAGGGACAGTGTTGTGACCCACTGGAGGGACAGTGTTGTGACCCACTGGAGGGACAGTTGTGACCCACCGGAGGGACAGTGTAGTGACCCACTGGAGGGACAGTGTTGTGACCCACTGGAGGGACAGTGTTGTGACCCACTGGAGGGACAATGTTGTGACCCACTGGAGGGACAGTGTTGTGACCCACTGGAGGGACAATGTTGTGACCCACTGGAGGGACAGTGTTGTGACCCACTGGAGGGACAGTGTTGTGACCCACCGGAGGGACAGTGTTGTGACCCACCGGAGGTACAGTGTTGTGACCCACCGGAGGGACAGTGTTGTGACCCACTGAAGGGACAGTGTTGTGACCTACTGGAGGGACAGTGTTGTGACCCACTGGAGGGACAGTGTTGTGACCCACTGGAGGGACAGTGTTGTGACCCACTGGAGGGACAATGTTGTGACCCACTGGAGGGACAATGTTGCAGACCCACTGGAGGGACAGTGTTGTGACCCACTGGAGGGACAGTGTTTGTGACCCACTGGAGGGACAGTGTTGTGACCCACTGGAGGGGACAGTGTTGTGACCCACTGGAGGGACAGTGTTGTGACCCACTGGAGGGACAGTGTTGTGACCCACTGGAGGGACAGTGTTGTGACCCACTGGAGGGACAGTGTTGTGACCCACTGGAGGGACAGTGTTGACCCACTGGAGGACAGTGTTGTGACCCACTGGAGGGACAGTGTTGTGACCCACTGGAGGGACAGTGTTCTGATCCACTGGAGGGACAGTGTTGTGATCCACTGGAGGGACAGTGTTGTGACCCACTGGAGGGGACAGTTGTGACCCACTGGAGGGACAGTGTTGTGACCCACTGGAGGGACAGTGTTGTGACCCACTGGAGGGACAGTGTTGTGACCCACTGGAGGGACAGTGTTGTGACCCACTGGAGGGACAGTGTTGTGACCCACTGGAGGGACAGTGTTGACCCACTGGAGGGACAGTGTTGTGACCCACTGGAGGGACAGTGTTGTGACCCACTGGAGGGACAGTGTTGTGATCCACTGGAGGGACAGTGTTGTGACCCACTGGAGGGACAGTTTGTTGTGACCCATGGAGGGACAGTGTTGTGATCCACTGGAGGGACAGTGTTGTGATCCACTGGAGGGGACAGTGTTGTGATCCACTGGAGGGACAGTGTTGTGACCCACTGGAGGGGACAGTGTTGTGACCCACTGGAGGGACAGTTGTGACCCAATGTTACTCAGGTCACACTTACCTCCGAGGTACAACTCTCAGTGTCAGATGTTCCAGAGTTGTTCACTTGTGTCTCACATGTTTATTTATTATACCTCTGAACTACACAAAATTTATCACAGTATATACACTGATACACAGTGTATATACACTGATACAGTGTATATACACTGATACAGTGTATATACACTGATACAGTGTATATACACTGATACACAGTGTATATACACTGATAGTGTATATACACTGATACAGTGTATATATACACTATCTCAGTGTATATACACTGATACACCGTGTATATGTACACTGTGTATCTCTCAGTGTATATACACTGATACACAGTGTATATACACTGATACACAGTGTATATACACTGATACACCGTGTATATGTACACTATGTATCTCTCAGTGTATATACAACTGATACACAGTGTATATATACACTGATACACAGTGTATATTATACACTGAGAGATACACAGTGTATATATACACTGAGAGATGCACAGTGTATATATACACTGAGAGATACACAGTGTATATTATACACAGAGATGCACAGTATATATTATACACTGAGAGATACACAGTATATATTATACACTGAGAGATACACAGTATATATTATACACAGAGATACACAGTATATATTATACACAGAGATACACAGTATATATTATACACTGAGAGATACACAGTATATATTATACACAGAGATACACAGTATATATTATACACAGAGATCACAGTATATATTATACCTGAGAGATACCAGTATATATTATACACAGAGATACACAGTATAATTTACACTGAGGTACACAGTATAATATTATACAAGAGTACACATGTATATATTATACACTGAGAGATGCACAGTATATATTATACTACTGGAGATACACAGTATATATTATACACTGAGAGATAAGTTTTATTATACACTGAGAGATACACAGTATATATTATCACTGAGAGTGCACAGTATATATTATACACAGAGGATACACAGTATATATTATACACTGAGAGATAACAGGTATATTATACACTGAGAGATACACAGTATATATTATACACTGAGAGATACACAGTATATATTATACACTGAGAGATACACAGTATATATTATTACACAGAGATACACATGTATATTATACACTGAGAGATACCAGTATAATTATACACTGAGAGATACACAGTATATATTATACACTGAGAGATACACAGTATATATTATACACAGAGATACACAGTGTATATTATACACTGAGAGATACACAGTATATATTATACACTGAGAGATACACAGTATATATTATACACTGAGAGATACACAGTATATATTATACACAGAGATACACAGTATATTTATAACACTGAGAGATACACAGTATATATTATACACTGAGATTACACAGTATATATTATACACTGAGAGATACACAGTGTATATTATACACAGAGATACACAGTGTATATTATACACAGAGATACACAGTGTATATTATACACTGAGAGATACACAGTGTATATTATACACAGAGAGATACACAGTGTATATTATACACAGAGATACACAGTATATATTATACACTGAGAGATACACAGTATATATTATACACTGAGAGATACACAGTGTATATTATACACTGAGAGATACACAGTATATATTATACACAGAGATACACAGTGTATATATACACTGAGAGATACACAGTGTATATATACACAGATACACAGTGTATATATACTGAGAGATACACAGTGTATGTACAATGAGAGATACACAGTGTATATATATACTGAGAGATACACAGTGTATGTACAATGAGAGATATACAGTGTATATATACACAGAGACAGTATATATACACTGAGAGGCACTTAGTGCATATGCAATCGATTTTTTTCTGGCTAACTATTTTAAATCTATTACTAATGTAATAGTTAACTTTATTTATTCACTAAATTTTTAATATATCTAATATGTGTCTTTAAAATAATTAAAACGTATTTTACTGTTTCTGAAACTTCAATGAATTTTTAAATTTATTTAAAATTTTGACCAAATTTGCATAGAATACTTAGAAATTTTTTTGCGCAAAATTTAAACCTTTTATTAAATTTTCTGGTCACAGACGCTTCAGAAACAACCATAAAACCATTATTTTTTTAATAACCCTTAACGGGGTTATAATATACTTAATATTTTAGTTATAATATACCTAATATTTTAGTTAATATCTTATATGTTGACGGGAATAGTTAAATCTATATAACTACTGATTATAAATGACAACTGTTATGTTAGTTACGTCCTGGAATCTATATTGATCAAGTTAGTGGGTGTCGACACGTCTACAATATTGATCAAGTTAGTGGGTGTCGACACGTCTACAATATTGATCAAGTCAGTGGGTGTCGACACGTCTACAATATTGATCAAGTTAGTGGGTGTCGACACGTCTACAATATTGATCAAGTTAGTGGGTGTCGACACGTCTACAATATTGATCAAGTCAGTGGGTGTCGACACGTCTACAATATTGATCAAGTTAGTGGGTTGTCGACACGTTCTACATATTGTCAAGTCAGTGGATGTCGACACGTCTACATATTAGATCAGTCAGTGGATGTCGACGTCTACAATATTGATCATGTCAGTGGATGTCGCACGTCTACAATATTGATCATGTCAGTGGTGAGAAATACTATATTGATCATGTCAGTGGATGTCGACACGTCTACAATATTGATCATGTCAGTGGATGTCGACACGTCTACAATATTGATCAAGTCAGTGGATGTCGACACGTCTACAATATTGATCAAGTCAGTGGGGTGTCGACACGTCTACAATATTGATCAAGTAGTGGTGTCGACACGTCTACAATATTGATCAAGTCAGTGGATGTCGACACGTCTACAATATTGATCAAGTTAGTGGGTGTCGACACGTCTACAATATTGATCATGTCAGTGGATGTCGACACGTCTACAATATTGATCATGTCAGTGGGTGTCGACACGTCTACAATATTGATCATGTCAGTGGATGTCGACACGTCTACAATATTGATCAAGTTAGTGGGTGTCGACACGTCTACAATAAAGCTACACAGATGTTGCACGTGTTTTAACTTTCATGTCAGTATTGTATACCTGGTACAGGTGTTATGATAGTGGTGCTAGCAGTTGTTATACTGTGGTAACTGGTGTTATCACAGGTGTTATATATACTACTGTCACAGGTGTTATATTACTGTTACAGGTGTTGTATATACTGTCACAGGTGTTATATTACTGTCACAGGAGTTACATTACTGTCACAGGTGTTATATTACTGTCACAGGTGTTATATTACTGTCACAGGTGTTGTATATACTGTCACAGGTGTTGTATATACTGTCACAGGTGTTGTATATACTGTCACAGGTGTTGTATATACTGTCACAGGTGTTGTATATACTGTCACAGGTGTTATATTACTGTCACAGGTGTTGTATATACTGTCACAGGTGTTGTATATACTGTCACAGGTGTTATATTACTGTCACAGGTGTTGTTTATACTGTCACAGGAGTTATATTACTGTCACAGGAGTTACATTACTGTCACAGGTGTTATATTACTGTCACAGGTGTTGTATATACTGTCACAGGTGTTGTATATACTGTCACAGGTGTTGTATACACTGTCACAGGTGTTATATTACTGTCACAGGTGTTGTATACACTGTCACAGGTGTTGTCTACACTGTCACAGGTGTTATATTACTGTCACAGGTGTTGCATACACTGTCACAGGTGTTGGATGCCACCCAAACCAGTCCACTAACACCCAGGATGTGACCCACACCAGTCCACTAACACCCAGGATGCCACCCACACCAGTCCACTAACACCCAGGATGTGACCCACACCAGTCCACTAACACCCAGGATGCCACCCACACCACCACTAACACCCAGGATGTGACCCACACCAGTCCACTAACACCCAGGATGCCACCCACACCAGTCCACTAACACCCAGGATGTGACCCACACCAGTCCACTAACACCCAGGATGCCACCCACACCAGTCCACTAACACCCAGGATGTGACCCACACCACCACTAACACCCAGGATGCCATCCACACCAGCCCACTAACACCCAGGATGCCACCCACACCAGTCCACTAACACCCAGGATGCCACCCACACCACCACTAACACCCAGGATGCCACCCACACCACCACTAACACCCAGGATGCCACCCACACCACCACTAACACCCAGGATGCCACCCACACCACCACTAACACCCAGGATGCCACCCACACCACCACTAACACCCAGGATGCCACCCCACACCACCACAAACACCCAGGATGCCACCCACACCAGCCCACTAACACCCAGGATGCCACCCACACCACTAACACCCAGGATGCCACCAACACCACCACTAACACCAGGATGCCACCCACACCACCACTAACACCCAGGATGCCACCCACACCAGCCCACTAACACCCAGGATGCCACCCACACCAGCCCACTAACACCCAGGATGCCACCCACACCACCACTAACACCCAGGATGCCACCCACACCACCACTAACACCCAGGATGCCACCCACACCACCACTAACACCCAGGATGCCACCCACACCACCACTAACACCCAGGATGCCACCCACACCACCACTAACACCCAGGATGGCCACCCACACCACCACTAACACCCAGGATGCCACCCACACCACCACTAACACCCAGGATGCCACCACACCACCACTAAACACCAGGATGCCACCCACACCACCACTAACACCAGGATGCCACCACACCACCACTAACACCCAGGATGCCAACCACACCACCACTAACACCCAGGATGCCACCCACACCACCACTAACACCCAGGATGCCACCCACACCACCACTAACACCCAGGATGCCACCACACCACCACTAACACCCAGGATGCCACCCACACCACCACGAACACCCAGGATGCCACCCACACCACCACTAACACCCAGGATGCCACCCACACCACCACTAACACCCAGGATGCCACCACACCACCACTAACACCCAGGATGCCACCCACACCACCACTAACACCCAGGATGCCACCCACACCACCACGAACACCCAGGATGCCACCCACACCACCACTAACACCCAGGATGCCACCCACACCACCACTAACACCCAGGATGCACCCACACCACCACTAACACCCAGGATGCCACCCACACCACCACTAACACCCAGGATGCCACCCACACCACCACTAACACCCAGGATGCCACCCACACCACCACTAACACCCAGGATGCCACCCACACCACCACTAACACCCAGGATGCCACCCACACCACCACGAACACCCAGGATGCCACCCACACCACCACTAACACCCAGGATGCCACCCACACCACCACTAACACCCAGGATGCCACCCACACCACCACTAACACCCAGGATGCCACCCACACCACCACTAACACCCAGGATGCCACCCACACCACCACGAACACCCAGGATGCCACCCACACACCACTAACACCCAGGATGCCACCCACACCACCACTAACACCCAGGATGCCACCCACACCACCACTAACACCCAGGATGCCACCCACACCACCACTAACACCCAGGATGCCACCCACACCACCACTAACACCCAGGATGCCACCCACACCACCACTAACACCCAGGATGCCACCCACACCACCACGAACACCCAGGATGCCACCCACACCACCACTAACACCCAGGATGCCACCCCACCCCCCACTAACACCCAGGATGCCACCCACACCACCACTAACACCCAGGATGCCACCCACACCACCACTAACACCCAGGATGCCACCCACACCACCACTAACACGCAGGATGCCACCCACACCACCACTAACACCCAGGTACCTACTTACTGCTAGGTGAACAGTCCAACAGGTGTAAGGAATCACGTCGATATGTTTGGACCCGCCGGAACTCGAACCCGTGTGCTCCGTGTGTGACCGCAGAGCGTCACAGTGACGTCATCAGCGTCAGAGTGACGTCATCTGCTTCACGGGAAGTGGAACAAAAAGCGAATAAATATGAAAAATGAATTAATGTTATGAAATAATAAGTATCTGGCAACCCCCTGACATAATTATCATCATTATGTGATGTGTGTATAAGGAATTATAGTCATATATAACATAGACGGGGGCAGCGCCTGCCCTGCCATGCCCGCTGACATGCCACCAACATTTTTTCCGTTTTTTTTTTTAAATTTCATGTATTTTTCCTTCTATTATGAAAATTCAGCATTCGAGATCCCAGCAGAGTGGGCGGAGCTACGTTCTGTGTCGACCAATCAGCAGCCGCCTCTGGGAGGTGGTGTTGACATGTCATAAATAACGTTGTCTTGGAGGTGGTGTTGACATGTCATAAATAACGTTGTCTTGGAGGTGGTGTTGACATGTCATAAATAACGTTGTCTTGGAGGTGGTGTTGACATGTCATAAATAACGTTGTCTTGGAGGTGGTGTTGACATGTCATAAATAACGTTGTCTTGGAGGTGGTGTTGACATGTCATAAATAACGTTGTCTTGGAGGTGGTGTTGACATGTCATAATAACGTTGTCTTGGAGGTGGTGTTGACATGTCATAAATAACGTTGTCTTGGAGGTGGTGTTGACATGTCATAAATAACGTTGTCTCGGCCATGGCGCAGCAGACAATAATATATTCTATTATTACTTATTTACCTATCACAATTAATCTATTATGACCTAAGGCGATATAATAATAACACAGAAACATAAAAATATCGTCATAACAAATAATATCTGGTATAATATGACGGGTGAGAGGAAAGTGACTTAATGGACACAACTCACCTCCCGTTCTCTTGTTAATATTATGATAGAAAACGGACACTTACGATGGATAACTAATAAAGACTCGTTGGTTACCGAGAAAGTGTAAAGAAAGCGAATTTTTCTGGGGAAAAATATGTTTCCCCGCGTACCTGGGCAGCCGCGGGTGTCGGCTATTATCTCGGCAGTTATTTGCCTATTTGGGGTCAGCCCATCATTATTTATGAACGAACTGACCTGATTTTCACGACAAATATAACAAAATGATTGCTTAACATGATGTCGTGTTCAGTTTTGAAGTGTCCCAAATATTTCCACATTTATGTGGGCATCAAGGCCGATATCTTCCTAAATGTCAAACAACTTACAAACTGTATTATTTTTAGAATGAAGATAAGGTTTATTATGGAATTAGTACTTTTACAGTGATGGAATTAAAAGCAGTAGAAGTCAAAACCACTTTTGCAAAAACCACTTTGTAGGGATCCGCTGCCAAATGTAATTTTTAGTAACTTTTGCCTTTTTATTCATTTGCCTGTTGGTCGATCTTTCTGAAACTTCATCAAAACATAGTTGATATAAGCTTCTAACAGCACACCAAACATGAACGTAATCGATCAATAAATAAAAGAGTGGACGACTCTTAAATCAAGACCCTACAAACATGACAAGTTCTAGGACGCACTGCCCTGGAGTTCTAGGACGCACTGCCCTGGAGTTCTAGGACGCACTGCCCTGGAGTTCTAGGACGCACTGCCCTGGAGTTCTAGGACGCACTGCCCTGGAGTTCTAGGACGCACTGCCCTGGAGTTCTAGGACGCACTGCCCTGGAGTTCTAGGACGCACTGCCCTGGGTTCTAGGACGCACTGCCCTGGAGTTCTAGGACGCACTGCCCTGGAGTTCTAGGACGCACTGCCCTGGAGTTCTAGGACGCAATGCCCTGGAGTTCTAGGACGCAATGCCCTGGAGTTCTAGGACGCAATGCCCTGGAGTTCTAGGACGCAATGCCCTGGAGTTCTAGGACGCACTGCCCTGGAGTTCTAGGACGCACTGCCCTGGAGTTCTAGGACGCACTGCCCTGGAGTTCTAGGACGCACTGCCCTGGAGTTCTAGGACGCACTGCCCTGGAGTTCTAGGACGCACTGCCCTGGAGTCTTAGGACGCAATGCCCTGGAGTTCTAGGACGCAATGCCCTGGAGTTCTAGGACGCAATGCCCTGGAGTTCTAGGACGCAATGTTCTGGAGTTCTAGGACGCAATGCCCTGGAGGTTCTAGGGGCGCAATGCCCTGGAGTTCTAGGACGCAATGCCCTGGAGTTCTAGGACGCAATGCCCTGGAGTTCTAGGGACGCAATGCCCTGGAGTTTAGGACGCAATGCCCTGGAGTTCTAGGACGCAATGCCCTGGAGTTCTAGGACGCAATGCCCTGGAGTTCTAGGACGCAATGCCCTGGATTTCTAGGACGCAATGCCCTGGAGTTCAAGGACGCACTGTCAGGTGGGCCACGTTTCGAACCCTTACATGACATGTCCTGCAGTTCTAGGACGCACTACCCTGCAGTTCTAGGATGCACTACCCTGCAGTTCTAGGACGCACTGCCCTGCAGTTCTAGGACCCCACTACCTGTAGTTCTAGGACGCACTACCCTGCAGTTTAGGACGCACTACCCTGCAGTTCTAGGACGCACTACCCTGCAGTTCTAGGACGCACTACCCTGCAGTTCTAGGACGCACTACCCTGCAGTTCTAGGACGCACTACCCTGCAGTTCTAGGACGCACTACCCTGCAGTTCTAGGACGCACTACCCTGCAGTTCTAGGACGCACTGCCCTGCAGTTCTAGGACGCACTGCCCTGCAGTTCTAGGGGCACACTACCTGCAGTTCTAGGACGCACTACCCTGCAGTTCTAGGACGCACTACCCTGCAGTTCTAGGACGCACTGCCCTGCAGTTCTAGGACGCACTACCCTGCAGTTCTAGGACGCATACCCGCAGTTCTAGGACCCACTACCCTGCAGTTCTAGGACGCACTGGGCCCCGCTGTTCTAGGACGCACTACCCTGCAGTTCTGGGACGCACTGGCCCTGCAGTTCTAAGAGCACTACTGCAGTTCTAGAACGTACTACCCTGCAGTTCTAGGACGCACTACCCTGCAGTTTTAGGACGCACTGTCCCAAGGTTTAAATCCTACCTGTTCCCTGGTTCATCAGTCCTGGCTAATTCATTATATTCATAGTACGTGTGACTCATAGATAAACGTCCACAACACTATAGTGATGATCATTATAACACCTGCGTTACTCAACACTTGTGACAGTAGTATATACAACACTTGTAACAGTAGTATATACAACACTTGTGACAGTATTTTACAAAAACTTGTAACAGTTTGTATATACAACACTTGTGACAGTAGTATATACAACACTTGTGACAGTAGTATATACAACACTTGTGACAGTAGTATATACAACACTTGTAACAGTAGTATATACAACACTTGTAACAGTAGTATATACAACACTTGTAACAGTAGTATATACAACACTTGTAACAGTAGTATATACAACACTTGTAACAGTAGTATATACAACACTTGTAACAGTAGTATATACAACACTTGTAACAGTAGTATATACAAACACTTGTAACAGTAGTTATTCAAACACTTGTAAAAAGTAGTATATACAACATTGTAACAGTAGTATATACAACACTTGTAACAGTAGTATATTTTATATAAAAACACTTGAAATCAGTAGTAATAAAACATTTTGAAAACATTTGTTATACAAAAATTGTAACGTAGTTTTTAAAAACCACTTTTTAACAGTGTATATACAACACTTGTAACAGTGTATATACAACACTTGTAACAGTTTTTCAAAAACTTGTAAAATTTAAAAAAAAACCCACTTGTAAAAATTTGGTATATACAACACTTGTGACAGTATTTATAAAACCCCTTTGTAACGTATTTAAAAACACTTGTAACAGTTTTAAACCCACTTGAAACAGTAATAAAACCACTTGAAAACGTAGTATTTACAAAAACTTTTGACAGTATTTATAAAACAAACATTTTGAAACTTATTTTTATAAAAACACTTGTAACAGTAGTAATAAAAATTTTTGGGGACTTTTAAGGTTTTAAAAACATTTGGACGTAGTATATACAAACTTGTGGCAGTAGTTTTATAAAACACTTGGGGACAGTAGTTTATACAACCTTGTGCAGTAGTTTTTTAAAACATTTGTGACTTTTAGTTTAAAACAACACTTGTAACAGTATTTTAAACACTTGAAACAGTAATTTAAAACTTGAAAAACGGTAGTATATAAAAAACACTTGTAACAGTAGTTATAAAACACTTGTAAAAGTAGTTTTAAAACAACATTTGACAGTAGTATATAAAAACACTTGTAACAGTAGTTTTTAAAAAACACTTGTAACAGAAAGTTTTAACAACACTTGTAACAGAGTATTTACCTTTTTAACATTTGTAATAAAACCCACTTTTAAACAGTAGTTTATACAACACTTGTAACGTAGTATTTTTACATAAAATTAAAAAGTAGTATATACAAAAATTGGGGAAGTAGTTTTTACAACCTTGGGGACATTTTTTGGAAAAATTAAAACAAACTTGTGCCCAGTTTTTAAATCCCAAACTTTGTGACAGTAGTATATACAACACTTGAAACCCGGTGGGTATAAAAACCCTTTTTTAACAGTAGTATTTACAACACTTGAAAAACGTAGTTTATACAACATTGTAACAGTATATTTAAAAACACTTGAAAAACAGTAGTTTTATAAACACCTGTGACAGAGTACAACCCCTGTGACAGTTTTAAAACCCTTTGACAGTTTTTAGAACACCTGTGACAGTTGTAGAACCCCTTTTGTGACAGTAGTAGAACCCCTTTGTGCGTAGTAAACCCCTGTGACAGTGTAAACCCCTTTTGACAGTGGGGTTAGAACACCTGTGCTTTTGGTAAACACCTGTGACAGTAGTAAAAACACCTGTGACAGTGGGTACAACCCCTGTGACAGTATTTTAAAAACCCCCTTTTGACAGTAGTAAACCCCTTTTGCGTAGAAACAAAACCCCTGTGACCGGTATTTAAAAACCCCTGGGGACTGTAGTACAACAATGTGACAGTATTTACAACCCCTTGGGGCAGTGGGACAAAAACCTGTGACGTATTTAAAAACCCCTGGGGACATTTGTAAAAAACCCTTTTTGGGACTTTGTACAAAACCGTGGACATTTAGTACGCACCTGGGGACGTTTTTTACAACCCCTTTTGCATTTTGTAAAAACACCTGGGACATTTGTAAAAAACACTGGACTTTATTTCAACCCCTGTGACAGTAGTACAACACCTGTGACAGTAGTAAACCCCTTTGTGACAGTAGAAAAAACACCTGGGGACAGAAAGTAAAACCCCTGTGACATTTATTTTAAAAACACCTGTGACAGTAGTACAACACCTGGCAAGTTTAAAAACCCCGTGACAGTAGTACAACCCCCTGTGCCCGTGAAACAAAAAAAAATTACTTGTACAAAAGGCCGGGTTGAAAAGTAGTTATACAAAAACCTGTGACAGTAGTACAACCCTTGTGGACAGTAGTAAAACCCCCTGTGCGTAGTACAACCCTGTGCGTAGAAAAACACCGTAAAAGTAGTAAAACCCCTGTAAACAAATTTAAAACACCTGTGACGTAGTAAAACGATGTGAAGTAGTACAACACCTGGGGACAAAAGTCCAACACCTGTGAATTTAGTACAACACCTGTGACATTTGAAAAACACCTGGGGACAGTAGAAAAACCCAACCTGTGACAGTAGTTAAAAAACCCCTTTTGGAAAGTAGTAAACAATTTGGGGTGACAGTAGTAAAAAACCTGTGACATTTAGTAAACGCCTGGGGCATAGTACAAACCCCTGTGACAAGTAGTAAAAAGCCTGTGACAGTAGTACAACCCTGTAAAACAGTAGTACACCCCTGTGACGGTAAAACGCCTGTGACAGTGTACAACCCCTGTGGGGGGGACAGTAGTACAAACCTGTGACAGTAGTCAAAACTGGGACGTAGAAAAAAAACCTGGGACATTTTGTAAAAAGGGGGGGGAAAAGGGTAGTAAAAACACCGTGACATTTAGTACAACCCTGTGGACATTTGTACAACACCTGTGACGAAAGAAAAACCACCTGGACAGTAGTACAACGCCTTGAAGTAGTACAACCCCTGTGACAGTATTTACAACCCCTGTGACAGTATTTCAAAAACCCCTGTGACTTTTTGTAAAAGGGCCTGTGACAGTAGTACAACACCTGGGCAGTAGTACAAAACCATGTAAACGTGGTACAACCCCTGTAAAAACCCGTTAACCCCAAAAAATAAGATAACCTCTCTTTTTTGTAATATCTGCCCCAACCTGGATTTTCCCTGGGGAGAGTTTGGGGGGGTTAAACCCCGCCCCCCGGGGCCCCGGTTGTGACCGGCCCTCCTGGGGGGATCAGCCCCCTGTTCAACCAGGTTTTTGCTGCGGGGCTGACGCAAAAAAACGTACGAGCCCAGCCCGGTTGTTCGGGAAAACTGACCTTTTGGTGCTTGTCCAGTCCCAAAGCTTTTAAGATTTGCCAGGGGTCTTTTTGGTTTAATTTCCCCCTTATGGGTGTGGGGGGGAATTTTAACAGTCTGGGGCCCCTGACACTTGTTGTTTGGTCCTTTACGGGGTAGTGCCCCCCCTGTTTTCCCTTTGGGGGGGGGTTTGCTCGTTTGCCAAGTTTTTGCTTTCGAAAGGTGATTTGATTTTCTTTTGGGGCAAGTTGGGGGTACTATTTCCTTCTAGGTTTTTCCCATTTGTATATAAATCATGTATCTCTCCCCGGGTTTCCCAGGGAATACGGGTTTTAAAAACCCCTCAAGCGCCCCCAGTAATTGGGGGTTTTTTTTTCCCCTCCTTATGCGCGCCGTTAAAATTTTCTCTTTACATTTTCAAAGGTCGGAAATTTCACCTGCCTTAAAAAGGTGCTGTTAGAGTGCAGAAAATATTCCGGCCTTTGTTAAAACAAGGGGCCCAAAAGATTTTGTCTTTAAGGGCTTGGCCTCCCTAGTTTTAAAGGTTTCCCTCTTTAAATTCCATCCGGTCTTTTTTCTAGCAGATCGATTGTTTTATCAATGTTATGGTCCTTGAAGGTGAAAATCCCCCGACTTAATCCCCCTTTTGGTCTTTGATTTGGTGTTTTGCTCTATTTTGTGGCCAAAATTTTGTTTTGTACTCTGAAAAGGGTTTTAATTTCCTCATGTTTACCAAATCTGAGAAAATTAAAAATTTTCTCATCGTTAAACCCTTTTTATTTTTTTTCGGGCCACCCCCTTAAAAAGATTTGGTTGTGTCCCCCTGGGCCTTGCAGTGTCTGCAATGGGACCTTTTCATGCAGTTCGGGGGGTTCTGCAAAGGAAGACACGGTGCTTTTGGCTAAAACCTTTTTATGTCGGGGGTTGAGGATGAGGAACAAGATGGGAGCTAGTACTGGCCTTGTGGAACAGAGCTTTTCACCGTAGTGCCTCGGACTTTACTCTGTTGACGGAATACTCTTGTGTTTGGTTTGTGAGGGGGGAAATTTAGAACCCTGACCGACTTTTCCTGTTATTCCTTTTGCCGGGATTTTGGGGCGCCCTTTTTCGCCCATGGGGCCCCAAATTTTCGAAGGCTTTTGGCCAAAAAACCCCGAATTTTTACTTTTGCATTCTTTTTGTCTTTAGTGCATTTTGGACCTTGTTCCCTAGTTTTCCGTAGTTTGGGAAAGGGCAGGGGGGGGGGACCTTTTTCTAAACCCATTTTTGGGCCCCGGGGTTTTGTTAAAAGAGGGGGTTTTAGATGGGGGGGTGAAAATTTTTTTTCTTAGGACCCCCTTTTAAAGGTTTTTAGGGTATGGGATGTTGTTTTATTGGTTGTTGTTCTTTGCGGTTTTCTTTACTGCCCCCTTTTTTTTGGGTGGGGCTATGTTCTGTTGTTTTTAGTTTTTTGAGGGACGGGCCCCCCTGTTCCCCTGCTCCCCCTCCATTGGATGGAAAAGGTCGAGGTTTTTGGGGTTCTTGCAGTTCTTGAAAGAACACAGGTTCCATGAGTTGGGCCCCGGGGCAGGAAATGCATGGGCATGGCTTTTTTCGCCTGTTCGAAGTTTATTGGGCAGGAAAAATCGGAAAAGGTTGGGGGTTAGTCAAATTTTTGTTTGGCTCTTATAAAAATTTTATTTTGGTTTCGATTCCCCAGTCTGGGGTTTGCGGCTCTTTTGCTAAAAAATGAGTTTTTATTGGGGCTTGAGTAGCTCATCATTCCTTGCTGGGCATCTTGTTTGGACCCATCTTGTTTTTAAATAGGGGCCAAAACTGGAAAGTTGTTCTCGGGTTTTTTATTTGGCATAGGGGGAAGAAATACTTGGGGGTTTTTTTGATTTCATTTTGGCTTTTTGTTCTTCCGCGATTTCCCGACTCCTAAAGGGGTTCTTTTGCTTAAGTTCGATGCTTGCTATTTCTCTGACCGTGTTTTCCCTGCGCATTTTAGATTTATTTACCTCTTTTAGCCGGGTCTGTTTTTCTTTTTCCCTCGCCTGTAAAGGGTGCGCCCGTCTCTTTCAATTTTTCATTCTCCTCCTTTTTCTTAGAGGAATAAGCCTTGTGCAAAAAGAGTGCCCCCGGGTTAAATTGTTCTAGGCATAGTTTTTTGGGGGCTGTGTTAAAGTTTTGTATATCTTTTCCCGCTTATTTTCGGTTAGGACTTGGTTTACTTTGGGCCCACTTTATGTTTTTGTTTTTGAAGTGGGAATTTTTGGTTTTAAATTTTCTCCTCGGATTTGTCTCATTTTTTTTGGTTGGGGCCCCCAGCCCATTTCATGTTTTGAACTCAATTATGTTGGATTGGTAATTGTTTTTTTTGGTGACATTTCTTATCAGAAACATCATTTTTAGTGAAAATGAAAGGGCTAGTTGGGATTTTCCAGGCTTGTAGGCTCTATTATTTTTTGGGGTTTAAAATTTAATTTTTTTTGCAGGATTTTTAAAAACTCGTGTGAGTGTGAGTTTTTTTCAGAGTGGCCCCCTGGTGTTATTTCGGGAAAATAAATTTTTTGTATTTTCCCCCATTTTAGGTTTCCTTTTAAATTTAAATCCCCAGGGGGCAAGATGTTGGGTGCAGGAGAGCTGGAAGATTTTCCAGACAGTGGTCAATTTTTTTAAAGCTGTTCCAGGAATTGCTGGGTGTTGTTCCCGGGGGCTTGTTGAAATTCCACAATGGGCTAGGTTTTTGGGTTTTCCCACCTTTTTGCTAAAAACTTCCAAATACGTCATTTGAGGCATTTAAACAGTTCTGGGGCAATCAAGTGGAAATCTGCAATGTACGGCCCCCCCCCCCCTTTTGCCTTTTTCACTTTTTCACATCTGTATAGGTTGTAAATGGGACCTTTCTTGTTGTCCCAAAGGGTTTTCCCTTTTTGTTGGGGCTTCAGTGAAAGCCGCGAAATTGCCTTTTTCCTCTGAAGCAAATCCACGGATGAAAGGTATTTTGTTGTTTGTTGCTGGCTTTTTGACCCTGTTATTTGGGAAAAAAGAATTTTTATCGGGGCTGGTGGTAAAAGTTGGGCTGGGGGGGGATTTTTTTTCCGGCATTAGTATCTGTATCTGTTGGTTTGGAGTGGAGGCCCTCGAAATTTTGGTTCCACTCCAGGGGAAAGGGTGGATTTTGGGGTACGATTTTGCCATTTCCTGCCAGTTTTTTTTTCCCCCTTTCCCGGCCTAAAAAAACCCCCTTTCCCTTTTTGAGTGGGGTTGGCTACCCGGTTTTCCCCTGGCCTGGATTTTTTTGTATCCTTTTTTTTTTCCCCCCTTTGATGGTTTTGCCTGGCCCAAATTTTAAATTTTTAGCACAGTTCTTTCTGACTGAAGAGGTACCCCATTTCAGGGTGAAAAAAAGCTTCAGGAAGGGGAGTTTGCATTTTTTCCGTTGTCAATGGGCCCCTGGGATTTTCTAGGGTGGTCATTGTTGCATGTCCCAAACTGTTTTTCCGATTTCCCATGCCGCAGAAAACCCAAATGCATAGTATGTGCACAGGGTTGGTTTCCGCTTGCCTTGGGGGTTTTGGGACTGTATTCCCGGGTTTTGGGGCATGTTTTTCCCGTCTACTTCTTCCCCCCTTTTGCACCAACAATTTGGGGCTCCCCCCAGTTGTTTTTTTGGGAATTTATCCTCACTATTGCTATTGGAGTCCTCTTGTTTGTATTTTTGGGCGGTATTTCTAGTTTGCAAAATTTTTGGGTTTTTTCTTATCTTTTAAAAACTTGTTTCCCTACTATGGCTCCTGCCAAAATGAGGTTTTTTTAGGTTCCTTCCTGCGTATAATTCCCCCTACCCGGACAAAAATCTCCGCTTCACCATTTTTCTCCCCGGACAGGTTTTTCCCGCTTCAACCCTTTCTGTCTCCCAGGGGCCCGCCCTCCAGCTTACCATTACTGTCTCCCAGGACAGTATCTCCAGCTTCACCATTTCTGTCCCGGGCAGACCTCCAGTTAAACCCTTTCTGTTCCCAGGACAAACCCCGTTCCCATTTCTGTCTTTCCCCGGACAGCAATCCCGCTTCACAAATTTTGTCTCCCCGGACAGCCCTCCAGCTTCACCATTACTGTTCCCAGGGGCAGCAACCCCCAGCTTCACCATTTTCTGTTCCGGACAGCACCTCCGCTTCACCTTTTTTGTCTCCCCGGGGGCAGCCCCCTCCCGGGTTACCATTTTCTGTCTCCAGGACAGCACTATTTTGCCCCAATTTCCGACTACAAAGGGCATCACCTCCAGCCCTTTCAGGGTTTTTTGGGCACAGGCCGTTAAACCCTTTAAAAACCAACTGTTACAAATCCCAGTTACCTAACCAACGTTGGTCTTTAAAAAATCTGTTTGGCCCCGGGGTTTTAACCCCCCCGTAATATGTTTACATTTTTTTTTTTTTTTTTTTTTTTTTTTTTTTTTTTAGGGAGTTTATTTATTTTATTTATTTATTATAAATTTGTGCACAATAGAGGTACAAAAAAATACAGATAAGAGCAGGGAGCTAAAGCCACTTTACTATGCATAGCATTACGGGCTTTGGGTTAAAAAAAAAATTAAATTAAGATTAACTAAACAAAGATGAAGTAAATTTATTTAAAAATTAATTTTAAACAGATTTTCTATAAAAACACAAGGAGTATTACAAAAAACAGGTCATATGAAGGATTCTGTTAGGTAGTGTATTTAAAAAAATTTTTTAAAATTTTTGTTTTGGGTTTTTTGGTTTAACATTTATGTGGATATAATTTTGAGGAAAAATTTAAGATATAATTTTATAAAAGGTTTTAGTTAAATTTAGTATTTATTTGGTTTTTTGGGGGAGTAAGTGATCTTTGAGGGAGGACTTGATTTTATAAACAGGTTTGTGTTTCTTTTTTTATTTACAAGGGAAAAGAATTCCCGATTTTTTTTGGGGCCCTTTTTTGGGCATTAGGTTTTTTCATAGTGTGAGATGAACCCCGGAAAAGGGAAAAATCAAAGAGGATCTGTGCCTTTGTTATGGTTTGTGTTTTGTTGGGTTGGCAAGGAGATGTTTTTAGGGGAGGGTTAATATCAGGTTAAGTGTTCTATGTATGTTTTTAAGGGGCAGTAATAAAAATATGGATGTTTTGTATGGTGAGTAGGTTTAGTGTATTGAATATTGGTGGAGTGTGCTGCCTGTAGTGAGAATTTGTTATCATTCTAACTGCAGCCTTTTGTTGGGTAATTAGTGGTCTGAGATGGTTAACTGTTGTTGAGCCCCATGCAAAATTCCATAGGTGAGATAGGGGTAAATAAGAGAGTGATATAGGGCCAGGAGGGCTGACTGTGGAACATAGTACCGTATCTTCGATGTATGCCTACAGTCTTGGAAATTTTCTTAGAAATTTGTTGTATATGTGTATGAAATTTGAGTCTATTATCAAGGTGGATTCTAAGAATTTTCCCTCTGTTAGCTTTGTGATAGGTGATCCGTTTATCATTATGTTAAGAGGGACATCTGTAGCTCTGTTACCAAACTGAATGAAGTAGGTTTTGTCAATGTTTAGTGTAAGTTTGTTAGTCCTCATCCAGGTAGATATTTTCTGTAATTCGGTATTTACAGTATTGGCTAGTGTGACTGGGCTCGGGTGAGAGAAGACGTATGTAGTGTCATCTGCAAATAGTGTGGGTTTGAGTAATTGCGAAGCATTAAATAGTGTGGGTTTGAGTAATTGCGAAGCATTTGGAAGGTCATTTATGTATAGGAGAAAGAGAAGAGGGCCAAGGGCACTTCCCTGTGGGACACCAACTGTAATCTTTAAACCCATAGAAGGTTATCAAAAAATGTTTTATGATTATTCATGGTTAAAATATAACTATCAAAAAACTTTATAAACGACGAAAATTTAAAGGAGAGAAAATCCGAAAAAATTCTATGTAAATATAAAAAAAATTTTTAATAATTTTATAAAAGGTTTAACGAATTTAAAGCTCCTCAAAGAGATAAAATTAATAGCAAATAAAATTCATAGAATAAATTAAAACTTTAGTCAAAAATAAGGATAATTATTTTACTAATAACAATTAAAAAAAGTTTACCAGAAAAAACTCACTAGTATTACCAGTGATCACTGTACTAGTGTACCAGTGATCACTGTACTAGTGTACCAGTGATCACTGTGCTAGTGTACCAGTGATCACTGTACTAGTGTACCAGTGATCACTGTACTAGTGTACCAGTGATCACTGTACTAGTGTACCAGTGATCACTGTGCTAGTGTACCAGTGATCACTGTGCTAGTGTACCAGTGATCACTGTGCTAGTGTACCAGTGATCACTGTACTAGTGTACCAGTGATCACTGTACTAGTGTACCAGTGATCACTGTACTAGTGTACCAGTGATCACTGTACTAGTGTACCAGTGATCACTGTGCTAGTGTATCAGTGATCACTGTGCTAGTGTACCAGTGATCACTGTGCTAGTGTACCAGTGATCACTGTACTAGTGTACCAGTGATCACTGTACTAGTGTACCAGTGATCACTGTGCTAGTGTACCAGTGATCACTGTACTAGTGTATCAGTGATCACTGTGCTAGTTGTACCAGTGATCACTGTGCTAGTGTACCAGTGATCACTGTGCTAGTGTACCAGTGATCACTGTACTAGTGTACCAGTGATCACTGTACTAGTGTACCAGTGATCACTGTGCTTAGTGTACCAGTGATCACTGTACTAGTGTACCAGTGATCACTGTGCTAGTGTACCAGTGATCACTGTGCTAGTGTACCAGTGATCACTGTGCTAGTGTACCAGTGATCACTGTGCTAGTGTACCAGTGATCACTGTGCTAGTGTACCAGTGATCACTGTACTAGTGTACCAGTGATCACTGTACTAGTGTACCAGTGATCACTGTACTAGTGTACCAGTGATCACTGTACTAGTGTACCAGTGATCACTGTACTAGTGTGTACCAGTGATCACTGTGCTAGTGTACCAGTGATCACTGTGCTAGTGTACCAGTGATCACTGTACTAGTGTACCAGTGATCACTGTGCTAGTGTACCAGTGATCACTGTGCTAGTGTACCAGTGATCACTGTACTAGTGTACCAGTGATCACTGTGCTAGTGTACCAGTGATCACTGTTACAACCTATACAGATGTGACAGAGTGAACAGGCAAAAGGGGGGGGTTGGCCTGTACATTGCAGAGTCACTTGTTTGCACAGAACTGCTTAATGCCTCAAATGACGTAGTGGAAGTTTTAGCAGTAAAGGTCGAGAACCAAAACCTAGTCATTGTGGTAGTCTACAAGCCTCCGGATGCAACATCCCAGCAATTCCAGGAACAGCTGTTAAAAATTGACCACTGTCTGGAAAATCTTCCAGCTCCTGCACCCAACATCTTGCTCCTGGGGGATTTCAACTTAAGGCACCTAAAATGGAGGAATATAGCAAATAATATTGTTGCAGAAATAACACCAGGAGGCAGCTCTGATGAAAACTCACACTCACACGAGCTTTTAAATCTCTGCACAAAATTCAATTTAAACCAGCAAATAATAGAGCCTACAAGACTGGAGAATACACTAGACCTCATCTTCACTAACAATGATGATCTGATAAGAAATGTCACCATATCAAAAACAATATACTCAGATCACAACATAATTGAGGTTCAGACATGTATGCATGGAGCCCCAGACCGACAAAATGAGACTAGTCATGAGGGAGCATTCACCAAATTCAACTTCAATAACAAAACATAAAGTGGGACAAGTAAACCAAGTCCTAACCGATATAAGCTGGGAAGATATACTAAGCAACACAGACCCAAACTTATGCTAGAACAGATTAACTCGGTGGCACTCGATGTATGCACAAGGCTTATTCCTCTAAGAAAAAGGAGGAGTAGATGTAAAATAGAAAGAGACAGGCGCTCCCTTTACAGGCGACGGAAAAGAATAACAGAGCGGCTAAAAGAGGTCAATTATATCTGAAATGCGCAGGGAGACACTGGTCAGAGAAATAGCAAGCATCGAACTTAAGCTAAAAGAATCCTTTAGGAGTCAGGAATCGCGGGAAGAACTAAAAGCCATAAATGAAATCGAAAGAAACCCAAAGTATTTCTTCTCCTATGCCAAATCAAAATCGAGAAACACGTCCAGTATTGGGCCCCTACTTAAACAAGATGGGTCCTACACAGATGAAGCAAGGAAATGAGTGAGCTACTCAAGTCCCAATATGACTCAGTTTTTAGCAAGCCGCTAACCAGACTGAGAGTCGAAGACCAAATGAATTTTTTATGAGAGAGCCACAAAATTTGACTAACACAAGCCTATCCGATGTTATCCTGACGCCAAATGACTTCGAACAGGCGATAAATGACATGCCCATGCACTCTGCCCCAGGGCCAGACTCATGGAACTCTGTGTTCATCAAGAACTGCAAGAAGCCCCTATCACGAGCCTTTTCCATCCTATGGAGAGGGAGCATGGACACGGGGGTCGTCCCTCAGTTACTAAAAACAACAGACATAGCCCCACTCCACAAAGGGGGCAGTAAAGCAACAGCAAAGAACTACAGACCAATAGCACTAACATCCCATATCATAAAAATCTTTGAAAGGGTCCTAAGAAGCAAGATCACCACCCATCTAGAAACCCATCAGTTACACAACCCAGGGCAACATGGGTTTAGAACAGGTCGCTCCTGTCTGTCTCAACTACGGATCACTACGACAAGGTCCTAAATGCACTTAGAAGACAAAAAGAATGCAGATGTAATATATACAGACTTTGCAAAAGCCTTCGACAAGTGTGACCATGGCGTAATAGCGCACAAAATGCGCGCTAAAGGAATAACAGGAAAAGTCGGTCGATGGATCTATAATTTCCTCACTAACAGAACACAGAGAGTAGTCGTCAACAGAGTAAAGTCCGAGGCAGCTACGGTGAAAAGCTCTGTCCACAAGGCACAGTACTAGCTCCCATCTTGTTCCTCATCCTCATATCCGACATAGACAAGGATGTCAGCCACAGCACCGTGTCTTCCTTTGCAGATGACACCCGAATCTGCATGACAGTGTCTTCCATTGCAGACACTGCAAGGCTCCAGGCGGACATCAACCAAATCTTTCAGTGGGCTGCAGAAAACAATATGAAGTTCAACGATGAGAAATTTCAATTACTCAGATATGGTAAACATGAGGAAATTAAATCTTCATCAGAGTACAAAACAAATTCTGGCCACAAAATAGAGCGAAAACACAACGTCAAAGACCTAGGAGTGATTATGTCGGAGGATCTCACCTTCAAGGACCATAACATTGTATCAATCGCATCTGCTAGAAAAATGACAGGATGGATAATGAGAACCTTCAAAACTAGGGAGGCCAAGCCATGATGACACTCTTCAGGTCACTTGTTCTATCTAGGCTGGAATATTGCTGCACTCTAACAGCACCTTTCAAGGCAGGTGAAATTGCCGACCTAGAAAATGTACAGAGAACTTTCACGGCGCGCATACCGGAGATAAAACACCTCAATTACTGGGAGCGCTTGAGGTTTCAAAACCCTGTATTCCCTGGAAACGCAGGGGGGGAGAGATACATGATTATATACACCTGGAAAATCCTAGAGGGACTAGTCCCAAAACTTGCACACGAAAATCACTCACTACGAAAGCAAAAGACTTGGCAGACGATGCACCATCCCCCCAATGAAAAGCAGGGGTGTCACTAGCACTTTAAAGAGACCATACAATAAGTGTCAGGGGCCCGAGACTGTTCAACTGCCTCCCAGCACACATAAGGGGGATTACCAACAGACCCCTGGCAGTCTTCAAGCTGGCACTGGACAAGCACCTAAAGACAGTTCCTGATCAGCCGGGCTGTGGCTCGTACGTTGGTTTGCGTGCAGCCAGCAGCAACAGCCTGGTTGATCAGGCGCTGATCCACCAGGAGGCCTGGTCACAGACCGGGCCGCGGGGGCGTTGACCCCCGAAACTCTCTCCAGGTAAACTCCAGGTAAACTAGTGTATCAGTGATCACTGTGCTAGTGTACCAGTGATCACTGTGCTAGTGTACCAGTGATCACTGTTTCTAGTGTACCAGTGATCACTGTACTAGTGTACCAGTGATCACTGTGCTAGTGTACCAGTGATCACTGTACTAGTGTACCAGTGATCACTGTGCTAGTGTACCAGTGATCACTGTGCTAGTGTATCAGTGATCCTGTGCTAGTGTACCAGTGATCACTGTGGGTAGTGTACCAGTGATCACTGTGCTAGTTTTACCAGTGATCACTGTACTAGTGTATCAGTGATCACTGTACTAGTGTACCAGTGATCACTGTACTAGTGTATCAGTGATCACTGTGCTAGTGTACCAGTGATCACTGTACTAGTGTACCAGTGATCACTGTGCTAGTGTATCAGTGATCACTGTGCTAGTGTCCCCTGATCACTGTACTAGTGTACCAGTGATCACTGTACTAGTGTATCAGTGATCACTGTGCTAGTGTACCAGTGATCACTGTACTAGTGTATCAGTGATCACTGTACTAGTGTATCAGTGATCACTGTGCTAGTGTATCAGTGATCACTGTGCTAGTGTACCAGTGATCACTGTACTAATGTATCAGTGATCACTGTGCTAGTGTACCAGTGATCACTGTGCTAGTGTATCAGTGATCACTGTGCTAGTGTACCAGTGATCACTGTGCTAGTGTACTAGTGATCACTGTGCTAGTGTACCAGTGATCACTGTGCTAGTGTACCAGTGATCACTGTACTAGTGTATCAGTGATCACTGTGCTAGTGTACCAGTGATCACTGTGCTAGTGTACCAGTGATCACTGTACTAGTGTACCAGTGATCACTGTACTAGTGCACCAGTGATCACTGTGCTAGCGTACCAGTGATGACTGTACTAGCGCACCAGTGATCACTGTACTAGTGCACCAGTGATCACTGTACTAGTGCACCAGTGATGACTGTACTAGTGCACCAGTGATCACTGTACTAGTGCACCAGTGATGACTGTACTAGCGTACCAGTGATGACTGTACTAGCGTACCAGTGATGACTGTACTAGCGTACCAGTGATCACTGTACTAGCGCACCAGTGATCACTGTACTAGCGCACCAGTGATCACTGTACTAGCGCACCAGTGATCACTGTACTAGCGCACCAGTGATCACTGTACTAGCGTACCAGTGATCACTGTACTAGCGTACCAGTGATCACTGTACTAGCGTACCAGTGATCACTGTACTAGCGCACCAGTGATCACTGTACTAGCGCACCCGTGATCACTGTACTAGCGCACCAGTGATCACTGTACTAGCGCACCAGTGATCACTGTACTAGCGCACCAGTGATCACTGTACTAGCGCACCAGTGATCACTGTACTAGCGCACCAGTGATCACTGTACTAGCGCACCAGTGATCACTGTACTAGCGCACCAGTGATCACTGTACTAGCGCACCAGTGATCACTGTACTAGCGCACCAGTGATCACTGTACTAGCGCACCAGTGATCACTGTACTAGCGCACCAGTGATCACTGTACTAGCGCACCAGTGATCACTGTACTAGCGCACCAGTGATCACTGTACTAGCGCACCAGTGATCACTGTACTAGCGCACCAGTGATCACTGTACTAGCGCACCAGTGATCACTGTACTAGCGACCAGTGATCACTGTACTAGCGCACCAGTGATCACTGTACTAGCGCACCAGTGATCACTGTACTAGCGCACCAGTGATCACTGTACTAGCGCACCAGTGATCACTGTACTAGCGCACCAGTGATCACTGTACTAGCGCACCAGTGATCACTGTACTAGCGCACCAGTGATCACTGTACTAGCGCACCAGTGATCACTGTACTAGCGCACCAGTGATCACTGTACTAGCGTACCAGTGATCACTGTGCTAGCGTACCAGTGATCACTGTGCTAGCGTACCAGTGATCACTGTGCTAGCGTACCAGTGATCACTGTACTCACCTATTTGTACTCACCTATTTGTGGTTGCAGGGGTCGAGTCCTAGCTCCTGGCCCCGCCTCTTCACCGGTTGCTACTAGGCCCTCTCTCTCCCCGCTCCATGAGCTTTATCAAACCTCGTCTTAAAACTGTGTATGGTTCCTGCCTCCACTACGTCATTTTCTAGGCTATTCCACTGCCTTACAACTCTATGACTGAAGAAATACTTCCTACTATCTCTCTGACTCTTTGTGTCTTCAACTTCCAATTGTGGCCTCTTGTTTCTGTGTCCCCTCCCTGGAACATCCTGTCTTTGTCCACCTTGTCTATTCCACGCAGTATTTTATATGTCGTTATCATGTCTCCCCTGCCCCTCCTGTCCTCCAGTGTGGTCAGGCCGATTTCCCTTAATCTTTCTTCATAGGACATTCCCCTTAGCTCTGGAACTAACCTTGTCGCAAAACCTTTGTACTTTCTCTATTTTCTTGACGTGCTTTATCAAGTGCGGGTTCCAAACAGGTGCTGCATACTCCAGTATGGGCCTGACATACACGGTGTACAGTGTCTTGAATGATTCCTTACTAAGGTATCGGAATGCTGTTCTCAGGTTTGCCAGGCGCCCATATGCTGCAGCAGTTATCTGATTGATGTGTGCTTCCGGAGACATGCTCGGTGTTATACTCACCCAAGATCTTTCTCCTTGAGTGAGGTTGCAGTCTTTGGCCACCTAGCCTATACTCTGTCTGTGGTCTTCTGTGCCCTTTTCCCCCATCTTCATGACTTTGCATTTGGCAGGATTAAATTCGAGAAGCCATTTGCTGGACCAGGTGTCCAGTCTGTCCAGGTCTCTTTGAAGTCCTGCCTGGTCCTCATCAGATTTAATTCTCCTCATTAACTTCACATCATCTGCAAACAGGGACACTTCTGAGTCTAACCCTTCCGTCATGTCGTTCACATATACCAAAAATAGCACTGGTCCTAGGACCGACCCCTGTGGGACCCCGCTCGTCACAGGTGCCCACTGTGATACATCATTACGTACCATGACTCGTTGTTGCCTCCCTGTCAGGTATTTTTCTGATCCATTGCAGTGCCCTTCCTGTTATATGCGCCTGATACTCTAGCTTCTGCACTAATCTCTTGTGAGGAACTGTGTCAAAGGCCTTCTTGCAGTCCAAGAAGATGCAATCTACCCACCCTCTCTCTCTTGTCTTACTTCTGTTATTTTATCATAAAACTCCAGAAGGTTTGTGACACAGGATTTGCCTACCGTGAATCCGTGCTGGTTGGCATTTATACTCCTGTTCCGTTCCAGGTGCTCCACCACTCTGCTAGCGTACCAGTGATCACTGTGCTAGCGTACCAGTGATCACTGTACTTATAGTACACTGGGAGTGTACTGTACTTATAGTACACTGGGAGTGTACTACACGTAGTACACTGGGAGTGTACTACACGTAGTACACTGGGAGTGTACTACACGTAGTACACTGGGAGTGTACTACACGTAGTACACTGGGAGTGTACTACACGTAGTACACTGGGAGTGTACTACACGTAGTACACTGGGAGTGTACTACACGTATTTACACTGGGAGTGTACTACACGTAGTACACTGGGAGTGTACTACACGTAGTACACTGGGAGTGTACTACACGTAGTACACGGGGAGTGTACTACACGTAGTACACTGGGAGTGTACTACACGTAGTACACTGGGAGTGTACTACACGTAGTACACTGGGAGTGTACTACACGTAGTACACTGGGAGTGTACTACACGTAGTACACTGGGAGTGTACTACACGTAGTACACTGGGAGTGTACTACACGTAGTACACTGGGAGTGTACTACACGTAGTACACTGGGAGTGTACTACACGTAGTACACTGGGAGTGTACTACACGTAGTACACTGGGAGTGTACTACACGTAGTACACTGGGAGTGTACTACACGTAGTACACTGGAGTGTACTACACGTAGTACACTGGGAGTGTTACTACACGTAGTACACTGGGAGTGTACTACACGTAGTACACTGGGAGTGTACTACACGTAGTACACTGGGAGTGTACTAAAAGTAGTACACTGGGAGTGTACTACACGTAGTACACTGGGAGTGTCTACACGTAGTACATGGGAGTGTACTACACGTAGTACACTGGGAGTGTACTACACGTAGTACACTGGGAGTGTACTACACGTAGTACACTGGGAGTGTACTACACGTAGTACACTGGGAGTGTACTACACGTAGTACACTGGGAGTGTACTACACGTAGTACACTGGGAGTGTACTACACGTAGTACACTGGGAGTGTACTACACGTAGTACACTGGGAGTGTACTACACGTAGTACACTGGGGTGTACTACACGTAGTACACTGGGAGTGTACTACACGTAGTACACTGGGAGTGTACTACACGTAGTACACTGGGAGTGTACTACACGTAGTACACTGGGAGTGTACTACACGTAGTACACTGGGAGTGTACTACACGTAGTACACTGGGAGTGTACTACACGTAGTACACTGGGAGTGTACTACACGTAGTACACTGGGAGTGTACTACACGTAGTACACTGGGAGTGTACTACACGTAGTACACTGGGAGTGTACTACACGTAGTACACTGGGAGTGTACTACACGTAGTACACTGGGAGTGTACTACACGTAGTACACTGGGAGTGTACTACACGTAGTACACTGGGAGTGTACTACACGTAGTACACTGGAGTGTACTACACGTAGTACACTGGGAGTGTACTACACGTAGTACACTGGGAGTGTACTACACGTAGTACACTGGGAGTGTACTACACGTAGTACACTGGGAGTGTACTACACGTAGTACACTGGGAGTGTACTACACGTAGTACACTGGGAGTGTACTACACGTAGTACACTGGGAGTGTAACACAGTAGTACACTGGGAGTGTACTACACGTAGTACACTGGGGGGTGTACTACACGTAGTACACTGGGAGTGTACTACACGTAGTACACTGGGAGTGTACTACACGTAGTACACTGGGAGTGTACTACACGTAGTACACTGGGAGTGTACTACACGTAGTACACTGGGAGTGTACTACACGTAGTACACTGGGAGTGTACTACACGTAGTACACTGGGAGTGTACTACACGTAGTACACTGGGAGTGTACTACACGTAGTACACTGGGAGTGTACTATATGTAGTTGATAAATTAAACACATGTGCAACTCTTGGGTATCTTTATTGAGGAAACGTTTCGCCACACAGTGGCTTCATCAGTCCATACAAAGGAGAATCTTGAAGAACAGGAGGAGAATGAGGTAATCAGTCCCTCAACCTTGAGTCGATGTGGTCAGTCCATCAATCTTGAATAGAATACGGCATATCAGCGGAGAAGCAGCTAATAAACCGTTGGTAGGAGAGGTGCAGCAGTCATAGGTGGTGTCACATTTGTTCAATGTGGAAGTAGGTCGTGCCCAAGAATTAGGCAAGCAAAGGTTGAGGGACTGATTACCTCATTCTCCTCCTGTTCTTCAAGATTCTCCTTTGTATGGACTGATGAAGCCACTGTGTGGCGAAACGTTTCCTCAATAAAGATACCCAAGAGTTGCATATGTGTCTAATTTATCAACATGTCGGTTCTCTGAACCATTCATCTACAAACTATATGTAGTACACTGGGAGTGTACTATATGTAGTACACTTTGAGTGTACTATATGTAGTACACTGGGAGTGTACTATATGTAGTACACTGGGAGTGTACTATATGTAGTACACTGGGAGTGTACTATATGTAGTACACTGGGAGTGTGCTATATGTAGTACACTGGGAGTGTGCTATATGTAGTACTCTGGGAGTGTGCTATATGTAGTACACTGGGAGTGTACTATATGTAGTACACTGGGAGTGTACTATATGTAGTACACTGGGAGTGTACTATAAATAGTACACTCCCAGTGTGTAGACAGCCTGTACTGTCTGCACATACAGCCTTGCTGTCTGCCAGCTTAGTTCATATTTCGCGCCACTAAAGTGCTGCCCTCTGGGCCTGTCCAGGCCCTGGGGGAAGCTGGCCCACATTTCCACCACACAGCGGCGAGCGCAAGAACAAGGCCTGAGCTCCTCGTGGGATGGTCCTCCCCGGCCAGGGGCACAACACAACCTGTGTACCCCCCAAAGATTAACAATAAATAAAAAGCCCCAAAGGGCGTATCATTGAACCCCCTACCATAATAAAAAATTAATCTTTGTTCACATTGGGGGGAAGTGGGTTACCTGGAGGTTATTCCGGGGACAACCCCCCGGGGGGCCCTCTAGACCGGGCCTCCCGATGGATCGGGGCCGGGTCTTCTAGCTTTACTGCGGCCGCACATAGTCCAAATGCAGCCAACCCGGGCTGATCCGGCACTGACTTTGGGTATCTGTCCAGCCCTTGAAGGCAGCCGGGGGTTTATTTGCAATCCTGCTTCTTAGCACCTTCAAAATTTTATATGTGGACATCAGGATATTGGTCTAAGTTTTAGCAATGCTTTGCTGCCACCTTATGGATGGGGCTATTTCCGTTGTTTTAATGACGGGGGAATTTCCCCCATTCCAAGCCCTCCCCAATGTACTTAGGGCACTGAGGGGGGTTTCTGAGTTTTTAAATAAAAAAGTTCCACGAGTCGGGGCCAGGGCTGATGCAGGGGCATTTGTCAAGGGTTTTTTCGAAATCTATCGAGCACATTTGGGTTTTTGCCCGAGAGAGGAAGGAAAGTATAAAAGTCATCTTCACTATCCCCATACAAGAAGCATCCGTCTCTCAACGATTATCCTGACACGTTCTGCCTTTGAGCTCCAAACGGACAAGCGGATCACCGAAATTTGCCGAATTTCTTCGAGAATTGTAAGTGGCGTCCCAGTGACCTACCTACACGCCCACACTGTTTTCTCAAGTCCTTGTTCAGGCACTTGTATGTTGCTGTTTTTTTTCACTCAGCCAGCTGTTTCAGCAACCGAGGTGATTTTGGGGTATTTCTGATCATGGCGTTTCCCATTTTGAGGGTTGGAGGGGAAGGGGGCCAATCCTCCCCCCCAACATCACCCAACCCCTCCCCAAACCCCAACAAAACCAAACTCACCACTACCGCTCCCTCTCTGTTTTTTTCTGCTGTTTTCCTTGTAATTCATTCCCAGAGCTGTGTATCCGAGTGCCCAAGGCCATCGAATACGGGGATCACATCCCACGTAATCAGAAAACCCAAAAGTGGATCACAACCCATGCAATCAGCACCATGGGGCTTGGCATGCCATTAGATCACAAGCCACTGGTCAGCAACCTGTGGATCAGAAAGCCACAAGACACAACCACGTAGACACAACCATGTGGATCAGCATGCCATGTAGACCCACCCCATGTGGACCCCGGGCCCACGGAGGTTGGGGGATGTCACATGATCACAAGCCACGTGGGTTACCAACCAAATGTCCCAGGCCACATGCGGGGCCCTGTTGCCCGCATCACATTGACGTCACCGAAAATCTGCCCGATTTCATGAGTCATGTCTGCCTACGTCACTTCGAGATGTCTGCTGAGTCACGGGGTGCTGACGTCACCTCGCATGTCAGCCTACACACACATGCGCATCAGGTTTCATAATTTTTTTCAATATTGTCGAGAAGTTTGGGAGAAATTGCGTGTTTTAATTAATTCCTCTCATAGTGTTCTCACATTTAGTGAAAAAATGGGCAGTGTCTTTTGTGCACAAAAAGCACATTTGCTATTAAGCCATGTTTACGCATGTACCGGGGTGTGTGTATTTTTCCGTGTTCCGGAGGTCTGAGCCAGACCTAGAAAGCCCCACTGTCAAGTCACCTATTGTGCCCATGCATTTGAAGCTGATGTCTCAGTTTTCGACTCGAGCCCCTTGTACAAGAAAGCTCTTATGCCGCGCCATATTTTCTGCGAATCGAACCCTACATCCCATCGAGATTTGTTTCATTTTCACCTCCGACCTTCAAATTGCAGTTTATGAAGAAACAATCTGGGGATGCTTAACTAACCTCTGCTGAAACTCCCAACTGCCGGAAAGACACTCGCAAGCCGCAGTTACCCTTCGGCAGGCGCTTTGTACCTCGTGTCACAGCTTCAGTGGCAGTTTTGCACAAAATAAATTCACTTTGACTGCACTCCTCACGCATCAGGCGAAAATGTTATGTCCCCAATTTCGCCCAGGTCTTTCGGGCCATACTGGTCCACAATTTGCCCATGCCCCGCAGTACACCCCAGCGACAGCCCAGAAACGAGAATGTCCCAGTCGCTTCCAAATCCTCCCCAGTTGCCGATTTTGCGTGCCTCACTCGAGGGCCCCAGCATGTCGTGCCCCAGGTTAGTAAAAACCTAGCCTCCTACAGACTGCTTAAAACCTTCCAGAGGAACCATACCCTTTTAAACTCACACTCGCCACACGATGTCCCTTTTTGCAGTATCTGTCCAGACGCGGGAAAGGGCGTGCAGTGATCCCCCATCGACGCCACTCCCTATGACCACAATTTTTAGACACCCCCATTTTTTTTTTCATCCCCCCCTGTAGAATTTTTTTTTTCCATGCCCATATGTAAATAAAATTTTTTTTTTGTGTTCTTGCCCTTTCCATAAGAGAAAACCGAGTTTTTTTTACCCCCAAATTTTTGAAGGCGTCGGGGACGACGCGAGGTAGGTGGCCGAGCAAATGAGACAGCTGTACGTTTGCACAGACAGCCTTGCTGTCGCCACTTTTTTATATTTCGGGCCACTAAGTGCTGCCCTCTGGGCCGTCCAGGTCTGTGGGAAGCTGGCCCCACACTCTCTCACACACAGGCCCAGGAAAAACACAAGGCCTAGTGCTCCCCTCGGGGGATGGCCTCCCGGCCAGGGAAAACACAAAAGCCTGTGTACCCACCACGACTTAACAATAAAGAAGAAGCCTCCGAAGCGTACATTAAACCCCGCACCATAAATAACAACGCTGGCCCCAAAATGTACTACATCATACACTGGGAGGGGAGTAACCTCTGACACTATATCTCTGATAAATATGGAAAAAAATATAATTTGGGGGAAGATTTAAAAATATAATTAAACAACTTACGGGATCAACCTGCAAATCCACTATTTCTGTTTAAGTTTTTTTTTTTTATTTTCCCCATATGGGACCTGGTCCAAAAATATTTAAAAAATTTTTAAAAACCCCTTCTCAAAATTGGGGGGTTTTTTAAAAATAACCAAGTGCAAAGTTATGAATTTTTTTTTTAAACCAAAGTAATTTTCTCTCAGTTATAAATAAACATTTAATTTCTAGCTAAAAGAATCACATTAATTATGAAAATTCTTTTTTACAATAAAGAAATTTTAAAATTCTTTTAAATGTCTTGCAATATTTTCTTTTTATTTTTTTGATCTTAAGATATTTAAAAAAGAAAAGCCCAAATTTTCAAAAACAAAAAAATTAACCCTTTTATTATAAAATTTTTTTACCCATAAAAATATATTTTTTCTATGACAAAAATATTTTCCAGTTATATTGTTACAAGTACTGTACAAGGTGTACATTAAAAGGGACTTTTTAACAAGCACAGAAACTAGCATTTTCATCAACAACAAGGGCGATGCGTTTTTGCCGGGTTTAATACTGTTTGTATCAACTAACACAGGGGTCTATCACCGGGAAACAATGAATGGTTTAAGCCACAATCATTTGTAACCATGGCATTCAGCGTGAATCCTTGTGGGCGTCGCCTTGAATGGAATTCACGGACTTCAAATTTTTTGACACTCAATTTACGAGAAGATTGGACCCAGTACCAGATATAAGTAACCAAACACCCCACAGTTTCTATCCAGTTCATGACGTTTCACGATACTGTACGTGGGGACGGGGCGAAACGGCCTTTTTTAGGCCAATGAATTAAAAACGTGCTTTTTTTTAACGTTATGGGGAAATCCCCGGTCAACCTGGGTAAGTGATCTACGGCCACATGCTTGGGCTTCAGAGGGGGCCTTTACGTTTTAAAATTTCCTACGTCAGCCGATTCCTTTGTACGTCACCGGAAATTTTCGTACCCAGTGTACGTTACGACCTGGACAAGAAGAACTTGCCGCCTCTGCGGGGCTTTGGGTCACAAGCGGGTCAATGTGTTCAGCGCCAGCCCCCTCGGGGGGGGGGGGTATCGTCGTCCCGACGGGGAGGTACCCCGTCAGGGTCCTGAAAAAAGATTGTCGAGGACTCGCCGCGTCTGACATCATGATCTATTTGATCGGGCCCTGCTATAAAAATCATCTTGTGTGACCCTACCCGGGGCTGCCCCCCCCTTGACGAGGGGGGAACATTGAGCAAATGAAATCCCTCTACAAGAAAAGGGAGGGGAAAGTGGGGGCCGACTTTGTATATGCTTGAGGACTATTTCATCGCCTTCTGATTTTGTGTCGTGTGTCCTTTTTGAAGGTTTCTGATGAGGGAGATTACTGTGGATGAGGCTGATCAATTTGCTGAAGTGCGGAAAACTGGGAGTTCGAGGGGTTTATACTGTTAGGGTATTTCACAAAGGGGTACACTCCAACTACGCATGTCTGAAGATGCGTTTCTAGGAAGCATCGGGTACCCCTCCGACCCGATGATTCTTTACCCCCGGACAACGTTCAGGAAGAAGACGGGGCGAAATCACGGGGGGGGGGGAGGTCACACGGTCCAGGACAGCAGGTAATATCTCAGGGTCATTGTCCTCATCGCTCTCGGCAGGGAAAATTTTCCCGGTCATTTTCCTCACGCTCTCCCGGCCTGTGGACACTGCGCAGTAGCTCCTGAATCAACGATTTTTCGCGGGGAGTTTTTAGAGACCACTACAATCCAAAGGCGGCCGTCAAGGGAGGGAGTAAACACGGTCTGTGTTGCTTCACACAAACTCCCCGTGTTTCACAATGCATAATTGATCCAAAGCATTATAGCGACCTACGGGTCCCCAATAAAAATTTTAAAAGGGGATGGCGTACTTTTTAATGGGTGTCGAGGGGTGTTTTAAAAAAACGTGAATGCCGCTTTTACAAAAATTGTGGGAAAATTTTCAAGAAAAAGAAGGTGGTGAACAGCTGTGGAAGGTTCTACTGACGGGCACGTATGTCACCTGGGCAAAGGGAAAAGTGCCTTTCGGGCGAGGAGACGATCCGGGATGTTTTTGGGAATTTCGGAACGGGCATGCAGTGACCAAGGGATGTGGAAGAGGCCCATACAGGGGTTCCCCGGGGGCTCCTTCACCATCAAGATGACGCCCGCCATCGATTCCCTCTTATGTACCTGGGGAAAAATGACCCGGGGTTTTTTTCATTACACGGGCCAAAGGGGAAAACTTGCAAATATGCAATCTTTTTAGCAAAAGGCCCCTGCCCCCGCGCTGTTTTCCACCACGGGGCCATTCCATGTGGCCTACGGGGTGAGGCTTTCGTACTGACCTGGACCTCAGCTGGCAAATTCCCAGACTTTGGGGGTACGAAAGCAACAGGACACGCAGCTACGATTGTGCCACCCTGTCGTGACATCGACCGGCCCACGCCCTTTATGGATCCGTAGCCGAGTTTTGCCCCAGGATAAGTTTTCTGGAAGACGTGTTGCGGACCTTCCCCAGTTGGGAAAAGAACATGCCTTTTTTCGACGGGGTGTCGTGAGTTAACACTAAGGGAAACCCCAAAAATGGAAATGCAGGGCAAAAAAAAACGTTTTACGACATAAAGGGGGGGGGAGGGTTTCCCAGGGGGCTTTCTACAGGAGATGCACGGGATGGCACTCCCGCAAACGTCCGGGGGAAGCGTCGGATATGGACTATGTCTTGACACCAGGACGGCCCCGGGGGGGAAAAAGTGGGGGAAAGTGGCTGAGCCACTTTCACAGAAGGGATAGTTTCAAGGCACAGCAAAGGGTAAAAGTATGGGTAGGGGGGTTTTCGAGAAGCCGAAGAACAAAAAGGGCATCAATGTGCGTGGGGGAAAAGGAAAAACCCAAAAACATAGAGGGAAACCACCTTTTTTGTAAAATTTAAGTGTTTATTATCAATGCCAAAGGGCCCAAGACGGAATTAAAAAAAGTGGGGGATGGAGTGGTTTTTCATCTTACATTGAATTATTTTTTAGCAAGAACATAATTTTAAATTTGGTAGGATTTTTGGTTGAAAGGCTACCCAATGTATGAAGTAATTTTTAAAATTAAAGGGGGGGGGGGTTATAGCGGGGAAAAGTCCACCCTTTGGGGCATCTTGGGGAGGGGGGGAGATGGGCGGTGGTAAGGGTGGATGGTATTTGGGGGGGGGGTTAGAGTTTTTTTTTACAGAGTTTATATGCCACGGACAGTAACTCTAAAGTTTTAAATAACTTCGTGAGGGGGGCTTTAACTTTTTCATTCGGGGTTTTTCCTTTAATTTCCGTCTTTAGGGGGTTTTTTAAATTTCATTATCCCCCATGGGGATATTAGCCGGGGGGGCGGGGGGGTTCTACCCGTCCTGAAAATTTTTTGGGGGGTGCAAGGGGGGGTTTAGGTTGGGGAGGGGTGGGTGGGGGGTGGGAAAATACGTTTGTGTCAGAGGGGTACCACCCACTGGATAGGATTTTTATGCAACACAAAAGGGATTCGAGTTTGGGGACTACAACCCTTTATCTGGGTTTTCCGATCACCGTGGGAGTCTTTCACTTGGGCAGATGGGAAGATCGGGGTTTTTTCAGGGGATTGGAAAATGAAGGGGGGCTCTTGGGGGGGGAGGGGAAGGGGATGGGGCTGCTTTTTAAGTTGGTGGAAAAAACTGGGAAAAAAGCAAGGCAGATGAAAGTTTTTGGGAAGGTGGGAAAAAGCGTGCCAAACCTGGAACAGCGGTTTTTAAAGAAGCGGGGAAAGGAGGAGGGAAGGTGGGGTTTGGGGTAAAAAACTATTTGGAGGGGCAGCAAATGATTACATGTGAGGGGGGGAATATAGATACACATGAAAAACTTCTAATCGACTTGCAGAAATCACAATGAACTTTTAATCGGTTTGAGTCAGGCAGTAGGAAGAATCTCGGGGGGACAAACCTTTCCGGTTTTTTGTCTTGGCAAATTTAGGGGCCAACAACAGGCACGTCCCCCCTTGCAATTGGAATATCACGGGTTTTTGGGGGTTCCTGCCCGGGCGTACTCCTCACCATGGACCGAGTTTTATGCTATTTTAGGTTTGGGAAAAGCTAGGCAGGGATAGGGGGGGGCCATGCGGGTGGGCCCGGGGAGGATTTTAGAAAGTTTTTAAGTGACAGGGAAGAACGGTACTAAAGGGAAATTCGAGTGGAGGAGGGAGAGGAGGGGATTTTTTTGTATGATAAAGGAAAGGCACCGGGATAGATGGGATTTCGAATGGTTTTTATAGGGCCATTGGGGGAAATATAAAGCATGTTTTGGTTGATGCCTGAATTGCATGCTCATGGAGGGGAGGTTTGGGGATGTCCCCAAGTACGGGGTAGTTGTTTTTGGGGCCCAAAAAGGAGGGGGAGGGGGCGAGTGCTATAGAGCAATACTCTTTTTCTCGGGCTATAAAAACTTTTCAAAAGTTTTAGGGAAAAAGAAAAGAGGGAAGGTTAGGGTTTAGTTATTCCAAAAGGACAGCTGGTATACCAGTAGGCACATGAGTGTGGAGATACCCGGTTGTTGAAATGGGGTATGTATCACTGGTCATAATGATAGGGGAAAATATACTTAAAGTGATAGGAATAAAAACAGAGAGTGAGTGCGAGGGGGAAATGTCACCTTCCATACATTTACAGACAAAGAGGCCTGCCCCAAAC
>NC_069438.1:15189700-15232801 GCF_026875155.1 Cherax quadricarinatus
TTCCTCTGCCGGAGGAGCCTGTTGATGGTATCTGTTTTAATCCCCTGAGATTATTAACCCAGGTCCTGACACGAGGCTAGTACATGATTAAGAATGTTTGGGTGTTGGAGAATCCGGTGGTGTGAATCATTATGTCATCAGCAAAACTAACCATAATAATGATGGGGCTGGCTAGGCATGGCATTAAGTAGCATTAATCAAAGTTGAAAAGGGTGGGACTAAGCACACCTCCCTGTGGGGTTCCTAATTCAAAATCTTTAGTTACACTTCTATGTCCCTGGAACAACACAGACGACTTTCTGTTGGACAGGTAACCTTTAATCCAGCGGAGAAGCCATCCTCCAACATCCATTCTGGCAAGTTCACTAATGATTACATGTCGGTTGGCTACATCAAAGCGGATTTAAGGTCAAGGAAGGTAGTGTATGAGCTGTCAGTGTGCAGAGTGAGAAGGTGGTAATGCAATTGATGCAACACTCCTTCCATGCATGAAGCCATGCAACCGGGGAGACAAGAATTGCTTAATTCTGTGCATAAGACGATTAAGAATCATCCTTTCGAATGTTTTACACAAGCAGCTAGTAAGGGATATTGGGCGAAATGAGTTTTGTTGATTGGGCTTCGGAATGGGAATAATGAGGCTTTGTCCATGATTAGGGAGCTCCCCAGTGCATAACTCATGTTATATAATTCAAGTAAAGGAATTACCTGTACTCGACACAGCAATCTGAGTATGTTGTATAGTAATACCATCCTCACCAGCGACGTGGAGTTGCCCTTAGTTAGTGCTGCATCAGTTCATAATTAGTGAAAGGAATGTTGCAGTCATCTGCCTTGCTGAGCATTAAAGCAAACAACGTCTCTCCCTTGCATCATATTTGTCCATTAATTTGCCTGTGTGGTACTAGGAAGATTGTCATGCTAGATGTAGCAGCCCAAGCACTACTAACTCATTCGCCCTATGTAAGGGATGAGGGTGCGCGATCTGGCCCAGTTCTGTTACCCTTAATTCTATTTATGTTCCCTCCATGCCCGGCTAAGTGGGGTGTGAGCATTGAGACCATTGACAAATTGTTCCCAGTCTGTTTGCGCAGCTCTGTCATACGCTCTCTGGCAGCAGCAAGGGCAGTTTGGAAGAGGCTCAGCATTTCAGGGGTACGATGGTTTCTATAGGCTAGGCCTAGTCTGCGAGCAGTACGTTTCAATGTTCGAAGTTTAGAATCATTGTAATAGGTATGGTTTTTATAAGACTTATGATTATTATGGAAAGTACATTTGGATTTAGATTAGTAGGAGGTTTTCAGAGGCTGGCTCTAAGAAGTTCTGAATACTGCTCACTGAAGGTCATTGTTTAAATGTTCTCGACAGGAATTGAACACTCGTAGGGAATATAATACCCAGTCAGTCACATGTGCAACAAAAGTTCCTCATGCTTGACAGGCGGAAACATTAAGAATTCGTTTCCGTTTGAATATCCCCACCAGGGAAGGATGTATTACCAATATCTAGAGAGGTAGCCTTGGGAATTGATCAGACGCTATATCTGTTACAATGGGAGAAGACTCACAAGCTGGCAGTAAGTTAATGATGAAGCCCAGGCACAGAACAAGGCGGGATCACCTCCATTTGATGTGTGGGTTCAAGTGTCATCCTACAAAATTTGCCTCATTATCATTGAGGGAATGTTAAGTAGTGAAAAGTGATTGGCATTGTACGATTACCAAACTGAGAAGTTTCCATTGCTTTTGTTGTACTCTGCAATTATAATCACCTGATTAATGAGAGTAGGTTCAGAGACTGAGCACAAGTTGGGCAGCCTCCTGAGTAATTAAACTTTATCAGCGGAGGCGTTTACAAGTTAATATATGTTGAGAGCATGAGTTCCCAATATAAATCCTAACACCTGTGATACTGTAGCCCTCTGTTTTCTTTTGTGCAAGAAGTTGATGGGGAAGTGATTTGTTTAATTCTATGTGAACACCATAAGAATTTAGTTAGATTTGAGGTGTTATTATTGATCAACAAGACGTTGGCAATTTAGGGGGTTGGGGATTTTTCAGGGACGCTGCACTCTTGTAGATTAGACACACAAATCAATCGGCAGTCAGTGGTTACTTTATGATGCAGGTCAGAAAATTCTTTTTTCTAAGTGCGCAATATTCATCTTAAACATGGATAGTTTGTACGAGTTTGGTTCATTACAAAAGTCCAGGGGATAGTATTCAATTTTCAGCAAAATGAAAAAACTACTAACCAAGAAGCATTTAAATACAATATGCAATAATTCATCAGATTGTCTTATCCATGAGGACTCCTAAGTAAACTTCCATTAGTGAGACCTCTTGGAGTCTTTGGTTTTCAAGCGGGGAGGAGGTCACGGCGCTCTTTGTCTAGTGGATGTATGGGAAGGGGGTCACTATCCCTCGTCACTCAACTCTCTGCTTTTATTACACTCATCACTATAAACAATCAATGTATCCTGCCCTCATTCAATCTATGACCGTTGATAAATACAACATTTCGAACAACAGGGTCATCTCCCTCACTCATGTGCTCCTGGTATACCTAGCTGTCCCTCGTGATAACTGACCCCATAACCTTCCTCATTCTCGTTGCCTACATACTTTTGCAAAGATTTAAAGTCCGCAATCACATAAGAGATTATTGCTCTAATATGCTCAGGACCCCTCCCCCTCCCTTTTTTGGGCACCAAATACAACTACCCCCGTACTTTTGCAGAATGCCCTAACCTCCCCCTCCAAATTGAGCATGCATTCAGTGCATCCAACCAAACAATGCTACTATCCTTCCCCAATGCGCCCCTATATAAAAAACCATTCGAATGCCATCTATACCTGGGTTGACCTTTGTCTTACTCATACTAAAAATCGCCCTCCTCTACCCTCGCTCCACTCGATGTTATTCTACCTCTAGTACGTTCTATCCCTGTCTCTTCTGAACTTTTCTCTTCTGAACATCCTCCCCACCAGGCCCAACCCAGCGTTGTGACCCCCTACTCCCTGCATAGCTTTTCGTCAAGAGACCATAGATCAGCATTTAAAAACTCTATGCTAGTTCATGGTGTAGGAGTGACTTGACTGGCAGGTACCACCCAAACCGTGGCTACTTCAATTGCAAGAGGGGACGTTTGCTGTTGTCTGCCCTAAAATTTGCGCAAGACACACGGAAAGAGTTTTCACCCCAGAGCACTTCTTCCATACCTGCTGCTGACTCAAACCGCATTAAAAGGTTCATTGTGCAGATTTCCTGCAAGTCGAGTACGAAGATGTTCAATGTTCGTCATACCTAACTACTTCCACTCCTCACCTACGTAATCACTTTGCTGCCCTTGTCCAATAATAGTTTTTGTAGCCCATTACATCCACCTTGCCTCCTCTTTCCCCGCTTCTTATAATAACTTCGCGGTTCCAGGTTTGGCACGCGTTTCCACCATTCAACAATAGAACATTCATCTGCCCTCTGCGTATCCCAGCATATTCTTCACCAACCTTGAAAAGCAGACCTCCCCTTCCCCTCCAAGAGCCCGCCCATATCAGTTTCCATTACCCTGAAAATAAACCCTGATCCCATTCTCTATCCTAGGCCAAGGTCCGAAAGCCCTGCTCGGTGATCGGAAGATGAAACCCCAGATCAAGGGTCTGTATGTGCCCAAACTCAGAATACCTTGTGTTGCATAAATCCTATCCAGATTGGGCTGCGTAGCCTCTGCACACAAACGTATGTTCACTCCCTATCTCACCCCTCCCCACTTTACATCATAAACTCCCTGCATCCCCCAGCAAATTTCTCAGGACAGGTTAGAACGCACCACGCCCCTCGGTCTCAATATTCCCCATGGCGGATAATGCAATTTCCAATCCCCATAAGACTGGAAATTTAAAGACAAACCCCGAATGTGAAACGTTGTTAAAGCCTCCCTCACGAAGTTCTACTTTAACTTTAGAGCTTGTACTGTCCGTGGCATATAAACTCTGATAATACAAATCTCTACCCCACCCCAATCCCATCCACCCTTACCACACCGTCCATCTCCCTCCTCCCATCCAAGACGCTCAAGGGTTGACTCCCTTCACCCGCTATAACCCACCCCACCCGTTAATTTTAAAGAATACTCACATACATACGAGTAGCTTGTGTCTAACGTAAACTCTTACCAAATTTTTTAATTTATGTTCTTGCATAACAACATTAACATTCACATCGTAACAGATGCAAAAAAAACCACTCCATCCACAACTTTTTTAACTTCCTCCGTAGGCCATTTGGCCAATGATAGTATCACACTTTGTATTTGACAAAAAAGGTGGTTTCCTCTATGTGTTGAGGGTTGACTTCCTGTTCCCACGCACATTAGACTGCCCTTTTTGTTCTTCGGCTTCTCGAGAAACCCCGCTCCCCCCCATTACTCTACCCTTATGCTGTGACCTTGAAACTAATCCCTTATGTGATAGGTGGATCCTCAGCACTTTCACCACGATTTCCTCCGGCGCACTGTCGGGTGTCATGACAGTCCATATCCGGATGTTCCCGCGATCGTTTGCGTTGAGCTGACCTCCACATGCATCTCCTCGCTAGCACGTAGCCTCCGGGGCCCCATCCCCCCCCCCGCCCCCGCCCCCGCTGAAGACCTCCACCTCACCACTCATGCATCTGACAAACGTGGTTTTGTGCCTGCATTTCCATTGTTAGGGGATTCCTTTAGTTTTAACTCATGACAACGCCGTCGAAAACAACAGGACCATGTTCTGTTCCATCTAGAAGGTTCCTGCAAACGTCTTCCAGAACTTATCCTGTGGCAAAAAACCTCCAGGGCCTCACAGGGGGTCCACTGAAAGGCACTTGGGGCACGGTCGATGCATCCACTGACAGGGTGGCAACACATCGTAGAACTGCGTGTCCTGTTGGCATCTCGTCACTCCCAAGTCTGGGACTTGCCCAGCTGAGGTACCAGCTCAGTTCGAAAGGCCTCAGCCCGTAGGCCCACATGTGAATGGTCCCGAGAGTGGCAACCGGGTCTGACGGCGCTGGCACTGGGGCAGCCATATGTCAAACGCGTTGCATAGTGGCTGCACGTCTTCCTTGGCTCCCGGTGTAATGGAACTAACACTGGGTCCTATAGTTCTCCAGACGTACATAGAGGGAAATCGACTGGCGGAGACGTCATCTTGATGGTGAAGGAAGCCCTCCGGGAACCGTGTATGGGCCCTCTCTCCCACTCCCTTGGGCACTGGCATGGAGCACCCGTACCGTATCTGCCAACAAAAACATCCCGCCAGATCGTTACTCCGCCTCGAAAGGAGTTCTCACCTGTGACCCAGGTGAATATCGATGCGACACGTCATGTAGCAACTTCCACAGCTCGCGAACTTCACCACCATTTCGTCTTTCTTGAAAAGTTCCACAATCTTGTTGTAGAAGCTGCGCCATTCACGAATTTTATAAAACATCCTCGACATCCCGTTCCCAAAGCTACGGCCTTGCCATCATAATTCTTCATTGGGGATTGCCGTAGACGTCGGGTATATAATTGTCCTCTGGCCATCAATGTATGCATTGTAGACAGAAACATGAGGGAGCTGTGTGAATGCAAACACAGACCGTGTTTACTCTCCTGCCCTGTGACGGTCCGCATCTTGTGACTTGTAGTGGTTCCTCTGAAAACTGCGCCGAAATCAAGTTGAGAGTTCAGGAGTAAGCTGTCGCAGCTGCGCTCCACACGGCCCGGAGAGGGTCGATGAGGACAATGACCCTGAGATATTACCTGCTGTCCGGAACTTCGTGTTGTGACCCTCCCCCCACCCGTGATTTCCGACCACGTCTTCTTCTGAACGTTGTCAGGGGTCAAGATATCATCGTGAGTCGGACGGGGGTCGCCGCATGCTTCTAGAACAGCATCTTCAGGAATGTCAGAGTTGGAGTGTACTCCTTGTGAATTCTGCCTCACAGTGTATGAACCCTCGAACTCTCCAGATCTCGCTCTTCAGCTATCTGAATCAGGCCTCATCCACACGTAATCTCACCTCATCAGAAGTCTTCAACAAAGGCACACACGACCACAGAATCCGACTCACGGCGATGCTAATATGTCACTGCAACGCATATACGAATAGTGCGGCCTCCACATCTCCTGCTTTCTTCTAGAGGGATTTCACTGACTCAATTTTCCACCTCGTCAAGGGAGGCAGTCCCAGGTAGACAACAAGATGATTCAGTTGCATGGCCCGATTCAACCTCAAGAAGTTCCATGATGTCAGACGCGGCGAAGATCCTCGACAACCTCTTCTTTCAGGGAGCCTGACGGAGGGTACCCTCGCCGTCAGGACGACGACCCTACGCCCGAGGGCGTGCCTGGCGCTGAACACATTGACTACCGCGTCATGGTGATATCCAAAGCGCCGGAGAAGGCGGCAAGTTCTTCTCTGTCCAGGATAGTAATAGTACACATGGGTCCGAAAATTCTCCAGTTGCACGTGAAGGGGTAAATCGGCTGACGTAGGCGCACATTTTCAACGTAAATGACCCCGCTCCTGCAGCCCACCAGCATAGTGGCCGTCAGAGACCTTAACCCATGGATGACCAGGTGGATCTTCTCATACAGCGTTTCCAAAAAGCACGTTATATTTTTAACTTCATTGGCTGCTCAAAAAGGCACGTTTCGCACATCGCTACCCACGTACCCGTATCGTGAAACAGTCAGTGCAAACCACTGGATAGAAAACTGCTGGGGTGTTGGTTACTTATTATCCTGGTACTGGGTCACAATCTTCTCGTAAATTTGCCGAGTTGTCACAAAACTTGAAGATCCGTGAAGTTCCATTTCAAGGCGAGCCACACCAAAGATTCACGCTGAATGCCATGTTGTATCACGAATGCTTGCTGGCCGCTTAACTTACATTCATTGATTCACTGGTGATAGAGCCTGTGTTGTTGAATACATAACAGTATTAACACCGCCGTGCGAAAACGCTGGTCGCCATTGTTGTTGTTGAAAGTGCTAGTTTCTGGTGACTTGTTAAAAAGGTACTCCTTGCTAACATGTACACCTTGTACATGACTTTGTGATAACAATATAGATGGGGGACTAAAAGTATTTTCGTCATAGAAAAAAGATATAATATTGTAAGGGTAACAGAAAATAGAATTATAATAATAGACTTAATTTTAATTGTTGTGTTTGAATATTGGGCTTTTCTTATTTTAAATATCTTAAAGATCAAAAAAATTAAAAAGAATATGTGGGTGACTAAAGGACACTAAGAGAATTTTTTAAAGAATTTCTTTATAGTTAAAAGAGAATTTACATAATATAATGTGATTCTTTTAGCTAGAATTTAACGTCTCATTTATAACTGGAGAAAATTATTTTGGTTGAAAACTTTTCCCTAACGTTTTGCACTTGGTTATATGTTTTGTAAAAAAACCCTCTTAATTTTGAGAGAAGGGGTGAAATTTCTCTTAAATATTTTTGAGACAACCGGTCCCAGTATGGGTAAAGTAAAAAGAAATAAAGTGTCCCACTTAAACGAATAATGGATTTGCAGGTTTGATCCAGCTAAGTTGTTTCTATTATATTTTTAATGGTCTTCCCAAAATTATATTTTTTTCCTTTTTCAGCAGACGATATAGATTAGTGTTACAAGAGATGTAATCCACTCCAGTGTCTCATGTGTACACTTGTGAACCGCGAATTTGGTTATTCATGGTTAGCGGGCGGTTCAATGATACTTCTTCGGGAGACTTCTTACTTGATTGTTAAGTCGTGGTGGGGTACACAGGCTTGTGTGTTGTGCGCATGGCCCGGAGAGAGGGATCATCCACAAGGAGAGCTACTACGGCCTTGTGTCTTCCTGCTAGGCCGTGTTGTAGTGAGAGTGTGGGACCCGCTTCCCACCGACCTGGACAGGCCCAGCCAGGAGCAGCACGTTTTAGTGGCGCAAATTATAAACTAAGCCCTGCTGGTGACAGCAAGGCTTCTGTGCAAACAGTTACAGGCTGTCTACATTTGCTCGGTGCATCTAATCCTCGCGTTGTCCCGATGGCGGGACAGATACTAGGTGTTAAAAAAAAACTCGGTCTATCTCTCATAGGATCAGTGGACAGATACTCACAAAATAAAAAACATGTAAGATATACATATGGCCTGGAAAAAAAACTTCCTACAGGGGAGGGGAAGTGAAAAAAGGTCGGTGGTGTGCCTAAACATCGTCGGTCCATAGGCAAGTGAGCGATCGATGGGCATCATGCCACGCCCTTCCTGCGTCTGGACAGATCCTGCAACACACGGAGAACATCGCTGCGGCTGAGCTGTGACGGTAATTGGGTTATGGTCTCCTCTGGAACGGTGAAGTCAAATCATAGTAGGAGTCGCTGCAGGTTTTCCACTGACAACCTGGGGCACAACATGCTGGTGCCCTCGAGTGATAGGCATCGAACAAAATCGGCAACTGCTCGAAGGATCTTCTAGGCAAGGACCTCTGGACACTTCTCGATGGTACTGTCACTGGGCTGTCACTGCCCGGTATGGGAGCCATGGGGCGAGTGTGGATGATGGTCTTAGCAGAAACAATGGGTGAGCGAAACTTGGGAGTCATAATATCATATGTGTCTGACTGCAGTGAGCGAGCTAGCAGTGTCAAAGTGACATCTTTGTGCAAGCTGCCCCTCACGTGAGAACTTGTGACACGAGGCTGACACAGCGCCATGCCGGACAGGGCTAACTGCTGCTTGACGATGTGTCATTCTCTCGGCAGTTGGAGTTACAGGCAAGAAGGATAGTCTATAGCGTCCCCCCAGACTTGTTATTTCTCTACATACAACTGCATTCTGAAGTCTGGAGGTGAAGTGAATACAAATCTCGATGGGAATCGTTAGCTAGGTACGATTCTGCAGAACATCATGAGCGACGAGCATAAGAGCTTTCTTGTTAACAAGAGGCTCGAGTTCAGAGCTGACTGACATCAGCTGTCAAAATCACTGGTCACATCAGGTGATTAGCCACCAGTGTAGCTACTCAGGTCTGTCCTCCAGACCTCAGTCTGGATCACACTCAGCAAGAAGAAGAAACTACACACACCCACGGTACATGCAGTTATTACAACATGGCCTTAAACTGCAAATGATGCTTTTTCTGTGCAAAAAACTGACACTAAGCCATTACACTAACATTGTGAGATCACTCACTGAGAGGGAAATGTAATTAACACCTGACATATCTTCTCCCAATCTTTTCGACATATTGTAATTTAATTAAATATAGAAACATCGGATGTGACATGTAGTGATGTCGGCTGTCTATTGCGAGGGTTGACGTCAGCACCACTCGTGACTGCAGGACATCTCGAGGGTGTGACTGTTCAGGCAGACATTGACATGTGAAGCGTTCTGGCAGGCTATTGTTCGGTGTGACGTCAATGTGATTGCGGGCACATGCCACAGAATGTTGGGGCCTGGGACATTTGGCCGTTAGGTAACCCACGTGGCTTGTAGACATGTGACATCGCCCACACCCCAGTGGCGTCGGATCCACGTACAGAGTGTCAGGTTCTACATGAGCATGCTGATCCACGTTTGTGCTTGCCTGATTTACATGCTATGCTGATCTATGTGGCTTGATGATCCACTATGGCTTGCTTGATCCCGTGGGCTTGCTTGATTACGTGGCATGCAAGCCTCTTGGCTGCTGATCTGCGTGGTGTGCTGATCCACTTCGTTGGCTTGTGATCTATGCGTGGCATGCTGATCACGTAGCTTCGAGTGGTTCCTTGGACACTCGGAATACACAGCTCTGGGCAATGAATTCACAATGGATCCTGGAAAACAGCAGCCTACCAAAAAACAAAGCAGAGGGTGTGCGAAGTAGTGTGTTTGAAGTGTACGGGTAGTTGTGGTCTGGGCGGAGGAAGCGTGTGTTTGAGTGTTATTTATGGCGAGAGGGGGGATCTGGCCACTTGCTCCTCTCAAACCCTCAACATGGCAAAAACGCACACTGAATGCAGAAATCACCACAAAACTCGCCTCTGGCTTGCTGAAACAGCTGTGCTGAGTTGAACAAAAACAGCAACATACAAGTGACACTGAACAAGTGACTTGAGAAACAGTGTGGGACGCTGTAGCGTGGGATCACTGGGACACCACTTACAATTCTCGAAGAAATTCGGCAAATTTCGGCTAGATCCTGCTTGTACCTGTGTCTGGATGCTCAAATGTGCAGACACGATGTCAGGATAACTCGTTGAGAGACGGATGCTTCTTGTATAGGGTGATAGTGAAGATGACTTCATACCTTCCTTCCTCTCTCCGGGCAAACACAACTGCTGCTCCGATAGATTTCGAAAAAGCCATTGACAACATGCCCATGCACTCAGCCCTAGCCCAGACTTGTGGAACTCTGTTTTCATTAAGAACTGCAAGAAACCCCTCTCACGTGCCCTAAGTACACTGTGGAGGAGGAGCTTGGACATGGGTGAAATTCCACAGTCACTTAAAACAACGGATATAGCCCCACTCCATAAAGGTGGCAGCAAAGCATTAGCTAAGAACTATAGACCAATATCTCTGATGTCCCACATCATAAAAATCTTTGAAAGAGTGCTAAGAAGCAGGATTGCAAATAAACCCCTGGCTGCCTTCAAGAGAGCTGGACAGATACCTAAAGTCAGTGCCGGATCAGCCGGGCTGTGGCTCGTACTTTGGACTACGTGCGGCCAGCAGTAACAGCCTAGTTGACCAGGCCCTGATCCATCGGGAGGCCTGGTCATAGACCGGGCCGCGGGGGCGTTGATCCCCGGAATAACCTCCAGGTAACCACCACTTCCCACCAATGTGAACCAAGATTAATTGTTATTATGGTAGCGGGGTTCAATGATACGCCTTCGGAGGCTTCTTACTTTATTGTTAAGTCGTGGTGGTTACACAGGTTTGTGTGTTGTCCCCATGGCCCGGGAGGGCCATCCCACGAGAGAGCTACTAGGCCTTGTGCCTTGCTGCTAGGCCGCTGTGTGAGTGAGAGAGTGTGGGACCAGCTTCCCGCAGACCTGGACAGGCCCAGAGGGCAGCACTTTAGTGGCGCGAAATATGAACTAAGATGGCAGACAGCAAGGCTGTCTGTGCAGACAGTACAGGCTGTCTACACACTGGGAGTGTACTATATATAGTACACTCCCAGTGTACTACATATAGTACACTCCCAGTGTACTACATATAGTACACCTCCCAGTGTACTACATATAGTACACTCCCAGTGTACTACATATAGTACACTCCCAGTGTACTACATATAGTACACTCCCAGTGTACTACATATAGTACACTCCCAGTGTACTATAAGTACAGTGATCACTGGTACACTAGTACAGTGATCACTGGTACACTAGTACAGTGATCACTGGTACACTAGTACAGTGATCACTGGTACACTAGCACAGTGATCACTGCTAGTGTACCAGTGATCACTGGTACACTAGCACAGTGATCACTGGTACACTAGCACAGTGATCACTGGTACACTAGTACAGTGATCACTGGTACACTAGTACAGTGATCACTGGTACACTAGTACAGTGATCACTGGTACACTAGTACAGTGATCACTGGTACACTAGCACAGTGATCACTGGTACACTAGCACAGTGATCACTGGTACACTAGTACAGTGATCACTGGTAACTAGCACAGTGATCACTGGTACACTAGTAAAGTGATCACTGGTAACTAGTACAGTGATCACTGGTAACTAGTACAGTGATCACTGGTACACTAGTACAGTGATCACTGGTACACTAGTACAGTGATCACTGGTACACTAGTACAGTGAATCACTGGTACACTAGTACAGTGATCACTGGTACACTAGTACAGTGATCACTGGTACACTAGTAACAGTGATCACTGGTACACTAGTACAGTGATCACTGTGACACTAGTACAGTGATCACTGGTACACTAGTACAGTGATCACTGGTACACTAGTACAGTGGATCACTGGTACACTAGTACAGTGATCACTGGTACACTAGTACAGTGATCACTGGTACACTAGTACAGTGATCACTGGTACACTAGTACAGTGATCACTGGTACACTAGTACAGTGATCACTGGTACACTAGTACAGTGATCACTGGTACACTAGTACAGTGATCACTGGTACACTAGTACAGTGATCACTGGTACACTAGTACAGTGATCACTGGTACACTAGTACAGTGATCACTGGTACACTAGTACATGATCACTGGTACACTAGCACAGTCATCACGGGTACACTAGCCACAGTGATCACTGGTACACTAGAACAGTGATCACTGGTACACTAGTACAGTGATCACTGGTACACTAGTACAGTGATCACTGGTACACTAGCACAGTGATACACGGGTACACTAGTCAGTGATCACTGGTACACTAGAAACAGTGATCACTGGTACACTAGCACAGTGATCACTGGTACACTAGTACAGTGATCACTGTACACTAGACAGTGATCACGGTACACTAGCACAGTGATCACTGGTACACTAGTACAGTGATCACGGTACACTAGTACAGGTTTCACTGGAAACACTACACAGTGATCACTGGTACACTAGCACAGTGATCACTGGTACACTAGACAGTGATCACTGGTACACTAGCACAGTGATAAATGGTACACTAGCACAGTAAATAAAGGGTACACTAGCACAGTGATCACTGGTACATTTAGTAAAAAGTGAACACTGGTACACTAGCACAGGATCACTGGTACACTAGTACAGTGATCACTGGTACACTAGCACAGTGATCACTGGACAACTAGTACAGTGATCACTGTTACACTAGTACAGTGATCACTGGAACTAGTACAGGATCACGGGAAAAAGGGGGGGGGCTAGCGCAGTGATCACGGTAAAACTACACGTGATCACTGGTACACTAGTACAGGATACTGGTACACTAGTACAGTGATCACGGGGTACACTAGCACAGTGATCACTGGTAAACTAGTAACAGTGATCACTGGTACATTTAGTACAGTGATCACTGGTACACTAGCACAGTGATCACTGGTACCTAGCACAGTGATCACGGTACACTAGCACAGTGATCACGGGTACACTAGCACAGTGATCACTGGTACATTTAGCACAGTGATCACTGGACACTAGCCAGTGATCACGGTACACAGTACAGTGATCACGGTACACTAGTACAGTGATCACGGGTACACTAGCACAGTGACACGGGTACACTAGTACAGTGATCACGGGTACACTAGCACAGTGATCACTGGACACTAGTACAGTGATCACTGGTACACTAGTACAGTGATCACTGGTACCCCTAGCACAGTGATCACGGGTTACATATTTACAGTGATCACTGGTAAAACTAGCACAGTGATCACTGGTACACTAGCACAGTGATCACTGGTACACTAGCACAGTGATCACTGGTACACTAGTACAGTGATCACTGGTACACTTACACTAGTACAGTGATCACTGGTACACTAGCACAGTGATCACTGGTACACTAGTACAGTGATCACTGGTACACTAGTACAGTGATCACTGGTACACTAGCACAGTGATCACTGGTACACTAGTACAGTGATCACTGGTACACTAGCACAGTGATCACTGGTACACTAGTACAGTGATCACTGGTACACTAGTACAGTGATCACTGGTATTACTAGTGAGTTTTTTCTGGTAAACTTTTTTTTAATTATTATTAGTAAAATAATTATCCTTATTTTTGACTAAAGTTTTAATTTATTCAATGAATTTTATTTGTTATTAATTTTATCTCTTTGAGGAGCTTTAAAATCGTTAAACCTTTTTTTAAAATTATTAAGAATTTCTTTTATATTTACATAGAAATTTTTCGGATTTTCTCTCCTTTAAATTTTCGTCGTTTATAAAGCTTTTTGATAGTTATATTTTAACCATGAATAATCATAAAACATTTTTTGATAACCTTCTATGGGTTTAAAGAATTATATTAATTGATGTAAATATATTGGCGGTGGGGTTCAAACTCGCGGCCACAGATTCTCAGAACACCAGACTGTTGTGTTAGGTAACTGTGATTTGTAACAGTTGGTTATTAAAGGTAACTTGTGATGGTTGGGTCAGATATTACTAATTAGTTAGTTTAATATGTTTATTATGCACCCCATACCCATCCTGTGGGCGGTAGTCAAAAGATTACAGAGGTACATAATTGGTCCAGGGACTGGACTCCAAAGTTTTGATAGCTGAGCAAGTTACAATGGTAATGAACTAGATCTGGTCATAATCATGACCAAGTTACAAAGGTAATGAGCTCCAGGTAGAGCTGGTCACACTCATGAATAATTGCAAAGGTAATGAATCATAAACACATTAATCATGAGAATTTCAAGTAATGAGCTCCAGGTAGAGCGGTCAAAATCATGACAAGTTTCAAAGGTAATGAATGGGATAAACACGTTATCACATGATTACAATCAATAGAACAAATTACAGGTAAAGGCATTAACAACATACTGGGGAAATTCATCCAATGCCCCAACAACAGATGTTGCTAGGTGCCTGTCTCTCCTGGTAGACAGCCATTGCAAACAGCAGCAAGTTGCCCTGGGATCTGCGAGCACCATCGACCCTCCCCAAGAGGTCCAAGAAGCCAGTGACTCCGTTAGCAGCCCGATGCAGAGCTTCCCTAGGGACATGTCAGCGTCCGGGTGGATGCCAAGTTGATTGAAGATCCCAGGCCCTCGTGTGTACGGATGTTGAAGCTTGAGGAACTGAGTACACACTGCCTGTGGCACACCTGACAGCTGCCTCGTGGCCCAAACCCTCCACGATGCTGTCCCTGTAGTGGAATTTTCCTGTGAGCCCGGCACTCCCCTGCAGTGCCATCGCTGACATCGTGGGTTAGGGGAGAATTTACCCTCTACAGATAGGGTGCGCTGGGAGTTGGGTGGGTGAGGCGGGGGAGACGCACGGGTGTGAGGCGTTTATGAGAGGGTCACTGTTTACTACAACACGCCCCCCCTCCCCCCCAGCGGAGAGGGGGGAGGCGCTGACTGGTCCTGACTCGACAACACCAAAATCCTCTGAAACTGCACAACACTTCAACTATTAAGCTGAAACGATGCACTGGGATGTCCGTTCATTTGCTCTGGTATCTTCTCAAAGCATTCACACTGAGTTCTGTTAAGTAGGGACCGGTCACCTCTTTGACCAGGAGCTACCCTTTGAAAATCCCGCAGCTAGCCCCGCTACAAAACCTGCCGCCTGTAGGTCTATCCGGGAAGTGTTAATGGTGTTTTTTACAGGTTTTGTACTACTGTCACAGGTGTTGTATACCTAATGCCCAAAAGGTGTTACCTGGAGGTTAATTCCGGGGATCAACGCCCCCGCGGCCCGGTCCATGACCAGGCCTCCCGATGGAATCGGGGCCTGATCAACTAGGCTGTTACTGCTGGCCGCACGCAGTCCAACGTACGAGCCACAGCCCGGCTGATCCGGCACTGACTTTAGGTATCGGGCCCCAGCTCTCTCTTGAAGGCAGCCAGGGGTTTATTGGCAATTCCCTAATGTTTGTTTGGGGGGCTGTTGAACAGTTTTGGGCCCCGGACACTTATGGTGTTTTCTTAGTGTACCAATGGCGCCCCTACTTTTTATTGGCGGCATTTTGCATCGCCTGCCCGTCTTTTACTTTCGTAGGGAGTGATTTCTGTGTGCAGATTTGGGACCATTCCTTCCAAGATTTTCCAAGTGTAGATTGTGATATATCTCTCCCTCCTGCGTTCCAACGAGTACAAGTCAAGTGCTTCCAAGCGTTCCCAGTAGTTAAGGTGCTTGACAGAACTTATACGTGCAGTAAAGGAATCTCTGTTACACTCTCCAGATCTGCGATTTCACCTGCTTTGATGGAGTGTTAATGTACAGCAGTTTTTCCAGCCTAGAGAGAACAAGTGATTTGAAAAGGGTCATCATGGGCTTGGCATCTCTCGTTTTGAAAGTTTTGAAAGTACTACTGTCACAGGTGTTGTACTACTGTCACAGGCGTTGCACTACTGTCACAGGTGTTGTACTACTGTCACAGGCGTTGTACTACTGTCACAGGCGTTGCACTACTGTCACAGGTGTTGTACTACTGTCACAGGTGTTGTACTACTGTCACAGGCGTTGCACTACTGTCACAGGTGTTGTACTACTGTCACAGGCGTTGTACTACTGTCACAGGCGTTGCACTACTGTCACAGGTGTTGTACTACTGTCACAGGTGTTGTACTACTGTCACAGGCGTTGTACTACTGTCACAGGTGTTGTACTACTGTCACAGGCGTTGTACTACTGTCACAGGTGTTGTACTACGGGCACAGGTGTTGTACTACTGTCACAGGGGTTGCATTTACTGTCACAGGTGTTGTACTACTGTCACAGGCGTTGTACTACTGTCACAGGCGTTGTACTACTGTCACAGGCGTTGTACTACTGTCACAGGTGTTGTACTACTGTCACAGGTGTTGTACTACTGTCACAGGTGTTGTACTACTGTCACAGGCGTTGTACTACTGTCACAGGCGTTGTACTACTGTCACAGGTGTTGTACTACTGTCACAGGTGTTGTACTACTGTCACAGGCGTTGCACTACTGTCACAGGTGTTGTACTACTGTCACAGGCGTTGTACTACTGTCACAGGCGTTGTACTACTGTCACAGGTGTTGTACTACTGTCACAGGCGTTGCACTACTGTCACAGGTGTTGTACTACTGTCACAGGTGTTGTACTACTGTCACAGGTGTTGTACTACTGTCACAGTGTGTGTACTACTGTCACAGGCTTGTACTACTGTCACAGGTGTTGTACTACTGTCACAGGTGTTGTACTACTGTCACAGGTGTTGCACTACTGTCACAGGTGTTGTACTACTGTCACAGGTGTTGTACTACTGTCACAGGCGTTGCACTACTGTCACAGGTGTTTTACTTACTGTCACAGGTGTTTGTACTACTGTCACCGGCGTTGCACTACTGTCACAGGTGTTGTACTACTGTCACAGGGTGCCACTACTGTCACAGGTGTTTTGTACTTATGTTTCCAGGCGGTGTCATACTGTCCACAGGTGTTGTACTACTGTCACAGGTATGTTATGTTGTTATACTGTCACAGGTGTTTTTTTATACTATCAGATGTTGTATACACTGTCAGGTGTTGTACTACCGATCACAGGCGTTGTATACTGTCACAGGGTTGTTGTACTACCGTCACAGGTGCGTGCTACTATATCAAGGTGTTGTACTATTGGATATTATTACTGATACAAGTGTTGTATGAACTCTGTTACATATACTACTGTTCCACGTGTTGTAATATAGCTGTTAACGTGTTGTATTCTACTATGTTACAAGTTATTGTATTACTTTGTTACAAGTATTGTATATACTACATTTACAAGTGATTTTATAATACTGTTACAAGTGTTGTATTATACTATGTTACAAGTGGTTGTATATACTACTGTTACAATGGTGTTATTCCTTACGTAACAAGTGTGTATATACTACTGTTACAAGTGTTGTATATACTATGTTACAAGTGTTGTATATACTACTGTTACAAGTGTAGTATATTACTACTGTCACACGTGGTTGTATATCCTATTGTGATCAGTGTTGTTTATTATACTACTGTTACAAGTGGTGTTATACTACTGTTACAAGTGTTTGTATATACTCCTGTTACAAGTGTTGTATATATACTGTTACAAGGTTGTATATACTACTTTCACAAGAGTTGTATAGTAATCTGTCACAAGGGTATAGATATTCCTGTTACAGTGTTGTATATACTACTGTTACAAAGTGTTGTATATACTACTGTTCAAGTGTTGTATATACCTCCTAGTTACAAGTGTGGTATATACTACTGTTACAAGTGGTTGTATATACTACTGTTAACGTGTTTGTATGTAAGTATGTAAGTTTAATAGGTATACAAATACTGTTACATAGAATTATCATACATAGCAGCATATGTGTAGAGAACCTAGGCTAACCTAGGATAACCAAAAAAAGTTCAGACAGAGTGACTTATTCCACTGGGGTCCTTTTACCATATATTATAATATAGAAGGTTTATAATTATTTCTTATTATTCTATAATGACGAATAACATCTTATTATCATACCCTAAAAAGGACTATCTACACACGAGGGTCATCTTAAGACATCTACTACCGGGGACATTATAGATATCTACAAAACGGAGGGGTCATTACTAGGGAAGGTTCACATTTACACGTATTTTAGCTAAAAATACGAAATCATTCCCCTCCCTTTTTGTTGCTTATTCATCAGACACGTTTTGGCGTCTTTCTTGAATGGTTCAAGCTATGCTGGCCTTGGGACATTGTGGGTAGTCTGTTCCAATCCTTTTGCTGTACAATAAAGGTGTTGAAGCCTGGCCACTGCTGTGGGTATACAATGTTGTGCTTCTCTCCCCTAGTCTTGGATTGCTTTGGTTCCCAACCTTTGAAAAATTGACAGCAAGATTTCTGGACATGTTCGTGAGCCATTTTATAAACATGATATAAGCTTCAGTTGGTTTTACTCAGCTTCCAACCATTCCGCATTATCCAACTGCCTGTAATCATCCTGGCCTACATGTTTCTTGGTCCCAGCCCCAGGATGAATCTTACGTTTTGTTCTGGGAGATTTGCAGTCTATCTTTCAGTTTTTTGTCGAGGACAGAAGTACCAAGAGAAGAGCAAGCGTAATCCTCTGGCATTGTATACGGGCTAGACATAGGGATCCTGAGAGCCTCAGTAGGTAGCACTGTGTTGTCTATACAGAACTTCAGGCTGGCATTCGCCTTTCTTTACTACACTGTTCCTATTCAATTCTCCTGACATGCATGGGTCAAGGGGATTCATGATATTTAACTGATGAAACAAAGTGTGGACTCCCATTACACTGAACATTATACAATTATTTACCCTTTCTCCGTTTATGTTTCGTTCCAAAGAGAATGGCTTCAGTCTTCAGTTTTCCCTAGGGGTCATGATAGTATGTTGTCTACTAACCATTGCTGCAGGACTCCAGTTCCAGTTTAAAACAGTAGCAATCTCTTGTGGGTTTTACCTGTCCTAAAGAGCATGTAATTCTGCATACAGTAGGAGTTTGCACTTGCCATTGATAGGCATATCATTGCCATAACATCAGACTAGTACAGGGGACAGGAATAAACTTACTGGGGCACTCCACAAGTTATCGGCAGGGGTTCTGCATTCCGTTTTGTTGATTTTGACATTTGTCTCCTGTTGCTCAGGCAGGACCTTAAACCAGTTACAGAAACCTTATCCGAAAGATTGCAGTTTATTACATATATATTGTGGATGACAGTATCTCGACGGCCTTTTGAGGTCTCTAAGGTTACCAAACCTATGGAGGTTCCCTTTTGCATTTCAGTTCTCAGGTATCATCAGATTAATAAGGGAGGTATCGGTTTTGAGTAGGATCATCTAAAGCCCGCTTGATCGCTAATGGCGAATGTGTTGTCATTAAGGTACTTAACTACATGAGATACACCGCCCTCTCAGAAATTTTAATATTACTCTGAGTCTCTAACAGGTCAATTAGTTGCTTACATCAGAATCCTAATATTTTTCTTGCAGACTAGGAGTAACGTGCCTCCTTGAACCCTCCGGTACGGGAATAGTGGTGCTTGATAGATTTTATTATGTGAGCAATAGGGGATTGACAGTTCAAAAGCACCCTCTTTTAGGACTTAGCAAGGGATGTTATAGGGCTGTGTCTTCGTTGGGTTTAACCTGCTTAGTTCTTTTTGAAGGGAAGTCATGAGATACACTTCTAGTTGCCCTGTTTGGGGTTACCCCTTTATTGGAATCAAAGTTTGAAACTTACTCAGAGTCAGTGTGTAAAGGTATTTGATGCAGTGGTATGTTACTTACTAGTGTTTGATGCAACGATGGTTAGTAGGAATTAAAGCATTTGCCCACTTGATGTTTCGTGGCATACACATTATCGATTAGTGAGTACTATGTTAGACTATTCTGGCTATGGCTATCTCCAACTGTTTTTAGTTGTTGCCGAGCTTCTGGGGTTTATGATAATTTCTTCAATTTTATGAGCAATAGTGCTTTGCTTTGCTCCTTTTATAAGCCTCTGTACTCTTGTTCCTCACTTTGGAATTCATTTAGTGCTGCAATTCCTGTACTGTTTGCTTTCAATCTTTTTAGCAGCTGGTCTCTGACTTTATATTATCTATATTTCTCAGTGTCATCCGGGTTCAGTTCTCGTTTAATCTAACCTTCTTTAACTGGTGAATCTTATCAAGGATGGTAGTGACAATGTTTTGAATTTTTCCAGGCATCGTTTACGTCCGTTGCACTTGTTATCTCTGTCCAGTCACAATTGTGTGCCTATTTACAGGTTTCTTTCTGTAGTTTCTAGTTGACCTCCTTTTTCTTGTCCTGTGTGGCCTATCCTATCTGGTGATTTTACCTGGGTGCACGTAGATAAGCTGAAATGAATCACTAAGACCTGTGGTAATGGGAGCCCTGGACTGACTAATGTTTCAGCGCGGTTGCAAAGTATGTGGTCAATTAGGGTGGCTGAGAACTGTGTGATCCGGGTTGGTTATTAATTAGATGGGTGTAGACTATTATCCGAGAATTTGCTTATACCTTATGCATCGCCCTGTGATTTTGTTGCTGGAAAACACATGATATTGAAGGCGCAGTATTATTGTTTCGGCAATTGCTTTCCCCTCGGACAAGCCTCTGGAAAAGTGTTTAAGAACTGGTCTGGGTAGGCGGGCGTAAAAACTAGTTTACTAAGATGGGATTGGTTGGGAAGCAGATTCACCCATGGAATCTAGTTTAATGTATTTAAATCAAGGTCTTGGGTTGTAAGCTAAGTCATTTTAATGTAGGCACTTCTCACGCCCTTTCTGTTCCTATCAAGCGTTAATATTGTAAACCTTCTATTGACCTCGTCGTCGTCACCGTAATCATCCCAACCTCCAAGATTCAGAGATGGTTATAACTGGCCGCCCTAATTTAGTAGCTCGGAATCCTAATCTCTGGCCAATTTAGGAAGATGTTGTCTTGCATTGACATGAAGAAAGTGACGGCCGGTTATCAAAACACAATCATAATCTCCATATTGGCAAAGTGTCTTTGTATTAAAATAGGTACTCTAAATGTCATCAACTGCTAACGGGTAACTGTGCCAGTTGCATTTGTTACAACAAATGCAAATTTTGGCAACGATGCTTCAATTTGTCCTACCTCAATTATGCACCCACCCCTTAAACTTTATACATTTAGGTGCTTTTCAGTTTTCATTTGCGTACTTTAGTACAGTGTAGGCACCTGTTTTGGTAGAGTTTTGAGATAATAATGGCTGTATTGTCTCCACTGGCCTATGTATGCATTACATATGGAGTTAAGGTTATATTCCTAGCTACTAGACCGTATTATTGCCGTCATTTACCTGACTGTTTTCCTCTGCACAATAGTTTGAGGTCCCTGGATTAAGTTGGATATCACATTAGAGCGCTACAATAAGAGCTGTGTGCCACTGTTTTTGTTTTTGGGTTTGCGGTGTTGCACTACATTGCGGCGATCGGTGGGTTTCTTTTCTGGTCGGATGGCAACTGTAGGGCTTTTTACTGTCCAATGGGGGGGGCGCTAGTTACTCCATTCACCTTTTCCAGCCCCCTGTCTGATTACTTTCTTCTGGAATTGAAGAAGAAATATAAATATAATTTATGGCCGCTGATACCCCTACTGCTCTGCCATTATTTTCACTCTTCGTCTCTTTATACTCATTATACAATAATATTTATTTCTCTGTTCAGTCCCTAGTACACTGTAGTATCTGCTTTAAATTTACTGAATTATCGTTTAAAATTCCTCTTCAAAACCTCTTCATCTGCTACTTTTCCCCTTAATTCACAACACCCCCTCTTCCATTTACCCTTATTCACCCTTCCCCTACCACTCACTTCACCGTCTGCTTCACCAATTAATTCTAAGCTTTTCCCTTTTGGTAGACCAGCAAGGTTTACTCACGGTTTTATCCTTCCAAATCCCCCTCACTACCATTTCTAGGGGGATGTGTGGTGTTGTTGTCTCGGACCGGTTGCTGATCGCATTTTTAACCATGAGGGGGAGTAAACACACCCTGACCTTTCTTGAGTTTATAGATATATTTGGCGTTTTCTGCATATGATTCTCTCACTGTACACTGGTCAGCTGGACACACATATAGGTCGCTACTAAAACATTAACCTAGACTATATAACTATTCACTTCTTTCTCACGAATGGCACTGAGGGATACCGTCCTATACCTTGGGAGTTTTGTATGGATTTGACGATGTTCTGTGTTTCCCTTCTCGTTAGCACTCGGTTACAGGTGATATGGATGGTTGGTACAGATATGATGCACCTGTCAAACAGCTGAAAGTCAGTTACAGCTGAGATTTCACTTCGCTAGTTGTCCGTCTGGCAGTAGCCACAAAAAACCCTGCTGTTTGAGTGCCGGTCCAAGCATGTTTAAATGCTCAATCGTTACCTCGTATGGCACTCGCCGAACAAAGTCTACAGAACTGGCAATCCTTGGAGATTTAGTTGCTAGGATTTCTGCCCTGTAGTCTTTCGTTAAAACCTGGTGCTGCAGTTGATATGGAGGACGTTATTTCATTTAGTGGAAAAGTCTTGTAGTTGTTCACGTTGGCATGTTACACGTTGTTGTATTACTACTGTTACACGTGTGTATATACTACTGTACAAGTGGTCGTATATATTATGTTACAATTGTTCTTATATTACTGTTACAAGTGTTGTATATACTATGTTCCAAGTGTTGTAAATATCCTGTTACAAGTGTTGTATATACTACTGATACAAGTGTTGTATATACTACTGATACAAGGGTTGTATAAACTGTTACAAAGTGTTGTATATACTCCAGTTCACGTGTTGTATATATACTGATACAAGTTTTGTATATACTGTTACAAGTGTAGTATATATACTGTCCAAGTAAGAACATAAGAACATAAGAACGAACGGAACACTGCAGAAGCCTACTGGCCCATGCGAGGCAGGTCAGTCTCCTACCGGCTTAAGCCAATGCACCCCACCTAGTAGGTAGGTCAATTGACATAAGGGGGAAACCGGCACCGACTGGCTTGCACAGTATCAGAGGTATAACTCAACCCACCACACATATGTAATTCTCCAACCTATTTTTTAAAGCTAACACGTTTGGCTTCATCACTGTCCTTGGGAGTTTGTTCCACTCATCCACAACTCTATTACATCCCAGTATTTTCTATATCCTTCCTGAAATCTGAATTTTTCCAACTTAAATCAATTGCTGCGAGTCCTGTCTAGCTAGATATTTTCAGCCACACTATTACATCCCTCTTTATTTATTTGTCTTCCAGTTTATACACCTCAATCATATCCCTAATTCTACGTCCTTTCTAGAGAGTGCAGATCAGGGGCCTTAGTCTTTCCTCATAGGGGAAGGTTTCTGATACATTGGGATCAACTTTGTCATCTCCTTTGTACATTTTCCAGAAGATTTATATCCATTCTGTAATCAGGGACCAAACAACTGTGCAGCATACTCTAAAATGAGGCCTAACCAAGGAAGTATAGAGTTTGTATGAAACAACCTGAGGACTCATATTATTTAGCTTCTTGATATGAAGCCAAGGATTTATTAGCTTTATTGCGAACACTTATGCACTGTTGTCTTGGTTTCAGATTATCTAAACCAAATCCAAATCTTTTTGCAATCCGGTAATATTAATATCAACATTATTTAGTTTTATTGTGGCATGGTTATTGACTGTCACAACATTTAGGAACTTTGCATTTGGTCTATTTAACTGCATCGGCCACTTTCCGACACTGCTCAGTCTATTAACTTTCCTGGAGTGCTCGCATGTCCTCGTCAGAATGAATTCGGCCGGGCTATTTTGGTGTCATCGGAACTTGCCGATGTGCTCTTTATGCCTCAATCTATGTCGTTTAAGTAGATTGTGAAACAGCAGGGGGCCCACACTGAACCCTGTGGAACACGCTCGTGACACTTCCCCACTTGTTTCTCCCCATTTATGCAAACTCTTCTGCTGCCTTTTGTCAACATGCCTCTATCCAGGAAAAAATTCTCTCTCAATTCCATGTGCTTTCTTTCCTCAATAGTCTCTGATGTGGGACCCTGTCAAAAGTCCTTCCTGAAGTCCAATATAACAACAATAGCATAGCATTACCATGATTCTACTATTCATATACCTTAGTGAAAAAAGTTAATACAATTCGTACGGCAGGAACGCCCTCGGTTAAAACATGTGAAGATTCGTGATTAATTTGTCTGCTTTTCAAGGTGGCTACGAACTGCCGGCAATTATTGATTCCTAAAATTTTTCCCATATGGAGGTTAGGCTTATTGGTCTATAGTTCGGAAGTAAGGTCCTGTCACCTGTTTTTTGAAAATAGGTATCACATTTGCCATTTACAATATCTGGCACCATGCCAGTTTGTAGTGATATGTTGAAAAAGCTTAGACCAAAGGTGTGCTAAGCACTCTTTACATTCCTTTAGAACCCTTGCATACCGTCATAGGGCCTGGGGTATTTGTTAGTGGTTTTAATTTATCTATTGTTGATAAGGACCATGTCACTTGTGACCTAATAGTGCCAGTTTATTATCGTTCCTGTTTCTTACATAATTTATCATACAGGAATAATCGCTGGGATCCTCCTGTGTAAAAACTGAGAAGGAAGTATGTGTTAAAAAATTCTACACTCATTTCCTTATCACTGTCGTGAGTGACACGAGGAAAATTGTGAGAGGGCCTTATCTTGTCCCTGATCTTACTTCTGTAATACCTGAAAGAATCTTTTCGGTTAGTCTTCGATTCTCTTGCAACTTTAACCTCATAATCTTTTTGGCTTTTCTAATTCCTTTTTTTATTTCTCTCTTTAACTGAATAGAGCGATTTCTCAATTGCCCCTTCTATTTTTTTGGGGGGAAATTTGCCTTTATATGCCTCTCTTATGACAATCGATATTTTAATTCTATTGTTCATCCATTTGAGGATTCATTTTTTGTTTGATCTGATTTCCCTATTTGGAACCATATTTGATGCGGCTAGAACTATGCCCTGGAAAGATCATATTCTCGGCAACATCACCAACCTACTGACCTTAGTAGGTCATTCCCGATCAGCCACCAAAAGTAATTTTTCAGTCCTATGAAATCAGCAACAGCGAAGTCAGGGAACGGAGATTGATTGCCAGTATTAGGGGAATTCATGAAATATAAAAATGAGTGATTTGTTGATCACTTTCCCCAAGCTCATATTAACCTCAAGGATTATTAATTAGTGTATCCCCTACTGGCAAGAACCAAGACACGGAGGTTATTTCCCCTAGTTGTCTGTCACCAAATGTTTTAAAAAAACCATCCTGGATCGTATCAAGAACGTCACCTGGACTTAAATTTCCTGTCAAATTGCCCAGTCAATCTGTTCTAGTTGCCATCTCCTTCGCACAACATTTTCGAAATGTAGATCCTTACGAATTTCGTTCCCGTAGACGTTTACTGATCCTATCAAGATTTGGGGCCCAGTAAACACACCCAAAAATTTTTTTTGTTGTATATACTAATGTCACAAGTGTTGGAGAAACGCAGGTGTATAATGATCCTCACTATAGTGTTGTGGACGATTATCTATGAGTGCACCGTACTATGAATATAATGAATTAGCCCGGCTGACTGACCCAGGAACAGTTCGGAGTTAAAACTTGGGCCGGTGGCGTCATAAAAAAACTGCAGGGGTAGTGCGTCTAGAACTGCAGGGCAGTGTATGTCTAGAACTGCAGGGTAGTGCGTCTAGAAACTGCAGGGTAGTGGTCCTTGAACTGCCAGGTAGTGGCGTCCTAGAATGCCGGGCAGTGCGTCCTAGAACTGCAGGTTAGTGCGTCCTAGAACTGGGGGATGTGCCGTCCTAGAACTGCAGGTTAATAGTGCGTCTAGCACGTCAGGGCAGTGCCGTTCTAGAACTGCGAGGGGTAGTGCATCCTAGACTGAAGGACTGTTCATGTAAGGGGTCGATAAAACGTGGCCCACATGACAGTGCGTCCTAGAACTCCAGTGCAGTGCGTCCTAGAACTCCAGGGCAGTGCGTCCTATGAACTCCAGGGCAGTGCGTCCTAGAACTCCAGGGCCGTGCCTCCTAGCCTCCAGGGCAGTGCGTCCTAGAACTCAGGGCAGTGGTCTAGAATCAGGGCAGTGCGTCTAGAATCCAGGGCAGAGGTCCTAAAACTCCAGGCCGTGCGTCCTAGATTGTCATGTTTGTCGGCGTTCTTGATTTAAAGCGTCGTCCATTTTATTTATGTGATCGATTACGTTCATTTTTGGTGTGTGTTAGAAGCGTATATCATAGTTTTGATGAAGTTTCAGAAAGATCGACCAACAGGCAAATGAAAAAAAAAGGCAAAAGTTACTAACAATTACATTTCGGCAGCGGATCCCTACAAAGTGGTTTTTGCAAAGTGGGGTTTTGACTTTACTGTCTTCTAATTCCATCATTGTAAAGTACTAATTTCCATAATAAACCTTATCTTCATTCTAAAAATAATACAGTTTGTAAGTTTTTGACTTTTGGGAAGAATGGGCCCTTTGATCCCCACATAATGTGGAAATTTTTGGGACACTTCAAAACTGAACACGACATCATTTTAAAAATCATTTTTTATATTTGTCGTGAAAACCCCCCAAGGGAAGGGTCCTTTACGTGGGGAGGGGCCCTTGATTAGGGAATTGGATCGGGCCCCGTTTCCCCGAATTTTAAGCCAATGCCTTCCATCCCCCCAAGCGTGTATAATCCACGGGGTTTTTGGCTTCCCCCCCTTTATTATAAAAAAAATAATTGTCTGAAAATCAGGGGTTGTTCAAAATAATGATGGGCGACCTCAAAAAGGCAAATAACTGCCCAATAATACCGACACCCCGGGTGCCCAGGTACGCGGGGAAACAATTTTTCCCCCGAAAAATCGCTTTCTTTACACTTTTTTCGGTAACCAAAGAGTCTTTTTTAGTTTATCCATCGTAATTTCCCTTTTTATCATAAATTTAACAAGAGAAGGGAGGTGATTTTTCCATAAGCCTTTCCCCTACCCTCATATAACCAGATATTTTTGTTAAGACGATATTTTTTTTAGTTTCTGTGTTTTATTATTCGCCTTAGGTCATAATAATTAATTGTTAGGTAAATAAATAATAAAAATATATTTTTGTCTGCTGCGCCATGGCCGAGAAACTTTTTAGACAATCAACACCCCCTCCAAGACAACGTTTATTTATGACATTCAACACCACCTCCAAGACAAACGTTATTTATGACATGTCAACACCACCTCCAAGACAACGTTATTTTATGACATGCCCCAACACCAACCTCCAAGACAACGTTATTTATACATGTCAACACCACCTCCAAACAACGTTATTTATGACATGTCCAACACCACCTCCAAGACAACGTTTTTTATGACATGTCAACACCACCTCCAAGACAACGTTATTTATGACATGTCAACACCACCTCCAAGACAACGTTATTTATGACATGTCAACACCACCTCCAAGACAACGTTATTTATGACATGTCAACACCACCTCCAAGACACGTTATTTATGACATGTCAACACCACCTCCAAGACAACGTTATTTATGACATGTCAACACCACCCCCAAAGACAACGTTATTTATGACATTCAACACCACCTCCAAGACAACGTTATTTTAGACATGTCAACACCACCTCCAAGACAACTTTATTTATGACATGTCAACACCCCCTCCAAGACAACGTTATTTATGACATTGTCAACACCACCTCCAAGACAACGTTATTTATGACATGTCAACACCACCTCCAAGACAACGTTATTTATGACATTCAACACCACCTCCAAGACAACGTATTTTATGACATGTCAACACCACCTCCAAGACAACGTTATTTATGACATGTCAACCCCACCTCCCAAGACAACGTTTTTTGACATGTCAACACCACCTCCAAGACAACGTTATTTATGACATTCCAACACCACCCCAAACAACGTTATTTATGACATTTCAACACCACCTCCAAGACAACGTTATTTATGACATGTCAACACCACCTCCAAAAAACGTTATTTATGACATGTCAACACCACCTCCAAGACAACGTTATTTATACATGTCAACACCACCTCCAAGACAACGTTTTTTATGACATGTCAACACCACCTCCAAGACAACGTTATTTATGACATGTCAACACCACCTCCAAGACAACTTTTATTTATGACATGTCAACACCACCTCCAAGACAACGTTATTTATGACATGTCAACACCACCTCCCAGAGGCGGCTGCTAAATTGGTCGACACAGAACGTAGCTCCGCCCACTCTGCTGGATTCTCGAATGCTGAATTTTCATAATAGAAGGAAAAATACATGAAATTTAAAAAAAAAAACGGAAAAAATGTTGGTGGCATGTCAGCGGGCATGGCAGGGCAGGCGCTGCCCCCGTCTATGTTATATATGACTATAATTCCTTATACACACATCACATAATGATGATAATTATGTCAGGGGGTTGCCAGATACTTATTATTTCATAAAAATAATTCATTTTTCATATTTATTCGCTTTTTGTTCCACTTCCCGTGACGCAGATGACGTCACTCTGACGCTGATAAACGTCACTGTACGCTCTGCGGTCACCCGGGGCACACGGGTTCGAGTCCCGGCGGGTCCAAACATATCGACGTGATTTTCCCTTTCACACTGTGGGCTGTTCACCTAGCAGTAAGTAGGTACCTGGGTGTTTTTTGGGTGGGGTGGCATCCTGGGGGTTAGTGGTGGTGTGGGTGGCATCCTGGGGGTTAGTGGTGGGTGTGGGTGGCATCCTGGTGTTAGGGGGGTGTGGGGGGCATCCTGGGTGTTAGTGGTGGTTGGGGGACATCGGGTGTTAGTGGTGGGGTGGGTGCATCGCGGGTGTTAGTGGTGTGTTGGGGGGCATCCTGGGTTTAGTGGTGGTGTGGGTGGCATCCTGGGTGTTAGTGGTGGTGTGGGTGGCATCCTGGGTGTTAGTGGGGGGTGTGGGTGGCATCCTGGGTGTTAGTGGTGGTTGGGTGGCATCCTGGGTGTTAGTGGACGGTGGTGGGTGGGAACCTGGGTGTTATGGGCTGGTGTGGTGGCATCCCGGGTGTTAGGACTGGTGGGTGGGATCCTGGTGTTAGTGGACGGTGTGGTGCAAACCTGGTTTAGTGACTGTGTGGTGGCATCCTGATTTATGGTGTTGGGTGCACCTGGTGTTAGTGGGCTGGTTGGTGGCATCCCCTGGTGTTTGGGTGGTGGGGTGGCATCTTGGGTTAATGGGCTGGTGTGGGGGCATCCTGGGTTAGTGGTGGTGTGGTGGCACCGGGTGTTAGTGGACTGTGTGGGGGCATCCTGAGTGTTAGTGTGGTGTGGGGCATCCGGTTTAGTGGACTGTGTGGGTGGCATCCTGGTGTTATGTGGTTGGGTGGCATCCTGGGTATTAGTGGTGGTGGGGTGGCACCTGGGTGTTATGGGTGGTGTGGGTGGCATCCTGGTGTTATGGGCTGGTGTGGTGGCAAACCCCGGGTGTTAGTGGGGGGTGGCATCCTGGGGGTTAGTTGGCTGGGTGCATCCTGGTTAGGGGGTGTGTGGCATCCTGGGGTTTGACGGGGGGGCCCTAGTGTTATGTGTGTGGTGGCATCCTGGTGTTATGACTGGTGTGGTGGCATCCTGGTGTTATGTGTGTGGTGCATCCTGGGTGTTAGTGGGTGTGGTGGCATCCTGGGTGTTAGGTGGTGTGGGGGCTCCTGGGGTAGTGGGCTGGTGGGGTGGCATCCTGGGTGTTTGTGGTGGTGTGGGGTGGCATCCTGGGTTTAGTGGTGGTGTGGGTGGGATCCTGGGTGTTATGGGGTGTGGGTGGCATCCTGGGGTTAGTGGGGTGTGGGTGGCATCCTGGGTGTTAGTGGTGGTGTGGGTGGCATCCTGGGTGTTAGTGGTGGTGTGGGTGGCATCCTGGGTGTTAGTGGACTGTTTTGGGGGCATCCTGGGTGTTAGTGGGGCTGGTGTGTGGCATCCTGGGTGTTAGTGGACTGGTTGGGGTCAAACCTGGTGTTAGTGGACTGGTGTGGGTCACCATCTGGGTGTTAGTGAACTGGTTTGGGTGGCATCCAACACCTGTACAGTGTTTGCAACACCTGTGACAGTAAAATAACACCTGTGACAGTGTATACAACACTGTGACAGTGTATACAACACCTGGAAAAGTATATACAACACCTGTAGTAATACAACACCTGTGACAGTAATATAACACCTGTGACAGTAATGTAACTCCTGTGACAGTAATATAACTCCTGTGACAGTATAAAACAACACCTGTGCAGTAATATAAACCGTGACGATATAAACCCTGTGAAGTATATACAACACCTTGCAGTAAATAAACACCTGTGAAGATATCAACACCTGTGACAGTATATACAACACCTGTGGGCGTAATATACCCTGTGACAGTAAAAACACCTGGGACAGTATGTACTCTGTGACCCGTAATTTTAACACCTGTGAAGTAATACAACACCTGTAAAAGTAATATCACCTGTGACAGTAGTATATATAACACCTGTGATAACACCAGTTACCACAGCAAACAACTGCTAGCACCACCACATAACACCTGTACCAGGTATACAATACTGACATGAAAGTTAAAACACGTTGCAACATCTGGGGTAGCTTTTTTGTAGACGTGTCGACACCCACTAACTTGATCAATATTGTAGACGTGTCGACACCCACTGACTTGATCAATAGGGTAGACGTGTCGACACCCACTAACTTGATCAATAGACGCTGCCTGACAATGGAAAGGTGCGGTAGTGCTCTGCACCCCTCTGCTGTGTGTAGGCGAGCGCCCTTGTCAGTTACCTGGCTGCAGTGGTGTGAAGTGGTGCTGTAAACACCTCGGCAAACCCAACTTAGGTGCACTGTGATCGCAAGATGGCGGTTTAGTCAGAGACAAAGGGATAAATACTGTAGGCATCGAGCTACTTAAAGGAACGATAACGACCATTCTGCGCAAGTCTTATTGCCAAAGATCATACGGGAGACTTAGGAGTACAAGATTGTGACTGTATGGTGTAGTTTGAAGGGGAGGACAACCGAATTTTCGTCAAACTGCTAACTGCAACGGTTTATGAATCGTTAATCACCAGGTTTCAGGACGGAGTCTTAACGTCACACCAGCTGTCACTGTAAGAATGATAGAGTTTTCACATTTATATACGTGGATCAAGTTACGCAACGTTCCCCTTTAAAGGCGGACGAGGCAGATATAAGGAAAGTTTTTGAGAAGTAGGGACGGTGCATTAATGCTCAACATGGTACGTGGGCGGCAGGAGCCTATGCGGGTTTTCCAGAGGGTTCTTTCAACCTCAAAATGACTTTGAGCACCAAATACCATCCTATGTGTACCTACAAGATTTCAGGACGCAGGTAAGGTAATGTTACCCAGGACAACGACGTACGTCCCCGCCTATGTGGTGATATGATCACATAGCGGCGACCTGTGACAAGCGCAGACATGTGCCTGGACCTGTGGGGGATGTCGCAGCCCCTGCTTCAAAGGTGGCAGTGAGGAACAAACATGGGATGGAGGGCGTGGTGTTTTGTGGGAGCGAGATAGTGGATGGGCACACAGGACTGGTGGTGAGTTGGAGTCCCGCCCCCAAGCTCTGATCAGGTGTCGTCTCCGTGGATAAGGGGGAGCAGCAAGTACAAGAGAAGGTTCATGAGATTGAGGGGAATTTTGGTGGAGGGTGTTGAAGACGTTGTCACCACCAGAGGGGGATGTTACATCTGAGCGTGATTTTCATTGGAGAATCGTCGCTTCCAGAAAGTCTGAGACATGAAAATTTTGGGACGTGATGGTGGTTTGGAGTCATCAATTGACTCATTACACCATTCTCAGGGGGAGGTGAGGTTCATCGAGAGGTAACATCTGATCAAGATATGTGTAACATGACTGTCACGAGAAAGAGGGCGGCTACATCAATTCTGATGACGCCCCTTACGCCTGCACAAAGGCCTGGGAAAAAGACTGAGGTCAAGTGTGGAAGGTAAGTGGTGTAGGTGGTGGTAGCCATAAATAGGGGGCACCGGAAGAAAGGGGGGAGGGAAAGAGAGCACTCTGAAGGTTTTTGAACGAAAAACTCAAGCTCTGGAGTTGTAAAGAGTGATGAGAGGAAGCAGGGTGGAAACTATAATAGGCCTTAGGTGTATGTCTGTAAATGTTAATGGGTTATGTAGCGGTATGAAGAGAGATTGGTTTCGTAATTTTCTGAATAAATCTAGAGTGGATGTTGTGTTCCTGCAGAGCACAATTTAAAAGAGGGTAGGTGTTGGAGTGGCAGGATTTCGGGTAGTTACCCTGCCATTTTCCCCGTCTAAAAGGGTGGTGTGGGAATTTTAATAAGGGAGACGAGCCTTTTGGGTTTGCAAGAAGCGGGAGGAGGGGGAGGGAGGGTGTTGCGTGTGGATGGGTGGTGGATGGTAAGCGTGTGTCTTTTGTGAGTGTGTATGCGCCGGCAGAAAATAACATAAAGGTAAAGAATGATTTGTGTGTGAGATCTTGTGTTTTTCTTAAGTGCACTCCCAGAGGTGGCGATAGTTGGGGGGGAACGGAATAGTGTAATCAGGGGGGCTGATGTGGACCCAAGGGGAGCTGGATATATGTCTGTGGCTCTTAGGGATTTATTAAGGATGTTAGGTTACGTGATGCCTTTGGGGGAGCGGTGTGGAGACTGAATATACGTTTGTTAGGAGTGGTTATCTGCGAGACTAGATAAGTGTACCTTTCTCGGGGATGAAACGTGAAATCTTTCAGTACTGTTGGACTACAATGTCAGATCATAGGGCAGTGGTGGTGGAGGTTGGGTGGGGGACGCTCGCGGACATATATAAAGTTATTGGAAATTGAATATAAGTGTGTTAGGTGATTGAGGGGGGGTTGGAGGGGTTTTCAGTCCTATGGAGGGAGCTTAGTGTGGAAGAACAGGAGTGATAAACATTGTGACATGGGGGGATAGTGTCGCAAAGGAAAGGATTCGAAAGTTTTATGTGAGAGAAGGAAAACGTATTAATAATTTAAAATATGGACTGGCTAACTATTAGGGGATAGGTTAAGAGCTTGCTATGGGAGGGGGGTGGGTGGAATAATTTTCCTATGGATAAATAGCTGAAATAAAGGGAGGTTGGGTGTTGCAAAATGAAAGGTTTCAAGCTGTAAGGATGCAGGCAGGGGTGGAGGAAGTTTTTTGGGGCGACAAGCCGTCAGCGTGTGTTTTGGCGGCATCAAAGCAAAGGCAGGCGCTGACGGCTATACCATGTTTAGAGGTAACGAGATGGTTGGGAATTATAGAGTAGGGCAGGAGATACGAACCACGAAGGGGATATGTGCGTATGCGGAGCTTGGTACGAGAAATAACGGGAACAGTGGGGGGGTGGGTGACGGGCATTGGACAAGGTGTGTACGTATGTGACTGTAATTTAGGAAATAGTGATCGAAAGGCTTTAGGGGGGAAGATTACGGCAGAGGAAATAGAGAATGCTTTTAAGGGGAATGAGGGAAGGGAAAGCTCCCGGTATTGATGGTCTCCCGTAGAATTTTATTTACAACAGGGGCCCGTTGATAAAGGAATTTATAGTTAGGTTATTTAATAGAAATAAGGAGAAGGGTAATTTGGGGGGAAAAAGCAGGAAACAGCAGTAGTAGTGCTGGTCCCGAAGGTCAAGGGGCAGCCCACCCTTCGGAGTACCGAGCCATATCACTGATGTGTGGCAGACTATAAGGTGTTTGCAAAAATTTTAGGTAATAGGTTAAAATGTGTAGTGGAGAGGTGGTGTCAAAATCTCAGTTCGGGTTGCCGGAGGTCGATGATTGAAGGACATGGGATACTGAGAAGTTTTGTGGAAGCTAAGGGGGGGGGTGGGGGGGCGGCTTTGTTGGCTCTAGCCTGCAGGGAGCATATGATAGAGTGGAAAGGGGAGCTTTGGCAGGTTATACTTGGAGACAGGGTTTTGGGGGGGAAAAATAGTCGAATGGTTAAATACGTTGTACAAGGGGGCGAAAATGAGGATACAGATTAATGGGTGTATGGGGGGGGAAAAATTGCAATGGGAAGAGGCCTTAGACAAGGGATGCCCCATGTCCCAAATATTTTGCGTGTTTCCAGGCCCCCTTTTATAGAATGGTTGACCTTTAGCTTATGTACCCATGTGCGGGAAGTGGGGGGTGGAGGGCCTGGCCGGGTTAATTGGATATGTTGACGACACCACTGTTCTCTTTCGTGCAGGGATGTCAATGAGTGTGTTGGACGAGGGGGTGCAATTATTTGGAAGTGCCACGGGTATGCAGGTAAATAGTGCGAAGTCAAGTGCATGGGGTTGGTTCTTGGGTGGGGGGTGTGGGGGAGATTAATGTTTTTTAAAGAATGGGCGTGTCTTTAAAGATTGTGGTATTATTTATAGGGATGACTTTGGTTGCGGCGCGGGAGGAAAATTCGGATGGTTTATTGGAAAGGATCTGGGCGTCTAGGTGTTCTGAGACCCCAGCACCAACTCGATACAGCGATGATAGTCGTGAACATTTTATTGTATAGTAAGGTTTGGTATTTTGCAGCTGTGTTCCCAATTACAGGGACAGCGATTGCGGGGATACTAAGACGGGTGTACAAATTTTTATGGGTTCACGTGTAAATTGGTTACGGAGGGAGGTTGTAATGTTACCTGTAATCAGGGTGGGTTGGGTTGTTGGATTTGAGACGGAGGGCTAAATGTGTGTTCATTAAAGGGGAAGTGTTGCTGAGGGTGTGAACGCGGGGCGTTTGGGAAGGATACACGACAGGCGGGTACGTGGTATCGAGGAATGGAGTTGAGGAATGTAAATAGTTTTGAGGGCTGTTATGTTGGTTAGGAACTGAGAAAGGTTCGTATAAGGTTTGTGTAGGTTACTTGTAGTTTGGTGTGTTGTCCCAGTTGAGGGTTTTTTTTCCCCATGTATGCGTGGAAGAGTATTTGGTTTAGATTTTGTAAATTGAAGTTAAAACCTCGGGCGCGTGAGGTGAATTTTCGTTTTCTGCATGGGATCCCTTCCCTGGTGAGATATTACGAAACAGACAGGTTTAGAGGTGGGGGGTGTGGTAACTGTGGAGGGGGTGAGACAGCGTTCCATGTAGTTTACTTTTGTGAAGGGCTAAGGAGGTTAGGTGCTGGTTAAGTAGTTGGTTCAGAGGGTGGGGGGCCGTGGGGGACGGTTTTGCGTGCTCTAAGTCTAGATATGGGTGGGTTAGACGAGGGTGTCATAAGAGCTTTAGATTATATCATGGGAGATTATATATATATGTCGTGGGTGATGAGGGGGAGAGGGATAGTGAGGAGAGAAGAAAGGTTCTTGCGGCAACGTTCTATAGTACGATTGTCGTAACAGAGAGTTGTATGGGAGGAGGTGGGATCAGGCTTTCTCAGAGGGGTAAGAATGCTAACGTTAGGGATTCTCGTAAATCTGTGATTGGATATGAGTGAATGAAGGGTTTTCATAGGTTGGAGGGAGTCAGGGGGCAACAGCGGGCTCGCCCCCTGGGGGGGGGGGTGTCGTGAGAGTGTTGTGAATGTGGGTTTGGAATGGTTTCCGGTTTTCATTGGCTTTATGGCATCCAAGTGTGGGGTGTAGAGCTCAAGGTCTCGTTATGGTAGATATAACACTTTTCAGAAGTAGGTATAATATAGTAGATTTTTTTTTTTATAATTATGATGTTATCAGTCTGGGATAACATGATTCTTGAGAAATAAGTTATTTGCGACATGCAGTGTTTTTAGTTTGTATTTAATGTTACGTGCTGGGTTTTTTGCACGATGAGAGATACTATATCCTGTTTTTGCATTTTGCATACAGTGCATATGAATTTAAAGTGATTTTGTGAAAATTTTTGTGTACGGTGTGGTGTGTGTGGATTTTGGGTGTGGGTGTGTGGGTTTTGTATGTGTATATATATAAAAAATATATCTCTTTCTATTTTATTGAGCCTTTTGTCATGGGTCAGACGTTATGTCATACTTTATATACCATGATTGATTTTTTTTTAAAGTTTATAATTAAGGTCTGTACCCTGATACCGGTTTGGTTTTTCATGCAAGTTTTTGATGTTTAAGTTTTAGTCTTATGGTATACAGACATATCTAGACAGTTTAGTGACGTAGTCCATTTGTCTGAAAGTTTTATATGGGTGTAATGTAACAGTATAGAGCTTTTTATTGTGTTCTAAGCTGTATTCTTTTCTGTTATTTGTAAGTTGGGATACGTTTTAGCTGTATTGTTAGGGATAAGTATGTAGATTATCTAGTCAGATTATTTATGTTAGGTTTTGGTTTTTGATTAATGTGAAGGATGGGATTTAACTGATATAACTTCTTTGTATATTGTATGTTCAAGTGTATTGAACCTTTGTCAGATGTCATTTATATGTACAATTTATATATATGCAAGGTTTTGTATATATGTCAATTCATGACCATGTGACATGTAATTTTGTTTTTAGTTATGTTCTTGATATAAGTTTTTGTTGTAATATCTTGCGAGCATGTAAGTACAATCCGTTTGTCAGTTCATTTGATTAGGTTCTATACTGTTTCTTTATTTTTATGTTAAACTGTATGGGTCTTAAATAAAATATAAAAAAAAAAAAAAACTTGATCAATATTGTAGACGTGTCGACACCCACTGACTTGATCAATATTGTAGACGTGTCGACACCCACTGACTTGATCAATATTGTAGACGTGTCGACACCCACTGACTTGATCAATATTGTAGACGTGTCGACACCCACTGACTTGATCAATATTGTAGACGTGTCGACACCCACTAACTTGATCAATATTGTAGACGTGTCGACACCCACTAACTTGATCAATATTGTAGACGTGTCGACACCCACTAACTTGATCAATATTGTAGACGTGTCGACACCACTAACTTGATCAATATTGTAGGACGGTCGACCCCACTAACTTGAATCAAAATTGTAAGACGTGTCGAACCCACTAACTTGATTCAATATTTTAGACGTGTCGACACCCACAAATGATCAATATTGTAGACGGTCGACACCCACTAACTTGATCAATATTGTTGGACTGTCGACAACCCACTAACTTGATCAATATTGTAGACGTGTCGACACCCACTAACTTGTCAATATTGTAGAGTGTCGAACACCCACTAACTTGAATCAATATTGTGACGTGTCGACACCCACTAACTTTATCAAATATTGTAGACGTGTCGACATCCAAATAACTTGATCAATATTGTGACGTGTCAAACCCACTAACTTATCTATATTTAGACGTGTGACACCCACTGACTGATCAATATTGTTTGACGTGTCGAAAACCCACTAACTTGATCAAAATTGTGACGTGTCGACACCACTAACTTGATCAATATTGTAGACGTGTCGACACCCACTAACTTGTCAATTTTGTAGACGTTGGAAACCCACTGCTTGGGTCAATATTGTAGCGTGTCGAACCCACTAACTGATCAATATTGTAGACGGGCGACACCACTAAATTGATCAATATTGTGACGTGTCGACACCCACTAACTTGATTAATATTGTAGACGTATGACACCACTAACTTGATCAATATTGTAGACGTTGTCGACACCCACTAACTTATTATATTGTAAAGTGTCGACACCCAAGACTTGATCAATATTGTAGACGGTCGACACCACTAACTTGATCAATAATTTTAGACGTGTCGACACCCACTAACTTGATCAATATTGTAGACGTGTCGCACCCACTAATCTTGACAATATTGTAGACGTGTCGACACCCACTTTAAATTGATCAATATGTAGACGTGTCGACACCCACTAACTTGATCAATATTGTAGACGTGTCGACATCCACTAACTTGATCAATATAAGATTCCAGGTCAAGTTTAACATAACAGTTGTCATTTATAAACAGTAGTTATATAGATTTAAAATATTACCGTCAAAATAAAAAGATATAACAAATGTTAATTTTATTATAACTAAAATATTAAGTATATTATAACCCCGTAAGGGTTAAATTTAAAAAAAAAATGGTTTTATGGTTTTTTCTGAAGCTTCTGTGACCAGGAAATTTAATAAAATTTTAAATTTTTGCGAAAAAAAATTTTTGAATATTCTATGCAAATGTGCTCAAAAGTTTTAAATAAATTTAAAATTTATTAAGCTTCGTAAATAGTAAAATACGCTTTAATTTTTTTAAAAAATAAATATTAGATATATTAAACATTAGTGAATAAATAAAGTTAAATATTACATTAGTAATAGATTTAAAATAGTTAGCCAGAAAAAATCGATTTTTATATGCACTAAGTGCCTCTCATGTATATATACTGTCTCTGTGTATATATACTGTCTCAGTGTATATATACTGTCTCAGTGTATATATACTGTCTCTGTGTATATATATACCTGTATATCTCTCATTGTACATACACTGTGTAATCTCTCAATGTATATATACACTGTGTATCTCTGTGATATATACACTATGTATCTCTCAGTGTATAATACACTGTGCATCTCTTAATGTATATATATACACTGTGCATCTCTTAATGTATATATATACACTGTGTATCTCTCAGTGTATATATACACTGTGTATCTCTCAGTGTATATATACACTGTGTATCTCTCAGTGTATATATACACTGTGTATCTCTCAGTGTATATATACACTGTGTATCTCTCAGTGTATATATATACACTGTGTATCTCTCAGTGTATATATACACTGTGTATCTCTCAGTGTATATATACACTGTGTATCTCTCAGTTTTATATATACACTGTGTACTCTCAGTGTATATATATACACTGTATATCTCTCAGTGTATATACACTGTGTATCTCTCAGTGTATATACACTGTGTATCTCTCAGTGTATATACACTGTGTATCTCTCAGTGTATAAAATATACACTGTTATATCTCTCAATGTATATACACTGTGTTTTCTCTCAGTGTATATATACACTGTGTATCTCTCAGTGTATATATACACTGTGTATCTCTCAGTGTATATATACACTGTGTATCTCTCAGTGTATATATATACACTGTGTATCTCTCAGTGTTATAATACACTGTGTATCTCTCAGTGTATATATACACTGTGTATCTCTCAGTGTATATATACACTGTGTAATCTCTCAGTGTATATTATACACTGTATATCTCTCAATGTATATACACTGTGTATATCTCAGTGTATATATACACTGTGTATCTCTGTGTATATATACATTGTGTGTATCTCAGTGTATAAAATACACTGTGCATCTCTTAATGTATATATATACACTGTGTATCTCTCAGTGTACATATACACTGTGTATCTCTCAGTGTATATATACATTGGTGTATCTCAGTGTATATATACACTGTGTATCTCTCAGTGTATATACACTGTGTATCTCTCAGTGTATATACACTGTGTATCTCTCAGTGTATATACACTGTGTATCTCTCAGTGTATATACACTGTGTATCTCTCAGTGTATATACACTGTGTATCTCTGTGTACATATACACTGTGTATCTCAGTGTACATATACACTGTGTATCTCTCAGTGTACATATACACTGTGTATCTCTGTGTACATATACACTGTGTATCTCTGTGTACATATACACTGTGTATCTCAGTGTACATATACACTGTGTATCTCTCAGTGTACATATACACTGTGTATCTCTCAGTGTATATATACACTGTGTATCTCTGTGTATATATACACTGTGTATCAGTGTATATACACTGAGAGATACTCAGTGTATATATACACTGTATCAGTGTATATACTGTGATAAATTTTGTGTAGTTCAGAGGTATAATAAATAAACATGTGAGACACAAGTGAACAACTCTGGAACATCTGACACTGAGAGTTGTACCTCGGAGGTAAGTGTGACTTGAGTAACATTGGGTCACAACACTGTCCCTCCAGTGGGTCACAACACTGTCCCCTCCAGTGTGTCACAACACTGTCCCTCCAGTGGGTCACAACACTGTCCCTTCAGTGGGTCACAACACTGTCCCTTCAGTGGGTCACAACACTGTCCCTCCAGTGGGTCACAACACTGTCCCCTCCAGTGGGTCACAACACTGTCCCTCCAGTGGATCACAACACTGTCCCTCCAGTGGATCACAACACTGTCCCTCCAGTGGGTCACAACACTGTCCCTCCAGCGGGTCACAACACTGTCCCTCCAGTGGGTCACAACACTGTCCCTCCAGTGGGTCACAACACTGTCCCTCCAGTGGGTCACAACACTGTCCCTCCAGTGGGTCACAACACTGTCCCTCCAGTGTCACAACACTGTCCCTCCAGTGGGTCACAACACTGTCCCTCCAGTAGGTCACAACATTGTCCCTCCAGTGGGTCACAACACTGTCCCTTCAGTGGGTCACAACATTGTCCCTCCAGTGGGTCACAACATTGTCCCTCCGGTGGGTCACAACACTGTCCCTCCGGTGGGTCACAACACTGTCCCTCCAGTGGGTCACAACACTGTCCCTCCAGTGGGTCACAACACTGTCCCTCCGGTGGATCACAACACTGTCCCTCCGGTGGGTCACAACACTGTCCCTCCGGTGGGTCACAACACTGTCCCTCCGGTGGGTCACAGCACTGTCCCTCCAGTGGGTCACAATATTGTTCCTCCAGTGGGTCAATATTGTCCCTCCAGTGGGTCACAACACTGTCCCTCCAGTGGGTCACAGCACTGTCCCTCCAGTGGGTCACAACACTGTCCCTCCGGTGGGTCACAACACTGTCCCTCCAGTGGGTCACAACACTGTCCCTCCAGTGGGTCACAACAGTCCCTCCAGTGGGTCACAACACTGTCCATCCAGTGGGTCACAGCACTGTCCCTCCAGTGGGTCACAATATTGTTCCTCCAGTGGGTCACAACACTGTCCCTCCAGTGGGTCACAACACTGTCCCTCCAGTGGGTCACAATATTGTCCCTCCAGTGGGTCATAACACTGTCCCTCCAGTGGGTCACAACACTGTCCCTCCAGTGGGTCACAACACTGTCCCTCCAGTGACCATCTAGTGTACCTAGCCGACAGGGACCTGTAGACGTTGTCATCGGTCGTCCCCGGACACACACTCAGAAGCCGTCCAGCCGCCGTGGAGAGAAGACGTCGTCGTTCCTGTTCTTCGGTTATCCTGAGTAATTCTCGAGCAGAGCAACTCGGAACACTTTTACTCGAGATTTTTCTTGAGTTATCCTGATGTGGAAAATACTGCATATATTTTCCGGAAATACGGTAATTTATAGGTAAATAGATGCCCTATATCGTATTTTTAAAAGAAGTATGTTATCGAAAAAAAGAAGACTCGCCATCTTGGTTTTGAATTTTGTACAAACGTTGGTGTAATGGGAAGAGTTTTTCGTGCTCTAGAAGTTAAAATTGTGTTGACACCTCTCAAATAGGAGGCGAAATTGTTGGATGTGCATTCCTGCATAACTTGAGATATCAGACGACTGGACAAGACAGCTCCAGGAACCTCAGATAAGCTCTCTAGATTTGTGTGTAATTCTGGCCAGCATAATTTTCATAAATTTAGTTAGGTTTTCTGAGTATGATACACATTAATCTCCAGTCAAATTGGTAAGTGATATTAAGATATATTTTCCTTCTGTTATGTAATTGTGTATATATATAACCATTTATTATTTTTAATATACAGTCCACAAATTTATATATTTACCAGTATTCCTGGTGATGTATATTTCATTTAATTAATAGGTCCAGAGCAACTTGTGGTTATGACAGTGGTAGGTATCGAAGGGGGACATTTTTGTGGCCTAGGTGTCCCAAATTCCTACTTGTCTATGTAACATTGATAGATAATAATTATCTTTGTTATCATTTACTGTTATGTACATAATTAGTTACAGATAAATGCAATTTTCCACATTTAATTTGCCCGTTGGTCCTTCTTGAACCGGAGGTAATTAGTGAAGTCATTAGTTAATTACTTAATTATATGTGAAATGACAGAAGGAGGTGGATGTTAAGTTCACAAATTTACTTAATGTGTTGTGGATTATAATTATTACAATATTAATTTTGATAAGTCAAGTCTGGCTAAGTTTATATTAATTTGTATAATATTAATTTGATAAGACAATTCTGGCCAAGATTTATATCAGTGAATGTGTACTTGATAAGACAAGTGTGGATAAAGATTATAATGTGTATAATATTAATTTTGCTATGCCAAATTCTGGCAAGGATTTATATTAATTTGTGTAATAATTTTGATAAGCCAAATCTGGCTAAAGGTTTGTACTCGTGTACATTTAAAATTTATATTACAATCTTTTATATGTAATTGCTAAGCTCAAGTAGCTAGGATTTATTCAAAGGTAAGTTGTATCAGTGTTGTAAGTTGTATCAGTGTTGTGAGTTGTATCAGTGTTGTGAGTTGTATCAGTGTTGTGAGTTGTATCAGTGTTGTGAGTTGTATCAGTGTTGTGAGTTGTATCAGTGTTGTGAGTTGTATCAGTGTTGTGAGTTGTATCAGTGTTTGTGAGTTGTATCAGTGTTGTGAGTTGTATCATGTTGTGAGTTGTATCAGTGTTTGTTTATCAGTTGTGAGTTGTATCAGTGTTGTGAGTTGTATCAGTGTTGTGAGTTGTATCAGTGTTGTTGAGTTGTATCAGTGTTGTAGTTTATCATGTTTTAAGTTTATCAGTGTTGTAATTGTATCAGTGTTGTAGTTGTATCAGTGTTGTAAGTTGTATCAGTTTTTTTGTTAAGTTGTATGTATCAGTGTTGTGAGTTGTATCATGTTGTGATTGTATCATTTATGAT
>NC_069438.1:15233301-15307830 GCF_026875155.1 Cherax quadricarinatus
TACCATATATCCCCTTTTTTACTAAATACGGGAAAATTTTAAAATTTGGGGGGGTTGGTTTTTTGTTTATTTATATACCGGATAAAAGTTATGGGGGGATTTTGGTTTTTTTAATTTTCATCCTTCAAATTTTATAATTTTTTGTATACTATACATACCACCACCTCTTTTTCCTATATATACCGCCCTGCCCCACCCTGTTAGCGTTTTTTTTTTTTTTTTTTTTTTTTTTTTTTTTTTTGACAGCCCGATCAACAGTTGCTCTACACCGCAAGAAGCCTCTCTTCGACCCCGTGGGGGTGTGTTTTATATTTACAAACGTGTTACCCTTTTACAATGCGTCAAAATCGTGTGAAAATAAACCTGTGAATGGTAAAGAAATGACCCTCGAAGTTAGCTCAGTTACCGTCGTTTAGGACCTGCCTGAGGTCAAATTTACGGCAATCACCTCTGAAAGACTCCTTCTTTGTCGTCTCACAGATGACAGGGAAAGCACTAAAACTAAGGACGCTCTTCAATCAGGACCCTAAAACACACAATTACTTTTCCCCCCGTCCCATTCTTGAAGTCGAAACTTTGGGTTTTTGTGAAAAGACTTGAAAATATCGTCACCCCTCTCTACTGAAGCATGAAACATCTATTGAGGAACAAAAACGTGGCCTCGGTAGACAGCTTTCCCCAAGACCCCAAGCCACATCAATGCTAAAGATTACATTCTCAGCACCCCAGGGGCTCCCCAACTCTCTTGACGGCTGGCCATCTCATTTACCACATTCCCCCAAGTCATATAAAACAAGAATTTCACATACATCTCCACTGCGGACCTGCTACTCCTATAATCACCCCACCAAGGGAAACCCCCATCAAAAATAAGAAGTTTTTTTAAAAAAGGGGGAATGATGGACACGTTTTCAGTCCTGCCCCATTACTCAACCCCAACATGTTTTTAACTGCAAGGGTAATCATCATACCCTTTGCAGCTAAGTGCCCCCTCGGGGAAAAAAATCATTTTAAAGAAAACAAAAGTTCTGAAGAGACCCCCAAATTCACCGAATATGCTGCAAAAACCAAACCAAAAACGACGCCTCGCTCTCACCTAATCTACGGCCATCGCCCCCCCAACCCCCTCTCTCCACCCCCCGAGGTGCCCCTTCCAAAGGTGTGTACTCCCATGGTTTTGACACCTTGCAAAGCAGCAACCCCCGGGCACTTTCAACACCATATTAAAAAACTATTCCCGTCTAAAAAAACAGCCTCCCCTTCAATTTTTCCGGAATCCACCCTTCAGAAAACATCCTCAAAATCCCTTCCAACGTCGAACTTTACTGCCCTACAGACCTGTCTCCTGCCCAAGCAACTGCCGTAAAAATTTAAACCTTCCCCCGCTGACAACGTTTTATCAAGTTCCTCAAACCCCGCCCCCCCACCTCTCCCAGCCCGCTGTTAAAACCATTACACCCACAGCTGTCCTGTCGAATCAGTACCGCTACCACCCTTGTAGATTCCCCAGTGAATCCCCTCCAGAAGAGGAAGATAAAGACACTCCAGTAAACCCCCATGGGAAAAACCCTTTCCTTTTACATTCTCCCTTTAAAACTGACACCATGACCTGTACGAACTCACAAAAGCCCGGGCTGGAACTTTAAGTTTCTGTGAAAACCGCTTAAAATTCACACTCACCCAAGTTCTTGAGTTCATCCCTCTACGTTTTACCTTCAGAACAAGGCTAAACTAACCACCTACTAAAGCAGCTTCAAAAAAAATTTTTAAAATGGGTCCATTGCTAACCTCCCCCTCAGTTACTCCTATAACTCCCATATGTGTTTTTACCCCCTGTGTGACCCAGCCTGCTGCCCGCTACTCAGATCAAGACTTCAACTACCCCAAGTTAAAGCAACAGTCCCTGCTATTCCCCGTTCTCAAGTCTGCCGCCACGACACGCCTTAGCAGCTGGGTTAAAGCCTGCTCTATTTCTCTGACTAAGAAAAACTCTCTCCAGAGCAGTAATCTTCATCGTCCCGTCTCCCGCTCATGCCGCCATTGGATCTTAACCTAAACTGTTTGCTTGCCTTGCTTACCTCTGTTAGTGTGACTTGTCAATGTCCAAGTCGGACCCGAAACGATCGTCGTAACGCTTCTCTCTTTTAGTGCGAGGTCTATTAGTGTATTGTTTCGCGAGTCACGGAATTGGTGCCTTTTTGTTATTCATTTCTGTGCATCTTCGACTGAATTCCCCTATTTTCTGGGTTCTGCTTAGTCTTCCATATATATCCCATGGCTTCTAGCAGATATTAACGTAGTTCACATATTTACTGCGAGATGATCAGTGCGCAGCAGGCGCAAGTACACGTGTTTTAAGAATCTAATTATCTCAAATAAACTAATTTATATCTACTTACTAACTAAATAACTGTAGCGATAGGTTAAGTTAAATTTGTATCACACGGCGCAGGAAGATTGTGGGCGTAATGTCACACACACACAACCCTACACATAGTGCGGTAGATAATCTTATGACGTACCATATTACAAGTCCCACTAAGACACACGAGGTGAGGGAGCGCAGTAACATATGAACCACAACTAGACGCATCCGCTCATGTAGAAACGACAACTACCCACAATTATACACTATTAGAGCGGTTTGTGGAGCGTCAATGTCGCTTTAATCTTAAGCGTTACAGCTTAGGCGATGAACGTTATAAATGGTGAACACTGCGACCAGATCTGTGTACTCAATGAATCTCGGTGAACGGGTGTTGATATGAACACCCAGGACTGTTCCAAGGACAATGTTTGCCATGGTTTCAAACACCCACCCCGTTCACGGTCTGTTTACAGTCATGGTACTAACTGATATTAGTAAAGGTTACTCAGGAAGTACCACACACAGTTACAGAGATTTATCATACATAACAGCATGTGAGTAGAGCCTAAGATTACACAAAAAAGTCAGTGAACATATTTCCAATATCCACTGCTGTTCGAAAGTTTGAGTGTAACGTCATGAGCTCCGGCTGTCTTGGTGCGTCCTGTATGTTTACGTTATAACAACTAAAAGACATTTTGGATCTAGATAAATTAGACACTTGCAACACTTGGTAACGTATTGCAGTAGCGTTCCGCCCACAACACTGTGACTCATCAGATCACAGTCACAACATTAGAATATTTAAAGACTGCTAGGTCTGATTAATTGACTCCAGGCTGGAGGTACCAATTATATCTGACTCTGTCTAGGCGGCCATCTCTGGCCAAACTAGAGGTTGCAGCATTGAAGAAACATGATACAACTATACGAGTCAACACATGGAATCTTTATGAAGAAAGCGTTTCGGCCACACAGTGGCTCATCAGTGCCAAACAAAGTAGAAATGGGTAAGCAGAAGAAGATTTTGAGTAATCTAGTTCTCCCTAACCTATGAAACGATGTGTTCAACTTGACGGTCTTTCTAAACCATTCATCACACAGTCTGTTATATAGTTAAGCCTATCCGGCCTGGCAGTACCACTGGGTACGGTCATACAAACCACACTGGGGACTGCAGACCTGCCTAGAAGGTTTACAAAAAGCAGAATGGACCAGACCACGTTACGGTATACATCTATCTGCGGTAGCAGAAACATTCACCTGACCACCTTCCGGTGTATATCTACTGGTCTTAGGAGGTCTTACAAGGAGGGTCGAAATGCCTTGGTCGGCTGAGTATAACTGGTCAAAGATCATCTTGATTGCTGTGAAGGAAGCAATGGGAATCCTTTTTACGATTTGTAAACTCGACTGTTCTGCCGTGTAATTTCTCGTATAAAAAGTGTCGACATTCATGGTGGGTTCTGGTCAGGAGTCGCATAAACGAAGTTACATCTTTCAGCAATTTCTACCAAGATTTACAATACTACTCTTGTTTCCTCCCAACACCTGCTCAGCATAAGTACTCGCCTCCAACACGGAAGCATGATTAACTCCTGACAACACTTTAACGACACCTGACCAATCAAGAAGCTAGCCTCGCCTTAACCCACGCCTCCAGCTCTTCTGCCAGCCGCCAATCAACACCAAGAATGCAGAGATGCAGATCTAGCGTGCCAGCCTGGACTACTAGCGTGTTCGTCCTGTTTTTTACTGCTGCCTGTTTTCCGAGTCCTGCTTCCAAGTGCTTAGCTGTTTGTTCTATTCTCTGACTCTTCTCTCTCGTACTCAAGACATTCCTCTCCACCGACTATTCTTATAGCTGTCCCCACTTGCCCTCGCACCTAGTGGGTCCTTACCTGTGATCCTCCTGTTCTGTCTGTTAGACGCAGTACAGAACCGACCACCGAAGACGTTATACCATCTACTGTAGTAGAAAGTATAGTCGACTTGACCCACCGTTAAGGTATACAATCTACTATTCTTAGAACAGTATTCCCAGCGCCACCTGACCGGTATACATCTACTGCTCTTCAGAAGCAGTAATTACACGCCAGACCACCTTTACGGTATACAACACATGCAGTCTAAAGCAGTACACTCATACCCCTCACGGTATAACATTCTACTGACTTAGAACACAGTATTCACCTGACCCACCTACGGTATACACACTACTGAACTTACAAGCATTATATCACCAGACCACCTTACGGATACATCTACTGATTCTTAGAACAGTATTTCACCAGATTACCCACACCATACGGTATACAACTATTGGGTCTTAGAAGCAGTCTTTCACCAAGACCACCTTACGGTATACACTACGATCTTAGAAGGCAGTATTCACCAACCACCTTAACTATACATCTACTGATCTAGAAGCAGTACATTCACCAGACCCCTTACGGTATACATCTACTGATCTTAGAAGGCAAGTCATTCACCACACCTCACCTTACGGTATACATCTATACTGGTCCTTGTAGAAGCGAGTATTCACCAGGCACCACCTTACGTGCTACATCTACTGGACTAAGAAGCATATTCCGCCAGTCCACCTTACGGTATAACATCTACTGATCTTAGCAAGCAGTATTCACCCAACCACCGTTACGGTATCACATTCTAATGGCCTAGAAGGCCAGTATTCAAACCACCTACGGTAAAACATCTACTGGTCTTAACGCATATTCACCTGACCACCTTAACGGTATACAGAGGAAACACTATCACAAGTCCTCTCTTTGGTACATATTCTCTAACTTTACTGAGTAAATGGAGAACGTAGTCTACAAGTCTACGGGTGACGCTGTTGTGAATTTGACACTGGAGAAGATAGGTCGTAGTGTGACACTGAGGAAGATAGGTCGTAGTGTGACACTAGAGATAGGGTCGTAGTGTGACACTGCGAGGAAGATAGGTTCCGTAGTGTGACACATGGAAGATAGGTCGTAGTGTGACACTGGAGGAAGATAGGGACGTAGTGGACACTGGAAGGAAGATAGGGTCGTAGTGTGACACTGAGGAGGAAGATAAGGGTCTAGTGTGACATGAGGAAGATAGTGGTCGTAGGTGACACTGTAGGAAGATAGGGTCGTAGATTGACACTGGAGGAAGATAGGGTCGTAAGTGTAACACTGAGGAAGATAGGGAGCGTAGTGTGAACACATGGAGGAAGATAGGGGTCGTAAGTTGTAACACGGAGAAAGACAGGGTCGTAGACATGAGACTGAGGCAAGATTAGGGTCTAGTGGTAAAAACTGGAGGAAGATAGGGTCCGTATGTGACGCGCTGGAGGAAGAGGGTCGTAGTGTGACAACTGGACGAAGACAGAGGGTCTAGTGTGACACTGGAGGAAGATAGGGTCGTAGTGTTACACAGGAGGAAGATAGGGTCGTAGTGTTTACACTTGAGGAAAGATCGACGTAGAGTGACACCGAGGAAGACAGGTTCGTAGTGAAACACTGAGCGATAAGTTAGCGTCGTAGTGTAACACTGGAGGAAGAATAGGGTCGTAGTGTGACACTGGGAGGAAGAAAGGGTCGTAGTGAGACACTGGAGGAAAGAACAGGGGCGTAGTGTGACACTGTAGGAAGATAGGGTCGTAGTGTTACACGGAGGAAGAATATGGGTCGAGTGTGACACGGAGGAAGATAGGGTCGTAGTGTGACACTGGAGGAAGATAGGGTCGTAGTTTGACACTGGAGGAAAGATAGGGTCTACGTGAACACTGGAGGAAGATAGGTCGTAGTGTGACGACTGAGGAAGATAGGGTCGTAGTCGTGACCACTGGAGGACGACAGGTCGTATGTGACACTGAGGAGCGAAAGATAGGGCGTAGTGTAACACTGGAGAAGATAGGGTCGTAGAGTGACACTGGAGGAAGATTGGTGTCGTAGTGTGACACTGAGGAAGACAGGTCGTAGTGCTGACACTGGAGGAAGATAGGTGTCGTAGTGTGACACTTGAGGAAGATAGGTCGTAGTGTGACACTGGAGGAAGATAGGCGTCTGCTACTTTTGCTAGTAAGTGTGACACTGGAGGAAGATAGGGTTGGTAGTGTATGACACTGGAGGAGAGATAGGTCTGTGTGACACTGGAGAAGATAGTCGTAGTGTGACAACTGGAGGAAGAATAGTCGTAGTGTGACACGAGAAGACAGGGTGTATGGTCACACTGGAGGAAGATAGGGTCGTAGAGTTAACACTGGACGAAAAAGGTCGTAGTGTGACACGGAGGAAGAAAGAGGTCGTAGTGTTACACTGAGGAAGATAGGGTGCGTAGTGTAACACCTGAGGCAAGGCTAGGACTTCATGTAACATCTGAGGAAGATAGGGTCGTAGTGTGACACTGGAGGAAGATAGTCCGTAGTGTGTACACTGGAGGAAAGATCGTAGTGGGGCACACCGAGAAGACAGGGTCGTAGTGTGACACTGGAGAAGATAACGGGTTCGTAGTGTAACACTGGAGGAAGATAGGGGTCGTAGTTGTGACACTGGAGGAAGATAGGGTCGTAGTGTGACACTGGAGGAAGATAGGGTCGTAGCGGTAACACTGGAGGAAGATAGGTCGTATGTGACACTGAGGAAGATTTTAAGGAGTTGTCCCGTAGTGTGACAGTCCGGAGGACGACAAGGGTCGTATTGTGACACTGAGGAAGATAGACGTAGTGTGACACCGAGGAAGACAGGGGTCGTATTGGTGCATCACTGACAAATAGTGCACGTGAAGGAAGACACAATGCGGGTGATACTGAGATCAAACTCTTAATTCATTATCCTTTAGTATATTAGTATATATATAATATAATATATATATATATATCAAGTACAATAAATAATATATATATATTAAAGTAATATATATATATATATATTATTCTACTATATAATACGTAGCAGAAGATAATAGTTTTTTATCAGTATGTTCTTATGTTCTCTACGCGTTATTATAGAATAGCCTCTACAGACGCTAAGATTGTTTATTATAGTATGAAACTGAATACAATTACAAATAAGGTGTATTTAGTATCCCGAACTGTATAATACTGCAACTAGTGTATATATTAGACTCCCAGTTTCCAGCTGAACGGGAGCTAATTTATATTGGGCTCCAGCTCAGACTTAATTACACTGGCGCTCCAGGCTGAGGGAACTAATTATATTGGCTCCAGGCTGGGACTAATTAAATGCTGCAGGCTGGGGGACGAATATAACTGGACTCCCCCCCAGAGCCTGAGGACTAAGTTGATAATGATCCGCCCACGCGCTAGGAGGACTAATTATAATGACCCAGGCAGAGGGACAAATTACTACATAGACACCAGGGGCTGAGGGACTAATTATATTGGCTCCAGGCTGGGGGACTAAATTATAATCACTCAGGCTGAGGGACTAAGTATATGACTCCAGCTGGGACTAATCATAGAAGACTCCAGCGCTGTAGGGACCAATTATAAAGAACTCCAGCGCTGAGGGAGACTAATAATAATGACACCCAGGCTGAAGGGGACAATTATAAAGACTCCAGGCTGGGGACTAATTATACTGACTCCAGGCTGGGGGACTAATTATAATGACTCCAGGGCTGAGGGACTAATAAAGACTCCAGGCTGGGGAACAATTATATGATCTCCAGGCTAGGGGACTAAATTATCAAAGACTCCAGGCTGAGGGACTAAAATTGTCTCCAGGCTGAGGGACGAATTATAATTGATTCACAGCTGAGGGACTAATAGTGACTCCAGGCTGAGGACTATTATATTGATTCCAGCTGAGGGACTAATTATAATGACTCCAGGCTGGGACTACTTATAACGACTCAGCTGAGGGACTAATATTGATGAGCCTAGCTGAGGACTAATTATAGTGACTGTCCAGCTGGGGGACTAATTATAATGACTCCCAGCTGGGACTAATTATAATGACTCCAGCTGTGAGAACATTATAAAGACTCCAGGCTGAGGGAACTAATTATATTGACTCCAGGCAGAGGGACTAATTATAATGACTCCAGGCTTTGGGACTTAATATCTGACTCCGACTGAGGGGACTAATTATAATGACTCCACTAGAGAGGGACAATTATATTGACATCCAGGCTGAGTGGACAAATTATAATGACTCCAGCTGAGGGAACTAATTATATGACTCCAGGGCTGAGGGACGTAATAATATTTGGACTCAGCCTGCGGACTAATTATAATGACTCCAGGCTGATGACTAATTATAGTGACTCCAGGCTGAGGGACTAATATAATGACTCAGTGCTGACAGACTAATTATAAGACTCCAGGCTGAAGACTTAATTATATTGACTCCAGGCGATGACTAATAATGACTCCCCAGGCTGCGAGGGACTAATTTATATTGACTCCAGGATGAGGGACTAATTATATTGACTCCAGCTTGAGGGACTAATTATAATGCCTCCAGGCTGAGGACTAATTATGAAATGAAACCAGCTGGGGGACTAATTCTAATAACGGACACTCCAGGCTGAGGGACTAATTATAATGACTCTCAGGCTGGGGGACTAAGTATAACGACTGCGCATGCTGAGGGACTAGATTATAATGACTCTCAGCTGGGACTAATTATAAAAGACTCCAGGCTGGGGGACTAATTATAATGACTCCAGCTGAGGGACTAATTATATTGTCTTCCAAGGCTGAGGGACTAATATATGACTCCATCTGGGGGAACTGCGCGTTATAATGACTGCCATAGCTGCAGGGACTAGATTATAATGACTCCAGGCTGAGTGACTAATTATACTGACTCCAGGCTGATGGACTAATTTTAATGACTCCAGGCTGCTGGACTAATTTATTGACTCCAGGCTGAGGGACAAATTATATGAACGTCCGCCTGAGGTGACAATTATTATTGAACTCCAGGCTGAGGACTAATTATATTGACTCCAGGCTGATGGAACTAATTATAATGACTCCAGGACTGCAGGGACTAATTATATTGACTCCAGCTGAGGAGCTCTAATTATGAATGACTGCCAGGATGAGGGACTATATATTGACTTCCAGGCTGAGGGACTTAATTATAATGACTCCAGGCTGAGGACTAATTATATTGACTACCAGCGCTGAGGGACGTAATTATATTGCTCCAGGCTAGGGACATTAATTGGCTCAGGCTGAGGGAACTAATTATAATGACTCCCAGGCTGAGACTAATTTTTTTTTTTTATATTATTGGCTCCAGGGCTGAGGACTACATTATATTGAACTCCAGGCTGAGGGAACTAAGCGTTTATGCATTGTGCTCCAGCCTGCAGGGCTGTAATTATATTGACGAGCCAGTCGAGGACTAATTATATTTGAGCTCCAGCTGACTGGGGCACTAATTATATTGCGACTTCCAGGCTGACAGGGACTACATTATATTGACTTCCAGGCTGCGAATGAGGGACATAATTATAATGACTCCAGGCTGAGGGACTAATCCATAATGACTCCAGCTGACGACGAACTAAGTTATAATGACTCCATCTGAGGACAAGATTATACATGTACTCAGTCTGAGGGACAAATTCTGATCAATTGACTCACAGGCTGAGGGACCTAATTATAAATGACTCCAGGCTGAGGGACAAATTATAATGCACTCCAGGCTGAGGGACAATTATAATGAATCTCCAGCAGAGGGACTAATTATGAATGTATCATCCAGGCTGAGGGACTAATTATTTTGACTCACAGGCTGAGGGACACTCTTAACATATTTGACATCCAGCTGAGGGACTATCACATAATGACTCCAGGCTGAGGGACTAAATACAAGGAAATCCCAGGCTGCGAGGACTAATTTATAAATGACTCCAGCTGAAGGGACCTATTTATATTGGCTCAGCTGTGGGATAATTATAATGACTCCAGGCTGTGGGACTAATTTATATAATTGAGGCCTCCAGGCTGAGGGAGCACTAATCATATACATGACTCCAGGCTGAGGGACTAATATAATGACTTCAGGCGAGAGCGTGAGTACTAAATTACAATGACTGCAGCTGAGGGCCTAATTATAATAGACTCACTAGCTGAGGGATCTAATTATACAATGACTCGGGCCTGAGCGACTAACTTAATAATGACTCACTCCAGGCCTGAGGGACTAATTATAATGCGCGCGCTCCAGCATGCAGGGACTAATTATAATGACTCAAGCTGGAGGGACTAATTATAATGACTCCAGGCTAGAGGGACTAATACATAATGACTCCGGCTGAGGGACTATTATAATGACTCCAGGCTCGAGAGGACTAATTTACTATAGACTCCAGCTGGGGACTAATAATAAATGACTCCAGGCTGGTGGACTAATTATAATGACTCCCAGGCTGATTGAGACTTATATTAAATTGGCTCCAGGACCTGAGGTCTCTAATTAATAATTAGACTCAGGCTGAGGACTAATTATATTGACTCCAGCTGAAGGGACTAATTATGCTGCGCTCCAGCTGAGGGACTAATTATATTGACTCAAGTCAAGAGGGACTAACATTATAATGACTCCAGGCTGAGGGGACTAATTATATTGACTTCCAGGCTGAGGGACTAATAATATTGACTCCAAGGCTGAGGGACTAATTATATTCGACGTCTCAGCTGAGGGGACTAATTATATTGACTCATCCAGGCTGATGTGACTAAATTATAATGACTCCAGCAGAGGGACTAATATATTGACTCATAGCTGAGGACTATTATATTGACTCCGGCTGAGTCGACTAATTATAATGACTCACCGGAGCTTGAGGACTAATTATAGTTGGCTCTCAGGCTGAGGGACTAATTATAATGACATCAGGCTGAGGGACAAATTCTATTGAGCTCCAGCTGAGGGACAAATTATATTGACTCCAGGCGAGGGATCTAATTATATTGACTCCAGGATGAGGCGACTAATTATATTTGACGACTCAGGCTGAGGGACAATTATATTTGCTCTAGCGCTGAGACTAATTATATTGGCTCCAGCTGAGGGACTAATTATAAATACTCAAGCTGAGACTGAATTAATATTTGGCCCACTGTGGACTATTATAAGACTCAGGTCTGTGGACTATTATAATTGGCTCCAGCTGAGGATCTAATTATAAGCCTCCAGGCTGAGGAAGCGTAACGTAATAGACTACCGCTGAGGGACTAATTTATAATAGACTCCAGGCTGTTGGGAACTAATTAATTAAGCTCCAGGCTGGGCGATCTAATAAAATTGGCTCCAGGCCCGTGGGACAAAATATATTAGTCTCCCGGCAGAGACTGAGCGATCTAATTAAAATAATTACTCCAGGCTGAGGGACTAACTTTATTGGCTACCTAGGCTAAGAGACTAATTACAAATGACTCCATGCTGCGACTATTAATATTGGCTCCCAGGCTGAGAGACTAGTTACCAGTCTACTACTCACTGCGTGCGACATCTCTCCGTACCAGACTATAAAAGCCACTTTACTCGCGTGCCGAACATTTTCCCCCAAATAAAGATAACCTAACTATTACACATGTTCTTACATTACCAGCATTAATACAGCTAATTACATAATTAGTACGCTGAATGAGCCATCAGCAATGAGAGAGCGAAGGTGTTGAAGATGACTGGTAAGCTACAATAACATCTGCTACCATAACACTCACAGCACGATCCCTAACCATACCCTGACCTACACTCAGCCAGGAGACAGTGCCAGCACCTCGAGCATACCTGGACTCCCAATACACTCCTCCCACGAGAACACTATTCTCATCCTCTCGTCAAGGCTAGTGAGTTAAACGGTGATTGTCTGTAAGATTGTTGTTGATGCTGGATTTTTAATTTTGTGTGGTTGGTCACTCGGGAAGCCTGTGAAAAGACTTGCGCCAAACACGTTAATTCAAACGGATACTCCAGCGATATTGCGTCATCCTAGACAGATGGAGTTACCACAGCCAGAATGGTGGGTCACCAGACAGATGGTTTCATCAAGCCGCGGAAACGATGGGTGAACCAAGACAGTAAGATGGGTCACTTCATGGTACATCCACTAGCACCCAGGTACCTCTACTTGCTTGCTAGGTGAACGGAATCGAATCTTTGTACGTGCCTGGTAGGCTCCACGTAACAAAAAAGTACCAGGCACCACGTACAAAGGGAGTACCAGGCCACGTACAAAGAGAGTACACCAGACCCAAGATTACAAAGGACCTTGAGAGATATCACTTCATTCCTAATCACAGATCGCGGGGGCGTTTGACCCCCTTGAACACACCGCGAGTCTGTTAGGGGGCCACTGCTAACACTCGACCTTTCGAGCCCGATTGTACGTTCCCCGACAGGTAAAATATATTTCATTAGACAAACTGGATCACAGTCTAGAACCACTTGCCGCCTAATTAAATTTTAAGGCTTTGGTTATATCTACATATCAAAACTTGTACACGATTTGTCCCGAATTTTTTATCTCTGATTTATATAAACAAAATACTGTTCTTACATATTAATTAATTATTCGTAAACAAAGAATAACGCATTACTGAGTGACCACGTACATTTGTGGTCTTCCAGATGACTAACCAGACTGACACCTGGATAGCAATCACCAACAGGTGGCCCTCAGAGCACTACTCTTGGTCGATGGCACTACCTACCACCATCGCTTCACCAGCTGGCCAGACACCAGCACCGAGCTGGCCAGACAACAGGAATGAGAAGGAGAGAGAAACATAGAAAGGAGTGTTAGAGTCGGGCAACACGGAGCAACAACTCTCCTATTACTGACGGTAAATACAGTGATTTCTTTTTCAAAAGTTTTAGTTTGTAAAAAATAGATTAAAGAAATAAGCTTAATATAATACAAATTTGTCTTGTTGAGATTAAATGAACAACCTTAAAAATCTAGCGAGTTGAGACGAAATAAAATAACTAACAATTTACTACAACATACACAAGTACTCAAAGGTGTACACACAGACATGTACAAAGTGTACATGTATCAAGGCTGTCATCAGTCCATGTACAAGGTGTACATGTACAAGGTGTACAGAACATGTAACAAGGTGACACATGTTAACACCGTGTACTACAGTAACTGGTACAGAGGTGTAACATGTACAAGTGTCACCGTACATGTACAAGGTGAACATGTACAAGGTGTACAGTACATTACAAGTGTACAGTACATGTACAAGGTTTTCACATGTCAAGGTGTACAGTACATGTACAAAGGTGTACATGTACAAGGTGAACCAGTACATGTACAAGTGTACATTACAATAGGGTGTACATGTACAAGGGTAAGCATCACATGTACAAGGTGTACAAGTTACAAGGTCTACAGTACATGATACAAAGGTGCATCACATGTACTATGTTTACATGTACAAGGTGTCACATGTACCATCTGGTGTCATGTACAATGTACCATGTACAACGTTTGTCCAGTACATGTACAAAGGTGTAAGCAGTATATAGTACAAGGTTTACAGTACATGTACAACGTTAGTACAGTACATGTACAAAGTGTACAGTACCTGTACACGGAGTACAGTAATTCAGTACAAGGTGTACAAGGTGTACATGTACAAGGTGTACAAGGAGTACATGTACAAGGTGTAACAAGGTGTAGATGTACACAGGGAGTACATACCAAGGTGTAGATGTAACAAGGTGTACATTGTACAAGTGTACATGTTCAAGTGTCAATGTACAAGGTGTACATCTGTACAAGGTGTACAGTACACCGTGTCCAGTACATGTACAAAGGTGAACAGTACATGAGACAAGGGTTTGGGGGGTGTACTGTACATGATACAAGGAGTACAGTACTGATGGTGACACACAGGTGTACAGTACATGTACAAGGTGTCCAGTACATGTACAAAGTAAAGAGTACATAGTACAAGGTGTATATGTACAAGGTGTAGCAATACAAGTACAAAGGTGTACAATACATGTAACAAGGTGTACATGTACAGGTGTAACAGTACATGTACAAGGTGTACATGTACAAGGTGTCACATGAACAAGGCGTACATGTACAATGCGTAACATGTACAAAGGAGTACATGTACAAGGCGTACATGTACCAAGGTCGAACATGTTACAAGGCGTCGTACATGTAAAAGGCGTACATGTACACGGCGTACATGTACAAGGCAGTACATTACATAGCGTGTACATGTACAAGGAGTACATGTACAAGGCGTACATTGTACAATAGGCGTACATGTACATAGGCGTACATGTAACAAGGCGTACAATGTACAAGGTGGATAACAATATGTACAAAGGGTGTAAACATGTACAGGTGTACAACAGTACAAGCGTACATGTACAAGGTGTACATGTACAGGTTGTACATTACAAGGTCTGTAACAGTACATGTATAAGGTATACAAGATACATGTACAAGTAACATGACCATAGTTGACATCAGTGGACATACTACTATATAGAGAAGTCCCTTGTATATCTGAGCAATTCCCCGCAATTAGTGTCACAATTTATGTCCCCAGATGCGACCCACACCAGCCCACTACACACCAGGATGCCGACCCACATGCCAGTCCACTAACAACCCAGGATGCGACCCGACACCATCCTTAACACCCAGGATGTCTGACCCCATACCAGTCCCACTAACACCCAGGATGTGACCCATACCAGTCCACGATCTCGCACCCTGGATGTGAACCCCACCCACCCCCCAGTCCACTAACAGCCAACCAGGATGTGACCCATACCAGTCCCACTAACACGCAGTATGTGACCCAGCACCAGTCCACTCTAACACCACAGGATGTGACCCCACACCAGTCCAACTCAACACCCAGGAAGTTGACCACACACAGTCCTCTAACACCAGGATGTGACCCATACCAGTCCCATAACAAACCTCCAGCATGTGACCCCTACCAGTCCCCTTCAACACCAGGAAGCCACCCACACCGTCCATTAACACTCAGGATGTGACCCACACCAGTCCACTACACACCCAGGATGCCTACCCACACCAGTCCACTCTAACACTCAGGATGTGACACCACACCAGTCCACTAACACCCAGGATGTGACGCACATCGCATCCACTAACACTCAGGATTTGACCCACACAGGTCCACTAACACTCTGGGGGAAAAAAAATGTACCCACACCAGTCCAGTAACACTCCAGGATGTGACCCAAACCATCCACTAACAACTCAGGATGTGACCCACACCAGTCGAACGAACACCCCAGATGTGACCTCGACACGCAGTCAATAACTACAAAAGAATGTGACCCCATACCAGATCCCACTAACACCACAGGACGTACCCACACCCAGTCCACTAACACCGAGAGATGTGACCCACCCAGTTCCACTAACACCCAGGATAGTGACTCATAACCAGTCATTTTTCCACTACCATCCAGGATGTGACCCACACAAAGTCCACTAACCACCCGAGGATGTACCCATACCAGTCCACTAACACCCAGGAAGTGCGACCCACACCCTAGTCCACTAACACTCCAGATGTGACGCCACACAGTCCACTAACAACCTCAGGATAGAACCCACATAGGTCCATAAACACTCAGGATGTACCCACACCAGTCCAGTAAACACCATAGAGGTGACCCACACACTCACACTAAAGACTCAGGATGTGACCCACACCAGTCCACTAACCTCAGAATGTACCCACACCAGGTCCACCTAACACTCAGATGTGACCTCACACCATAAACATAAGCACCCAGTAATGTGCGAACCCACAGAATCCAGTCCCTAACACCGGATGCGACCACACACCTATCCTACTAACACCCAGGATGTGACTCCACACTAGTAGCTCTACACATCTACTAACACCCAGGATGTGACGCACACCAGTCCACTAACAAACCCAGGCATGTCACTCCACACCACTCCGCTAAACTACCCAGGATGCCACCCACACCAGTCCAATAACACCTCATATTGCCAAACAAACCATGTACCACTAACGGATGCCACCCACACCAGTCCAACAACATCCCGGAATGTCTGACCCCCACCAGTCACTATCACCCAGGATGTGACCCCACAACCAGTCCACTAACATCCAGGATTTGACCCATACCAGTCCACTATCAGCCAGGATGTGACCCACACCCAGTCACTAACACCCAGGAGTGACTGATCGCGCGCCCATACCAGTCCAACTAACACCCAGGAGTGACCAGCCACACAGTCCACTAACAACCCAGGATAGCCACCCACTACCAGTCCAACTACTACACCTCAGGGATGTGAACCACACCAGTCCACTAAATACATACAGGATGTGACCAGCACAATCCAGTCTCACTACAACACCCAGATGGCCACCCACACCATCCACTAACACCCAGATGCCACCCACACCAGTCCTCTAACACCAAGATGCCACACCACATAACCAGTCCACTAACACCCAGGGAGCCACCACACACCATCCACTAACACCCAGGATGCGACCCACACCAGCTTCCACTAACACCCATGATGGCCACCACACACATCCACTAACTCCCAGGATGCCCACCCACGACCAGTGCTCACTACAACACGCGCAGGATGCACCAGCACACCAGTCCACTCACAACACCCATGATGCCACTCACCATTAGTCCACTAACACCCAGGATGCCAAACCCAACACCACACCCCACACCACCCATGTACATCAGTACTTTCCACCTCAGCCACGTACATCTGTACTTTCCCACCTCCCACGTACATCTGTACTTTCCACCTCCCACGTACCATCTGTACTTTCCACCTCCCACGTACATCTGTACTTTCCACCTCCCACGTACTTCTTACTTTCCCTCCAACGTACATCTGTACTTTCCACCTCCCACGTACCTCTGCGTACTTTTCCACCTCGCACGTACTTTCTACATTCATCTCCACGTACATGTGCTTTCATCCCCCACGTACATGTGGACATTTTCCACCTGCCCACAGTGCACTGGGGTTTTTTTTACTTTCCACCTCCCCACGTAACATCTGTACTTTTCCCACCTCCACGACATCTAGTACTTTCCACCTCTCCCACGTACGTCCAGTACTTTCCACCTCCACGTACATCTGTTACTTTCCACCTCCCACGACATCTGTACTTTCCTACCTCCCAACTACAGCTGTACTTTCCACCTCCCACGTACATCTGTACTTTCCACTCCCACGTACATCTGTACTCTTCCACCTCCCCGTACATCTGTCGACTTCTCTCCCTCCCACGTACATCTGTACTCTTTTACCACTCCCACGGACATCGGAACTATCCACCTCCCACTGTAACGTCAGTCTTTCCACCCTCCACGAACGTCTTTACGATCCACCTCCCACGTACATCTGTACTATCCCACCTCGCCACTAAACATCTTTCTTTCCACCTCTGGCGAGTTTACGCTAGTGGAGAGAGGTTAGCCTGGGGTCAACTCCCAGCGCGGTGCGTCTCGGTCTTGACCAGGTTGCCTTCCTGGTGGAATCAGAGCCTGATCACCCATGCTGTTGCTGCTAGTCTGCACTCGCAAACCATACGTACGAGCCACAGCCACAGGCTGATCAGGAACTGACTTTAGGTCACACTTCACCACTCAGCGCCAAGTTGCTTGAGAGTTCATCAACCTCTAAGCGAATCACTCTTCAGCAACAAGGCTAAAACTAACCACATATCATATAAAAGCCAAAAGCCCTTCAAAAAAGTTTATGAAAATGAGCTTCCATTGCTAACCACTGCACTCCTCCAGTTACTCCTATGAACTCCCATAAATGTGTTCCTAACCTCTGATGTGACTCTAGCCTGCTGCCAGCTACTCAAGATCAAGACTTCAAACTACCACAAGTCATGCAACAGTCCCTGCTATTTGCTGTTCTCAAGTCTGCCGCCACGACACGCCTTAGCAGCTGGGTTAAAGCCTGCTCTATTTCTCTGACTAAGAAAAACTCTCTCCAGAGCAGTAATCTTCATCGTCCCGTCTCCCGCTCATGCCGCCATTGGATCTTAACCTAAACTGTTTGCTTGCCTTGCTTACCTCTGTTAGTGTGACTTGTCAATGTCCAAGTCGGACCCGAAACGATCGTCGTAACGCTTCTCTCTTTTAGTGCGAGGTCTATTAGTGTATTGTTTCGCGAGTCACGGAATTGGTGCCTTTTTGTTATTCATTTCTGTGCATCTTCGACTGAATTCCCCTATTTTCTGGGTTCTGCTTAGTCTTCCATATATATCCCATGGCTTCTAGCAGATATTAACGTAGTTCACATATTTACTGCGAGATGATCAGTGCGCAGCAGGCGCAAGTACACGTGTTTTAAGAATCTAATTATCTCAAATAAACTAATTTATATCTACTTACTAACTAAATAACTGTAGCGATAGGTTAAGTTAAATTTGTATCACACGGCGCAGGAAGATTGTGGGCGTAATGTCACACACACACAACCCTACACATAGTGCGGTAGATAATCTTATGACGTACCATATTACAAGTCCCACTAAGACACACGAGGTGAGGGAGCGCAGTAACATATGAACCACAACTAGACGCATCCGCTCATGTAGAAACGACAACTACCCACAATTATACACTATTAGAGCGGTTTGTGGAGCGTCAATGTCGCTTTAATCTTAAGCGTTACAGCTTAGGCGATGAACGTTATAAATGGTGAACACTGCGACCAGATCTGTGTACTCAATGAATCTCGGTGAACGGGTGTTGATATGAACACCCAGGACTGTTCCAAGGACAATGTTTGCCATGGTTTCAAACACCCACCCCGTTCACGGTCTGTTTACAGTCATGGTACTAACTGATATTAGTAAAGGTTACTCAGGAAGTACCACACACAGTTACAGAGATTTATCATACATAACAGCATGTGAGTAGAGCCTAAGATTACACAAAAAAGTCAGTGAACATATTTCCAATATCCACTGCTGTTCGAAAGTTTGAGTGTAACGTCATGAGCTCCGGCTGTCTTGGTGCGTCCTGTATGTTTACGTTATAACAACTAAAAGACATTTTGGATCTAGATAAATTAGACACTTGCAACACTTGGTAACGTATTGCAGTAGCGTTCCGCCCACAACACTGTGACTCATCAGATCACAGTCACAACATTAGAATATTTAAAGACTGCTAGGTCTGATTAATTGACTCCAGGCTGGAGGTACCAATTATATCTGACTCTGTCTAGGCGGCCATCTCTGGCCAAACTAGAGGTTGCAGCATTGAAGAAACATGATACAACTATACGAGTCAACACATGGAATCTTTATGAAGAAAGCGTTTCGGCCACACAGTGGCTCATCAGTGCCAAACAAAGTAGAAATGGGTAAGCAGAAGAAGATTTTGAGTAATCTAGTTCTCCCTAACCTATGAAACGATGTGTTCAACTTGACGGTCTTTCTAAACCATTCATCACACAGTCTGTTATATAGTTAAGCCTATCCGGCCTGGCAGTACCACTGGGTACGGTCATACAAACCACACTGGGGACTGCAGACCTGCCTAGAAGGTTTACAAAAAGCAGAATGGACCAGACCACGTTACGGTATACATCTATCTGCGGTAGCAGAAACATTCACCTGACCACCTTCCGGTGTATATCTACTGGTCTTAGGAGGTCTTACCATATCTGAGTAATTGAAATTTCTCATCGTTGAACTTCATATTGTTTTCTGCAGCCCACTGAAAGATTTGGTTGATGTCTGCCTGGAGCCTTGCAGTGTCTGCAATGTCTGCCTGGAGCCTTGCAGTGTCTGCAATGTCTGCCTGGAGCCTTGCAGTGTCTGCAATGTCTGCCTGGAGTCTTGCAGTGTCTGCAATGTCTGCCTGGAGTCTTGCAGTGTCTGCAATGTCTGCCTGGAGTCTTGCAGTGTCTGCAATGTCTGCCTGGAGTCTTGCAGTGTCTGCAATGTCTGCCTGGAGTCTTGCAGTGTCTGCAATGTCTGCCTGGAGTCTTGCAGTGTCTGCAATGTCTGCCTGGAGTCTTGCAGTGTCTGCAATGTCTGCCTGGAGTCTTGCAGTGTCTGCAATGTCTGCCTGGAGTCTTGCAGTGTCTGCAATGTCTGCCTGGAGCCTTGCAGTGTCTGCAATGTCTGCCTGGAGCCTTGCAGTGTCTGCCTGGAGCCTTGCAGTGTCTGCAGTGTCTGCCTGGAGCCTTGCAGTGTCTGTAATGTCTGCCTGGAGCCTTGCAGTGTCTGCAATGGAAGACACTGTCATGCAGATTCGGGTGTCATCTGCAAAGGAAGACACGGTGCTGTGGCTGACATCCTTGTCTATGTCGGATATGAGGATGAGGAACAAGATGGGAGCGAGTACTGTGCCTTGTGGAACAGAGCTTTTCACCGTAGCTGCCTCGGACTTTACTCTGTTGACGACTACTCTCTGTGTTCTGTTAGTTAGGAAATTATAGATCCATCGACCGACTTTTCCTGTTATTCCTTTAGCACGCATTTTGTGCGCTATTACGCCATGGTCACACTTGTCGAAGGCTTTTGCAAAGTCTGTATATATTACTTCTGCATTCTTTTTGTCTTCTAGTGCATTTAGGACCTTGTCGTAGTGATCCAAGCGTTGAGACAGACAGGAGCGACCTGTTCTAAACCCATGTTGCCCTGGGTTGTGTAACTGATGGGTTTCTAGATGGGTGGTGATCTTGCTTCTTAGGACCCTTTCAAAGATTTTTATGATATGGGATGTTAGTGCTATTGGTCTGTAGTTCTTTGCTGTTGCTTTACTGCCCCCTTTCACGTACATCTGTACTTTCCACCTCCCACGTACACCTGTACTTTCCACCTCCCACGTACACCTGTACTTTCCACCTCCCACGTACATCTGTACTTTCCACCTCCCACGTACACCTGTACTTTCCACCTCCCACGTACACCTGTACTTTCCACCTCCCACGTACACCTGTACTTTCCACCTCCCACGTACACCTGTACTTTCCACCTCCCACGTACATCTGTACTTTCCACCTCCCACGTACATCTGTATTTTCCACCTCCCACGTACATCTGTACTTTCCACCTCCCACGTACATCTGTACTTTCCACCTCCCACGTACATCTGTACTTTCCACCTCCCACATACATCTGTATTTTCCACCTCCCACGTACATCTGTACTTTCCACCTGCCACAGTGTCGCCGCGTCACACCAGCTGTGGACACATCTCCAGTGATACACCTGCCACACACTGGAACCTGGACACCTGTCACACCAACAAACATTACATCTGTAAGAAGGTTCAACAGTCAGCACAAAGCAACACTTCCCACGACACCTGTGTACAGGTGAGGCAGCTGTGTACAGGTGAGGCAGCTGTGTACAGGTGAGGCAGCTGTGTACAGGTGAGGCAGCTGTGTACAGGTGAGGCAGCTGTGTACAGGTGAGGCAGCTGTGTACAGGTGAGGCAGCTGTGTACAGGTGAGGCAGCTGTGTGCAGGTGAGGCAGCTGTGTGCAGGTGAGGCAGCTGTGTACAGGTGAGGCAGCTGCGTACAGGTGAGGCAGCTGCGTACAGGTGAGGCAGCTGTGTACAGGTGAGGCAGCTGTGTACAGGTGAGGCAGCTGTGTACAGGTGAGGCAGCTGTGTGCAGGAGAGGCAGCTGTGTGCAGGAGAGGCAGCTGTGTGCAGGAGAGGCAGCTGTGTGCAGGAGAGGCAGCTGTGTACAGGTGAGGCAGCTGTGTGCAGGTGAGGCAGCTGTGTACAGGTGAGGTAGCTTTGTGCAGGAGAAGCAGCTGTGTACAGGTGAGGCAGCTGTGTACAGGTGAGGCAGCTGTGTACAGGTGAGGCAGCTGTGTACAGGTGAGGCAGCTGTGTACAGGTGAGGCAGCTGTGTACAGGTGAGGTAGCTTTGTGCAGGAGAAGCAGCTGTGTACAGGTGAGGCAGCTGTGTACAGTTGAGGCAGTTGTTTGCAGGTGAGGCAGCTGTGTACAGGTGAGGAAGCTGTGTACAGGTGAGGCAGCTGTGTGCAGGTGAGGCAGCTGTGTACAGGTGAGGCAGCTGTGTACAGGTGAGGTAGCTTTGTGCAGGAGAAGCAGCTGTGTACAGGTGAGGCAGCTGTGTACAGGTGAGGCAGCTGTGTACAGGTGAGGTAGCTTTGTGCAGGAGAAGCAGCTGTGTACAGGTGAGGCAGCTGTGTACAGGTGAGGCAGCTGTGTACAGGTGAGGCAGCTGTGTACAGGTGAGGCAGCTGTGTACAGGTGAGGCAGCTGTGTACAGGTGAGGTAGCTTTGTGCAGGAGAAGCAGCTGTGTACAGGTGAGGCAGCTGTGTACAGTTGAGGCAGTTGTTTGCAGGTGAGGAAGCTGTGTACAGGTGAGGCAGCTGTGTGCAGGTGAGGCAGCTGTGTGCAGGTGAGGCAGTTGTTTGCAGGTGAGGCAGTTGTTTGCAGGTGAGGCAGTTGTTTGCAGGTGAGGCAGCTGTGTGCAGGAGAGGCAGCTGTGTACAGGTGAGGCAGCTGTGTGCAGGAGAGGCAGTTGTTTGCAGGTGAGGCAGCTGTGTACAGGTGAGGCAGCTGTGTACAGGAGAGGCAGCTGTGTGCAGGTATCACAAACACCAGTGTTGGTGTATCACACCAGTGTTGGTGTATCACACCAGTGTTGGTGTATCACACCAGTGTTGGTGTATCACACCAGTGTTGGTGTATCACACCAGTGTTGGTGTATCACACCAGTGTTGGTGTATCACACCAGTGTTGGTGTATCACACCAGTGTTGGTGTATCACACCAGTGTTGGTGTATCACACCAGTGTTGGTGTATCACACCAGTGTTGGTGTATCACACCAGTGTTGGTGTATCACACCAGTGTTGGTGTATCACACCAGTGTTGGTGTATCACACCAGTGTTGGTGTATCACACCAGTGTTGGTGTATCACACCAGTGTTGGTGTATCACACCAGTGTTGGTGTATCACACCAGTGTTGGTGTATCACACCAGTGTTGGTGTATCACACCAGTGTTGGTGTATCACACCAGTGTTGGTGTATCACACCAGTGTTGGTGTATCACACCAGTGTTGGTGTATCACACACGCCAGTGTTGGTGTATCACACACGCCAGTGTTGGTGTATCACACCAGTGTTGGTGTATCACACACGCCAGTGTTGGTGTATCACACACGCCAGTGTTGGTGTATCACACACGCCAGTGTTGGTGTATCACACACGCCAGTGTTGGTGTATCTCACACGCCAGTGTTGGTGTATCTCACACGCCAGTGTTGGTGTATCTCACACGCCAGTGTTGGTGTATCACACACGCCAGTGTTGGTGTATCACACACGCCAGTGTTGGTGTATCACACACGCCAGTGTTGGTGTATCACACACGCCAGTGTTGGTGTATCACACACGCCAGTGTTGGTGTATCACACACGCCAGTGTTGGTGTATCACACACGCCAGTGTTGGTGTATCACACACGCCAGTGTTGGCGTATCACACACGCCAGTGTTGGCGTATCTCACACGCCAGTGTTGGCGTATCTCACACGCCAGTGTTGGCGTATCTCACACGCCAGTGTTGGCGTTTCACACACACCAGTGTCGGTGTATCTCTCACACACCAGTGTCGGTGTATCTCTCACACACCAGTGTTGGTGTATCACACACGCCAGTGTTGGTGTATCACACACGCCAGTGTTGGTGTATCACACACGCCAGTGTTGGTGTATCACACACGCCAGTGTTGGTGTATCACACACGCCAGTGTTGGTGTATCACACACGCCAGTGTTGGTGTATCACACACGCCAGTGTTGGCGTATCTCACACGCCAGTGTTGGCGTATCTCACACGCCAGTGTTGGCGTATCTCACACGCCAGTGTTGGCGTATCTCACACGCCAGTGTTGGCGTTTCACACACACCAGTGTTGGTGTATCTCTCACACACCAGTGTCGGTGTATCTCTCACACACCAGTGTCGGTGTATCACACACCCCAGTACTCCAAAGTTTGGACTGATAAACATTAGTTTTAACATATTCTGTATTACAGTTTAGTTCAGCTCTGTAATCAAACATATGTGTAATGTGAGTTAATATTGTTTTACAGTGTTTGTCGCGTAATAAGAGGTTCAGTGTCCAGAGACCAATGTTTGTCTACAAACCTGGCGAGTCTCATGACGCAGGACGTCCTGTCTTCTCATCACTTTTCCATTCTCGTTTTGGTCCACACTTCACAGACGTAGGAAGCGCACGGAAGCATTTGGAAGGCGTCTTATTGCGTTCAAGGATCACACCGTGGCATCCTGACCCGGCAGCTCCACAGCCTCCACGTTTCACGATGTATCACAGATTTCACGATGGTGAACAAGTACAGCTGGGTGATCCCTCTGCTGTAGTTCCCTCTAAAAAAGTTCTCAAGAGTATATTACAGGCCCACTTAATGCCATCTTCTGGTTCTTCGAGCCAGAGAACACCTGCCACAACCTTGACGGTAGACAGCGTCGCCCATGGAGGACCGTCACTGACTACGACACAGTCCCTCACTGATAATGGAAATGAAAGTGTCATTGCCTTACTGACAAGTGCTTCAAGTGCTAGTGAAGCAAGTGTCAGTGTCAATGGGGAAACATCTGAGCTCAACACCTGCCAGACGGTAAGTCTCCACAATGTCGTGTTTTTGTTCATATCTTCCGATTACTTTTGTCTTTTGGTAAGTATAATCCAAGATGGAAGCCTTGATACTGGTGTGGAACTCTTGATTCACAGAACTTGAGCTACCCTCCTTGTGGGATATATCTACATTTAGTGGCCACTTTGTTAGGCACACATGTACAGTGGCATGCAGAGATCTGGTGATACCCGGGGCCAACTCCTTGTTTGTATGCCCCAAATCACTATCATATTTCCCTCTCTAATTGGATGCCCCTCCCACATTTGGATGTCCGGGGCCACCGCCCCTTCGGCCCCTCCTCTGCACGCCAGTGCACATGTACACTTACACTTTGGTGCAAATATCAAGTCAGCCAATCACGTGGCAACACCTCGATGCCAAAAAGCATGCAGACCAAACATAAGAATGGGGAAGAAATGTGATCTTAGTGACTATGACTGTGGGACGGTTCTTGGTGCCAGACAGACGAGCTGGTTTGAGTATCTCAGAAATTGCTGATGTCCTGGGATTTTCATACACAACTGTCTCTTAGAGTTTATAGGGAATGGTGTAAAAAACCCATCAACAGTTCTGTAGGCGGAAACACCCTGATAATGAGAGAGGTCAAGGGAGAAGAACCAGGCTGGTTCAAGCTGACAGGAAGGTGACAGTATCTCAACAATCACACGTCACAACAGTAGTATACAGAAGAACATCTCTGAACGCACAAAAAGTCAGACCACACCGGGTTTCACTCCTGTCAGCTAAGAACAGGAAACTGAGGCTACAGTGAGTAAAGGCTCACCACAACTGAACAGTTGAAGATTGTAGAAACATCGCCTGGTCTGACAAACGTCGATTACTGCTGCGGCATGCAGATGGTAGGGTCAGAATTTGGCGTAAACCTTTGTGATGTGGTGGAACGGGAGATTAACAGATCTGCAGCATCTGTCTGATGCTATCATGTCAATGTAGACCAGAATCTCTCTATGCGTACCTTTTTCAATCCATGTCACGAAAAATTCAGGCGGTCCTGGGACCCTACCCAGTACTAGAAGAATGTACCTGATAAATGGTCACAGAACACACGTGAATTACTTGACACACGACATCGTTGTTGCTTATCTTTTCAATGATTATTCCCGTATCTTACACTCCCTCTGTCCGCACTACCAAGGTGGCTGTTACAATTGGTAGCTGTTACGATTATTTTTCCTATCTGCAAAAGATTCAAAACTGTGATGTGTATTTTAATTCATGTATGTTATAATCATAAGAAACAGTAGAGGTTCCAGAGCAGCGCCTTGCGGTACTCAGGTTTTTGCTTTGCTAATAGTGAATTATATTCTGTCTCATGCTACTCTTTGGGTCCTTTGTCTCAGAAAGTTATATATCATTTTGTGTATCATCCTCATTAAACCTGTGGCCTCATATTGCAGTCTTATGGTCGCATTTCTTAAATGACTTTAACGAAAGTGACTCCGGACAATGCACAACCTGCAGGTACAAGATTGAACATTAAAATGGTATAAAATACCGACAGGTTGTTAGGTAAGACACATATGCAACAGTTAGGTATCTTTATTATGAAAAAGATACCTAACTGTTGCATATGTGTCTTACCTAACAGGTACAAGATTGAAACTTAAAAGGACGTTTGGGTCCGACCATCACCTAGTGACTAGTTAATGATCCAAACAGACCGAAACATCGTCAGTTTTATTCTCCTATGTCCGGGTTATTTGGGTATAGTTCCAGTCACTGTATTGGGACTTTTTCTTATTTTCCTATGAGAGCGGCCAGCAGTAACAGCCTGATTGATCAGACCCTGATCCACCACGAAGCCTGGTCTCAGACCGAGCGTTGGCCCGGAAACCGTCTCCAGGTCTGGACCATCTTAGGTTTACGGGCTGTCGTAGTGATGGCAGTTATAACACTTAACTTCCTGATCTAAATCCAAGTTAATTTCTCTCGCGTAGTTCACTTGTCTCCCAGAATGTTGGTAATGTGGTGTTTCGTGCAGGCAGGAACAGTGCCTTGCGGTGCAGGCAGGAACAGTGTCTTGCAGTGCAGGCAGGAACAGTGCCTTGCGGTGCAGGCAGGAACAGTGTCTTGCGGTGCAGGCAGGAACAGTGTCTTGCGGTGCAGGCAGGAACAGTGTCTTGCGGTGCAGGCAGGAACAGTGTCTTGCGGTGCAGGCAGGCACAGTGTCTTGCGGTGCAGGCAGGCACAGTGTCTTGCGGTGCAGGCAGGCACAGTGTCTTGCGGTGCAGGCAGGAACAGTGTCTTGCGGTGCAGGCAGGAACAGTGTCTTGTGGTGCAGGCAGGAACAGTGTCTTGCGGTGCAGGCAGGAACAGTGTCTTGCGGTGCAGGCAGCAACAGTGTCGTGCGGTGTAGGCAGGAACAGTGTCTTGCAGTGCAGGCAGGAACAGTGTCTTGCGGTTGCAGGCAGGAAACAGTGTCTTGCGGTGCAGGCAGGAACAGTGTCTTGCAGTGCAGGCAGGAAACAGTGTCTTGCGGTGCAGGCAGCAACAGTGTCGTGCGGTGTAGGCAGGAACAGTGTCTTGCGGTGCAGGCAGGAACAGTGTCTTGCGGTGCAGGCAGGAGCAGTGTCTTGCGGTGCAGGCAGGAACAGTGTCTTGCAGTGCAGGCAGGAACAGTGTCTTGCAGTGCAGGCAGGAACAGTGTCTTGCAGTGCAGGAACAGTGTCTTGCGGTGCAGGCAGGAACAGTGTCTTGCGGTGCAGGCAGGAACAGTGTCTTGCGGTGCAGGCAGGAACAGTGTCTTGCGGTGCAGGCAGGAACAGTGTCTTGCGGTGCAGGCAGGAACAGTGTCTTGCGGTGCAGGCAGGAACAGTGTCTTGCGGTGCAGGCAGGAACAGTGTCTTGCGGTGCAGGCAGGAACAGTGTCTTGCGGTGCAGGCAGGAACAGTGTCTTGCAGTGCAGGCAGGAACAGTGTCTTGCGGTGCAGGCAGGAACAGTGTCTTGCGGTGCAGGCAGGAACAGTGTCTTGCGGTGCAGGCAGGAACAGTGTCTTGCGGTGCAGGCAGGAACAGTGTCTTGCGGTGCAGGCAGGAACAGTGTCTTGCGGTGCAGGCAGGAACAGTGTCTTGCGGTGCAGGCAGGAACAGTGTCTTGCGGTGCAGGCAGGAAACAGTGTCTTGCGGTGCAGGCAGGAACAGTGTCTTGCGGAGCAGGCAGGAACAGTGTCTTGCAATGCAGGCAGGAACAGTGTCTTGCAGAGCAGGCAGGAACAGTGTCTTGCAGAGCAGGCAGGAACAGTGTCTTGCAGAGCAGGCAGAACAGTGTCTTGCAGTGCAGGCAGGAACAGTGTCTTGCAGTGCAGGCAGGAACAGTGTCTTGCGGTGCAGGCAGGAACAGTGTCTTGCGGTGCAGGCAGGAACAGTGTCTTGCGGTGCAGGCAGGAACAGTGTCTTGCACTGCAGGCAGGAACAGTGCCTTGCAGTGCAGGCAGGAACAGTGCCTTACGGTGCAGGCAGGAACAGTGTCTTACCTGGAGTTTACCTGGAGAGAGTTCCGGGGGTCAACGCCCCCGCGGCCCGGTCTGTGACCAGGCCTCCTTAGGTCAGTGTCCCAGGATGCGACCCACACCAGTCGACTAACACCCAGGTACCCATTTTACTGATGGGGAACATAGACAACAGGTGGAAAGAAACACGTCCAATGTTTCTACTCTGGCTGGGAATCGAACCCAGGCCCTCGCCGTGTGAAGCCAGAGCGTTAACCACCAGGCCACCAGAGCCTGTGATGTGAAGTGAGACGAAATGAATTGACCCTAGAGAACAGAAGGAGCAAAATACTCGAATGAATTGATAGATCAGACAGGGACAAGCTGATGGAGAGGCAGGAAATAGGTACACGGGGGCACATCTGGATGTAAGACGCAGATGAGTCAGAGGGATGTCGGGAAGTATTTCTTCAGCCTCAGGGCGGTCGGGAAGTGCAATGACCTTAACGAGGAAATGGTGGAGACAGACTCTATACATAGCTTTAAGAACATATACGACTGGGCTAAGTAAACTAGGAGAGAGTGAACCTGGCAAATTGAGAGCGAGGCTAGGAGCTATAATTCGACCCCTGCAACCACATTTAGGTAGGTACATATGAATACACATATACGCACATGTGAAATACACAAGTAACCACATAATCAGTACACATGAATACACATACATAGTATTCAATACACACACAACATACATACATACATACATACTCACGAATTTATATGTTAACACTGTCAGTACTCAGTATTAACACTGTCAGTACTCAGTATTAACACTGTCAGTACTCAGTATTAACACTGTCAGTACTCAGTATTAACATTGTCAGTACTTAGTATTAACACTGTCAGTACTCAGTATTAACACTGTCAATACTCAGTATTAACACTGTCAGTACTTAGTATTAACACTGTCAGTACTCAGTATTAACATTGTCAGTACTTAGTATTAACACTGTCAGTACTTAGTATTAACACTGTCAGTACTTAGTATTAACACTGTCAGTACTCAGTATTAACACTGTCAGTACTCAGTATTAACACTGTCAGTACTCAGTATTAACACTGTCAGTACTCAGTATTAACACTGTCAGTACTCAGTATTAACACTGTCAGTACTCAGTATTAACACTGTCAGTACTCAGTATTAACACTGTCAGTACTTAGTATTAACACTGTCAGTACTCAGTATTAACACTGTCAGTACTTAGTATTAACACTGTCAGTACTAAGTATTAACACTGTCAGTACTCAGTATTAACACTGTCAGTACTAAGTATTAACACTGTCAGTACTAAGTATTAACACTGTCAGTACTCAGTATTAACACTGTCAGTACTCAGTATTAACACTGTCAGTACTCAGTATTAACACTGTCAGTACTAAGTATTAACACTGTCAGTACTAAGTATTAACACTGTCAGTACTCAGTATTAACACTGTCAGTACTCAGTATTAACACTGTCAGTACTCAGTATTAACACTGTCAGTACTCAGTATTAACACTGTCAGTACTAAGTATTAACACTGTCAGTACTCAGTATTAACACTGTCAGTACTAAGTATTAACACTGTCAGTACTCAGCATTAACACTGTCAGTACTCAGTATTAGCACTGTCAGTACTATTAACACTGTCAGTTCTCAGTATTAACACTGTCAGTACCCAGTATTAACACTGTCAGTACTCAGTATTAACACTGTCAGTACTCAGTATTAACACTGTCAGTACTCAGTATTAACACTGTCAGTACTCAGTATTAACACTGTCAGTACTCAGCATTAACAGTGTCAGTACTCAGTATTAACACTGTCAGTACTCAGTGTTAACACTGTCAGTACTAACACTGTCAGTACTCAGTATTAACACTGTCAGTACTCAGCATTAACACTGTAAATACTCAGTATTAACACTGTCAGTACTCAGCATTAACACTGTAAGTACTCAGTATTAACATTGTCAGTACTCAGTATTAACACTGTCAGTACTCAGTATTAACACTGTCAGTACTCAGTATTAATACTGTCAGTACTCAGTATTAATACTGTCAGTACTCAGTATTAACACTGTCAGTACTCAGTATTAACACTGTCAGTACTCAGTATTAACACTGTCCGTAATCAGCATTAACACTGTCAGTACTCAGTATTAACACTGTCAGTACTCAGTATTAATACTGTCAGTACTCAGTATTAACACTGTCAGTACTCAGTATTAACACTGTCAGTACTTAGTATTAACACTGTCAGTACTCAGCATTAACACTGTCAGTACTCAGTATTATTACTGTCAGTACTCAGTATTAACACTGTCCGTACTCAGCATTAACACTGTCAGTACTCAGTATTATTACTGTCAGTACTCAGTATTAACATTGTCAGTACTCAGCATTAACACTGTCAGTACTCAGCATTAACACTGTCAGTACTCAGTATTAATACTGTCAGTACTCGGTATTAACATTGTCAGTACTCAGTATTAATACTGTCAGTACTCAGTATTAACATTGTCAGTACTCAGTATTAACACTGTCAGTACTCAGTATTAACATTGTCAGTACTCAGTATTAACACTGTCAGTACTCAGTATTAACACTGTCAGTACTCAGCATTAACACTGTCAGTACTCAGTATTAACACTGTCAGTACTCAGTATTAACATTGTCAGTACTCAGTATTAATACTGTCAGTACTCGGTATTAATACTGTCAGTACTCGGTATTAATACTGTCAGTACTCGGTATTAATACTGTCAGTACTCGGTATTAATACTGTCAGTACTCGGTATTAACATTGTCAGTACTCAGTATTAATACTGTCAGTACTCAGTATTAACACTGTCAGTACTAAGTATTAACACTGTCAGTACTAAGTATTAACACTGTCAGTACTCAGTATTAATACCGTCAGTACTCAGTGTTCCCAGAACAAAGTTACTGATGATAATCTTGGTATCCAGGGAGATGAGTCCTACCAGAGTTCTTGCTACAGCATCCCAGGTGACCAACTCTCCTGGAGTGATGCACAGAACCACTGTCTCTCCAGGACCTCACACCTGGCTGTCATTAATGACAGGTAAGATAGCTGTCTCTCAGAACCTCACACCTGGCTGTCATTAATGACAGGTAAGATAGCTGTCTTTCAGAACCTCACACCTGGCTGTCACTAATGGCAGGTAAGATAGCTGTCTCGCAGAACCTCACACCTGGCTGTCATTAATGGCAGGTAAGATAGCTGTCTCTCAGAACCTCACACCCTGGCTGTCATTAATGACAGGTAAGATAGCTGTCTCGCAGAACCTCACTCCCTGGCTGTCATTAATGGCAGGTAAGATAGCTGTCTCGCAGAACCTCACACCCTGGCTGTCATTAATGACAGGTAAGATAGCTGTCTCGCAGAACCTCACACCTGGCTGTCATTAATGACAGGTAAGATAGCTGTCTCTCCAGAACCTCACACCTGGCTGTCATTAATGACAGGTAAGATAGCTGTCTCGCAGAACCTCACACCTGGCTGTCATTAATGACAGGTAAGATAGCTGTCTCGCAGAACCTCACACCTGGCTGTCATTAATGACAGGTAAGATAGCTGTCTCGCAGAACCTCACACCTGGCTGTCATTAATGACAGGTAAGATATCTGTCTCGCAGAACCTCACACCTGGCTGTCATTAATGACAGGTAAGATAGCTGGCTCTCCAGGACCTCACACCTGGCTGTCATTAATGACAGGTAAGATAGCTGTCTCGCAGAACCTCACACCTGGCTGTCATTAATGACAGGTAAGATAGCTGTCTCGCAGAACCTCACACCTGGCTGTCATTAATGACAGGTAAGATAGCTGTCTCGCAGAACCTCACACCTGGCTGTCATTATTGGCAGGTAAGATAGCTGTCTCGCAGAACCTCACACCTGGCTGTCACTAATGGCAGGTAAGATAGCTGTCTCTCAGAACCTCACACCTGGCTGTCATTAATGACAGGTAAGATAGCTGTCTCTCAGAACCTCACACCTGGCTGTCATTAATGACAGGTAAGATAGCTGTCTCGCAGAACCTCACACCCTGGCTGTATTTAATGGCAGGTAAGATAGTTGTCTCGCAGAACCTCACACCTGGCTGTCATTAATGGCAGGTAAGATAGCTATCTCTCAGAACCTCACACCTGGCTGTCATTAATGACAGGTAAGATAGCTATCTCTCAGAACCTCACACCTGGCTGTCATTAATGACAGGTAAGATAGCTATCTCTCAGAACCTCACACCTGGCTGTCATTAATGGCAGGTAAGATAGCCATCTCTCAGAACCTCACACCTGGCTGTCATTAATGACAGGTAAGATAGCTGTCTCGCAGAACCTCACACCTGGCTGTCATTAATGACAGGTAAGATAGCCATCTCTCAGAACCTCACACCTGGCTGTCATTAATGACAGGTAAGATAGCTATCTCGCAGAACCTCACACCTGGCTGTCATTAATGACAGGTAAGATAGCTGTCTCTCAGAACCTCACACCTGGCTGTCATTAATGACAGGTAAGATAGCAACTTAATGATCATAACTGCACTACTAATTAAATAATATTGCTATTATTGATGATACATAGTACTGTTTCTGTCATTATTATACCTGACGTCTAACAATTTTCTTTATAAAAACATCTACTGACAGAGTCATGGTAGATGGGTTTCCTCTATTTTCTTAGGGAGGCTAAACCCGTAAAAACCCATAACAAAAGTCACTTATTATCATCATTACGTATTCTAATGGGTTTTTTTGTGTGGCGTGTATAGAGAGGAATCAGAATTCGTGCGAGGTCTGTTTGGTGAGACGGGGAGAGGTTGCTGGCTCGGTGGATCTGTCAGCCAGGTTGATGACGACCCTCCGGTGCTCTCCTGGGTCAACCATCAACCATTTACCTTCATCAACTGGAACGAATATCAACCAAGTGAGTTATTGATGTACTGAGAGATATTGTTATTAATGTAGTGAGAGAGACTAAGTGTACTGTTGATGTACTGAGAGATACTTAGGCAGTTATTGATGTACTGAGAGATACTTAGGCAGTTATTGATGTACTGAGAGATACTTAGGCAGTTATTGATGTACTGAGAGATACTTAGGCAGTTATTGACGTTTTGAGAGATACTTAGGCAGTTATTGATGTTTTGAGATACTTAGGCAGTTATTGATGTTTTGAGATACTTAGGCAGTTATTGATGTACTGAGAGATACTTAGGGAGTTATTGATGTTTTGAGAGATACTTAGGCAGTTATTGACGTTTTGAGAGATACTTAGGCAGTTATTGATGTTTTGAGATACTTAGGCAGTTATTGATGTACTGAGAGATACTTAGGGAGTTATTGATGTTTTGAGAGATACTTAGGCAGTTATTGACGTTTTGAGAGATACTTAGGCAGTTATTGATGTTTTGAGAGATACTTAGGCAGTTATTGATGTACTGAGAGATACTTAGGCAGTTATTGATGTACTGAGAGATACTTAGGCAGTTATTGATATACTGAGAGATACTTAGGCAGTTATTGATGTACTGAGAGATACTTAGGCAGTTATTGATGTACTGAGAGATACTTAGGCAGTTATTGATGTACTGAGAGATACTTAGGCAGTTATTGATGTACTGAGAGATACTGTTATTAATGTAGTGAGAGAGACTAAGTGTACTGTTGATGTACTGAGAGAGACTGAGTTATTGATGTACTGAGAGATACTTAGGCAGTTATTGATGTACTGAGAGATACTTAGGGAGTTATTGATGTTTTGAGAGATACTTAGGCAGTTATTGATGTTTTGAGAGATACTTATTCAGTTATTGATGTACTGAGAGATACTTAGGCAGTTATTGATGTACTGAGAGATACTTAGGGAGTTATTGATGTTTTGAGAGATACTTAGGCAGTTATTGATGTTTTGAGAGATACTTATTCAGTTATTGATGTACTGAGAGATACTTAGGCAGTTATTGATGTACTGAGAGATACTGTTATTAATGTAGTGAGGGAGACTAAGTGTACTGTTGATGTACTGAGAGATACTTAGGCAGTTATTGATGTACTGAGAGATACTTAGGCAGTTATTGATGTACTGAGAGATACTGTTATTAATGTAGTGAGGGAGACTAAGTGTACTGTTGATGTACTGAGAGATACTTAGGCAGTTATTGATGTACTGAGAGATACTTAGGCAGTTATTGATGTTTTGAGAGATACTTAGGCAGTTATTGATGTACTGAGAGATACTTAGGGAGTTATTGATGTTTTGAGAGATACTTAGGCAGTTATTGATGTACTGAGAGATACTTAGGGAGTTATTGATGTACTGAGAGATACTCAGGCAGTTATTGATGTACTGAGAGCTTAAGGCAGTTATTGATGTACTGAGAGCTTAAGGCAGTTATTGATGTACTGAGATCTTAAGGCAGTTATTGATGTACTGAGAGATTAAGGCAGTTATTGATGTACTCAGAGATTAAGGCAGTTATTGATGTACTCAGAGATTAAGGCAGTTATTGATGTTTTGAGAGATACTTAGGCAGTTATTGATGTACTGAGAGATACTTAGGCAATTATTGATATTTTGAGAGATACTTAGGCAGTTATTGATGTTTTGAGAGATACTTAGGCAGTTATTGATGTTTTGAGAGATACTTAGGCAGTTATTGATGTTTTGAGAGATACTTAGGCAGTTATTGATGTTTCGAGAGATACTTAGGGAGTTATTGATGTTTTGAGAGATACTTAGGCAGTTATTGATGTTTTGAGAGATACTTAGGGAGTTATTGATGTTTTGAGAGATACTTAGGCAGTTATTGATGTTTTGAGAGATACTTAGGGAGTTATTGATGTTTTGAGAAATACTTAGGCAGTTATTGATGTTTTGAGAAATACTTAGGCAGTTATTGATGTACTGAGATCTTAAGGCAGTTATTGATGTACTGAGATCTTAAGGCAGTTATTGATGTACTGAGATCTTAAGGCAGTTATTGATGTACTGAGATCTTAAGGCAGTTATTGATGTACTGAGATCTTAAGGCAGTTATTGATGTACTGAGATCTTAAGGCAGTTATTGATGTACTGAGATCTTAAGGCAGTTATTGATGTACTGAGATCTTAAGGCAGTTATTGATGTACTGAGATCTTAAGGCAGTTATTGATGTACTGAGATCTTAAGGCAGTTATTGATGTACTGAGATCTTAAGGCAGTTATTGATGTACTGAGATCTTAAGGCAGTTATTGATGTACTGAGATCTTAAGGCAGTTATTGATGTAAGGGGAGACTAAGGCAGTTATTGTTGTACTGAGAGATTAAGGCAGTTATTGATGTAACAGTGTGATTACCCTGGTACAACAGTGTGATAACTACCCTGGTACAACAGTGTGATAACTACCCTGGTACAACAGTGTGATAACTGCCCTGGTACAATAGTGTGATTATCCTGGTACAACAGTTTGATAACTACCCTGGTACAATAGTGTGATTACCCTGGTATAACAGTGTGATAACTACCCTGGTACAATAGTGTGATTATCCTGGTACAACAGTGTGATAACTACCCTGGTACAACAGTGTGATAACTACCCTGGTACAACAGTGTGATTACTCTGGTACAACAGTGTGATAACTACCCTGGTACAATAGTGTGATTACCCTGGTATAACAGTGTGATAACTACCCTGGTACAATAGTGTGATTATCCTGGTACAACAGTGTGATAACTACCCTGGTACAATAGTGTGATTACCCTGGTATAACAGTGTGATAACTGCCCTGGTACAATAGTGTGATTATCCTGGTACAACAGTGTGATAACTACCCTGGTACAACAGTGTGATAGCTACCCTGGTACAACAGTGTGATAACTGCCCTGGTACAATAGTGTGATTACCCTGGTATAACAGTGTGATAACTACCCTGGTACAACAGTGTGATTACCCTGGTACAATAGTGTGATTACCCTGGTATAACAGTGTGATAACTACCCTGGTACAACAGTGTGATTACCCTGGTACAACAGTAATGTAACTACCCTCGTACAACAGTAATGTATCTACCCTGGTACAGCAGTAATATAATTACCCTGGAACAACAGTAATATAATTACCCTGGTACAACAGTAATATAACTACCCTGGTACAACAGTAATGTAACTACCCTGGTACAACAGTAATGTAACTACCCTGGTACAACAGTAATATAACTACCCTGGTACAACAGTCATGTAACTACCCTGGTACAACAGTAATGAAACTACCCTGGTACAACAGTAATGTAACTACCCTGGTACAAACAGTAATGTAACTACCTGGTACAACAGTAATGTAACTACCCTGGTACAACAGTAATATAATTACCCTGGTACAACAGTAATATAACTACCCTGGTACAACAGTAATATAACTACCCTGGTACAACAGTAATGTAACTACCCTGGTACAACAGTAATATAACTACCCTGGTACAACAGTAATATAACTACCCTGGTACAACAGTAATGTAACTACCCTGGTACAACAGTAATGTAACTACCCTGGTACAACAGTAATATAACTACCCTGGTACAACAGTAATATAACTACCCTGGTACAACAGTAATATAACTACCCTGGTACAACAGTAATGTAACTACCCTGGTACAACAGTAATATAACTACCCTGGTACAACAGTAATATAACTACCCTGGTACAACAGTAATATAACTACCCTGGTACAACAGTAATATAACTACCCTGGTACAACAGTAATGTAACTACCCTGGTACAACAGTAATATTAACTACCCTGGTACAACAGTAATATAACTACCCTGGTACAACAGTAATATAACTACCCTGGTACAACAGTAATGTAACTACCCTGGTACAACAGTAATATAACTTCCCTGGTACAACAGTAATGTAACTACCCTGGTACAACAGTAATGTAACTACCCTGGTACAACAGTAATGTAACTACCCTGGTACAACAGTAATGTAAGTACCCTTGTACAACAGTAATATAACTACCCTGGTACAACAGTAATGTAAGTACCCTGGTACAACAGTAATATAATTACCATGGTACAACAGTAATATAACTACCCTGGTACAACAGTGTGATAACTACCCTGGTACAACAGTAATGTAACTACCCTGGTACAACAGTAATATAACTACCCTTGTGCAACAGTAATATAACTACCCTGGTACAACAGTAATGTATCTACCCTGGTACAACAGTAATATAATTACCCTGGTACAACAGTAATATTACTACCCTGGTACAATAATGTAACTACCCTGGTACAACAGTAATATAATTACCCTGGTACAACAGTAATATAACTACCCTGGTACAGCAGTAATATAACTACCCTGTACAACAGTAATGTAACTACCCTGGTACAACAGTAATGTAACTACCCTGGTACAACAGTAATGTAACTACCCTGGTACAACAGTAATGTAAGTACCCTCGTACAACAGTAATATAACTACCCTTTTACAACTGTAATATAACTACCCTGGTACAATAGTAATATAATTACCCTGGTACAGCAGTAATGTAACTACCCTGGTACAACAGTAATGTAACTACCCTGGTACAACAGTGTGATAACTCCCCTGGTACAACAGTGTGATAACTACCCTGGTACAACAGTAATATAACTACCCTGGTACAGCAGTAATGTAACTACCTTGGTGCAGCAGTAATGTAACTACCCTGGTACAACAGTAATGTAACTACCCTGGTACAACAGTAATATAATTACCCTGGTACAACAGTAATATAACTACCCTGGTACAACAGTAATATAACTACCCTGGTACAACAGTAATGTAACTACCCTCGTACAACAGTAATGTAACTACCCTGGTACAACAGTAATATAACTTCCCTGGTACAACAGTAATGTAACTACCCTGGTACAACAGTAATGTAAGTACCCTTGTACAACAGTAATGTAAGTACCCTGGTACAACAGTAATATAATTACCCTGGTACAACAGTAATATAACTACCCTGGTACAATAATGTAACTACCCTGGTACAACAGTAATATAATTACCCTGGTACAACAGTAATGTAACTACCCTGGTACAACAGTAATATAACTACCCTTGTGCAACAGTAATATAACTACCCTGGTACAACAGTAATGTATCTACCCTGGTACAACAGTAATATAATTACCCTGGTACAACAGTAATATAACTACCCTGGTACAATAATGTAACTACCCTGGTACAACAGTAATATAATTACCCTGGTACAACAGTAATATAACTACTCTGGTACAACAGTAATGTAACTACCCTGGTACAACAGTAATGTAACTACCCTGGTACAACAGCAATATAACTACCCTGTACAACAGTAATGTAACTACTCTGGTACAACAGCAATATAACTACCCTGGTACAACAGTAATGTAACTACCCTGGTACAACAGTAATATAACTTCCCTGGTACAACAGTAATGTAACTACCCTGGTACAACAGTAATATAACTTCCCTGGTACAACAGTAATGTAACTACCCTGGTACAACAGTAATATAACTACCCTGGTACAACAGTAACGTAACTACTCTGGTACAACAGTAATATAACTACCCTGGTACAACAGTAATGTAACTACTCTGGTACAACAGCAATATAACTACCCTGGTACAACAGTAATGTAACTACCCTGGTACAACAGTAATATAACTTCCCTGGTACAACAGTAATGTAACTACCCTGGTACAACAGTAATATAACTTCCCTGGTACAACAGTAATGTAACTACCCTGGTACAACAGTAATATAACTACCCTGGTACAACAGTAACGTAACTACTCTGGTACAACAGTAATATAACTACCCTGGTACAACAGTAATATAACTACCCTGGTACAACAGTAATATAACTACCCTGGTACAACAGTAATATAACTACCCTGGTACAACAGTAATGTATCTACCCTGGTACAACAGTAATATAATTACCCTGGTACAACAGTAATATAACTACCCTGGTACAATAATGTAACTACCCTGGTACAACAGTAATATAATTACCCTGGTACAACAGTAATATAACTACTCTGGTACAACAGTAATGTAACTACCCTGGTACAACAGTAATGTAACTACCCTGGTACAACAGTAATGTAACTACCCTGTACAACAGTAATGTAACTACTCTGGTACAACAGTAATATAACTACCCTGGTACAACAGTAATGTAACTACTCTGGTACAACAGCAATATAACTACCCTGGTACAACAGTAATGTAACTACCCTGGTACAACAGTAATATAACTACCCTGGTACAACAGTAACGTAACTACCCTGGTACAACAGCAATATAACTACCCTGGTACAACAGTAACGTAACTACTCTGGCACAGGTCTGGAAGACGGAATGTGTCTGAGAGTGGCCGACAACTCTGGTGCCTGGATAATGTCCCACTGCCAGGAGAAACTAAACTATATCTGTAAGTATACTCACCTGTTTGTACTCACCTTTTTGTGGTTATAGAGTTTGTGTCATAGCTCCTGGCCCCGCCTCTTCGCTGGTCGCTACTAGGTCCACTCTCTCCCTGCTTCATGAGCTTTATCATACCTCTTCTTAAAGCTATGTATGGTTCCTGCCTCCACTACATCACACTCCAGGTTTTTCCACATCATAACTCTGTGGCTGAAGAAATACTTCCTAACATCCCTGTGACTCATCTGAGTCTTCAACTTCTAATTGTGACCCCTTGTTTCTGTGTCCCATCTCTGGAACATCCTGTCTCTGTCCACCTTGTCAGTCTCTCGTTTTTTTGAGATAAGATTTTGCTTGGATTTTTAATCCCCGGGGGTTAGCCACTCAGGATAATTCAAGAAAAATCAGCGCATCAAAAAATGTTTCTTATAACCATTGTAGTCCTTAAATCTTGTCCTCCAGGATGCGACCCACACCAGTCGACTAACACTAGGTACCTACTTACTGCTAGGTAAACAAGGACAAGTGTAGTGAGACATGTACAGTGTTATACTCCCTTTATCCCTCCTGTTCTTAAGTGTCGTCAGGTTGAATTCCTTAACCTCTCCTCGTAGGGCATGTCCCTTACCTCCGGGACTAGTCTCGTTGCAAACCTTTGCATTTCTTCTAATTTCTTGACGTGCTTGACCAGGTGTGAGTTCCATACTGGTGCTGCATACTCCACCTTGGGCCTGACGTGCATGGTGTCGAAAAGCTATTCTCAGGTTTGTCAGGCGCCCATATGCTGCAGCAGTTATATGGTTGATGCGTGCCTCAGGAGATGTGCTCGGTATTATACCAACCCATGATCCTTTTCCTTGAGTTAGGGTTGCAGCCTTTGACCCACTAGCCTGTACTCAGTCTGCGGTCCTCTTTGACCTTCCCAATCTTCATAACCCCACTTTGTGGGGTTAAAATCCAGAAGCCATTTGTTGGACCAGGCTTGCAGCCTGTCCAGATCCCCTTGTAGTCCTGCCTGATCCTCCTCCGCTTGTATTCTCCGCATTAACTTCACGTAGCCTGCAATCAGGGACACCGCTGACTCCATCCCTGCCTCATGTTACTCACATATACCAGAAACAGCAAGAGGAGGAGTATATGGAGACAAAAGAAGAGGTTAAGAGAGTGGTGAAGCAATGTAGAAGGAGAGAAAATGAGAGAGAGTGGGTGAAGTGTCACAAAATTTAGCTGAGAATAAGAAAAGTTTTGGAGTGAGATTAATAAGAAAGCCTACGGAACTAATGGAGAGGAGAGCTATATCAGGAGAATATTTTGAGGAACTCTTAAATGTGAATGAAGACAGGAAACCTGTGATTTTGTGTATATGGCAGGGAGGAATAACATCTTGTAGGAGTGAGGAAAAGTCAGTTGTGAGTGTGGGGGAAGTTCGTGAGGCAGTGGATAGAATGAAAGGGGATAAATCAGCTGGGATTGATGGGATAAAGATAGAAATGCTCAAAGCTGGTGGGGATGAAGTTTTGAAATGGCTGGTGCTAGTACCGAGTAAACGTATGGACGAGGGTAAGATACCTAGGGATTAGCAGAGAGCAGGGATAGTTCCTGTGTATAAAGGCAAAGGGGACAAAAGAGTGTAAAAATTATAAGGGAATAATTCTGTTGAGTATACCTGGCAAAGTGTATGGTAGTCATTGAAAGAATTATGAGTAAGATGGAGAGCAGGATAGCAGATGAACAAGGAGGATTTAGGAAGAGTAGGGGCTGTGTAGACCAAGTGTTTACAGTGAAACATAGATGAACAGTACTTAGATGAGGGTAAAAACGTCTTCGTTGCATTTATGATAGGGAAGCAATGTAGCAGATGTTACAAATGAATATAATAGGAGGTAGGTTACTGAAAACCCCAAAATAAAGGTTTTTTATGGGAAAATGGGGCTCAGGTTGATTTTGGGTGGGGAGGGGAAAAATTATTTAAAAAAAAGGGGCCTTGGAACAGGGATGTGTGATGTCACCGGGGTTTGTTGGGATATTTTTAAAATGGTTAAACAAACAAAAAGCCCAAAAACCTTTTAAAGGGGGCAGTAAATTTTACTGCCTTTTTTCTCTTTTTTTTTTAGTTTTGACTTTTAAAATGGCCCAAAGGTCGAACCGAAATGTCGCCGTAAAAACCCCCTTTCCCCAATGTACGGGTTAAATGAAAAATTTGGGGGGGGGGGGGGGGGGGGGTTGAAAGGAAGTGAAGCTGGGAAATTTTTGGAAAAGGAGTTTTGGGGGAAAAAAAGAAAAAGGGAAATTCCCCAAAAGTGGGAATTGTCAAGTTCCCTTTTGCTGATGACACTGTGCTTTGGGAAATTCCAAAGTTTAATTTTGCAGAAGTTGGCGATGATTTTTGGTTTGGTAAAAAAAAGAAATTAAAAGAAAAACGAAGGAAAAAATAAGGTAAAAAGGAAAAAAAAAAAATTAGATAAAAAAGACTGGATATCAGAATAGGGGGAAAGTTGGAAAAGGGCATCAGCAGATGGGCCCATGAAAGATGAAGTGAATAACAGAACTGACAAAGGAAAAATTGAGTGGTGCACTGGGGAAGTCGTGGGAGACAAAAAACCTTATTTTTGAGAGCACAAAGGGGAAAATTATGCGATTTAAATTTGGTGCCAACACTTTTTTATGGTGTGACGCATAAAGGTGGTAAATTTTGAAACCAAGGAGAAGGCTGGAGGCAGTGGAGATGTCGGCGTGGGGCAATTTTGTGGTGTGAATATAAAGCAAAAAAATTCCCTGATTTGGAAATTAGGAGAAAGGGGGAGATGTGTTAATAAAAAAAAACAACTTTTTTATCTTTTTGTTTAGAATTTTAAAAAATTAAAATTTTTTAAACAAAAAAAAGAGAAAATTTATTGGGAAAAAAATACGAAATAAAAATTTAAAAAAAAAAAAAAAATTTTTTTAAATTTAAAAATTTAAAAAATTGGATTTTAAAAGAAAACCAAAAGAAATTTATTTCAAGTAAGATGCCGTAAAAAATTTAAGGTTTTTTTGCCGATCAAATCGTGGATTTTTTTGGTTTAAACCCCAAAAATTTCCCAAAAATTTTAAATTTTTTTTAAAACAATGAAAAAGTGCTTTCTAAATGCGATTAAACCCGCATTAAAGGTTTAGAATCGATCCAAAGACAATTTTTCTGTTTTTTAACCCTATATGGGAATTTCTTCAATAAAAAATGTTACTTTTTGCGGTTGAAAAAAATAATTTAAAAATACAAACATTTATTTTATCAAAAATTTAGTAACATCATAATTTTAATTAATGAGAAGCATGGTTACACTTGGAATCTTTTTTCTGGAAAAAGTTTCACCCCGGGCCCGTGTCGTCCTTTTAGACCCTACCGTTCAAAGGGGGGTGAAACTCTAGATCTAGAGGGTAAGAGAATTTTACTGCCAAAAGAGGTTTTGTCAAACCCTCAACTACTGGGAACGCTTTTTTCACTTGGGCTTTTACTCACTGGGAAAACAAGCCCAGGGGCAGAACATCATAATCTTAGTCGACTAGTCCCCCAATCTGCAACAGAAATCAAATCCCCACAAAAGAAAAAACAGGGGCACCAAATGGACACTAAGAGAAAGCACCTAAATGTTTGGGGGTCAAGGGTGTTCAAAAAGCCTCCCACCCGGCCCTAAGGGAAAATTTCCCTAGGGGCCCCTGGCTGCCTTTTTAGAAGGGGGGGACGGTACTTAAAAAGGCGGTGCCTAACAGCCGGGGGTGTTTCGTTTCCTTGGAATAATCCAGGACCTATGTCCTCAGTTGGCCGGGAAAACAGGGTAGGTCGGTGGCTGCCCATTCTTGTAGGATTTGGTGGTCCCGTTGGGTTTTAAAACATTATGTTTGGTTTTTCCCTTTTACCATGGGGAGAGCCAGTAAACTGGGTTGGTTTGACTTTTACATACGTGTTCTGTGCCCCGTTCCCGCCAGAGAGAGGGACCCCAAATTTTTTTTTTCAGAGTCAAGGCGAGGACGACCAAAGGGGACGTGGCCGACAAAATGTAGGGCAGTAAACCTACTTGGTTAGTTTTTCCCTGATTCCCGCAGAAAGGGGAAACCTCGGTGGGCATACTCCCATAACCCCGACTGGGGTTTGCCCCTTGGGGCAGCCCAAATTTATCGGGAAACAAGGTGCACTCCGTCTTTTCCCCCCTTGGGGTTAAGGGCCCCCCCTGGGCCCGGGCACTTAAAACACACTGCTCGTACCACAAACCGCAAAAAAAAATAAGCTTTTAAAGAAAACATTGCCCCTTGTTTTGCCCCCCCACATAATTTTTGACTACGCTGAGACAACACAGGTCAGGGGCCCAAACCTGTTCAAGCCTCCCGCATTCTAAGGGGGATTACCAATAGCCCCCTGACTGTCTTCAAGGGAGGTGGACGGGCACTCAATTTAGTACTTGACCACCCGGGGGCTGTGTCTACGTTAGTTTTTATGGGCAGCGTAACGCCCGGTTGATCGAACCCTGGTCCATAACGAGACCGACCACGGACGGGCCCCGGGGGGTTGACCCCGGAACCCCTCTGGTATACTCCGGGTGCCGGGTGGAATAGAAGGTCACCAGGGAAAAATACCCAACCCTGTGGTCAGCTGAATCTCCTACCCCCGTGGTCAGCTGACATCTCCTCCCCCTTTGGGAGCTGACTCTCCCACCCTGTGGTAGCTGACATCTCCTACCCCCTTTGGGCAGCTGACATCTCCCTGTTTGGGCGCGAATTCCTACCCGTGGTCAGCTGACACCCTACCCCCGTGGTAGTGACATCTCCCCACCCTGTGGGCAGCTGACATCTCCTACCCTGTGGGCAGTGAATCCTACCCTGTGGGAGCTGACATCTCCTACCTGTGGGCACTGACACTCCCCACCCTGTGGGCAGCTGAACTCTACCCTGGGGCAGGACATTCCTACCCCGTGGGCAGTGACATTCCCACCTGTGGTCAGCTGCATCTCCCCACCTGTGGTCAGTTGCTCTCTCCCCGTGGTCGTGACATCCCTCCCCCGTGGGGCAGTTGACCCCTACCCCGGGTCAGTTGACATCTCCTACCCCGTGGTCAGTTGACATCTCCTACCCTGTGGTCAGCTGACATCTCCTACCCTGTGGTCAGCTGACATCTCCTACCCTGTGGTCAGCTGACATCTCCTACCCTGTGGTCAGCTGACATCTCCTACCCTGTGGTCAGCTGACCATCTCCTACCCTGTGGTCAGTTGACATCTCCTACCCTGTGGTCAGCTGACATCTCCTACCCTGTGGTCAGCTGACATCTGCTACCCTGTGGTCAGCTGACATCTGCTACCCTGTGGTCAGCTGACATCTGCTACCCTGTGGGCAGCTGACATCTTACCCGGCCCAAACATTAAGCAGGTAAACATAACTTACGACGTCTACAAGATACTCTCCGACCAGTACCATAATAATTACGATTATAATTACGATGATAATTACGATGATAATTACGATGATAATTACGATGATAATTACGATAATTACGATAATTACTATGATAATTTTAATATGCAACATTTCCTTCAGGTGAGTATGAGATTACAACACCCACTCAGCCGCCCACCCAGCCGCCCACCGAGCCACCCACCCAGCCGCCCACCCAGCCACCCACCCAGCCGCCCAACGAGCCACCCACCCAGCCGGGCCCCCCGAGCCATCCCCCCAGCTGCCCCTAGAGCCCCCACCCAGCCGCCCCCAGCCCCGTGCAGTGATGGGTGGCACCTAATAGTGAACCGTTGTTACAGAGTAGGTCCCTGAACCCCAGGGTTACCCTGGGTGGATAACCCCCTCCAGGGTTACCCCGGGGTGGAAACACTCTCCAGGGTTACCGGGGTGGATAACACTCCTCCAGGGTTTCCCCGGGTGGATAACACTCCTCCGGGTTTTCCCCGGGTGGATACCACTCCTCCAGGGTTACCCTGGGTGGATAACACTCCTCCAGGGTTACCCTGGGTGGATAACACTCCTCCAGGGTTACCTGGGTGGATACACTCCTCCAGGGTTACCCTGGGTGGATAACACTCCTCCAGGGTTACCCCGGGTGGATAGGGGGTGGATAACACTCCTCCAGGGTTACCCGGGGTGGATAACACTCCTCCAGGGGTTTTCCGGGTGATAACCTCCTCCAGGGTTAGGGGTGGATAAAAACTCCTCAGGGTTACCCGGGGTGGATAACACTCCTCCAGGGTTACCGGGGTGGATAACACTCCCCCAAAGGGGTTTCCCGGGGTGGATAACACTCCTCCAGGGTTACCCGGTGGATAACACTCCTCCAGGGTTACCCGGGGTGGATAAAAACTCCTCCCGGGTTTTCCCGGGGTGGATAACACTCCTCCCGGGTTACCGGGGTGGATAAACATCCCCAGGGTTACCCGGGTGGATAACACTCCTCCAGGGTTACCCGGGGTGGATAACACTCCTCCAGGGTTACCCGGGGTGGATAACACTCCTCCAGGGTTACCCGGGGTGGATAACACTCCTCCAGGGTTACCCGGGGTGGATAACACTCCTCCAGGGTTTTCCCGGGGTGGATAAAACTCCTCCGGGTTACCCGGGGTGGATAACACTCCTCCAGGGTTACCCGGGGTGGATAACACTCCTCCAGGGTTACCCGGGGTGGATAACACTCCTCCAGGGTTACCCGGGGTGGATAACACTCCTCCAGGGTTACCCGGGGTGGATAACACTCCTCCAGGGTTACCCGGGGTGGATAACACTCCTCCAGGGTTACCCGGGGTGGATAACACTCCTCCAGGGTTACCCGGGGTGGATAACACTCCTCCAGGGTTACCCGGGGTGGATAACACTCCCCCAGGGTTACCGGGGTGGGGGTAAACACTCCTCCAGGGTTACCCGGGGTGGATAACACTCCTCCAGGGTTACCCGGGGTGGATAACACTCCTCCAGGGTTACCCGGGGTGGATAACACTCCTCCAGGTTAACCCGGGGGGGAATAACACTCCTCCAGGGTTACCCGGGGTGGATAACACTCCTCCGGGTTACCCGGGGTGGATAACATCCTCCAGGGTTACCCGGGGTGGATAAAACACTCCTCCAGGGTTACCCGGGGTGGATTAACACTCCTCCAGGGTTACCCGGGGTGGATAAACTCCTCCAGGGTTACCCGGGGTGGATAACACTCCTCAGGGTTACCCGGGGTGGATAACACTCCTCCAGGGTCCCGGGGTGGATAACACTCCCAGGGTTACCGGGGTGGATAACACTCCCCAGGGTTACCGGGGTGGATAACACTCCACCAGGGCTTAACCCGGGGTGGATAACACTCCCCAGGGTTACCCGGGGTGGATAACACTCCTCCAGGGTACCCGGGGTGGATTAACACTCCTCCAGGGCTTTCCCGGGGTGGATAACACTCCCAGGGCTACCCGGGGTGGATAACACTCCCAGGGCTACGGGGTGGATAACACTCCTCCAGGGTTACCGGGGTGGATAACACTCCTCCAGGGTACCCGGGTGGATAACACTCCCCCAGGGTTACCCGGGGGGGATAACACTCCTCCAGGCTACCCGGGGTGGATAACACTCCTCCAGGGGTTACCCGGGGTGGGGTAACACTCCACCAGGGTTACCCCGGGGGGGATAACACTCCACCAGGGCTACCCGGGGTGGATAACACTCCCAGGGGGTACCCGGGTGGATAACACTCCTCCAGGGCTACCCGGGGTGGAAAAACAAATCCCCCAGGGCTACCCGGGGTGGATAACACTCCACCAGGGCTACCCGGGGTGGATAACCACTCCACCAGGGCTACCCGGTGGATAACATCCTCCAGGGGTTTCCCGGGGTGGATAACACTCCTCCAGGGGCTACCCCGGGTGGATAACACTCCTCCAGGGCTACCCGGGTGGGGTAAAAACTCCTCCAGGGCTACCCGGGGTGGATAACACTCCTCCAGGGTTACCCGGGGTGGATAACACTCCTCCAGGGCTACCCGGGGTGGATAACACTCCTCCGGGCTACCCGGGGTGGATAAACTCCTTTCCCGGGTTTCCGGGGTGGATAACACTCTCCAGGGCTACCCGGGGTGGATAACACTCCTCCAGGGCTACCCGGGGTGGATAACACTCCTCCAGGGCTACCCGGGGTGGATAACACTCCTCCAGGGCTTTCCCGGGGTGGATAAAACTCCTCCGGGTCCCGGGGGTGGATAACACTCCTCCAGGGCTACCCGGGGTGGATAACACTCCTCCAGGGCTACCCGGGGTGGATAACACTCCTCCAGGGCTACCCGGGGTGGATAACACTCCTCCAGGGCTACCCGGGGTGGATAACACTCCTCCAGGGCTACCGGGGTGGTAACACTCCTCAGGGGGTACCCGGGGTGGATAAAACTCCTCCAGGGCTACCCCGGGGGGGAATAACACTCCTCCAGGGCTACCCGGGGTGGATAACCCCTCCTCCAGGGCTACCCGGGTGGAATAAAAATCCTCCAGGGCTACCCGGGGTGGATAACACTCCACCAGGGCTACCCGGGGTGGATAACACTCCACCAGGGCTACCCGGGGTGGATAACACTCCTCCAGGGCTACCGGGGTGGGTAACAAATCCTCCCGGGCTACCCGGGGTGGATAACACTCTCCAGGGCTACGGGGTGGATAAACTCCTCCAGGGCTACCCGGGGTGGATAACACTCCTCCCGGGCTACCCGGGTGGATAAACACTCCTCCAGGGCTACCCGGGGGGGTAACACTCCCAGGGCTACCGGGGTGGATAACACTCCTCCAGGCTACCCGGGGTGGATAACACTCCTCCAGGGCTACCCTGGGTGGATAACACTCCTCCCGGGCTACCGGGGGGGATAACACTCCTCCAGGGCTACCCGGGGTGGATAACACTCCTCCAGGGCTACCGGGGTGGTAACACTCCTCCAGGGTACCCTGGGTGGATAACCACTCCTCCAGGGGGTACCTGGGTGGATAACACTCCTCCCCGGGCTACCCGGGGTGGATAAACACTCCTCCCGGGCTACCCTGGGTGGATAACACTCCTCCAGGGTTTCCTGGGTGGATAACACTCTCCAGGGTACCTGGGTGGTAAACACTCCCCCAGGGCTACCCGGGTGGATAAAAAACCCTCCGGGCACCCTGGGGGGTAACACTCCCCAGGGCTACCGGGGGATAAAAACTCCTCCCGGGCTACCCGGGTGGGATACATCCTCCAGGGCTACCCGGGTGGATAACACTCCTGGGCTACCGGGTGGTAAAAAACCCTCCCGGGCTACCCGGGGTGGATAACCTCCTCCCGGGGGTACCTGGGTGGATAACCCCTCCCGGGTACCCGGGGGGGGTAAACTCCTCCCGGGTACCGGGGGGGTAAAACTCTCCAGGGACCCCGGGGGTAACCTCCTCCGGGGGGACCCGGGTGGATAACACTCCCCAGGGTTTCCCGGGGTGGATAAAATCCTCCGGGTACCCTTTTATAACACTTAGGGGACCCTTGGATAACACCTGGGTTACCTGGGGGGGAAAAAATCCCGGGGGTTACCCTGGGGGGGATAAAACTTAGGGGACCCTGGGTGGGAAAAAAATCCCCCAGGGGCCCGGGGGGAACACTGTCACTTGATAGTAACACATGAAAGTAACACTAGTAGTACATATGTAGTAACATCACTTGATAGTAACCTTGTAGTAAACTCACTTGATGTAACATATGTAGTAACAATTGATTAGTAAACCACTATGATAGTAAACCTCTGATAGTAAAAACTTGATAGAACACTAGTAGTAACACTATGATAGTAACACTAGATAAACATTGATGTAACACTATGTAGTAACACTATGAAGTTTTAACACTTTTGATAGTAACCTATGAAGTAACACTAGGGGTAGTAAACTTGATAGTAAAATCATATGAAATAACACTATGATAGTACACATGATGAACACTATGTAGTAACACTATGTAGTAACATTGATGTAAAATCACTATGATGTAAACACTATGATAGTAACACTATGATGAACATTGATGTAAACACTATGATATAACAATAGATAGTAACATATGTGTAACACTATGATAGTAAACACTCACTTGATTAAAACTATGATAGTAAAAACCCTTGATAGTAACACTATGTGTAACACTATGTAGTAAAACCTATGATAGTAAAACCCATGATGAAATAGATAGTAACATCACTTGATGTAAACTATGTGTAACATACTTGATAGTAAAATCCCTTTATGAACACTATGATGAAAAAAAAACTATGATAGTAACCTCATATGATATAAAACTATGTAGAAACTTGTGTAACACTTGTGTAAAACTATGATAGTACCTAGATAGTAACACTATGAAGTAACACTAGGGGTAAAAAACTATGATAGTAACATCACATGATGTAACACTATGATAGTAACACTATAAGTAACATATGATAGTAAACCCCCTATGATGTAACACTATGTGTAACATTGATAGTAAAACTATGATAGTAACCTCATATGATAGTAAATATGATAGTAACCTTTTATAGTAAAAATTTATAGATAGTAACACTATGTTTTTAACACTCCTTGATAGTAAAACTTGATAGTAACACAGATAGTAAACACATGATTTAAAACTTGATAGTAACACTTGATAGTAACACTAGATGTAAAACTAGAAATAAAAACTCACATGATAGAAACTATGTGTAAACACTATGTAGTAACACTATGATGTAAACCCCTATGATAGTAACTTGATGTAAAAACATGATGTAAAACTATGATAGTAACACTCACTATGATAGTAACACTTGATAGTAAAAACCAAAGTAGTAACACTATGATAGTAAACTATGATGTAACACATGATAGTAACACTCACTATGATTGTAAACCCCTATGAAGTAAACACTTGATAGTAACTTGATAGTAACACTATGATAGTACTACTTGATAGTAACACTATATAGTAACATTTGATAGTAACACCCCCCCCCCCCCCCCCCCCCCCCCCCCCCCCCCCCCCCCCCCCCTTTTTACTATGATAGTAAACACTAGTTGTAACACTCCTATGATAGTAACACTTTTAAAATATGATAGTAACACTCACTTTTTTGATAGTAAAACCCCATGATGTAACACTATGATAGTAACCCCTATGATAGTAAACTCACTATGATAGTACACTATGTAGTAAACACTATGATAGTAATCCTATGATAGAAAAACTTGATATAAACCAAGAAGTAAACTTTGATGAACACTATGATAGTAACACCCCATGTAGTAACACCCCAGATAGTAACACATGATAGTAACATCCCCTTTAGTAACACTTTTGTAGTAAACTAGTAGTAAACCCCTATGATTGTAACACTTGATAGTAAAAACTATGTAGTAAACCCCTATGATAGTAACCTTGGGTAGTAAACTATAGATAGTAACACATGATGTAAACCCCTTGATAGAAAAACTTTCACTAGATAGACACTATGATAGTAACACTATGATAGTAAAACTATGATAGTAACATATATTTGTAACAAATTTCACTATGATGTAAAAATATGATAGTAAATCCTTGATAGTAACATATGATAGTAACACTTGATAGTAAAAAACTATGATAGTAAACACTATGATGTAAAAACTTGATAGTAACCAAACCTTTTAAAATTGATAGTAACCAAAACTTCACTATGATGTAACACTTGTGTAACACTCACTTGATAGTAAACAGATAGTAACACTTGTAGTAACATTGATTGTAAAAAAACCTCCTATGAAGAAACCTATGATGTAAAAATCTTATAGTAAAAACTATGATAGTAACCATTAGTCACAATAGTAGTAACATATGATAGAAACCCCCCTATGATAGTAACCAATTTATAGTAACACTATGATAGTAAACTTATAGTAACACTTGAGTAACATCACTAGATAGTAAACACTATGATAAACCCCTATGATGTAAATTGATAGGAACACCCCTTGTTTGTAAAACCCATGATAGTAAACTCACTTATGAAAAAATTTGTAACACTCCTATGATAGTAACACTAGATAGTAAACACTAGATAGTAACACTATGTTTGTAACCTATGTAGAAAAATCACTATGTAGTAACACTCACTATGATGTAAAACACTATGATAGTAACACTTGATAGAAACACTTTTCCCCTATTTAGTAAAAATATTTATAGTAAACTTTTCACTATGATAGTAACCCCTATGATAGTAACCCCTTTTCACTATGATAGTAACACTATGATAGTAACACTTGATAGTAAACACTATGTAGTAACACTCATATGATAGTAAACCCCATGATAGTAACACTATATAGTAACACTAATTTTGAACACTCACTATGATAGTAACACTATGATAGTAAACATCCTATGATAGTAACACTTTTTCACTATGATAGTAACACTATATAAGTAAACCACTATGATAGTAACACTATGTGTAACACTCATAGATGTAACACTATGTAGTAACACTATGTTGTAAACACTTGATAGTAACACTCACTAAAAGAAAAATTTTAACCTCACTTGATAGTAACATCACTTGAAGTAAACCCCCTTGATAGTAACCTCCTTGTAGTAACACTATGATAGTAACACTATGGGTGTAACACTTGATAGTAAACACTATGATAGTAAACACTATGATGTAAAAAACACTATGATGAACATATGATAGTAAAAACTATGATAGTAAAATCACTATGTTGTAACATATGTAGTAAACCCTATGATAGTAACCTATGATAGTAACACCCTGTAGTAACACATGATAGTAAATCACTTGATAGTAAACTATGATAGAACACTCACTATGTAGTCCCCTATTTTATAGTAACCTATGATAGAACACTCACTTGATGTAAACCCCTATGATAGTAACACTATGATGTAACATATGATAGTAACACATGATAGTAACCTTATGATAGTAACACCCAAAGATAGTAACATATGATGTAAACACTTGTAGTAACACATTCACTAGAAGTAACCCCCTATGATAGTAACACTACTATGATGTAAAACATGTAGTAACACCCTTTTCCCCCTATGATGTAACACTAGATAGTAACCTCACTATATGTAAAAACTATGATAGTAACACTCATATGATAGTAACCAAAATTTCACTATGTGTAACATATTTTATAGTAACACTTTTTACTATGTGTAACACCACTAGATAGTTCACTATTAGTAACACTATGATAGTAACACTTGATATAAAAACTCATATGGTAGTAAAACCCCTTGATAGTAACACTATGATAGTTACCCCTATGATAGTACACTTATAGTAACACTTGATAGTAACACTATGATGTAAACTTGATAGTAACACTATGTTGTAACACTATGTGTAACACTATGTTTGTAACACTATGTAGTAACACTCACTATGATGTAAAAACTATGATAGTAACACTCCCCTATGATAGTAAACACTATGATGTAACATATGATTGTAACACTTGATAGTAACACTTGATGTAACACCCCATGATAGTAACCCCCTATGATAGTAACATCCCATGATGTAACATATGTGTAAACATATGATAGTACACTCACTATGAAGTAAAAAAAACTCCCATGATGTAACACTATGATATAAACACTATGTGTAACAATCCTTGATGTAACATTGAAATAACACTCACTATGATAGTAACACTATGATGTAAAACTAGATAGTAACACTATGATATAAAAACCCACTTGATAGTAACACATATAGTAACAATATGTAGTAAACATATGTAGTAACACTATGATAGTAAACTCACTATGATGTAAACTATGAAATAAAAAATATGATAGTAAACTATGATAGTAACACTCACTTTGATAGTAACACTATGATGTAAAACTAGATAGTAACACTATTTATAGAACATAGATAGTAACACTCACTTGATGTAACACTATGATAGTAACAAAAATTTCATATGATGTAACACTATGGGTAGTAACACTCACTATGATAGTAACATCACTTTAATTAACACTATGATAGTAAACCCTATGATAGTAAACCCCTATGTAGTAACACTTGTTGTAAACACTGATAGTAAACTATGTAGTAAACCCCATATGAAGTAACACTATGTAGTAACCTTGATAGTAACATATGATATAAACTATGATAAACACTTTAAACTATGTAGTAACACTATGTTTGTAAACCACATGATGTAACATAGATAGTAAAACCGGGAAAAATATGATAGTAACACTATGATAGGTAAAAACACTTTTTATAGTTTTGTAACATATGATAGTCACTTTTAGTAACACTCACTTGATAGTAACACTTGATAGTAACCCCTAGTAGTAACACTTGATAGAACCCTATGTAGTAACACTTTTCACTATGATGTAAACACTAGATAGTAAACACTATGATAGTAACACTCACTTGTAGTAACATATGATAGTAACACATGATAGTAAACCCCTTGAAATAACACCTATGATGAACACTTTTTTTGATAGTAAAATTATAATCCTATGATAGTAACACTATGATGTAAACTTTTATATAAACACTATGATAACAAAAATTTTATAGTAACAAACCCATGATAGTAACACTTGTAGTAACACTAAAAATGATAGTAAACACTATGTAGTAACACTTGATATAACACATGATGTAAAACACTATGATAGTAACACTATGTAGTAACACTATGATTGTAAACCCCTATGATAGTAAACACTATGATAGTAACATTGATGTAACATCACTTGATAGTAACACTTGTATAACAACCAAAAAATGTAGTAACACTATGATAGAACACTATGATGTAAACACTTGATATAACACTTTTATTATACACTTGATAGTAACAATTTATAGTACACTCATATGATATAACAAATATGTAAATATGATAGTAACCACTATGAAGTCCCCTCACTATGATGTAACACCTATGATGTAACACTATGAATTCCGTACACTAGATAGTAACATCACTTGATAGTAAACTATGATAGTAACACTTGATAGTAACCCCATGATAGTAACACTTGATAGTAAACATCACTATGTAGTAACACAAAGATAGTAACACTCCCTTGATAGTAACATTATGATAGTAAACTCACTATGATAGTAAAAAATCACTATGATAAACCCCTTGATGTAAACTTGATAGTAACACTATGTAGTAAACACTTGATAGTAACACTATATGAAAATTTAGTAACACTCCCCTTTTTTTTTTGTAACCCCTTGATAGTAAAAAAAATCACTTGATGTAAAACTTGATAGTAAAAACTTTGATAGTAACACTTGATAGTAACACTCCTAGATAGTACACATTTTCTATGATAGTAACACTTGATGTAAAAACTTTTTCACTTGATAGTAAAACTTATGTTTTGTATAACACTCACTATGTTGTAACACTATGATAGTAAAAAAACCCCCCTATGATAGTAAACACTTGTGTAAAACTTATGATAGTTAAACTATATATTAAAACCCATGATTAACATTTCACTATGATAGTCCTATGATAAATAACATCACTTGATGTAACCCCCTTGATGTAAACCCCCATGATAGTAACACTATGATAGTAACACTATGATAGTAAACTATGATAGAAAACACTTGATAGTAACACTATGATAGTAACACTCACTATATAAACTAACCATAACTTGTCTTCAATAATTCTACCTCACTTTAAAAAATACTCAATTTCCCAAATTTTTAAATTCTAAATCCCTATTATTGCCCAATTTTACTTTAAACTATATTGATCAAACTTATTGAAAAATCCTTTTTTTGACCTTTTTATTCCATACTTTTTTAACCTAGTATTTTCAACTACAATTTTTATATCATCCTGTCTACCATCTTACTAGATATTATAACCAAGTCATTGCCATTTTTATTTTTATCAATTCTTTTGTTTTTATTATTATTTGCTCCCTTAATTTTATCCTGTCAATTTAAATCTAATTATACTCTAATTCTTGTAAACAACTTATATAAGACCTTGTGCAATTAAAATTGAGAGTCTTGTTCCTTTATTATATTATTAGATTAATCACAGTTTTACTCTAGCTCATTCTAGTCAATAATAGTCAATACCAAATTCTTATACTAGACCTTTGTGCAATTACTAGTGAGAGACTGGTGCTTTTTGTAATTTGTATTTTTTTTATTATTAGACTAAAGTTGTTGTACTATAGCTCTTTCTAGCTCAATACATAGTCAATACCAAATTCCTATATTAGAAAAATAGTGCAATTACTAGTGAGAGACTAGTGCTATTTTTAATTTGTACTTTTATATTTATTAGATTAAACTATTGTACTTTAGCTACTCTAGCTCAAAACATAGACTCACAAAAGTCATTATTAGACCTTAGTGCAATTAAGTGAGAGTCTTGTTCTATTTTTAATTTGTATTTTTTATTACTGTTTTACCTAGTTGCACTTTAGTTCATTCCAGCACAACCACAGACAACATCAACTTCATTATGTGTAGTAGTGGACTATACTCTACTTGACCAAAATACTTAGCTTTTATACTTATCCAAACTTCCCACCATACAGATATCAGTACTAGAACTCAACAAAACAACTAGGATTTTAAATAACCATAATTCTAAACCTAGAAGATGATTGATCACGTTGACCTGATCTAAACCTCCATAATCTGAAAACACAATAAAAACCCTATTGGAAAGTAATGCCTTTATTACACAGACAAAAGCCACCACTATCCTAAACAATGCTAAAAGTCTATCAGTACTTAACTACAACATCAGGTCCTTAAGCAAACACTATGTGACCTCCTAGCACACCCTTTAATCACTAAGACACCCTTCTCCCGCTTATTCTTACTGAGACCTGGCTTAAGCAGGACACAATAGATATCTACCCCCTACAAAGGGTACACAGCAATTCACAACTGCAGAACAAACCAAGTTGGGGGTGGTATTGCAATCTATTACTCTAACCAATTTATCTTGTCTTAGACACACTTGCTTTAGTGATGAATATGGGGATACATTTTTGCTAATTTTATTGTAAAAAACCTTAAGACGCCTATAACAATTGGTTGCCATTTACCCGGGTACCTCACACAAACATCCCAAATTTCAGTGGGGAAATTAAAGTCACTAATAACAAACAGACAAATGAATAAGCACCACCTTCTCTTAGCTGGAGACTTCAACATCAACCTTGGCTTACTAGATGATAGCCCGTAACTGATTTCATCAACAATATGAACAACACACTTCTCATACTACAATAACTAAACAAACCCGGCTCACTGAGGGCAGTGCAACCATAATAGACCACATATGGACCAATTTTACTAGCCCCCCCTTAAATCAGGGATAATCACAGATAGCACTACAGACCACTACCTACCTTCCTCCTGACAAACATTAGTAAACCACCACTTGAATACAACAAAGTCTCATTTAGACTCCATGACGAGGCCTCAGTAAGGAAGTTCACGCTGACCTAGAGACTGTTGATTGGCCCACAGGGAAATTTTCCCAAAGGGCCCAATGGTATTGATGACTGGACCCGAATCTTTCTTAACAAAATTACTTTTGACTTACAACAACATTGTCCTATAAAACAAAACAGATCACAAACAAACGGCTTGGTTGCCCATGGGGTAACCAGCACCATTCTGAAATCCCTTGACAAGAAACACCATATGAAAAGCAATAAGGCAGGGCTTAATACACAAAGATATTCTTAAACACTATTCATCAGCTCTCACCAAATAATAAAAAAAAGCCAAACAACTATACTACTCCAGTAGATTCACAGCCCCTAGAGGAGATATAAAAAAAAAACCCGGAAAACACTTCTCAGATTCTAGGGACCCCCAAACTAGAAAAAAACCAAGAATATTGTCCTAACTAAACCCAATGAAACACCATACATCCCACTGACACAGCTAACAAGATAAACGACTTCTTCTCAACCATAGGATCTAATCTCGCCAGTAAAATCCCACATACCAATGCCCATGCCGGGGACTACCTAGATGGAAATTTCCCTAATTCCTTCTATCTTGCACCAACTGAGCCACGGAAGTCATTGAGATCATAAAGTCACTTAAAAATAACTCGGGGAATCTGTCTCATGTCCCACCATTACTGTACAAGCGAGCGGCCCATCATAGTGAGACGGTGTTACTATCATAGTGTTACTATCATAGTGAGACGGTGTTACTATCATAGTGAGACGGTGCTACTATCATAGTGTTACTATCATAGTAACACTATGATAGTAACACCATCTCACTATGATAGTGACACCATCTCACTATGATAGTAACACTCTCACTATGATAGTAACACTATGATAGTAACACTCTCACTATGATAGTAACACCGTCTCACTATGATAGTAACACCATCTCACTATGATAATAACACCGTCTCACTATGATAGTAACACTCTCACTATGATAGTAACACTGTGATAGTAACGTTGCCACTCCCACTGATGCAGGTGTTCAGTGACAGGTGTTCAGTGACAGGTGTTCAGTGTGAAGTAACGCTGCTCTCATGTATTCCCAGTAATCACAGGTGTTCACTGACAGGTGTTCAACAGAGCAGTACCGTGGACAACTGCTGTCCTGTCATGCGCCTCCCAGAATGGTCACCTGGCTGATGTAGCCACCGTTAATAAGGAGAAATTTGTTCACGAGTAAGTTCAAACCTTCTTTCTAACATGTGAACTTTTTGTTTTAAGGTTAATTATTGATAAATTAGACACATGTGCAACTCTTGGGTATCTTTATTGAGGAAACGTTTCGCCACACAGTGGCTTCAGTCCATACACAGGAGAAGCTTGAAGAATAGGAGGAGAATGAGGTAATCAGTCCCTCAACCTTGAGTCGATGTGGTCACTCCATCAATCAAGCTTCTCCTGTGTATGGACTGATGAAGCCACTGTGTGGCGAAACGTTTCCTCAGTAAAGATACCCAAGAGTTGCACATGTGTCTAATTTATCAACATGTCGGTTCTGTGAACCATTCATCTACAATCCTGTCAGACACTGCAACTTCTTGGGATCTTAATACTTGGGAATTCTTCACTTGCCTAACCCTTGGGCACGACCTACTTCCACATTGAACAAATGTGACACCACCTATGACTGCTGCACCTCTCCTGCCATACGGTTTATAAGCTACTTCTCCGCTCATCTGCCGTATTCTACTCAAGATTGATGGACTGACCACATCGACTCAAGGTTGAGGGACTGATTACCTCATTCTCCTCCTGTTCTTCAAGCTTCTCCTGTGTATGGACTGTAATAAAGTTGGTAGAATTACCGACAATATGTAAAGTAAAAGGACGCAAGTGCAACTAATGTGACATTTTATTGTGGCAACGTTTCGCTCTCCATGAGCTTTATCAAGCCATTACAAACAATACATGGACACAGAGGGTATATAAAGGCTTTGAGTGAGGTCAGTACTGTGAGGTTCCATTTAGATGTTTATAGGGTGGTTGTAGTAGTAGTGTGTATAGTAGTAGTAGTAGTGAGAAAAAATAATACAATAAGGTAGAGCAATTTTAATTCGTACAGGGAGAAAAAGGGAAACATGGGAAACAAAAAAATTGGTTGGAAAAATTAGCTGGAAAAAAAAGGGCGCTTGTTTCAGTTTTTTCACTCTCGGGTAATGCCTTTTTTGTAGTTAAAACAGGAGGGGAATTTTGTGATGGCCGGGTTTTTACTGTTTTCGGGGATTCTTGTTGGGGAAAGGGACACATTTTGAAACAAAAGTGTCTGATTAAGGGGTTACAACCCTTCAACTTGTGGGTTTTTTAAAAACCTTTCTCAAAAACCCTTTTCGACACTGCAACATCAGGGAAAATTTTTGGTTCAGGGAAAATTTTAAAGGGGACCTTCTTCGGCTGCTGCAACTCCCCCCAATCTTTTTGGGGGAAAAGGCCCTATTTTCCAAATGGGGAATCCCGCCTACCAGTGACTTTGCCCTCGTTGCCTGCCCTCCCTATCCAGACCCCTATATAACCCCCAGCCCTTCTTTTTTTTTTGGGTTTTCAGATTCTCCTCCACCCGATGCTGTGAACCCAAAATCCAAGGCCGGGGGACGATTACCTCATCTTTTTTTTTATGTTTACTGTCCCCTATTATTTTCCTGGGAATCTGTATTGAAAAAAGCCACTGGTTTGGCAAAAACGCTACAATAAAGATATCCAGATGTTCCCACATGTGTCTTAATTTTCTTCAGTCAGTACAAAAAGAGTTGTTTGAAGAAAGAAGAGATTGAGACGATTTAATCTTTTCCAATCCCCCTTTAAAAAAGTTTTGAGGGGGGGTTTCAGTCCCTCAGTCTGGAAAGGGGCCCATCTTTCATAGTCTAAAAACAATTGGAGTTGAAGGGGACAGGAGGGAAACCCTTTTTATAGCGCCAGGAGGTGAGACGTAGGTCACAAAGTAGAAGAAAAAAACGCAGATTTTGGGGGATTCTTGCTAAGACTTCGGAGTTGGTGAAGCTGCCCTTTTGTTTTTTTTAAATTGTTTCGAAACAGCGACCCAGTGTGATTCGAGGCACTTGCGGTTGGGGAAAAATTAGTTTTTTTTTGATCACAAATTTTTTGCTTTCTTAAATTTCATGAGTGATTGGGGGAAAAATTTCGGTGTTGTACAAAGGCGTTGTTTAAGTTGTCGTTCCTCATGGAAAAAAGTTTTTAAATTGAGGGGGGGTGTCGAGGTTTCTGGCTTTTTCCCACCTTACGTAGATCTTGTCACAGCCTCCACAAAACCCAAGAAACCACGAACCAGTCAATGCGGGGTTTTTAATTTATACCCTGACCCAATTGCTCGAATCAGCACAATGGGCTTTTTTGGGAATCCCTTTTAAACAAAACAAGGGCCCCAGTTTTCCCATCCCCGAAGTTTTCCCCTTTCCTCCTAAAAACCCGAAAACCCTGCCACCCACTAGTCTTCCTGTTTTATTTAACCCCAAAGAAAGAAGGGTGAACCCCTAAAACAAGCGGCCCCCTTTCCCAAGTTTATTTTTGGGAAAAACCCTATTTTTAGGGTTCCCCAAGTAATAGCTTTTATATCCTTTTATCATGTACGAATTAATTGCTTTTACCATATTGTATTACTTTTGTCATACCACTACTAATACTACTACTACTATACTACTAATTTTACTACCCCACCAATAGTGAACATCGAAATGGTAACCCCCACTAGTATTGACATTTACTTGGCCTTTTTTTTTACCCCCTGTGTCCCCTGTATTTGTAGATGAAAAGGGTTTAGAGAACCGACAGTTTATAAATTAGCACATTTTGCCCAAATTTTTGGGTATCTTTATTTAGGAAACGTTTCGCCAAAAAGTGGCCTTTTCAGTCCATTCAAAAAGGGGAATCTTGAAGAACGGGGGAGAAAGAGGTAATCAGTCCCCAAAACCCTTGGAAATCGAGTTTTTTTTTTTGGGCAGTCCCTCAATCTTGAGTTTGAAAACGGGATTTGTGCGGGAGAAGGAGTTATAAAACCCTTGGCAGGAGAGGGGCAGCAAATCATAGGTGGGTTTTCACATTTGTTACAAAATTTGATTCTTCTTTTTTTATGGACTGATGAGCCCCTTGTTCCCCCGTTTCCCCAATTAAAGGGTACCCCAAAAGTTGAAAATGTGTTTAAATTTTTCAAATGTCGGTTCTCTGAAAAATTCACCTACAAATAAGGTTTTTTTATTTTTGGTGAGGTTTAAATTTTAAATTATTTAGATCGTAATGGGCCCCGATTCAAACGAATTATGTTACGGGGGGGGGGGGGTTGAACTCGCGGCAAAGGGGTGTGGAAAACTCCAGGGGGGTGCGTAAAACCCTGGGGCCCGCTGACAATTTTATTCATCCAACTAGGTTTTAGTTAAAACACCAAGAGAGGTCAGCACAGGTGCCATGGACCACAAAATTTATCTGTGAAAACTTGCCTTTTGTGGGTCACAGTGGTTTGGGCCCGCTAACCCTTCCCATGGTGTATAAATAATAAACCCAGCTGGGTGAAACTTTTTGTAGCCAAACTGGTCCGTGGGGTAACGCGACGGTTTTGGGTTTACTGGAGGAGTTTCCCGGGGGGCAAAGCCCCCCCGGCCCGGTTTTTGGACCCGGCCCCCCCCGACCGTTGTTTTAATAAAACATGGTTTTTTTTTACTAACCAAGGGTTATGCTGATGATTCTCCAATATTTTTAAGGATCACTTAACATGGTGTCCGTCCTTCTCTCTGGCCCCGTTATCGTGGTGTCCGGCCTTCTCTCTGGCTCCGTTATCGTGGTGTACGTCCTTCTCTCTGGCTCCGTTATCGTGGTGTACGTCCTTCTCTCTGGCTCCGTTATCGTGGTGTACGTCTTCTCTCTGGCTCGTTATCGTGGTGTACGTCTTCTCTCTGGCTCCGTTATCGTGGTGTACGTCCTTCACTCTGGCTCCGTTATCGTGGTGTACGTCCTTCACTCTGGCTCCGTTATCGTGGTGTACGTCCTTCACTCTGGCTCCGTTATGTAGATATCTTTGATCTTTGGCCCCATGACTCGTCTCTTCCAGCCATTTCTCGTTTCCCTTAACAATTCTGTTTCTGAATGGGACTCTAACTCTTCGTTCCCTTTCCTTGATATTCATGTCCACTACTCGACTACAGGCTTTTCTCTTTCCGTTTCTCGCAAGCTTATAACAGTGTCATGTATATTCACTACTTTTCTTACCATGTTTGCTCTGTCAAGGAAAGGGTCCTTATATCTCTGTCTCCGTGTTCTGTTCATTTGTGACTCTTGGTTCATTGAATCAGAAATTTCCACTCTTCGTGATCATTCTCTCGTGTCAACTACCTTTCCCATTTCATAAAGTCTGCCGTCTTGCCTCCTAAACGGACTTTCTTCTCTCCCAAGCTCTCTACTCCTGTGAAATTTCTTATTCTCTCTGTCCAATTTTCCAGTCTTTCTAATCTCAAAACTCTCTCTTCGTTCCTTAGACATCAAACTTACATTCTGCCAAACTAACTCACTTCGCAGTAATCAAGTTTGTACCTCTTCCTCTGCAACTGATGCTCCTGGTGCCTACTCTATATCATTCTCCTATAGTCCTCTTCAATACTTTGGAGAAACTCCTCGTTCTCTTCCTGACAGACTCGAGGAGCACAAAAGAGGTGTTAAACTTGCCGACACCAATAATATTCTTTTCTGTCATGTTATAAACAACTTGTATGAATTTTAATCCTGGGTTTATCTCTGTTGATGCCTTCCTCTCCCATTACATTGTTAAATGTTCCCAACTTCAGAACACTCGTGACTTAACTTGATCTTTCCTCTCCCTACCTCTTCTCCTTACCTATTCTTTTTTCTTTTTATTTGGTTACCTTTCTCCTGCCTAAGGAGCGAATGGAGACAAGTGAATTTTAGGGCCTGACGTGCTGTTAGAGTGTAAGCAAGGTAACATTTATGAAGGGGTTCAGGGAAACCGGCAGGCCAGACTTGAGTCCTGGAGATGGGAAGTACAGTGCCTGCACTCTGAAGGAGGGGTGTTAATGTTGCAGTTTAAAAACTGTAGTGTAAAGCACCCTTCTGGCAAGACAGTGATGGAGTGAATGATGGTGAAAGTTTTTCTTTTTCGGGCCACCCTGCCTTGGTGGGCCACCTGCCTTGGTGGCCACCCTGCCTTGGTGGGCCACCCTGCCTTGGTGGGCCACCCTGCCTTGGTGGCCACCCTGCCTTGGTGGGAGACGACCGATGTGTTATATATATATATATATATATATATATATATATATATATATATATATTATATATATATATATATATATATATATATATATGTATGTCGTGCCGATATGTAAAAAATGGTCAATTAGCAAGAACTCATTTAAAATTAAGTCCTTTCTAAAATTTTCTCTTATACGTTTAAAGATATATTTTTTTTCAATAATGTTAATGTAAAAATTATAAATTTGCACCAAAAGGAACTTAGAAAACTTACCTAACCTTATTATAACAAGAATAATTTATTTTAGCCTAACCCAACTAAATATATTTTAGATTTGTTTACAATAATTTAATACTAAACAAACACAGTGAAATATATTTTTTTCGTTAGGTTCAGAATGATTTTGGCGAAATTATTGCATACACAAATTTTCACTTGTCCTATATGGCAAGATGAGCGTTGCTATTTAAGCCAAGATAGCAAGTTCTGCCTATTCGGCACGACATATATATATATATATATATATATATATATATATATTATAGTATATAGAATTATTTTTTAAACAGGTTGGTTGGTCTGGCAGAAAACAAGGATGTCGACCGGCTTTTGTGGGTGGGCGGCACCACCCATTCTCCCAAAGGTAAGTTCAGTGGGTGGGAGGCATCACTCACTCTGTTGGTGGTAGGTTCAGTGGGTGGGCGGCACTACCCACTCTGCTAGTAGTAGGTTCAGTGGGTGGGCGGCACCACCTACTCTACTAGCGGTAGGTTCAGTGGGTGGGAGGGACTACCCACTCTGCTAGTAGTAGGTTCAGTGGGTGGGCGGCACCACCTACTCTACTAGCGGTAGGTTCAGTGGGTGGGAGGCACTACCCACTCTGCTAGTAGTAGGTTCAGTACGTGGGCGGCACCACCTACTCTACTAGCGGTAGGTTCAGTGGGTGGGCGGCACTACCCACTCTGCTAGTAGTAGGTTCAGTGGGTGGGCGGCACCACCTACTCTACTAGCGGTAGGTTCAGTGGGTGGGAGGCACTACCCACTCTGCTAGTGATAGGTTCAGTGGGTGGGAGGCACTACCCACTCTGCTAGTGATAGGTTCAGTGGGTGGGAGGCACTACCCACTCTGCTAGTGATAGGTTCAGTGGGTGGGAGGCACTACCCACTCTGCTAGTGATAGGTTCAGTGGGTGGGAGGCACTACCCACTCTGCTAGTGATAGGTTCAGTGGGTGGGAGGCACTACCCACTCTGCTAGTGATAGGTTCAGGTGGGTGGGAGGCACTACCCATCTGCTAGTGATAGGTTCAGTGGGTGGGAGGCACTACCCACTCTGCTAGTGATAGGTTCAGTGGGTGGGAGGCACTACCCACTCTGCTAGTGATAGGTTCAGTGGGTGGGAGGCACTACCCACTCTGCTAGTGATAGGTTCAGTGGGTGGGAGGCACTACCCACTCTGCTAGTGATAGGTTCAGTGGGTGGGAGGCACTACCCACTCTGCTAGTGATAGGTTCAGTGGGTGGGATACTCTCTCTGACGTAGTAGGTCCCGTTACTGGTTCCAGTTAGTCTTCCATTTGAGTTTCCAGTCCACCTTGCTAGATTTTTTTTAGATTTTGCCACCGAAGTGGCTAGTTTATTGTGCACCCCATATCCATCCTGTGGACGGTAGCGCGAGAGCATGTGGATACACAAAAGGCCCAGGAACTAGATCCCAAAAGGTTAACAGGAATATATATGGATTTATATCTACATATCTATAGTTCACTTATCTGTTACAAGCAAATTTAGGAAATTTGCTTAGTATATCTGGTATCTTATTTTCATTAATAAGATATCTTGACATGTCACATAGGTTATTATACTGTCTGTCTCTGTATTCCTCAATAAGTGGACAATTAAGCACATAGTGTTCAAGAGAGTGACCATATGTCTGGTCACATAATTTACATTTAGTTTGATCATCATCTGTGTGTCTCCCAAACTGCCAGAAGTACTTGTAACCAAGCCTAAGCCTGGCGACTACATCAGTCAGTACTTGTAACCAAGCCTAAGTCTGGCGACTACATCAGTCATTACTTGTAACCAAGCCTAAGTCTGGCCACTACAACATCAGTCAGTACTTGTAACCAAGCCTAAGCCTGGCCACTACAACATCAGTCATTACTTGTAACCAAGCCTAAGTCTGGCCACTACAACATCAGTCAGTACTTGTAACCAAGCCTAAGCCTGGCCACTACAACATCAGTCATTACTTGTAACCAAGCCTAAGTCTGGCCACTACAACATCAGTCATTACTTGTAACCAAGCCTAAGTCTGGCCACTACAACATCAGTCAGTACTTGTAACCAAGCCTAAGCCTGGCCACTACAACATCAGTCATTACTTGTAACCAAGCCTAAGTCTGGCCACTACAACATCAGTCATTACTTGTAACCAAGCCTAAGTCTGGCCACTACAACATCAGTCAGTACTTGTAACCAAGCCTAAGCCTGGCCACTACAACATCAGTCAGTACTTGTAACCAAGCCTAAGCCTGGCTACTACAACATCAGTGTTCACATTGCAAGTTGCTCCATAAACATACTTATCTACGTTCATGTTATCATAGTGGGTTATAGATCTACTCAGACTTCTAACTGCATTCCTATAACAATCATTTTCATTATTTACTTCTCTCCTAATATTATTCCTAATGCTAGACACAGTTATACCAAAGTTATATTCTACATTCTCCTTCTGGGTACTCTTCTTGGCTAACATATCAACTTTATCATGAAGGAGTAATCCAATGTGTGATGGGATCCATAGCAATTGTACATTAATTCCTTTATCCCGGATTTTTTGAATATCAGTATCTGCCTTCCTGTTACGACTTAATCTTCACCGTAACAATAGGGGCACAAATAACTCCATTTTTTTTTAGTTTTATTTTATTACCAATAATTTAGTTTCATTGGTATTTGGTTAGTGAATTAAAATAACCACAAGCAATTATAAATGAAATACTATACAGCAAGAAACACAATCTTACGTTCAAATTCTCATTAACAGAGTATGATACAATAATTTCAATTAATAATCTACTAATCTCACCATTTAACTCTTTTAGAAAGGTCTAGGGTAACGAAATAGTTATCTTTCATAAGTGACATGAATTACCAGACTTCAGGAAACTAATGGCAAAGGCAAGACAATAGACTTGGTATAAAGTTTTAGTTTAAGCTAGGAGCTTTGTGTTGAAGACCCGTACCTAGTCAGAGCTAGGAGCTGACTGACTCACTCAACTACTCCATAGTATGACTTCAGCTCTGCCAGAAGACCCGTACCTAGTCAGAGCTAGGAGCTGACTGACTCACTCAACTACTCCATAGTATGACTTCAGCTCGGCCAGAAGACCCGTACCGAGTCAGAGCTAGGAGCTGACTGACTCACTCAACTACTCCATAGTATGACTTCAGCTCTGCCAGAAGACCCGTACCGAGTCAGAGCTAGGAGCTGACTCACTCGCTCAACTACTCCATAGTCAGACTTCAGCTCGGCCAGAAGACCCGTACCGAGTCAGAGCTAGGAGCTGACTGACTCACTCAACTACTCCATAGTATGACTTCAGCTCTGCCAGAAGACCCGTACCGAGTCAGAGCTAGGAGCTGACTCACTCGCTCAACTACTCCATAGTCAGACTTCAGCTCGGCCAGAAGACCCGTACCGAGTCAGAGCTAGGAGCTGACTGACTCACTCAACTACTCCATAGTATGACTTCAGCTCTGCCAGAAGGCGACGCGTGGCGTCAATAATAGAACCACCAATTGGTCACTACAGTAGTGGTTACACATTCGTAATACCTAACCTAATAATAATATAATATAATATTATAATTATAATAATCATGGGGAAAGATATAATATAATACAATATAATACAATGAGAGTACTTTTGATTCATACTGTACCCGATAATAATATATAGTGGAACCTGCTTTATCTAGCTAGTAATAAAGTGGTTCGCGATATATTATTACAGAACTTATTTTAACCAGGCCTTTTATTTTTGTATATAATGGAGTGAAGTAGGGGCACGTAACACTTCCCCAGTGAGAATGTTTTTAGTCATTATATGAGATAAAAGCCTTCAGTAATGACGTAGAATCAGAAATAATTTTGTCAAACTCTGTGTCATAAGTTATCGTCAGTGCCATTAGGATTGTTAACAATGCAGTTTGCAGTATAGATACTCGTTAATTCTTATTGCTAACTCAACAAAGTTGCTATCGTTGTTAGATAGGTGACAACGAGTGCAGATGCCATTATAATTTTTTTTAAGAGGTTAAGGGATTAGGATAAGTGGATAAGGAAGCGCTTAGTCCGCAAGGGCAACACCCCTAGAAAAAATGCTCCACATAACATTTAATCTTCTTGACAGTAGTGGACGATTTCTATTCCAGATATGAAGTTTGACGGAGGTCATCGTAAGGTCTTCGAATATGAAGACGGTTACTTCGACAGTTATTATGACTATGTTGAGGACACGTGTTCTGCTGTTGACAGAACGACGTTCACCCCCTCTGACTTCATCTGTGCTGAGTACTTACCGTACCTGTGTGAGACGAAAGTAGGTGAGTGCCTTGTATCTTGCTTGTCCAGTACCTGTGTGAGATGGCAGTAGGTGAGTGCCTTGTGTCTTGCTTGTCCAGTACCTGTGTCTGACGGCAGTATACCTGGAGTATACCTGGAGAGGGTTTCAGGGATCAACGCCCTGATCCGCCACGCCCTAGTCCACCAACGCCCTGATCCACCTGGCTGTTACTGTTGGCCGCACGGAAACAGACGTACACACCACATCCAGGCTGGTCAGGTACTAACTAAATTTTGGGGCCTGTCCAGCGCTTTCTTGAAGTCAGGGGTCTATTGGTAATCCCCCTTATGTATTCTGGGAGGCAGTCGAACAGTCTTGGACCCCTAACACTTATTATATTGTCTCTTAATGTACTCACGGCCCCTTGCTTTTCACTGGGGGAATGTTGCATCTACTGCCGAGTCTTTTGCTTTCGTAGGGAGTGATTTCTCTTGCTTTATCATACTTATAAAGTGAAAGTTTTCTATGTTCTCAGGGTCTGTAATTTCTCCAGCCTTGAAAGGGGATGTTAGTGTGCAGCAATATTCCAGCCTAGAGAGCACAAGCGATTTGAAGAGAATCATCATGGGCTTGGCCTCCCTAGTTTTGAAGGTTTTCATTATCCATCCTGTCATTTTCCTAGCAGATGTGGTAGATACATTGTTTTGATCTTTGAATATGTGATCCTCTGACATTATCACTCCCAGGTCCTTCCCATAAGTTTTTCGCTCTATTGTGTGAGTAGAATTTGTTTCATGCTCCGATGTACTTTTAATTTCCTCGGGTTTTCTAGAGCCGAGTAATTGAAAATTTTCTTCATTGAACTTCATATTGTATTCTGCTGCTCATTTAAAGATTTGGTTGACGTTCGCTTGGAGTCATTCAGTGTCATCGATGGATGACACTGTCATATGCAAATCCGGGTTTCATCCGCAAAGGAAGACACGGTGCTGTGGCTGACATCTCTATCTAAGTCAGATACGAGGACAAGGAATAGGACGGGGGAGAGTACTGTGCACTGAGGTCAGTGGTCAAAAGAGGCCATTCTCTCCTAAGCTGTCTGGGGATTAGCGTGGGGTGTTACTGAGCACCATGACCTGCTGTAGTGTTGTAGAATCTCAAGTTAAAGTGTTGAAGGAGGTTCTACTTCACTAGGAGTATAGGAGACTGAAACTATGCCTAGATGGGTTTGGGTCTGGTAAGGTTGGGTCTGGTAAGGAGGAAAAGGTTACCAGCAGTGAGTTGGAGAGTGGCAGCTGCTTTAAATTGCAAGTAGAAGGAAACTCATTCTTGTTCTCCAGGACGAGTGTACTTCAATGGGTAGTAAGGTTAAAGGTACCACTGACTCCCTGTTATTCAAGGTAAGAACATTCTGGTTGTGGGAGACTCCCAGGTAAGATATATGGACCGTGCTTTTTCTAACAGAGATAGGAAGGTGAGACAGAGAGAGTGCTTCCCAGGAGCTGGTGTTGGTGACATAGTCGACACATTGGGTAATATTATGTCAGGTAATAGTGCTGGTGGAAATGACATTCGGAAGGGCAGGAGACAGGAGCTGCTGGATAAGTACAAACCAGCCATAGATGTAGTCAGGTCTAAGGATGAAGTCCCAATCATATGTAGCATTTTGCCTAGAATGGGAGTGGGCAATGAATGGATGTCTAGGGCAATTGGTAAAAATTGCTGGCTAGACAGGTACCACAACGAACTTTTAATCCCATTCATTGATAACTGGAACATATTCTAAGGCAAACATGATATGTATACAAAGGATGGAGTACATCTCTCTGGGGCCAGAGTGGTTGCATTAGCCAACTCTATTGAGGATGCCATTGCTGACTCATCTAGGACTTAAAACTGATAGATTTTAGAGGTATGGGTGTGTGTGGGAAACAAACAAGCTGCAGTACTAGGGGTGATAACAGCAGATATTACCAGGATACCTCAGGGATATGTTTAAAAGACAATATTCAAAATAAAGTTGCTAGTAATGGCAAAGCAACTGATCAACAAAGAGAGACAATAGAGGACAGAGAGTGACTAGCTCCCTTAAGATTTACTATTCTACTAATAGTAGGAGTCTAAGAAATAAGATAGATGAGCTAAGATTACTTGCAAGTGCAGGTAATATAGATATTATTGCTATAACAGAGACCTGGTTCAACCTGAAAGATAGAGAAATGCCTTCTGAATGCCACATACAAGTCTATAAACTATTCCACACTGATTACAAACATCAGACACAGAATCTCTTTGGCTACAGTTTCTCGAGGGTCGTAAAAAAATAATTTTGGATGTGATTTATAGGCCGCCAAACCTCAATAGGGAGTGCAGTAAGCTGCTACGGGATGACGTTTATAAGGCATCTAGATATAAAAATGTTGTGTTAATGGGAGATTTTAACTTTAGACTCACTGATTGGAACAATCAGTGAGTCTAAAGTTAAAATCTCCCATTAACACAACATTTTTATATCCTTGGCTTCGAACTATAGACCAATAAGCCTTACCTCCATAGTGGGAAAATTTATGGAATCAATAATTGCCGAAGCAATTCGTAGCCATCTTGACAGGCACAGATTGATTAATGATTCTCAACACGGTTTTACAAAGGGGCGTTCCTGTCTTACGAATTTACTAACTTTTTTCACTAAGGTGTTTGAGGAGGTAGATCATGGTAATGAATATGATAGTGTATATGGACTTCAGTAAGGCTTTCAATAGAGTTCCACATCTCTCTCAGAGACTATTGAGGAAAATTAAGGCACATGGAATAGGAGAAATTTTTTCCTGGGTAGAGGCATAGCTGACAAATAGGCAGCAGAGAGAGTGTCTAAATGGGGAGAAATCTGAATGGGGGCACATCACAAGCGGTGTTCCTCAGGGGTTAATGTTGGGCCCGTTGTTGTTCACAATTTACATAAACGACATTGATGAGGGAATAAATAGCGACATAAGCAAATTTGCTGATGACAACAAAATAGGCCGTCCAATTCATTCTAATGAGGACACTAGAGCACTCCAGGATGATTTGAATAGACTGATGCAATGGTCGGAGAAGTGGCAGATGCAGTTTAATATAGACAGATGCAAAGTTCTAAATGTTAGACAGGAAAATAACAATGCCACATATGAATTAAATAATTTAGATCTTAATACTACTGAATGTAAAAAGGATTTAGGAGTTCTGGTTAGCAATAATCTAAAACCAAGACAACAGTGCATTAGTGTTCGCAATAAAGCTAACAGAATTCTTGGCTTCATATCTAGAAGTATAAATAATAGAAGTCCTCAGGTTGTTCTTCAACTCTATATATCCTTGGTTAGGCCTCATTTAGACTATGCTGCTCAGTTCTGGTCACCGTATTACAGAATGGATATAAATGCTCTGGAAAACGTACAAAGGAGGATGACAAAGATGATCCCATGTATCAGAAATCTTCCCAATGAGGATAGACTGAGGCCCTGAATCTGCACTCTCTCGAAAGGCGTAAAATTAGGAAGGATGTGATTTAGGTGTATAAATGGAAAACAATAAATAAAGGGGATGTAAATAGCGTACTAAAATTTCCAGCCAAGACAGGACTCGCAGCAATGGTTTCAAGTTGGAAAATTCAGATTCAGGAAGGATATAGGAAAGCACTGGTTTGGTAATAGAGTTGTGGATGAGTGGAACAAACTCCCGAGTACAGTTATTGAAGCTAAAAATAAGTTAGATAAATACATGAGTGGGTGTGAGTTGAACCTGAGTAGCTTGTGGTAGTAGGTCGTAAGTGGATGTGACCTGGACTTGACTGGGTTTGGGTCGGTGGCATAAGCCGGTAGGCGACTTGGAAACCTCCCAAAACCCAAATACCCCGGCCCGGGATTGAACCCGCGGTCAGAGAGTCCCCCAAAACTCCAGCCCGTCGCGTTAGCCACTAGACCAGCTAGCCACAATAAGATTCATCCAACTAGGTATATTTCTACACCATAGGAAGGTTAGCACAGGCACCTCTGTGACCACAAATGCAAGTTTTTACAGACGAATCTCCAGCTAGCGTGGCCGTGACGAACTCTAGCTCAAGTTGGATGAATCTTATTGTGGCTAGCTGGTCTAGTGGCTAACGCGACGGGCTGGAGTTTTGAGACTCTATAACCGCGGGTTCAATCCCGGCCTGGGGTATGGTTTGTTTGCAATCGTGTTATTACGATTTCTTGAGTCAAGTCGACTTGGACCTGCTTTACATGGGCCAGTAAGCCTGCTGCAGTGTTCCTTCCTTCTTATGTTCTTGTGGAACAGAACTTTTCACCGTAGCTGCCTCAGCCTTGACTCGGTTTACTATTACTCTGTTCTTTGTAGATGAATGGTTCAGAGAACCGACACGTTGTTAAATTAGACACATGTGCAACTCTTGGGTATCTTTACTGAGGAAACGTTTCGCCACACAGTGGCTTCATCAGTCCATACAAAGGAGAAACGTGGAGAACAGGAGAAGATAAAGATACCCAAGAGTTGCACATGTGTCTAATTTATCTTTGTATTCTGTTTGTTAGGAAATTATAGATCCATTTACCAAATTTCTTGTTACTCCTTTATCACGCATTTTGTGCGCTGTTACACCATGCTCACACCTGCCGAAGGTTTTAGCAAAGTCTGTGTATACTACATCTGTATTTTCTTTGTCCTCCAGAGCATCTAAGACCTTGTCATAGTGGTCCAGTGGTTGGGACAGGCAGGAGCTACCTGCTCTAAACCCGTGTTGCCCTGAATCTAGGGTGGGTGGCGATCTTGCTGCTTAGAACCCTTTCAAAGATTTTTATGATATTGGACGTTAGTGTTATCGGTCTGTAATTCTTTGTTGCTTTACTGCCACCTTTATGGAGTGGGGCTATGTCTGTTGTTTTTAGCGAGTGTGGGATGACCCCTGTGTCCATGCTCCCTCTTCATATAATGCTGAAGGCACGTTAAAGTGGCTTCTTACAGTTCTTGATGAACACGGACTTCCATTGTGAGTTCCTTGTACCTTACTAATTTGCGTGACAAATACCTGTGTGTGATGGCAGTAGGTGAGTATCTTGTATCTCGCTGGCTTGCTTTACCAGTACCTGTGTGTAACGGCTCGAAATCAGGTGAAATATATTTTTCCTTGTCAATTCGCACTGTCTCCTGTATTTCACTCTCTTCCCAAAGGCGCGGAAGTGACGGTACCTGTGGTCCGGACTCCTGATATCAGGTGTGACGATGACTCCACGTGGTACCTGTACCAGGATCACTGCTACAAGTTCATCTCTGAGAGCCAGGACAATCCCAAGACGTGGTGGGAGTCACACAAGCTGTGTCGGGACGAGGGTGCCGAGCTAGCCTCAATTATCTCCCAAGACGAGAACTACTGGATGGCATCAAAGGTATGTCTGACGTGATATATACTGGCATATATGTGAAGTGAGGTTAGTATGTACACTGAGGTGATTCATACAGATATACTTACTGTCTGGGGTAATAAATATAGGTATATTCTTTGTATATAATGATAGGTATGTTAATAATAATAACGATATTATTTAATACCACTCGGTATATACACCGGATGTATACAGCTAGAGGTGTATGTCTGTGTATATATATACTGGGAGATTAATATTGGATGTACGTATTAATATGTGTAGTGCTAGTGAAGACTGATAGCATCCACGACCTCATGGGAGACTACCACCCACACCATGGGTATGGTGTGACTACCACCCACACCATGGGTATGGTGTGACTACCACCCACACCATGGGTATGGTGTGACTACCACTCACACCATGGGTATAGTATGACTACCACTCACACCATGGGTATAGTATGACTACCACTCACACCATGGGTACGGTGTGACTACCACCCAAAACCATTTGGGGACGGTGTGACTACCACCCCCCACCATGGGTATGGTGTGACTACCACAAAACCATGGGTTTTAGAAGGTGCGAAATAGACATTAGACTAACGCTTTAAATCTTAATGTCATTCTGTGACAGATAACTGAGTTCACTGATATCGCCTTGTGGATCGGGCACAGCAACCATGCTCTGGCTACAGGGGGGATGGATCTCCCCTTTAACTCTCAACTGGAGAGAGGGTGAAAAAA
>NC_069438.1:15308330-15324863 GCF_026875155.1 Cherax quadricarinatus
CCAAGGGTTTTACCCAAATTTACCCCTACGGCAAATGTTCACTTTTAAAATAAGATTTAGTTTTTAGGGGTGGTAATAAGTAAAAATTTCGTTCGGTTTTTAACCCCGGGGTAGCCCCCCCGGTAACCCAAAAAGCAGTGCGCACGAACTTTAACTTATTTCCCTTTTGGGGCCCTAATTCTTTCCCCCAAACCCCAACCTACAAAACACCCATTACCTTTTTCCCCCCTATAAAACAACTTAAAAATTTTCAATTTTCCCCCCCCCGGAACAAACCCCCCCCCCCCCGGGACTTTGCCCCCCCGGGGTAAATACTCTTATAGGTGATTTTATTTTATTGGGTTTTTGAATACAGCAGGTGGGGGGCCCTGCCCGGGGGGCCCAACCAGACCCCCAAACCTGCGGGGGGAGGGACGGACTTTTTTCCCTCGAAGGATGTTGCTGCGTTAGTAAGGGGGGGCGGGTGGTGTGAGGTCGCTAAAGGCAGGCCTATGGCCCCAGACAGTACACAGGTCATAGGGACAGCTTCCCTAGCGGTAGTCCGGGAAACATGTTTGGGTAGGATACTCAGCTATAACTCATCTATATTCTTTTTTAAAACCCAATATTTCCTTTTTTTTTTGTAAATCTAAATTTATCGAATTGAATCCGTTATTTCGAGAGGGGGGGGGGGGGGGGTTGCCTGGGGGGTTTCCCTCCATGCTCAATTTACGACCCAAACATGACTTGTGCTTCAGGGTGAAACCACTTCCTCCAGAGATTTATCTCCAAATTTTTGGGTTTTTCAAATCACGAATGTGTGGAAAAAAATCTCGTTTTTTAAGGAGGGGTATCTCTCAGCCCCCCTTTAGCCCCGATAAGTAAATAAGTTTTTCGGTATACACAAATACGTTACTAGAATTTCATGAAAATTAAATGGATAAAATACCGCTTTTTGGGAAGACAATATGCAAAAAGTTAGTATTTTATTTCGAAAAGTTTTGCCCAACATAGGCTTTTTTCAGTCAGTAAAGAAAAGTTGTTAAAGCGAAGATATTTAAGACGATTAATCAGTCCATTTACCCTTAAAGTTTTGAGGGGTCAGCCTCGTCTGGGGAAGGTTGTTCCCTTGTCTGAAACAATATAAAATTGAAGTGACAGATGGAGCCTTATATAGTGCCGGGAGGTGAGACTTAGGTTGCTTTGGGAGGGCAGTTCCCTCTCAAACCCAGCCGTGTTGTTTTGCAGTGTCTCTTGGTACAGACCTTCAACTTCGACAACCTCTACTAGTTGAGAAGGGGCTGGGTTTGAGAGGGACCTGCCCTCCCAAAGCAACCTAAGTCTCACCTCCTGGCACTATATAAGGCTCCATCCTGTCACTTCAACTTCATATTGTTTCAGACAACGGAACAATGCTCTTCTCCAGACCGAGGGACTGACCACCTCAAAACTTTAAGGGTGATGGACTGATTACATCGTCTTCAAGTATCTTCTGCTTCTATCAACTTTTCTGTACTCGACTGAAGAAGCCTACTGTGTAGGCGAAACGTTTCGAAATAAAGATACCTAACTGTTGCATATGTGTCTTACCTAACATAGAATTATCATACATAGCAGCATATGTGTAGAGAACCTGGGATAACCCAAAAAAGTCAGACACAGTGACTTACTTCCATTAGACCCCTTGGAGGGGGTTAAGTAGACATTTCTACTTGCCGGAATTCTGAGCAACAGCACCATGACGTTAAATCTGTGTAATTGCTCATAACCTATAGCAGGCAAATTACCTGGAAACCTGTGCGCCACTTGACCTACAAGTTGGGGACATTATAACTTCTAGTCCACAGTTTGGCAACAAGAAACTGCCCTCTTGTGTTAGTCTGTTGCAAAGACTGGAAACGAATATTTATAAAGCTGAAGTCAGCACTTGCTTTGTAAGTATGAGGAGCCGAGGGGCTCTATGCAGGGCTGCGAGCTAGATCGACTTACGGAATCAGAGGGTGAATATATCACAATCTGCGGAAAACAGAGACAACAGTGAAGCTGTGCGTAAACTGAAATACTATTAATGTCCACTAGGAAATTTAACTAGTGTTAACAGTACAAACATGAGTGTAGTGATCCCTGGTATGAACCATGATAAAGTGTGTTTTAACATGTTTTGCAGTGTGCATTCAGGCATAAGTGTACACAAGGGAGAATTATTATTATTATAATCAAGGGGGAAGCGCTAAACCCGGAGGATTATACAGCGCTTAGGGATGGGGGAATGTGGAAGGCATTCAGACTTAATTCGGGGAACTGAAGCACAGAACACAAGGGAGAAAATCTCTCTCTCTACCGTGAATAACAAATGGTGTTTAAAATGACTGATGTGTCACGAGTGACAGAACATTATGATGTATCTGTGGAAGCAGCCTATCAAGACATCCCCTACAACAAGCTAATGAAATTTGGGTCAGTTACAATACCCAGGTAAGTCCCGTCATACTCAATCCCATATTTACCTATTAGCTGCAGCTAATAGGTAGATATAGGATTTGATTGGGGTTACTAATAGATGCTGTGACAGAAGGACTTGATGCCCAACAACAGTGAGCACTTATCACATTTTTAAACAAATGTGAAATGTTAGAAATATATGCTCCTTTGGGGCAAATTTTAATTATTGTTCTATAGCTAAAGTGCAGGGTTACCTTAGCTCAGTCAAAGGAGACTCCTTGATCCATGGCTGCAAGAAATCTGAGCTGTTCACAGAAGCTAAGTACCTTTCAGTTTGTCAGAAAGTAAACTTGGCTGGTAAATTTATCGCATAACTTTTGGTCCTTTGAACTGGATGAAGCCTCAGAGTGGCTCAAGAACACTGTTAAAAATTGACTCTTGAAATCGTAATGACATGATTGCAACCAAACCATACCACAGGCGGGGATAGAACCCGCGATCAGTCTCTCATGAAACTCCAGACTGATGTGCTAGCCACTGGGCCAGCTGGCTACTACAACAATTCCTCCAACTAGGTATAATTATACATCATAGGAAAGTTGGCATAGCCACCACTGTGACTACTACAAATGCAAGTTTTTACAGACGAATCTCCTGCCAGCGTGGCCATGACTAGCTCTAGCTAAAGTCCCCTCAAAGCCACCATCATGACTCATGAAATCGTAATGACACGATTGCAAATAACCATACCACGGGAGGGGATAGAACCCACGATCAGAGAGTTATAAAACTCCAGACCGATGAGCTAGCCACTGGGCCAGCTGGCTAAAGAGATTCGTCTAGCTAGGTAGTCACGGCCACTCTGGCAGAAGATTCGTCTGTAAAAACTTGCATTTGTGGTCACAGTGGTGGCCTGTGCTAACCTTCCTATGGTGTATAAATATACCTAGTTGGACGAATCTTATTGTAGCTAGCTGGTCCAGTGGCTAGCACATCGGTCTGGAGTTTTGTGACTAGGTTAGGTTAAATTAGGTTGGATTAGGTCAGATTAAGTTAGGTTAAATTAGGTTTGGCAACACTAACTACAAGCAAATGAGTGTTGTATACCCCCTAGTTAGTTAAGACATACCATCTTTCTTCTGTACAAGGCCCAGCCAGACTGAGTTTCTGACGTGATGCATCGCCATCAGTAATAACTGCACTTCACCCTCCGAGTGTACTGATACCAGGTTACTGTGCTCCTGCAGGCAGCTGTAAAGAAGACAAATTAAACTTTGTATAGGAAATGAAGGAACGTAGAGAGGCTGTCATGCAGGATACTGTATTCCGTACAAAAATGTGAGGTGCTTGTATTATGGCCAAGAAGTGTGTCATAAATGTGTAAATACTGTCAGTGCTCAAGAGAACGTGTATTAGACATGTTCAATGGGACGCGTATTAGATGTGAACAACTCAATGAAAGGTGTGGGGTTATTAGGCAGTTAGTTACTGGGATAGTGTTATGGACCTAGCTCGAGTATTTCAACAAACCGGCCATATCCCACCGAGGCAAGGTGGCCCAAAAAGAAAAACAAAAGTTTTTTTTAACTTTAGTAATATATACAGGAGAAGGGGTTACTAGCCCCTTGCTCCCGGCATTTTAGTCGCCTCTAACAACAAGCTTGACTTACGGAGGAAGAATTCTGTTCCACTTTCCCATGGAGATTTGTATACGTTGTTGTATAGAGCATATGTGTACTTTTGTCAAAAGCGAGTTTATCTCACCTCCCCGTTGATGATCAGTCCTCAATTATTCTGTGTAATTTACGAAGTTGAGTGGGTTAAGGTTGGTTTAAATTTAAATAACCTTGTGTTTATATAGAGACAGGTATCTTACACCCCCCTAACCTCCATCTTTACTTCGTAACAGAGGAAAAGTAGGAAGGTAGTGACTGTATCCTCAACCAGTCACCAGTGACTGTACCCTCAACCAGTCACCAGTGACTGTACCATCAACCAGTCACCAGTGACTGTACCATCAACCAGTCACCCTGACTTTTAAATCAACCATCCCCCATGACTGAAAAATCAACCGTCACCAGTGACTGTTTCCATCAACCAGTCACCGTGACTGTACCATCAACCCAATCACCAGTGACTGGGACCATCAACCAATCACCATGACTTACCCTCAACCAGTCACCAGTTTACTGACCATCAACCCCTCCCATGACTGGGGACCATCAACCGTTTACCAGTGACTGTATCCTCAACCCTTTCCCCTACTGTATCCTCAAACCAGTCCCCCAGTGACTGTACCAAACAACCAAGGGCCCCATTTACTGTTCCATCAACCCGTCACCAGTGACTGTACCATCAACCCTCCCCCAGTGACTGTAAAAAAAAGTTCAGCACACCATTTTTTTTCACCAATCAACAATTCCAGGGACACTGAAGGCAGGTTAGGGAGGATTTTTTCTAGCAGTGTTAAAGCTTTTGAAATGGAGGAAGACTTTGGGGAAAACGTTTTAATAGCTTATAATACCGGGCAGGTTAATAAAAACAAACACATGTACAACATTTGTATATCCGTAAAGTTTCGCCCCACAAAGTAAAACTTCTTCATCGAGTACAGAAGAGTCAGCAAAAGTAGTTTGGGAAAAAGTAAAGGCTTTTAATCATCCCGTCAACCCCTTAAAAACGTGTTTTTAGGTGGTCCCGTCCCTCCCCGGGAAGAAATTTTTCTCCCGTCTGGAAAATTGTTCAAGGGGTTTTTGGAAAAAAAAAACTTAATATTGGAAAGGCATAGAGGGAAAACTCTTCTCCGGTGAGGGACGACCCCTCCAAACTACGTCTTCAAGGGTGACTGACTGATTTTATCCCTTTACAGCTCCAAATACTTTTGTGACTTTTTCTGTAAATCGGGTGAAGAAGTCTATGTGTAGGGCGAAACGTTACGGAAAAAACATAAACCCAATTGTTGCCCCTGTATTTTCTTATCAATACTAGGGTAGGCCTACTGGGGCCCCACTGGTCTTTTGTGCTCTGTTTCGCTTTTTTGTCTGTCAATTTTGAAGGGCATCCCTACGGCCCCTGGATAGCATAAACAGGGGATATCATATATTGGTGGGGGGTTTGATATAAACTTCCAGTTTTCATCTCCAAAGGGTTTGTTTTCCCCGGAGGGCGAAGTTCAGTGCCCCTCCCAGGTCAAGCCAAGGGGATTTTCAGGGCAGGACCCGTGACTGGAGGGTTTAGGGGTCAAACTGACCTGTGGTACAAAAAGATATTTTTAAAATTTTTGTCTAAACTATCATTATTTTATTATTTTTTATTATGGGTTTTAAGGGTTTTTCCTTTAATTTAAAATACTAATTATTATTTTCATTTTCATCATTTTATTTTTAAAACACTAAACTTCATTGTAACTCAAGACACAAATTTCCCGTCAAGGAAGTCATCAATTTTTGGGGCCATAGGATAGATTGGGCTGTGTTGTTCTCTCAACTACCCCCCCCCCGGGGGACCCGAAGATTCCCCCCTTTTTTTAAAAAAATGAAATAAATCCGGGGAATGGCGAGGCTTGAAAACCCTACAAACGATCCCAAACTCACAGTAGTTTGAGGTTTAATCCCCCAACCCGGGTAGGGTGGCCCCAGCATCATACTCCCAAACTTGACCTTTTTGACATAAAGGCCCCGCACTTTCCCCTATTTCAAATTTGCCCAACAAACCCGGGGTTTCAGTACGTCACTATTTTGGAAAAACCCAACCCCATCAATAAGACCACTGGGTACTGGAGTACCCAGGAAGGGTCCCTTGGTCCCCTCTCTTCCTCTTAACATCAAAAGATCAAACCCTTTTGTATAAAACATGTCCTCTCCCACTATTTTTAACGAATAACAGTTTAAAAAATTTACCTGGTGGCTGTAAAAACTTCCACTTAAATACCCCAAACCCTTTTATTCTGTTTTGGACAAAAAGATGCTGGGCCCCCGCATAAAGACTGACAACCCCTTATTGTTAAAACATAAAGAGGGCAAAATTTCCCGGGCCCACACCTTTGACAGCAACTAAATTCAAAACCCCTGCCCACAAATAAACAAAAAAAAAAAATACCCCCCAAAAAATTTTGGGGTCCTCTCTAAAAAACGTTACTACGTACCACAATCAGCACTACTTTCCCCAAAAACAAATTCCCCCTTTTTCTCTCCCTACCTCAAACCTTTTTTATTTGTGTGGGAAACCCAAAACCCCAAAACACCCTTTCAATAATAAACCAACAAAAAAACGACAGGAAAAATATCCAAAAGTCCACTGCAAGACGGGCCCCCCCCCCCCCTTACCTTCAAAAAAACCTAAACCCGGCCAAAATTTCCCCCCGAGGCAGGTGGCCCCAAAAAAAAAACCAAGTTTCTCTTTTAAAATTTAGTAATTTATACAGAACTTCACACCTACTATTGTACAATCTACATTTTTCCAAACCCTAAAAATCTACTTTTTAACCCCGGAAATAAAATAATTTCTTTATGGGGTAAAAGGAAATTTGACAAGACAAAAAAAAACTTTACATTCCCCGTGTCCGGCTAAACCCATACAAAAATTCATGAAAATAAAAGGGGGCCCAAAAATCAGGGAAAAATACTGACAGCAACCACCCTTTTCCCAAACAACCCTTGAAAAAAATTTTCCCTAAAAAAACCCCCCTCCCCTCAACCCAACCCAAAAGAAAAAACCCAACCCTTCTCTGTTTTGTATCCTGAACCCCATCCAAAACCAAATTTGGGAAATTTCCCCCCAAATTTTTCCCTACAATTTACCCGGGGTGATTGTAAAAATACAATACCTAAAAATAATTATTGTCTACCTTTCTTTGTTAGTCAAGTTTTTTCCCAAATACTCTTCCAATACTAAATTTTATATTTATTAAAATTTAAAAAATTTGACTACTAATTTTTTTTTAAAACCCAATTAATTTTTTAAATTAAAAATTAATTGGGTTTTTAAAATTTAAATATTTTTAAAAATTTTTAAATTTTTGGCCAATTTTCCCAGGCTTGCCCACCTTAAAAAAAAGGGTTTAAAAACGGATCAAATATCCAATAAACCAATTAAAAAAAGTTTAAACCCAAGTTCCCCAAAGGGAAAAAGGTAAACCACACATTTTAAAAACCCCACAGAAAACCCACAGTAAAAAAACCACACAGTATAAACCACACAGTTAAACCCAGTTAAACCACACAGTATAAACCACACTGGGAAACCCACAGTATAAAAAACACGTGTAAACCCCACAGTTAAAAACACTTGGGAAACCCCCCAGTATAAAAACCCCAAAAGTAAAAACCACACATATAAACCCCACAGTATAAAACACAGTATAACCACAAATGAAACCAACAGTATAAAACCACACAGTTTAAAAAACCAAAAGGGAAAACCAAAAAAATTAAAAAAAACCCGTATAAACCACACCGAAAAAACCCAAGTAAAAAACCACACAGTATAAAAAAAAAACAGTAAAAAAACCCACAGTTAAAACCACACATATAAACCCCCACCGTATAAAACCAAAAGTATAAACCCCAAAAGTTAAACCACCCAGTATAAACCCCACAGTAAAAACCACACAGTAAAAAACCACACGTAAAAAACCACACAGTTAAACCCCCAGTATAAACCACACGATAAACCCCAAAAGTTTTAAACCCCCCACAGTTTTAAACCCCACAAATATAAACCAAACAGTTAAAACCCCACAGTATAAAAAACCCACAGAAAAAAACCCCACAGTATAAAAACACAGTTAAACCCTCAGTATAAACCAACAGTTTTAAACCAAAAACAGTAAAAAAACCCACAGTTAATTAAAAAAAAAAGTATTTTTTAACCCCCCCAGGGGGATAACCAACTTTTAAACCCACATTTTAACAAACCCCTGGGGGGTTAAACCCCTTTTAGAAAAAAAAACCCAGTTTAAAACCAAAACCCGAAACCCCAAAGTAGAAAACAAATATAAGTTAAAAAGGAAATAAATGTTTGTATGGTATGTTTTGACCCTGGTTGTGGGAAAGTAGTTTTTCAACTTTTTATAAATTTTAAAAAATTTTAAAATTGGGGAATGAATATGGTTTTTCAAGAGTTTTAGAATAAAAGTAAACCCCCAAATGTTTGAAAAAATGTTTAAAAAAAAATTATAATTTTTTTTATTTAAAATATTAAAAATGTAATAGTAAATAGTAATAAAAATTTTGTAAAATTTTTAGTAAAAAAGTAATTTGTGTAGCATAATAGTAAATTTATAAAAATGTAGTAGTAGACAAGTTTTAGTATTTTTAGAAAAGTAAGGGAAGTTTAAATAAATTTTAAAAAAAAAAATAATATTTAAAATAAACCCCCCTATTTTAATTAAATCATAAATTATAACCCCAAACATTAAATAAAATAATATATAAAATTTTGTTTAAAATTTAAGTTATAAAATTTATTAAAAATTTACCCCCTATTAAAAAGATAAACAAATAAGTGTTAATTGTATTAAAATGGTAATAAGTTAAAAGTTTTTAATTTGAAAAAATGGATGTTGAATTTATGTAGGGTTTATAAAAGGTTTACGTGAAAGTAAAGTTAAGGAAAGTATTTTTTTTTAATAGTAGTCAGTAGTTATTGTATTAGTCTTAAAAGGAAAATTTGGTATTAGAAAAGTAATAGTTAAATAGTAGTAAAGTAAAAGTGTAGTATTTGTAAATAGGGAAATAGTAGTTTTTAAGTAGTAGTTTAGTAATTTGTAATAGTAGTATAATATAGGAGTAGTAGTAGTAAAGAAATAGTAGTAGTAATAGTAGGGAGTAGTTTAGTAAATAAAATAGTAGTAATGTATTAATATAGATTTTAAAAGTAGTGTAAATAGAGTAAGTTAAATAGTAGTAATAGTAGTAATAGTATTAGTGTAATAGTAGTAGTAGTAATAGTAGTAGTAATAGTAGTAGTAATAGTAGTAATAGTAGTAGTAGTAATAGTAGTAGTAATAGTAGTAGTAGCAATAGTAGTAATAGTAGTAGTAATAGTAGTAGTAATAGTAGTAGTAATAGTAGTAGTAATAGTAGTAGTAGTAGTAATAGTAGTAGTAGTAGTAGTAGTAGCCAAGATTTAATCGTAAACACAGGTAAACTGGCTATGTGTACCAGTACTCAACCTGTATATTTAATAACCAGAGTTTGTTCATAACTAGTTCATAAACTAGTATTTAGTCACTTAGCCATAATACCAACTTTCCTCATAATTTGTAATATTTTACATTTAAGAATAAAACTAAGTCAGCCCGAAATACCTAGCCATGCTAAGCGTTCTAGTGGTACACTCTGTAATGCCTAGCCATGCTAAGCGTTCTAGTGGTACACTCTGTAATGCCTAGCCATGCTAAGCGTTCTAGTGGTACACTCTGTAATGCCTAGCCATGCTAAGCGTTCTAGTGGTACACTCTGTAATCACAATTTTACTACATGTAAACCAAACAATAACCAAATTTCTGTAAACTCAGCATTGTAATCCTTATAGAGAATAAACTTTGAATAACCTCAGACAACTCGCTCACAAATGTTGAAGATATGTCCAAGTATTTTATCCACAGTGGTATATTACCAACCATTCTCCATCAATACTGTGACTTTGCTCACTCTAAATAATGCATTACCACTTACTGTCTATATAAATAACTCATTATAATTGTAGCCAGACATACAGGTGTGTATAGTTCATTACTTTTGTAACTTGTTCACCTGTCAGAACTTTGTGGCCCAGTTCCTGGACCCATTATGTACCTCTGTAATGTTGAGGTACAGTCCCTGGATCCATTATGTACCTCTGTAATGTTGAGGTACAGTCCCTGGACCCATTATGTACCTCTGTAATGTTGAGGTACAGTCCCTGGACCCATTATGTACCTCTGATCTTTTGACTACCACCCAAAGGATGGTCATGGGATGCATCATCAAAATATTAACTTAACACTTTATAACATGAGAAAGTCACTGTGAAATTAAGACACATGTGCAACATCTGGGTATCTTTATTGTAGACGTTTCGCCCTCCAGTGGCTTTATCAATACAAATTCCAGGACATAACTTGAAGACAGTAGAACTATATACAGAAGATGAGGTAATCAGTCCCTCAACCTAGGAGTAGGTGCGAAGAGCACCGTAGTTACTGAAATGGGAAAACTTTGTGAATTAAGTTGGTCTTTGTCGTGGGTAAATCTAATAACACAAACTCACCCACCTTTGTTATATTTGCAGATAAATGGCTGGTGTCACTGCAGATTGGGGGTAGACCACAGACCATCGAGGGTGCTTACTCTGGTGCACTTGTGCTCACTGAGGCTCACATTAGGTTCTCCATCACCCCAGTGACTGTAGAATGATGGGTATCCATCCGTCCACCGAAACACATGACCATCCTACATTGGTAAAAAAAAACTAGTATGTGTGTTATATATATATATAATATATATATAATATATATATATATATATATATATATATAAATATATATATATATATATATATTATATATATATATATATATATATATAATATATATATAAAAATATCCAAGCCATAATCATACTATTTGAGAGACCTCACCCAGTGTCTGGCTGCTACCACGTTCATGATCTCTCGACCTGTCCTCCTGCGAGTAAATCTGTTACACAAGCCAGGCCAACCCAGGCCTGGGGAGAGGGTAACTTTACCTGCATGTAAAAAACCAAAGCCAGGCTTCCGTTAAGTTAGTTTCTTGCATCAAGCCCCCACATCATAGCGTCCTCTAGGGGTGTGGAGGGAAGCTAAGTGACCACCGTGACTTACACACGTCTTCTCTGCCTCCTGTACGAACATAACAAATATCCCTATGAATGTTTTGTGTTAACTACATTCACACTTACAAACACTACAGATTACAAACAATCACACTTACACTGAACAATCAATTACAATGTGATACCAGTGTTGCATCAACGTGTGTGTGTACTCACCTAATTGTGGTTGCAGAGTCGAGTCATAACTCCTGGCCCCCCCTCTTCGCTATGTTTCTCACCTAATTTACTCACCTAATTTGTGTGTGTGTGTGTGTGTGTGTGTGTGTGTGTGTGTGTGTGTGGTGTGTGGTGTTGTGTGTGTGTTTGGGGTGTGGTGGGGTGTGTGTGTGTGTGTGTGTGTGTACGTACTCACCTAATTGTACTCACCTAATTTTTGGTTGCAGGGGTCCCAAAACTCGGCTCCTGGCCCCGCCTCTTCACTGAATCTACGGGTCCTCTCTCTCCCCGCTCCATAGCTTTATCATACCTCGTCTTAAAGCTATGTATGGTTCCTGCCCCACACTCACTTAAGAACATAAAAACGAAGAAACACTGCAGCAGGCCTACTGGCCCATGCGAGGCAAGTCCAAGTCTCCTACCGGCTTAAGCCAATGCACCCAACCTATCAGGTCAGGTCACATTGACTTAAGGAGGAACACGGCAAACCCACCTGGTAGCACAAGCTATCAGGGCCAACTCACACCCACCCACATCCACTCATGTATTTATCCAACCTATTTTAAAGCTACACAACGTTCTGGCCTCTATAACTGTACTCGGGGGTTTGTTCCACTCATCCACAACTCTATTACCAAACCAGTACTTTCCTATATCCTTCCTGAATCTGAAATTTTTCCAACTTAAAACCATTGCTGCGAGTCCTGTCTAGGGTAGATATTTTCACACACATTTACATCCCCTTTATTTTTTTCCTGTCTTCCATTTATACACCTCAATCATATCCCCCCTAATTCTACGTCTTTCTAGAGAGTGCAGTTTCAGGGCCCTTAGTCTATCCTCATAGGAAGGTTTCTGATACATGGGATCAACTTTGTCCCTCCTCCTTTGTACATTTTCCAGAGAAAATTTTTTATCCATTCTGTAATACGGTGACCAAAACTGTGCAGCAAATCTAAATGAGGCCTAACCAAGGATGTATAGAGTTGAAGAACAACCTGAGGACTCCTATTATTTATGCTTCTTGATATGAAACCAAGGATTCTATTAGCTTTATTGCGAACACTTATGCACTGTTGTCTTGGTTTCAGATTACGCTAACCAGAACTCCTAAATCTTTTTCGCAATCCGTAATATTAATATCTACATTATTTAGTTTATATGTGGCATGGTTATTGTCCTGTCCAACTTTTAGAACTTTGCATTTGTCTATATTAAACTGCATCTGCCACTTCTCCGCCCACTGCATCGGGTCTATTCAAATCTTCCTGGAGTGCTCTAATGTCCTCGTTAGAATGAATTCGACGGCCTATTTTGGTGTCATCGGCAAACTTGCTGATGTCGCTCTTTATCCCCTCATCTATGTCGTTTATGAGATTGTGAACAGCAGGGGCCCAACACTGACCCCTGGGGAACACCGCTCGGGACGCTTCCCCATTCTGATTTCTCCCCATTTATGCAAACTCTGCCTGCCTTTTTTTGCCACCATGCCTCTATCCGGGAAAAAATTTCTCCTATTCCATGTGCCTTAATTTTCCTCAATATCTCTGATGTGGGACCCTGTCAAAAGCCTTACTGAAGTCCATATACACAATATCATATTCATTACCATGATTCTACCTCCTCAAATCCCCTTAGTAAAAAAAAGTTAATAACTTCGTAAGGCAGGAACGCCCCTTTGTAAAACCATGCTGAGATTCGTTGATTAATTTATGCTTTTCAAGGTGGCTACGAACTGCCTCGGCAATTATTGATTCCATAAATTTTCCCACTATGGAGGTTAGGCTTATTGGTCTATAGTTCGAAGCTAAGGACCTGCCACCTGTTTTGAAAATAGGTATCACATTTGTAAGACTATTCCACTTCCTAACTACTCTATGACTGAAGAAATACTTCCTAACATCCCTTTGACTCATCTGAGTCTTCAACTTCCAATTGTGACCCCTTGTTTCTGTGTCCCATCTCTGGAACATCCCTTTTTTGTCCACCTTGTCTATTCCACACAGTATTTGTATGTCGTTATCATGTCTCCCCTGACCCCCCCGTCCTCCAGTGTCGTCAGGCCGATTCCCTCAACCTTTCTTCATAGGACATTCCCCTTACTCTGGAATTAGCATTGTTTTCAAATCTTTGTAGTTTCTCCAATTTCTTGACGTGTTTGACCAGGTGTGGGTTCCAAACTGGAGCTGCGTACTCCAATATGGGCCTGACGTACACAGTGTATAAAGGGCTTGAACGATTCCTTACTGAGGTACCGGAACACTATTCTCAGGGTTTTCCCCAAACGCCCCTATGCTGCAGCATAATCTGGTTAATGTGTGCTTCTGGCGATGTACTCGGTATTATACTCACTCCTAAGTATTTCCCCCTCGAGTGAGGGTTTTCACCCTTTGGCCTCCCAGCCTATATTCTGTCTGCGGTCTTCTTTGCCCCTTTTCTGATCTTCATGACTTTGCATTTGTGGGTTAAATTCTAGGCCAGTTTCTGGACCACACATCCAGCCTGTCCAGGTCTCTTTGTAGACCTTCTGGTCCGCGTCTAGTTTAATTCTCCTCATTAACTTCACATCTGCAAACAGGGACACTCTGAGTCTATCCCTTCCGTCACGTTCGTTCACAATACCAAGAATAGCACGGGTCCCAGACCGACCCCTGTGGGACCTCGCTCGTCCACAGGTGCCACTGGATACCTCTTCAACGGACCATAACTCGCTTTTGCCTCCCTGTCAGATTTTCCCACTGATCTATTGCAGTTCCCTTCTGTTATATTGCCTGATCCTCTAGCTTCCTGTAGTCCAAGAAAATGCAATCAACCCACCCTTTCCCCCTCTCATTTCTTATTTCATTTACCTTGTCATAAACTCTAGTGGGTTTGTGACACAGGATTTACCTTCCATGAATCCGAGCTGGCTGTCGTTTATAATCTTGTTCTGATCCAGGTGTGTGTGTGTTTTGTGTTTAACATAGCCTTCCTCCGTATTGTTTGTCATTTAAATTTAAAACTCTTTCGTGAGAGTAAACACAAGAGAGACAATCTGTTCACGAGTCACTGACTTTTTTGTGTTATTCTATTTGGTAATTAAGACTTTTATAATAATTATATTCATGTGTAACTGTGCCTTAATAAACTTACCCTGTACACATCTTACCTCCCAAGTCACAGCATCGCTGACTACTTGTAACAAGCACCATCGTAGCTGACGTCGTCAGCGTTGGGTGTCACACACTGGTAGTGCAGTGTGTGTCAATATACCTGCATCTGTAGCAAACACACCATAACATTATCATTATTTTGATTATGATTATCATTATCATTATGATTACGATTTTTATCATTATAATTTTTATTACTACTAGAAATAGATCACACTCACCCACTGGTCTCTGACACACTAACCATTCAAGGTCTTACACTCCACGTCATTCCACATACCAGCTTGGTTACGGGAGTTCAGGATCTCCACACAGTCTTCCCCTACGTTGTTTTCACGCTGTAGACACCAACATCATGGGGCAAGCATTAATGGGGTGTCAGCAAGCCTATTACAGAGGATATGCCAACGTGTGTGCTGAATAATAATGAATCGTGGCAGAGAGTAGAAAGGGTAGGTGGTAGGCTCTGTGGGCCCCTGAGATATATCTGAAAGCTACTGGTGGGGGGAAGGGTAAGGTTGCTTTGGTCTAACAGATAAAGGCCCAGTACTAGAAATAGAAATAATATTTATTTAATACAAGTACATGTACAAGGTATACAAGTACATGTACAATGTATACAAGTACATGTACAAGGTATACAAGTGCAAAGTACAAGGTATACAAGTGCATTACAAGGAAAACAAGTACATGTACAAGGTATACAAGTAAAATGTACAAGGTATACAAGTACATGTACAAGGTATACAAGTACATGTACAAGGTATACAAGTACATGTACAAGGTATACAGACCATACCTGATATCAGTGACATACTACTATATAGAAAGTCCCTTGTTATGCTGAGCATTTCCCGCAAATTAGGTCAATTTTGTCCCCAGGATGCGACCCACACCAGTCCACTAACACCCAGGATGCCACCCACACCAGTCCACTAACACCCAGGATGCCACCCACACCAGTCCACTAACACCCAGGATGCCACCCACACCAGTCCACTAACACCCAGGATGCGACCCACACCAGTCCACTAACACCCAGGATGTGACCCACACCAGTCCACTAACACCCAGGATGCCACCCACACCAGTCCACTAACACCCGGATGCGACCCACACCAGTCCACTAACACCCAGGATGTGACCCACATCGTCCCCCTAACACCCAGGATGCGACCCACACCAGTCCACTAACCACCAGGATGTGACCCACATCAGTTCACTAACAAACCCCGATGCGACCCACACAAGTCCACTAACACCCAAAAGGGCCCACCCAGTCCACAACACCCCGGATTGACCCACACCCCCACTAACACCCGGATGGACCCCACCAGTCCACTAACACCCCGGATGCACCACACCAGCCATAACACCCCGGGTGTGACCCCACCAGTCCCCTAAAACTCAGGATGGACCCACACCAGTCCAAACACCCCGGGTGTGACCCACACCGCCACAACACCAGGGGTTTACCCACACCATCCCCTAACACCCAGGTGCCCCCCACACCATCCCCTAACACCCAGATCCCCCCCACACCAGTCCCCTAACACCCAGGGGTTTACCCACACCCGTCCACTAACACCCGGGTGTGACCCACACCATCCCCTAAAACCCAGGATTGACCCACACCAGTCCCTAACAAACGGGTGGACCCCCCCCATCCACAACACCCAGGTTTTGACCCACATCATCCACAACACCCAGATGTGACCCCATCAGTCCACAAAAACCCAGGATCACCCACACCCTCCACAACACCCCGGATGTGACCCACATCAGTTTACTAAAACCCAGGGGCACCCACACAAGCCACTAACACCCAGAATGTGACCCACACCATCCACTAAAACCCAGGATGTCCCCACCAGTCCACTAACACCCAGGGTCGACCCCCACCCCCACTAACCCCAGGGTATGACCCCACCATCCACAACACCCAATTG
>NC_069438.1:15325363-15332863 GCF_026875155.1 Cherax quadricarinatus
ATAAGGTTTGCACTTGCGTTGTGCTCGCGTGTCGAATTATTTAGGATTAGTTTTTCTTAATTTTCCTAAATATTTTTTAGTGTATAGTAATAATACCTAGTTTGATGAATGTTATTAGTCAGGTGGTCCAGCGGTTAGCGCACTGGCCTGCGAGTTTCAAGAATCATATAGGTTCAACCCACATCCGTTCCATGATTTCTTTCCTATGTGACTGCTGTATTTACTGTACAGTAACTGTACATTACCTATCCTTTCTTGTGACATGTTCATCCACGACGTTTTGTTTCAGATGTTTATACAACGGATTACATTTCAATACAAGCCTTGTATACTCCTTTGTTGAGGGTTTTGGTACAGATGACAGGTGCCCAGGACTATTGTTCTCTGGGAATATCTCAAATTTATTTTTCCCGAGTCAGTTGTCTATCATAATTTCTACATGAATAAGGTGTACAAGTACATGTACAAGGTGTACAAGTACATGTACAAGGTATACAAGTACATGTACAAGGTGTACAAGTATATGTACAAGGTATACAAGTACATGTACAAGGTGTACAAGTATATGTACAAGGTGTACAAGTACATGTACAAGGTGTACAAGTACATGTACAAGGTGTACAAGTATATGTACAAGGTATACAAGTACATGTACAAGGTGTACAAGTACATGTACAAGGTGTACAAGTACATGTACAAGGTGTACAAGTACATGTACAAGGTGTACAAGTACATGTACAAGGTGTACAAGTATATGTACAAGGTGTACAAGTACATGTACAAGGTGTACAAGTACATGTACAAGGTGTACAAGTACATGTACAAGGTATACAAGTACATGTACAAGGTATACAAGTACATGTACAAGTACATGTACAAGGTATACAAGTACATGTACAAGTACATGTACAAGGTATACAAGTACGTGTACAAGGTATACAAGTACATGTACAAGGTATACAAGTACATGTACAAGGTATACAAGTACATGTACAAGGTATACAAGTACATGTACAAGGTATACATGTACATGTACAAGGTATACAAGTACATGTACAAGGTATACATGTACATGTACAAGGTATACAAGTACGTGTACAAGGTATACAAGTGCATGTACAAGGTATACAAGTACGTGTACAAGGTATACAAGTACGTGTACAAGGTATACAAGTACGTGTACAAGGTATACAAGTACATGTACAAGGTATACAAGTACATGTACAAGGTATACAAGTACATGTACAAGGTATACAAGTACATGTACAAGGTATACAAGTACATGTACAAGGTATACAAGTACATGTACAAGGTATACAAGTACATGTACCAGGTATACAAGTACATGTACCAGGTATACAAGTACATGTACAAGGTATACAAGTACATGTACAAGGTATACAAGTACATGTACAAGGTATACAAGTACATGTACAAGGTATACAAGTACGTGTACAAGGTATACAAGTACATGTACAAGGTATACAAGTACGTGTACAAGGTATACAAGTACGTGTACAAGGTATACAAGTACGTGTACAAGGTATACAAGTACGTGTACAAGGTATACAAGTACGTGTACAAGGTATACAAGTACATGTACAAGGTATACAAGTACATGTACAAGGTATACAAGTACATGTACAAGGTATACAAGTACGTGTACAAGGTATACATGTACGTGTACAAGGTATACAAGTACATGTACAAGGTATACAAGTACGTGTACAAGGTATACATGTACGTGTACAAGGTATACATGTACAAGGTATACAAGTACATGTACAAGGTATACAAGTACATGTACAAGGTATACAAGTACATGTACAAGGTATACAAGTACGTGTACAAGGTATACAAGTACGTGTACAAGGTATACAAGTACATGTACAAGGTATACAAGTACATGTACAAGGTATACAAGTACAGGTACAAGGTATACAAGTACATGTACAAGGTATACAAGTACAGGTAAAAGGTATACAAGTACATGTACAAGGTATACAAGTACATGTACAAGGTATACAGACCATAGTTGACATCAGTGGCATCCTGGGTGTTAGTGGACTGGTGTGGGTGGCATCCTGGGTGTTAGTGGACTGGTGTGGGTCACATCCTGGGTGTTAGTGGACTGGTGTGGGTCACATCCTGGGTGTTAGTGGACTGGTGTGGATCACATCCTGGGTGTTAGTGGACTGGTGTGGGTCACATCCTGGGTGTTAGTGGACTGGTGTGGGTCACATCCTGGGTGTTAGTGGACTGGTGTGGGTCACATCCTGGGTGTTAGTGGACTGGTGTGGGTCACATCCTGGGTGTTAGTGGACTGGTGTGGGTCACATCCTGGGTGTTAGTGGACTGGTGTGGGTCACATCCTGGGTGTTAGTGGACTGGTGTGGGTCACATCTGGGTGTTAGTGGACTGGTGTGGGTCACATCCTGGGTGTTAGTGGACTGGTGTGGGTCACATCCTGGGTGTTAGTGGACTGGTGTGGGTCACATCCTGGGTGTTAGTGGACTGGTGTGGGTCACATCCTAGGTGTTAGTGAACTGGTGTGGGTCACATCCTGGGTGTTAGTGGACTGGTGTGGGTCACATCCTGGGTGTTAGTGGACTGGTGTGGGTCACATCCTGGGTGTTAGTGGACTGGTGTGGGTCACATCCTGGGTGTTAGTGGACTGGTGTGGGTCACATCCTGGGTGTTAGTGGACTGGTGTGGGTCACATCCTGGGTGTTAGTGGACTGGTGTGGGTCACATCCTGGGTGTTAGTGGACTGGTGTGGGTCACATCCTGGGTGTTAGTTGACTGGTGTGGGTCACATCCTAGGTGTTAGTGGACTGGTGTGGGTCACATCCTGGGTGTTAGTGGACTGGTGTGGGTCACATCCTGGGTGTTAGTGGACTGGTGTGGGTCACATCCTGGGTGTTAGTGGACTGGTGTGGGTCACATCCTGGGTGTTAGTGGACTGGTGTGGGTCACATCCTGGGTGTTAGTGGACTGGTGTGGGTCACATCTGGGTGTTAGTGGACTGGTGTGGGTCACATCCTGGGTGTTAGTGGACTGGTGTGGGTCACATCCTGGGTGTTAGTGGACTGGTGTGGGTCACATCCTGGGTGTTAGTGGACTGGTGTGGGTCACATCCTGGGTGTTAGTGGACTGGTGTGGGTCACATCCTGGGTGTTAGTGGACTGGTGTGGGTCACATCCTGGGTGTTAGTGGACTGGTGTGGGTCACATCCTGGGTGTTAGTGGACTGGTGTGGGTCGCATCCTGGGTGTTAGTGGACTGGTGTGGGTCGCATCCTGGGTGTTAGTGGACTGGTGTGGGTCGCATCCTGGGTGTTAGTGGACTGGTGTGGGTCACATCCTGGGTGTTAGTGGACTGGTGTGGGTCACATCCTGGGTGTTAGTGGACTGGTGTGGGTCACATCCTGGGACAAAACTGACCTAATTTGCGGGGAAATGCCCAACATAACAAGTGACTTTATATATAGTCGTATGTTATTGATGTCAGGTATGGTCTGTATACCTTGTACATGTACTTGTATACCTTGTACATGTACTTGTATACCTTGTACATGTACTTGTATACCTTGTACATGTACTTGTATACCTTGTACATGTACTTGTATACCTTGTACATGTACTTGTATACCTTGTACATGTACTTGTATACCTTGTACATGTACTTGTATTCCTTGTACATGTACTTGTATACCTTGTACATGTACTTGTATACCTTGTACATGTACTTGTATACCTTGTACATGTACTTGTATACCTTGTACATGTACTTGTATACCTTGTACATGTACTTTTATACCTTGTACATGTACTTGTATACCTTGTACATGTACTTGTATACCTTGTACATGTACTTGTATACCTTGTACATGTACTTGTATTCCTTGTTCATGTACTTGTATACCTTGTACATGTACTTGTATACCTTGTACACGTACTTGTATATCTTGTACACGTACTTGTATACCTTGTACACGTACTTGTATACCTTGTACATGTACTTGTATACCTTGTACATGTACTTGTATTAAATAAAGATTATTTCTATTTCTAGTACTGGTCCTTTATCTGTTAGACCAAAGCAACCTTACCCTCCCCCACCCACCAGTAGCTTTCAGATATATCTCAGTGGCCACAGATCCTACCACCTACCTCTTTCTACTCTGCCACGAATTCATTATTATTCAGCACACACGTTGGCATATCCTCTGTAATAGGCTTGCTGACACCCCATTAATGCTTGTCCCATGATGTTGGTGTCTCACAGCGTGAAAACAACGTAGTGGAAGACTGTGTGGAGATCCTGAACTCCCGTAACCAAGCTGGTATGTGGAATGACGTGGAATGTAAGACCTTGAATGGTTACGTGTGTCAGAGACCAGTGGGTGAGTGCTGACTCTGTTCTCTAGTAGTAATAATAATAATTATAATGATAAAAATCGTAATCATAATGATAATGATAATCATAATCACAATAATGATAATGTTATGGTGTGTTTGCCTACAGATGCAGGTATATTGACACACACTGCACTACCAGTGTGTGACATCAACGCTGACGACGTCAGCTACGATGGTGCTTGTTACAAAGTAGTCAGCGATGCTGTGACTTGGGAGGTAAGATACTGTACAGGGTAAGTTTATTAAGGCACAGTTACACATGAATATAATTGTTATATAGTCTTAATTACCAACTAGAATAACACAAAAAGTCAGTGACTCGTGAACAGATTGTCTCTCTTGTGTTTACTCTCACGAATGAGTTAATTAGGTGACAACAATACGGAGGGAGGCTGTTAAACACACAAAACACACACACACCTGGAGCAGAAAAAGATTATAAACGACAGCCAGCTCGGATTTATGGAAGGTAAATCCTGTGTCACAAACCTACTAGAGTTTTATGACAAGGTAACTGAAATAAGAAATGAGAGGGAAGGGTGGGTTGATTGCATTTTCTTGGACTACGGAAGCTAGAGGATCAGGCACATATAACAGGAAGGGAACTGCAATAGATCAGTGAATATCTGACAGGGAGGCAACAGCGAGTTATGGTCCGTGAAGAGGTATCACAGTGGGCACCTGTGACGAGCGAGGTCCCACAGGGGTCGGTCCTGGGACCAGCGCTATTCTTGGTATATGTGATCGACGTGACGGAAGGGATAGACTCAGAAGTGTCCCTGTTTGCAGATGTGAAGTTAATGAGGAGAATTAAACTAGACGCGGACCAGACAGGTCTACAAAGAGACCTGGACAGGCTGGATGTGTGGTCCAGAAACTGGCTCCTAGAATTTAACCCCACCAAATGCAAAGTCATGAAGATCAGAGAAGGGCAAAGAAGACCGCAGACAGAATATAGGCTAGGAGGCCAAAGGGTGCAAACCTCACTCAAGGAGAAATACCTAGGAGTGAGTATAATACCGAGTACATCGTCAGAAGCACACATTAACCAGATAACTGCTGCAGCATATGGGCGCTTGGCAAACCTGAGAATAGTGTTCCGGTACCTCAGTAAGGAATCGTTCAAGACTTTATACACTGTGTACGTCAGGCCCATATTGGAGTACGCAGCTCCAGTTTGGAACCCACACCTGGTCAAACACGTCAAGAAATTGGAGAAACTACAAAGATTTGCAACAATGCTAATTCCAGAGCTAAGGGGAATGTCCTATGAAGAAAGGTTGAGGGAAATCGGCCTGACGACACTGGAGGACGGGAGGGTCAGGGGAGACATGATAACGACATACAAAATACTGAGTGGAATAGACAAGGTGGACAAAGACAGGATGTTCCAGAGATGGGACACAGAAACAAGGGGTCACAATTGGAAGCTGAAGACTCAGATGAGTCAAAGGGATGTTAGGAAGTATTTCTTCAGTCATAGAGTTGTTAGGAAGTGGAATAGTCTTGCAAATGTGATACCTATTTTCAAAGCAGGTGACAGGTCCTTAGCTTCGAACTATAGACCAATAAGCCTAACCTCCATAGTGGGAAAATTTATGGAATCAATAATTGCCGAGGCAGTTCGTAGCCACCTTGAAAAGCATAAATTAATCAACGAATCTCAGCATGGTTTTACAAAGGGGCGTTCCTGCCTTACGAATTTATTAACTTTTTTCACTAAGGTATTTGAGGAGGTAGATCATGGTAATGAATATGATATTTTTGTATATGGACTTCAGTAAGGCTTTTGACAGGGTCCCACATCAGAGACTATTGAGGAAAATTAAGGCACATGGAATAGGAGGAGAATTTTTTCCTGGATAGAGGCATGGTTGACAAATAGGCAGCAGAGAGTTTGCATAAATGGGGAGAAATCAGAGTGGGGAAGCGTCACGAGCGGTGTTCCACAGGGGTCAGTGTTGGGCCCCCTGCTGTTCACAATCTACATAAACGACATAGATGAGGGGATAAAGAGCGACATCGGCAAGTTTGCCGATGACACCAAAATAGGCCGTCGAATTCATTCTGACGAGGACATTAGAGCACTCCAGGAAGATTTGAATAGACTGATGCAGTGGTCGGAGAAGTGGCAGATGCAGTTTAATATAGACAAATGCAAAGTTCTAAATGTTGGACAGGACAATAACCATGCCACATATAAACTAAATAATGTAGATCTTAATATTACGGATTGCGAAAAAATTTTGGGAGTTCTGGTTAGCAGTAATCTGAAACCAAGACAACAGTGCATAAGTGTTCGCAATAAAGCTAATAGAATCCTTGGCTTCATATCAAGAAGCATAAATAATAGGAGTCCTCAGGTTGTTCTTCAACTCTATACATCCTTGGTTAGGCCTCATTTAGATTATGCTGCACAGTTTTGGTCACCGTATTACAGAATGGATATAAATGCTCTGGAAAATGTACAAAGGAGGATGACAAAGTTGATCCCATGTATCAGAAACCTTCCCTATGAGGATAGACTAAGGGCCCTGAATCTGCACTCTCTAGAAAGACGTAGAATTAGGGGGGATATGATTGAGGTGTATAAATGGAAAACAGGAATAAATAAAGGGGATGTAAATAGTGTGCTGAAAATATCTAGCCTAGACAGGACTCGCAGCAATGGTTTTAAGTTGGAAAAAATTCAGGTTCAGGAAGGATATAGGAAAGTACTGGTTTGGTAATAGAGTTGTGGATGAGTGGAACAAACTCCCAAGTACAGTTATAGAGGCCAGAACGTTGTGTAGCTTTAAAAATAGGTTGGATAAATACGTGAGTGGATGTGGGTGGGTGTGAGTTGGACCTGATAGCTTGTGCTACCAGGTCGGTTGCCGTGTTCCTCCCTTAAGTCAATGTGACCTGACCTGACTAGGTTGGGTGCATTGGCTTAAGCCGGTAGGAGACTTGGACCTGCCTCACATGGGCCAGTAGGCCTGCTGCAGTGTTTCTTCGTTCTTATGTTCTTATGTTCTTAAGTGATGTAGTGGAGGCAGGAACCATACATAGCTTTAAGACGAGGTATGATAAAGCTCATG
>NC_069438.1:15337863-15351178 GCF_026875155.1 Cherax quadricarinatus
AACTACCGTACCTAGGAACTTCCGCCAGACTAATACACTATTTTAATATAGGTTATATCTGAGCATATTAAGAGGTCCGTAATTAGATACCTTCACAGTTAGGTACATAATTAGGTTTAAAAAAATTAGGTACTCGAAATCATTTAATATTATAAATAGTAGATTTAGTACTGGAAGAGTATCTTAGACAAACTTAGACTAACTTAAGATATGGTAGACAATAATTTATATTAGGTATGTAATGTTTACAATCACTGGGGTGATTGTAGGTGTAAATTATGGCGGAATTACAAATTGTTTTGGATGTGTTCAGGATACTAAACAGAGAACTGGTTGGTTTTCATTTGGTTGCTGATAAAGGGGTGTGTTAGGGAGATGTTTTCAAGGGTTTGTTTCGAAAATGATGGTTGTCTGTCAGAAATGTTCCTGATTCTTGGCCCCTTTTATGTACATCGAATTTTGTATAGTTTAGCCGGACAGGGGGAAATGTCAGAGATTTTTGTGTCATGTCTGAGTCCTGTTACAAGCCATCAAAAAATTATTTTAGTTCCGGGTTAAAAGTAGAGTTTATTGGTTTGGTAAATGTAGTTTGTACAATAGTAGGTGTGAATGTTCTGTATATATTACTAAAGTTAAAAGAGAAACTTTCGTTTTTTTTTTTTGGGCCACCCTGCCTCGGGGGGATAGGGCCCGGGTTTAAGGTCTTTGAAGAGAAAGGGGGGGGGGGGGGGGTCGTCTTGCAGTGGACTGTGTGATATTTCTTCCTGTCGCTTTTTGTTGGGTTTTTATTGACTAGGTGTGTTGCTGGTTTTTGATCCCCCAGCACAAATAGCATAGGTGAGGTAGGGAGAGAAGAGTGAATAGTATAGTGTGAGTAGTGCTGATTGTGGTACGTAGTAACGTATATTAGAGAGGATCCCAACTTTTTTGGGATATTTTTTTTTTTTGTTATTTGTGGGACAGGGGTGTTGAATTTTAGGTTGCTGTCGAGGGGTAGGCCCCCGGGAATTTGCCCTCATTATGTCTAACAATAAGGGGGTTGTCAGTCGTTATGCTCAGATGGGGAGCATCTGTTCTGTTTCCCAAACAGAATATAGAAGGTTTTGTCATATTAAGTGGAAGTTTATTAGCAGCCATCCAGGTAGATAATTTTACTAGTTATTCGTTAACAATAGTGGGAGATGACATGTGTTGTATACAGAAGGTAGATCATTGATGTATAAGAGGGAAAAGCAGGGACCAAGGACACTTCCCTGTGGTACTCCAGTACCAGTGGTCTTATTGATGAGGTTTTGTCCATAATAGTGACGTACTGCAACCCGTTTGTTAGGCAAGATTTGAAATATTAAGTGCGTGGCCTCTTATGTCATAATGCTCAAGTTTGTGGGGTATGATGCTGTGGCAATCCTAAATCCAGGGTTTAGGGATTGATTACCTCAAACTACTGTGAGTTTGAGGACTCGTTTGCTATGGTTCAAGCCTCGCCAGTTCCCGGATTTATTTCACTAGGTAGATATGGAGGGAATCATCAGTCTCCCGGGGTAGTTGAGAGCCAACAACACACGTCATCTATCCTATAGGACCCAAAAATTGATGACTTCCTTGACTGTATTTGTGTCTTGAGTTACCAATGAGAGTTTAGTGTAATAATAATAAAATGATGATAATGACAATAATAATTAGTAATGTTAATAAAGGCAAAACAATAAAACATAATAATAATAATAATAATAATAATGATAGTTTAGACATAACATTAAATATCTTGTGTACCACAGGTCAGCTGCCCACACCTGACCCTCCAGTCACAGGTCACTGCCCTGACAATCGCTGGCTTGACCTGGGAGGCCGCTACTGCTACTTCGTCTCCGTGGAACAGAAGCCTTGGGCAGATGCAAACTGGAAGTATATATCTAAACCACCCACCAATATATGATTATCCGCTAGATTATCGCTTATCCAGTGATCGTAGGGATGACCTTCAGAACTGACAGACAAATAAAGCGTATCAGAGCACTAAAGACCAGTAGGCCAGTAGGCCTACCCTAGTATTGATAAGTAAAATACATGGGCAAAAAATTAGGTATGTTTTTTTCCGTAACGTTTCGCCTACACATAGACTTCTTCAGTCGAGTACAGAAGAGTCAGCAAAAGTAGTGGAGATGTCAAGACGATATAATCAGTCAGTCATTCTAGAAGACGTAGTTTGGAGGTGGTCAGTCCCTCAGCCTGGAGAAGAGTTTTGCTCTATAGCCTGTAACAATATTGCAGTTTTGTTCCATAGTCTTGAACAATATTCCAGACTGGAGCAAAATTCTTCTCCAGGCTGAGGGACTGACCACCTCCAAACTACGTCTTCAAGGGTGACTGACTGATTATATCGCCTTTACATCTCCACTACTTTTGCTGACTCTTCTGTACTCGACTGAAGAAGCTTACTGTGTAGGCGAAACGTTACGGAATATACATAAGTGTTGTACATGTGTCTTGATTTATTAACCTGTCGGTATTATAAGCTATTATAACGTTTTACCCGAGTCTTCCTCCATTCTCACCAGCTTAACATCTGCTAGAGAAAATCCTGCCTAACCTGCCTTCAGTCGTCCCTGGAAGTTGTTGATCTGGTGAATAAATGGTGTGCTGAACTTATTATACAGTCACTGGTGACTGGTTGATGGTACAGTCACTGGTGACTGGTTGATGGTACAGTCACTGGTGACTGGTTGATGGTACAGTCACTGGTGACTGGTTGAGGATACAGTCACTGGTGACTGGTTGATGGTACAGTCACTGGTGACTGGTTTAGGTACAGTCACTGGTGACTGGTTGAGGTTTACATTCACTCCCTTTCCCTTTATTTTTCCCTCTGTTACGAATAAAGATGGAGGTTGGGGGGGTGAAAAGATACCTGTCTCAATATAAAAAACAAGGTTATTTAAATTTAAACCCAAACCCCTTAACCCACTCAACTTCGAAAATTTTTACACGAATAATTGAGGACTGATCATCAAGGGGGGAAGGTGAGAAAAACTCCCTTTTGAAAAAAGAAAAAAATTACCTCTATCAACAACGTATACAAATCCCCAGGGGAAAGGGGAAACGAATTTTTTCCCTTTCCTAAGTAAAGCTTTTTTGTTAGAGGCGACAAAAACCCCCGGGAGAAAGGGGTTAGAAACCCCCTTTCTCCGTATAAATTATTTAAAGTTAAAAAAAATTTTTGTTTTTTTTTTTTCCCCCAAACCTTGCCTGGTGGGATTTGGCCCGGTTTGTTGAAAAAAACTCGAGCTAGGTCCAAAAACACTACCCCAAAACAAACTGCCTAATAACCCCACACCTTTCATTGAGTTGTTTAATCAAATACGCGTCCCTTGAACATGCCCAAATACCTTTTCTTTTAGCACTGAAGTTTTTAAACACTTTATGAAACACTTCTTGGCCATAATACAAGCACCCACATTTTTGTAGGAAATACATTTACCCTTTCATGAAAACCCTCTCTACTTTCCTTCTTTTCCTATACAAAGTTTAATTTGCTTCTTTACAGTTGCCTGGGGGAGCACAGAAACCCCTGGAAATAGTACACCCCGGGGGGTAAAAGTGCAGTTATTACTAAATGGCGATGATCACGCAAAAACTCGTCTGGCTGGGCCTTGTACAAAAGAAAGAGGGGTTTATGTCTTAAAACTAATGGGGGGGTTATACAACATCTTTGCTTTAGTTAGTTTTCCAAACCCTAATTTAACCTAATTTAAATCTGAAAAAACCCAAACCAAATTTTTAAACCCAAACCCTTTGTCAAAAACCCCCCAGACCGTTTGGCTAGCCAGGGGCCCAAAGCAAAGCTAAAATTTAAGATTTTTCCAAAACTGGGTAAATTTAAACACCATGAAAGGTTTGGGGCACAGGCCACCCACTGGGCCCAAACAAATGCAATTTTTTAAAGACGAACCCTTTCTCCAGAGTGGCCGTGATACCTAGCTAGACGAATCTCTTTGCCAGCGGGCCCAGGGGCACTCATCGGTCTGGAGTTTTAAAAATCTCTGATGGGGGTTTTCTATCCCCCTCCGGGGTATGGTTATTTCCCAATCGTTTTTTTTCATTACGTTTTCCCTGGGGCCCATGATGGTGGTTTTGGGGGGGCTTTAGCTAGAGCTAGCCCATGGCCACGCTGGCGGGAAGTTTTCGTCGAAAAAAACTTGAAATTTTGGTATTTCACAGGGGGCCCCCTATCCCAAACTTTCCTATGATGAAAATTTATACCTAGTTGGAGGAATTTTGTAGTAGCCAGCGGGGCCCAGGGGCTAGCACATACCCCTGGAGTTTCATGAGAGACTGATCGGGGGTTCTATCCCCGCCCGTGGTATGGTTTTTTTTCAATCATGTCATTACGATTTCAAGAACAATTTTTAACAGTGCCCTTTAGCCCACTCTGGGCTTCAAAAAAATTCAAAGGACCAAAAAATTTTGCGATAATTTTAAACCCCCCAAGTTTACTTTTTTGAAAAAAAACTGAAAGGATTTTGCTTCTGGAACAAGCTCAGATTTCTTGCAGCCATGGATCAAGGATCTCCTTTGGGCTGGCTAAGGTAACCCCGGGACTTTAGCTATAGAAAATAATTTTAAAAATTTTCCCCCAAAAAAAAAACATATATTTTTAAATTTCACATTTGTTTAAAAAAGTGATAAGTCTCACTGTTGTTTGGGCCCTCAAGTCCTTCCCGTCACAGCATTAAATTTGTAACCCCCAAACAAACCTATTTTCAACCCATTACTGCAGCTAAATAGGGAAATATGGGATTTTTAGTATGAAAGGGACTTTCCTGGGTATTGTAAATGACCCAAAATTTAAACCGTTTTTTTGGAAAGTTAACCCTGAAGAAAGGATTTTCTTAAGGCTGGTTTCCCAATAATCCAAAATTTTCCTTCACTTTAAAAACAGTCTTTAAACCCCTTTGGTTTTCCCCGGGTAAAAATTTTCCCCTTGTGTCCTTTCCCCAACCCCCCGAAAAATTTATGCTTCCAAAATTTCCCCCTTTTTGCCGAACCTGGGTAGTTTTCCCCCCAAATTTAAAAATAAATTTTTCCCCTTTTTCACTTTGTGTTTTTGTGTTAAAAAATTTTTTTTTAAATTTTTATTATTTTTAAATGTTTTTTTATTTTTTTTAAATTAAAAATTTTTTTTAGAAAAATTTATTTTTTTTTTTGGTGGGAATTTTTGGGGGGGGGGGGTTTTGGGGGGGGGGTTTGGTTAATTTAAAGATATTTTAGTTTTTTTTTAGGGGGAAAAAAAGGGGGTTTTTTTTGGGGTTTTTTTTTAGAAGTTAAAAAAAAGTAGGTAATGAAGTTTAAATGGTTTTTAAGAAAGAAAATTAACCCGGGGAAAAAGAATGAACGTTCCCCAAAATTTTTGGGGGGCCCCCCAATTTAGAAAATTGTTCCTTTCAAAAAATTAAGGGGTCAATGGAGTTAATATCCCCCTTGACATTTTTGGGGGGCAGGTCCCCTAAAACCCACCCTTTCTAAGTAAAAATTTCAATTTAATTTTTGTAAAGAACACTCAACACACAGGGGTTTTTGAAGGGCCTGTCCCCCCAAAAACTAGATTTTTCCCTTCACCAATTCTTGTTTGACAACAAAATTATCTCGGAGGACTGCCCCTAAAATTTTAAGGGGTAGGGATGTCAGTAAATTTTGAATAAATTTTTCTTTTCGAAAAAACCCGGAGGGTTTCAAAAAAAAACCCAAGGAAATTTGCTTCCAACAATTTCAAAATTTTTCCATTTTTTTCCTTATTCTTGTCCCAATGTAAACCCGAAAAACTTACTATTTGGGGCTAAGGGGGCGGAAACCCCCTTTAAAAACGGGAAATTTTTTTCCCCCCGGTTTTTTGACCCCTTGGTAAACCGGAGCTTTTACCAAGGGCCAAAACGGGGAAAAATTTGACAAATGGCAGGACACACCCAGGAAAACCCCCCCCCCCCCCTCTCGAAATAAGGTTTTCAAATTTCGATAAATTTAGATTTCAAAAAAAAAAGGAAATATTGTTTTTGGAAAAAAATTAATGAGTTATAGCTGAGTATGCCAAACCCCAAACATGTTTCCCTGACTACCGCTGGGGAAGCTGCCCCTATAGACCTTGCTACTGCCCGGGGGCCAAAGGGCCCTCCTTCAGCTGACCTCCCCCACCCCCCCCCTCTTTTACTAACGCAGCAACATCCTTCGAAAACAAGTCCGTCCCCTCTCCCCGCGGGTTTTGGGGGATCTGGTTGGCCCCGGGGCAGCCCAACACGCTGCCTGATTAAAAAAACCCAATAAAGAACATCACCTCATAAGAGTATTTACTCGGTGGCCTGGGGCTAAAGCTCCCGCTTCACACAGGGGGGGGCCCCGGTTTTCGATTCCGGGGGGGGAAACATTCGACACTTTTTTACACCTTTTGTCCTGTTCCCCTAGCACAAATGGGAAACCGGGGTTTTTAGTCACGGGTTGGGTCCATCCGGGGGACAAGTTTAAAGGACCCCAAGGGAAATAAGTTAACCCCCTCGATGACCACTGCTTTTTTGGGTTTTTTTACCCGGGTGGCTAACCCCCGGGTTTTTAAAAACCGAACGAAATTTTACTTTAACTTATCACCGCTAAATACAAATACATTCATTATAGAGGGAACATTTGCCATGGGGGTTACTGAAGCTAAAATTTGGGTACTTCAAAATAGGTTAAAAAAAATCCACAAGTAAAAGGGTTGGATTTAAGTGGAACTTGCAATATTTAATAGGCTTTATCAAACTTATTCCTCAGGTACAAGGAAAAAGGTTGACACATTTTTTGTAGTGATTTTGGGTTTGGAAAAGGGACCTGCCTAGAGGGCAAATAGACCTGGTGCAGTGCTCATTCTTACCCTTAAATAAAATGCAAAAGCCATCGTAGCTCACCTAGGTCACAACCAAACGAACCGGGTTTTTAAACCCCGGGGGAGAAAATTTGGTTACCCCTTTTCCTTGGCCGATTTTTAAAAGCAACAAGTGGCACCTGTGAAAAAAAAGAGTACAGGGGCCGATACTTTTGATATGAAACCTTTTTGGGTATCTTTTTTCTGGAAACGTTTCGCTACACAGTAGCTTCTTCATCCAAGCAAAAAATTTTAGAAAAGAGAGGGTTTGAGGTTTTCAGTCCCTCATTCTTGATCAAAATGTTCATCCCTCTCCCAAAGAGTCAAGACTGTTGGGTTGTTACCAAAAGGGCTCATTTTTTTAAGTGGTACCCATATGTAGGGGACGTTTGCGGGACTGTGTCACAAAGGGTTTAAAAAGACCGAACGACTCAAATGATCCATTCTGTTATGCTGTTATTTTTGTATTGTTTCCGTCATAGTATTGTGACTTTTTTACCATAACAAGGCTTTTGGATGGGGTGACCACACGCTTTGGGTTTCCTCAACGGAATCCGGAAACCAAAAGGTAAGACGAACACTGCACTGAAAGTTACCCCCAACGGAGGGTGGGAAAGATGCTTCGTGCCCTAGCCCAAAAACTTCATCTGAAAAAATTTGAAAGGTAAATTTCATAGACTTTTTAAATGTATAAAATTTTTGGAATAAACACATACACAGGGGGAAATGTTTACCCACCAACACCCCCCCCGCAAGAGCAGGTACTACCCCCCCAAACCCCTTCATCAATCAGGGACTGACTACCCACCACCCCCACCCCTTTATCAAGTCAGGTACTGTACACCCACCAAACCCCCCTTCATCAGATGCAGGTACTGTACTACCCACCACCACCACCCTTTTCAATTTCAGGGAGAACTACCCACCACCCACCACCCCTCATCAGAGTGCATACTTACTACCCACCACAACCCCCCCTTCAACAGATGCAGGTACGTACTAAACCCCCCCCCTTCCCCACCACCACCACCCCCCTTCATCGAGTGCAGGTACTGTACTACCCACCACAACCAACCCTTTATCAGAGTGCAGGACGTACACCCCCACCACCCCCCCTTCATCAAGTCATACTGTACTAAACCCCCCACCACCACCCCCCTTTTCAGATGCAGGGACTGACTACCCACCACCACCCCCTTTTTTCAGATGCAGGGACTTAACTACCCCCCACCACCACCCCCCCTTCATCAGAGTGAGGTACGTACACCCACCACCACCCCCATCAGAGGCAAATACGTACTACAACCACCACCACCCCTTCATCGAAGGGAGTACTGTACACAAACCCCACCACCCCTTCATCAGAGTGCAGTATGTACTCCCACCACCAAACCCCCCCATCAGAGTGCAGGTCGTACACAAACCCCCACCACCCCTTCACAATGCAAATACTGACACAAACCCCCACCCCCCTTCCAAGTGCAGGGACGTCTACAGACCCCAAACCCCCACCCCCCTTCATCAGAGTCAAGACTGTTTTTAAAACCCCCCACCCCCCCGGGACCCCCCCCCAATTCAATTTAAGGGACTGTACACCCACCCCACCCCCTTCAACTGCAGGGACGTATACCCCCACCACCTTCAATTGCAGGTACTTCCCACCCACCACCACCTTTAGGGGCAGGTACTGTCCTACCCACCCCCCAACCCCTCAAGTTAAAGGGACTGTACACCCCCCACCACCCCTCCTTCAAATGCAGGGACTGTCTACCCACCACCACCCCCCCTCAACTGCAGGTACGTACTACCCACCCCACCCCCCTTTAGATGCAGAACTGTACACCCCCCCCCACCACCCCAACCCCCCAAGGGGAGGTACTTCTACCCCCCCCCACCACCACCCCCCCCTTCAGATGCAGTACTTACACCCCCCACCACCCCCCTTTAGACTGCAGGGACTGTACTACCCCACCAACCCCCCCCCACCCCTTCAATGCAGGTACTGTAAAATACCCCCCACCACCCCCCCCTTTAAGCGGTACTGTACTACCCCCCCACCACCACCCCCCCTTCAGATGCAGGGACTGTACAACCCACCACCACCCCCCTTCAGATGCAGTACTGTACTACCCACCCACCACCCCCCTCAGATGCAGTACTGTACTACCCACCACCACCCCCCTTCCCAATGCAGGACTGACACCAAACCCCCCACCCCCCCTTTAGATGCAGGGACTGTACTCCCCCCCACCACCCCCCCTTCAAGTGCAGTTTCTGTACTCCCCCCACCACCCCTCCTCAAGTGCAGGGACCTTCTTCCCCCCACCACCCCCTTCCTTCAGAGTGCAGGCTTACTCCCCCACCACCCCTCCTTCAGATGCAGGGACTGACTTCCCCCCAACCACCCTCCTTCAGATGCAGGTACTGTACCCCCCCACCACCCCCCTTCAGATGCAGGTCTGTCTACCCACTACCAAACCCTCCTTCAGAGTGCAGGGATGACTTCCCACAAACCCCCCCCCCTTCAGGTGCATACTTATTCCCACCACCACCCCTTTAAAGGGGAGGACGTACCCCACCACCACCCCCTCCTTCCAGAGTGCAGGTACTTTTCCCCACCAACCCCCCTTCCTTCAATGCAGGTACTGTACTACCCCCCACCCCCCCCTTTAGAGTGAGGTACGTCTCCCACCCCACCCCCTTCAGAGTGCAGGAAATGTACTTCCCACCACAACCCCTCCTTCAGAGTTGGGCCCCCTGTACTTCCCCCACCACCCCCTCCTTGAGGGGGTACTGTATTCCACCACCACCCTTCCCTTTGAGTGCAGGTACGTATTCCCCACCACCCCTTTTTCAAGTGCGGGACTGTACTACCACCACCACCCTCCTTTAGAGTCAGGGACGTACACCCCCCACCCCCCCTCCTTCAGATTCAGACGTACTACCCCCCACCCCCCCCCACCCCCCCACCCCTCCTTCAAGTGCAGGTACTGTATTTCCACCACCACCCTCCTTCAAGGGAGGGATGTAAACCGACCCCCACCCCCCCCTTCAATGCGGATTACTCCACCACCACCCCCCTTCAGAGTGCAGGTACTGTACTCCCCACCACCCCCTTCAAGGGAATTTTCTGTATTTTCCCCCCCACCACCCCCCTTTGAGTGCAGTACTGTACTACCCACCACCACCCCCTTTCCTTTTAAAATGCAGGGACGTAAAACCACCCCCACCCTTCCTTCAAGTGCAGGACTGTACCCCACCACCACCCCTCCTTTAGAGTGCAGGTTTTACTCCCACCACCACCCCCCTTCGGTGCAGGTACTGTACTACCACCACCACCCTCCCTTCAGAGTGCAAGTACGACACCCACCACCACCCCCTCCTTCAAGTGAGGTACTTACTACCCCCACCACCCCTCCTTCAGAGGCGGTACTGTATTCCACCACCACCCTTCCCCCAGAGGAGGTACTGTATCCCACCACCACCCCCTTTAGATGCAGTACTGTAGCCCCCCAAAACCCCCCCAAAACCACCACCCCCCCTTTCCCTTTAGAGTGCAGGGATGTATTTTTACCACCACCCTCCTCAAGTGCAGGTACGTACTACCCACCACCACCCCTCCTTTAAATGCAGGTACTGTACTAACCCCCCACCACCCCCCTTCAAGTGCAGGACTGTACAAACCCCCCCCCCCAAAACCACCCCCCCCCCTTCCCCGAGTGCAGTTTCTGTACTACCACCACCACCCCTCCTTCAGAGTGCAGGTATGTACAAACCCACCACCACCCTTTCCCTTTAAGTGCAGTATGACTAACCCACCACCACCCCTCCTTCAGAGTGCAGGTACTGTACTACCCCCACCACCCCCCCTTTAGAGTGCAGGAAATGTACTACCACCACCACCCTCCTTTAGAGTGCAGGGACGTACTACCACCCCACCCCCTCCTTCAATGCAGGTACTGTACTACCCACCACCACCCCCCTTCAAGTCAGGGACTGACTACCCCCACCACCCTTTCCTCAATGCAGGTACTGTAATCCCCCCCCCACCCCCTCCTTCAATGCAGTACGTACTCCCCCCACCACCCCTCCTTCAGAGTGCAGGGACGTACTACCCCACCCCCCCCCCCTTCAGAGTGCAGTATTACACCCCACCACCCTTTCCCTTTAGAGTGCAGGTACTGTAACCACCACCAACCCCCCCTTTAGAGTGCAGGTACTGTACTTCCCACCCCACCCCCCTTTAAGTGCAGGACTGTACTACCCACCACCACCCCCCCCCTTCAAGGGGCAATACTGATACCCACCACCCCCCCTCCTTTAAGGCAGGTACGCAAAACCCCCAAACCCCCCTCCTTCAAGTGCAGGGACGTTTTCCCACCCCAAACCCCCCTCCTTCGAGTGCAGGGACTTACTACCCACCACCCCCCCTCCTTTAGGTGCAGTACTTTCTTCCCCCACCACCCCCCTTCAGATGCAGGTACTGTACAACCCACCACCCCCTCCTTCGAGGCAGGTACTGTACTTAAACCCCCAACCACCCCCCCCCACCCCCCTTTAATGCAGGAAAGTACTACCCACACCACCCTTCCCCCAATGCAGGACTGTACTTCCCCCCACCACCCCTCCTTTTAGATGCAGGTACGTACAAACCCCACCACCCTTCCCTTTAAGGCAGGACTTACTCCCCCCACAACCCCCCCTTCAAGTGCAGGTACTGACACCACCACCACCCCTCCTTTAGAGTGCAGGTACTGTACACCCACCACCACCCCCCCTTTAAAGGCAGGTACTGACTTTTCCCCCACCACCCCTCCTTCGAGTGCAGGTACTGTACTACCCACCCCACCCCTCCTTCAAGTTCAGGACTGTACTACCCACCACCCCCCCCTCCTTCAAGTGCGGGATTTCTACCCCCCACCACCCCTCCTTCAGAGTGCGTACGTACTACCCACACCACCCCCCCTTCAGAGTGCAGGGACTGTACTACCCACCACCACCCCTCCTTCAGATGGGAGGTACTTATTTCCACACCACCCCTCCTTCAGAGTGCAGGGACGTACAACCACCACCCCCCCCTCCTTCCGAGTCCCGACTGTAACCCACACCACCCCTCCTTCAAGTGCAGGTACTGACTACCCCCACCACCCCCCCTTTAGAGTGCAGGTACGTACTCCCACACCACCCCCCTTAGAGGCAGGTACTGACTACCCCCCACCACCCTCCTTCAAGTCAGGGATGTCCTACCCACCACCACCCCCCCCTTCAAGGCAGGGACTGTACTACCCCCCCACCACCCTCCTTCAGAGGGCGGTACTTACTCCCCCACCACCCTCCTTCAGAGTGCAGGTACTGGAACTCCCACCACCACCCCTCCTTTGAAGGGAGTACTGTATACCCCCCACCACCCCCTCCTTTAAGTGCAGGTACTGTCTACCCACCACACCCCCCCTTCAGAGTGCGGTACGTACTAAACCCCCCAACCCCCCTTCAAGGGCAGGGACTGTATTTTAACTACCACCCCCCTTTTCAACTGCTACCCCCCAACCCCCCTCCTTCCCGGGGAGTAAATTTTTTAATAATTTTAGGGGAGCCCCAAACCCCCCTTTGAGGGGTTTACCCCCCCCCCCCCGGTGGGGGGATGTAACCCCCCCACCCCCCTTTTGGGAAAACTGACACCCATCCATTCCTTAATCAGGAGCCCCCCCCCACCAACTTTCCTTGAGGGGTTTTTTATCCCCCCCCAATTTTGAGGAGGAGTTAATTACCCCCTCCCCCAAGGGGGGTCGTCTACCCCCCCAAACCCCCCCCCTTAATGCGGAAAGTAAAAACCACCCCCCCCCTTTTGGTCACTGATACCCCCACACCCCCCCGGTGAGGACTGAACTCCAACCACCCCCCTTAATCGGTTTTACACCCACCCCCACCCCTCCCCAAGGGGAAATTCTTACCCCCCTAACCCTTTCCCAGAGCAACTTTCCCCCCCCACCCCCCCCCGATCAGGTTGTATACCCACCCCACCCCCCCTTTGTTGCGACGTCAAAAAAATAAAGAGGCCGTTGTTACCCACACCCCCCTTTTTTTCAAAATGCAATAGTATAACCAAATTCAGATAGGGATGTTACCCCCCCAAATTTAGGTGCATGCTATACCCCCTCACCCCCCCTTTCAAATGGGTTTTTATTAAAATTAACACCTAAATTTCCCTTCTTTAAAATTTGTCGTCTTGATTAATTTTATTATAATTTAAAACGTAAACCCAATTTTAAGCCCCCGGGGGGGGGAAGTTAAATTCAGGGTAATTTGGGTGGGCCGCCAATTTTTGACCCCTCCCAACAAAAATTCCCTTATAGATTAAAAACAACCCAAAAAACGTTGATGGTAAATAAAAAAATAAAAATTTTTTGTTTTTAAAAGGGATTAAAA
>NC_069438.1:15351678-15476678 GCF_026875155.1 Cherax quadricarinatus
GGGCCCTATGCCTACTGGTCTTTTAGTGCTCTGTACGCTTTATTTGTCTGTCAGTTCTGAAGGTCATCCCCTACGATCACTGGATAAGCGATAATCTAGCGGAAATCATATATTGGTGGGTGGTTTAGATATATACTTCCAGTTTGCATCTGCCCAAGGCTTCTGTTCCCCCGGAGACGAAGTAGCAGTAGCGGCCTCCCAGGTCAAGCCAGCGATTGTCAGGGCAGTGACCTGTGACTGGAGGGTCAGGTGTGGGCAGCTGACCTGTGGTACACAAGATATTTAATGTTATGTCTAAACTATCATTATTATTATTATTATTATTATGTTTTATTGTTTTGCCTTTATTAACATTACTAATTATTATTGTCATTATCATCATTTTATTATTATTACACTAAACTCTCATTGGTAACTCAAGACACAAATCCAGTCAAGGAAGTCATCAATTTTTGGGTCCTATAGGATAGATGACGTGTGTTGTTGGCTCTCAACTACCCCGGGAGACTGATGATTCCCTCCATATCTACCTAGTGAAATAAATCCGGGAACTGGCGAGGCTTGAACCATAGCAAACGAGTCCTCAAACTCACAGTAGTTTGAGGTAATCAATCCCTCAACCTGGAGTAGGATGCCACAGCATCATACTCCACAAACTTGAGCATTATGACATAAGAGGCCACGCACTTACATATTTCAAATCTTGCCTAACAAACGGGTTGCAGTACGTCACTATTATGGACACAACCTCATCAATAAGACCACTGGATACTGGAGTACCACAGGGAAGTGTCCTTGGTCCCCTGCTCTTCCTCTTATACATCAATGATCTACCTTCTGTATACAACACATGTCATCTCCCACTATTGTTAACGAATAACTAGTAAAAATATCTACCTGGATGGCTGCTAATAAACTTCCACTTAATACTGACAAAACCTTCTATATTCTGTTTGGGAACAGAACAGATGCTGCCCATCTGAGCATAACGACTGACAACACCCTTATTGTTAGACATAATGAGGGCAAATTCCTGGGCCTACACCTCGACAGCAACCTAAAATTCAACACCCATGTCCCACAAATAACAAAAAAAAAAAATATCCAAAACAGTTGGGATCCTCTCTAATATACGTTACTACGTACCACAATCAGCACTACTCACACTATACTATTCACTCTTCTCTCCCTACCTCACCTATGCTATTTGTGCTGGGGGATCAACACCAGCAACACACCTAGTCAATAATAACCCAACAAAAAGCGACAGGAAGAAATATCACACAGTCCACTGCAAGACGACCCCCCCCCCCCTTACTCTTCAAAGACCTAAACCGGCCATATCCCACCGAGGCAGGGTGGCCCAAAAAGAAAAACGAAAGTTTCTCTTTTAACTTTAGTAATATATACAGAACATTCACACCTACTATTGTACAATCTACATTTACCAAACCATAAACTCTACTTTTAACCCGGAACTAAAATAATTTCTTGATGGCTGTAACAGGACTCAGACATGACACAAAAATCTCTGACATTCCCCGTGTCCGGCTAAACCTATACAAAAATTCGATGTACATAAAAGGGGCCAAGAATCAGGAACATACTGACAGACAACCATCATTTTCGAAACAACCATTGAAAACATCTCCCTAACACACCCCATCATCAGCTAACCAAATGAAAACCAACCAGTTCTCTGTTTAGTATCCTGAACACATCCAAAACAATTTGTAATTCCGCCATAATTTACACCTACAATCACCCGAGTGATTGTAAACATACAATACCTAATATAATTATTGTCTACCATATCTTAAGTTAGTCTAAGTTTGTCTAAGATACTCTTCCAGTACTAAATCTACTATTTATAATATTAAATGATTTCGAGTACCTAATTTTTTTAAACCTAATTATGTACCTAACTGTGAAGGTATCTAATTACGGACCTCTTAATATGCTCAGATATAACCTATATTAAAATAGTGTATGCCGTGGTCAGTCACTGGCACCTGCTGATCCATGTTCAACCTGGCCTGGCAATAAGTAAGGTACTGGGTGTTATGTGTGACTGGTGTGTAGGTTCGCATGCCCGTGTGTTAGTGACTGTGTGTCGGTCGCATCCTGGGTGTAGTGGACTGGTGTGGGTCCATCCTTGGGTAGTTAGTTAGGTGGATTGGTGATTGGGTCACATTATCTGGGTGTTAGTGGACTGTGTTGTGGTCGCATCCTGGGTGGTTAGTGGACTGGTGTGATGGTCATCATCCTGGGTGTTTATGTGGAACTGGTGTGGGGTCACATCCTGGGTGTTAGTGGACTGGTAGTGCGGCAAATCCTGGAGTGTTAATGGTTGACCTGGTGTGGGTCACATCCTGGGTGTTAGTGGATGTGGTGTGGTCGATCCTGGGTGTTAGTGGGAAGCTGTTGTGGGTCACATCCTGGAGTGTTTAGTGGATGTTGTGGAGTGGCATCCTCGGGTTAGTGTCGGACTGGTGTGGGTCACATCCCTTGGGTGTTAGTGCGACTGGTGTGGGTGGCAGTCCTGGGTGTAGTGGGAGACTGGATGGTGTGATGGTCCATCCTGGGTGTTAGTGAGACTGGATGTGGGCGCACTCCTGGGTGTTGTGTAGGCTGGTGTGGGTACATCCCGGGTGTTTAGTGGACTGGTCGTGTGCCGCATCCATGGTGTTTGTAGTCTGGTGTGGGTCACATCCTGGGATGTGTTAGTGGAACTGCGTGGTGGGCCGCATCCTGGGTGTTTTGTAGGCTGGTGTGGGTCACATCCTGGGTGTTACGTGACTGGTGTGGGACCGCATCCTTGGGTGTTGTTAGGCTGCGTTTTTGTGGGTCACAGTCCTGGGTGGTGTTAGTAGGACTGGGTGTGGGCCGCCATCCTGGTGTGTTTGTAGGCTGGTTGATGTGGGTCACATCCTGGGCGTGTTAGTGGAGACTGGTGCTGAGTCTGCATCCTGGGGTCACAAACTGACCTAATTTGTGGGAAAATGCGTCAGCATAACAAGTAGATTTTCTATATAGTAGTATGTCACTGATGTCAGGGTATTGGTGCTGTATACTTGCTACATGTACTCGGATAGCCCTTGTGTACATGTACTGGTATACCTTGTACATGTACTGGTATACCTTGTACATGTACTTGTATACCTTAGGTACAGTGTACTTGTAGTACCTATGTACAGTCGCTACTTTGTATACCTTGTACATGTAATTGTTATACCTGTGTACATGTACTTGATACCTTGTACATGTACTTGTATACCTGTGTACATGTACTTGTATACTTGTACAAGTACGTTGATACCTTGCTACATGTATTTGTTATACCCTGTAACATGTACTTGTATACTTATACTGTATCTTGTAAACCTTTTGTATATGTGTACTTTGTATACCTGTGTTACATGTATTGTATACCTGTGTACACGTACTTGGTATACTCTGTGTTAGTCACGTAGCTGTATACCTTGCATATGTAGCTTGTGATACCTTGTAGCATGTACCTTGATATACCTTGTACTCTGTACTAGCATATAACCTGGTACATGTATTGTATACCTTGTACATGTACTTGTATAACCCTTTGTAAGCACTGTGTCCTTGCTATACCTTGTACACGTACTTGTATACCTTTGTACATGTACTTGTATACCTTGCTACATGTACTTGTATACATTAGGTACAGCGTATTTGTTATACTTGATACTTTTACTTGTATACCTTGATACATGTACTTGGTATACCTTGTACCATTGTATTGTATACCTTGTACATGTGCTTGTATACCGTATGTACATTGTATTGTATACCTTGTGTTACATGTTCGTGGTTACCTGTGTACATGTACTTTGTATACCTTGTACGTTGTAGCTTGTATACCCTGATACAATGTATTTGTATACCCTGTACATGTACCCTGTGTAATACCTGTAGCTTGTAAACCTTGCTACATGTACTTGTATACCTGTCGTACATGTTTACTTGTATTCCTATGTACATGGTACTACATTTATACTTGTACATGTAGACTTGTATAGCTTGTACACGTACGTTGTATACCTTGTACATGTACACCTGTGCTGACATAGTACTTTGTATACCTGGTGTACATGTTACTTGTAAAACCCTGTGCTACATGTATTTGGTATACCCTGTACATGTAGCTGTGATGTACCTTATACCTGTACTGTAATACCTTGCTACATGTGTTTTGTATACCTTGGTACATGTACTTGGGGTATACCTCTGTGATACATGTACTTGGTATACCTTTGTACAAGTACTTGTATACCTTCCATATGTACTTGTGTACCTTGTACTTGGTACTGGTATCCTTGCATGTATTGTATAGCCTTGTACACGTACTGCTATACCCGCTATGTACTGTACTTGTATACATTGTACACGGTACTTGTATACCTTGCTACATGTACTTGTATAATCTTGTACATGCTACTTGTATACCTTGTACATGTACTTGTATACCTTTGTACATGTACTTTGTAATCGTTGTTGGCATGTACTATGTTATACCTTGTACACGTACTTGTATCCCTATTGTACACGTACTTGCGTATACCTTGTACATGTACTTGTATACCTTGTGGCTACATGTACTTGCTATACTTGCACTGTATGCTTGTATACCTTGTACATGTGACTTGTATACGCTTGTACATGTGACTTGTATACCTTGTACATTGTACTTGTATACTGTGCTACAATGTACTTGTTACCTGTTGTACATGTATTGTATACATTGTACATGTTAGATGCTATACCTTGTACATTGTACTTGTAGCACCTTGTTTCATGTAGAAGATTATGATAGACAACATGACTGCGAGTGAAAAATAAAGTTGAGTATTACCAGAGTAGACAATAGTCGCCTAAGGCCACCTGTCTTCTGTACGCAAATAACCTCAAACAAAAGAGTATACGAGGCGTGGAATTGTATATGAAAGTATAATGTGTTGTATAACATCTGAAATGAGAACGGTCAGTGTGTGGATTAATCATGAAATACATGTCACAAGAAGGAGAAGGTAGTAGTAGTAGTAAACAGTAATAGTAGTAGGTAATAGTTAGTAAAGATAGTAGATAATAGTAGTAGTAGTAGTAGGTAGTAATACGTTTATTATTAATTAGTAGCTAGGTATATAGTAGATTAGCTAGTAGTAGCCATAAAGTAAGTAGTAGTTAAGTAGTAATAGTAGTAGTAGTAACGTAGTAAAATTAGCTAGCTTAAGTAGTCAGTGAAAGATCATGTAATAGTAGTAGTAGCAGTTGTAATAGTAGGTAAGTGAGACAGCAGTACGTTAGCCTAGTATAGTAGTAGTAGTCTTAGTAGTTAGTAATAGTAGTAGTAGTAAGTAGTAGTAATCAGTAGCTAGTAGTAGCTTATATAGTAGAAACCTAGTAGTAGTGTATAGCTAAAGCTAGTAGTATTAGTAATAGTACCAAGTAGCTAGTTAGTAGTAATAGTACGTAGTAGTTAAGTAGTAAATAGTAGTATGTAGTAGTAATAGTAGTATGCTAGTCGTAGCTAGTAATAATTATGTAGTCAATTAGAGTAGCCTAATATGCGAGTAGTAATAGTTTATAGTAGTAGCTAATAGTAGTGTAATAGTAGTAGTAATAGTAGTAATAGCTAGTTAGTAGTAATGAGTAGTAATAGATAGCTAGTAGTAATTAGTTTAACTAGTAGTAATCAGTAGTTAGCTATAGTAGTAATAGTAGTAGTAGTAATAGTAAACCCGCATATAGTAGCTAATAGTCAGTGCAGTAGCAATAGTAGTTAAGTAATAGTCAGTAAGTAATCAGTAGTAGACTAATAGTACGTAGGTAATAGTAGTAGTCAATAGTGAGTAAGTACACACCCCCCCACCCCCCCCCCCCCCCCCCCCCCCCCCCCCCCCCCCCCCCCCCCCCCCCCCCCCCCCCCCCCATAGCCCTAGACTAATAGTAGTAGTAGTGAGTAGTAGTAGCAAAGATTTAATCGTAAACACAGGTAACTAGGCTATTATTTGTTGCCTACAGTACTCAACCATGCCTATGCATTTACTATAATGTTAAATAACCAAGAGTTTGTTCATAATCTAGTATCTAAAATCTAGTTATTTAGGTCACTTAGCCATGAGATACCAACTTTCCTCATAATGGTAAATATTTTACATTTAAGGAATTAAAACCTAAGATCAGCCACAGAAAATACCTAGCCCATGCTAAGACGTCTCTAGTGCGTACACTCTGTAATGCCTAGACCATCAGCCTAAGCTCTTCTAGATGGTACACTACATTGTAATGCCTAGCCATGCGCTACCGTTCTAGTGGTACACTCTGTAACTAAGCCTAGCCCATGCCCCCTAACGCCGTTCTAGTTGTACATCTGTTATCACAATTTTACCTACTGCTAAACCAAACAATTAACCAAATTTCTGTAAACTCAGCATTGCCTAATCCTTATAGAGAATAAACTTTGAATAAACCTCAATGACAACTCCCGCTCCCCCCCACACAGATTGAAGATATGTCCAAGTATTTTATCCACAGTGCGCTATATTACCAACATTATCCATCAATACTGCTGACTTTGGCATCACTCTAAATAATGCATTACCACCTTACTGTCTAATAGAAATAACTCATTATAAATTCGCCTACTAGCCAGACATACAGCGTGTGTTATAGTTCATTACTTTTGCTAACTTGTTCACCTGTCAGAACTTTGTGCGTCCCAGTTCCCTGGACCCATTATGTTACCTTCTGCCTAATGTTGAGCGCCTACGTCCCCTTGAGATCCATTTATGCTACCTCTGTAATGCTTGACGGTACAATGTCCCTGGACCCATTATGTATCTCTGTAATGTTGCAGGCTACCAGATCCCTGTCTCACTGAGCACCCATTTATGTACCTCTTGTCTTTTGGACTACCACACCCAAGTGAATGGTCATAGCGATGCATCAATCAAAATATTTAACTTAATCACTTTATAACATTGCAGAAAGTCACTGCTGAAATAAGACACATGTGCAACTAAATGGACGTATACTTTATTGTAGACGTTTCGCCCCTTTCCAGTGGCTTTATCAATAACAATTCCAGGACATAAATTGAGACAGTAGAACTATATATCAGACAGATGAGGTAATCAAGTCCCTAACTCTAGGAGTAGAGTGCGCAAGAGCACCGTAGTTAATGAAATGCCGGCAAAACTTGTGAATTAAGTGTCTTTGTCGGCGTAAAACTAATACACAAACTCACCCAACTTTTTGTTATATTTGCCAGTATAAAATGGGCACTGGTGTCACTGCAGTTCGTGGCCGTAGACCACAGACCATCTGAAGGGTGCATATACTTGAGTGCCGTCGACTGCCTCACTGAAGCGCTCACATTAAGGTCTTCCATCACCCCCGTGACCTGATAGAATGATGCGGTCATCACATCCGTCCACCGAAACTCATAATGACATCCTACATTGTACAAAAAAACTAGTATTGTGTATAGCTATATATTATGTATATATCAAGTATAAAAAGTAACATTAATATTAATATATATTATATCATATTATTATATATATTATATAATATATATATATATATATTATTATCATATATATATATATATAATAAATATATATAATACTAATATATAGATATATATATCCAGCCTATATCATACTAGTGAGAGACCTCACCCAGCTGTCTGGCCCTGCCTTACACGTTCAATGCCATCTCTCGACCTTTCTCCTGCGAGTCAATCTGTTACACATAAGCAGGCCATCCAGGCTCTGCGGGAGGAGGGTAAACTTTACCTGCCCATGTAGAAAAACCAAGCCACGGCTTCCGTTAAGTTACGTTCTTGCATCAAGACCCCACATCATAGCGTCCTTCTGAGCGGTGCAGTCGGACGGGAAGCCTAGTGACCACGTGCACTTACCACGTACTTCTCTAGCCCTCCTCGTACGAACATAACAATATCTAATGAATGTTTGTGTTGTTGTTAACTTACATTCACACTATACAAACACTAAGATTTACAAACAATCACACTTACAATGAAACAATCAATTACATTGTGATACCAAGTGTGTATCGCATCAACGTGTTGCCTGTGTACTTCACCTGATTGCTGGCTTGCAGAGGTCGAGTCATAACTCCTGGGCTCCCCCCCCCCCCCCCCCCCCCCCCCAAAAATCTCTTCGCCTATGCTACTCACCTAATTGTACTCATCACTAATTGTGTGCGCCCTGTTCTGCTGTGTGTGTCCGTCGTTTGTGTGTGTAGTCTGTAGTCCGCTGTGATCTGTCGTGTAATTGTGTGTGTTGTGTAGCCATCTGTGCTGTGTGTGTGTGTGCTGTGTGTGGTGTGTCCTCTGTGCCTGTACAGCTACCTAACCTAATTAGTACTCACATAATTGTGGATTTGCAAGGGGTCAAGGATCTCGGCTCTGCGCCCCCGCCCTCCTTCACTGAATGCTACTGGGTCCTCTCTCTACCTGTCCCCTCCTATGAGCTTATCTACCTCGTCTTAAAGCTATGTATGGTTCCTGCTCCACTACATTCACTTAAGAACATAAGAACGAAGAAACACTGCAGCAGGCCTACTGTCCCATGCGAGGGCAAGTCCAAGTTGCTACGGCCCTTATAGCCAATGCACACAACATAATCAGTGTCAAGGTCACATTTGCACTTAAGGGAGGAACACGGCCCCGCCTGGTAGCACAAGCTATCAGCCGTCCACTCACACCCACCCCACAATACCATCATAGCTATTTAATCCCACCTATTTTTCAAAGCTACACAAGTTCTGGCCTCTATAACTGTACTCGGGAGTTTGTTCCACTCATCCACAATCTCTATCTACCAAACAGTACTTTACCTATATCCTCTCTCGAATTGGAATTTTTTCTCAAACTCTAAAAACCATGCTGGAGTCCTGCTCTAGGCTAAGATCATTTCAGCCACAACATACTTTACCTAATCCCCTTTATTTCTTCCTTGTCTTCCATTTATAGCACTCAATCATATCCCCCCTAACTTTCTACTGTCTTCATTGGAGCAGGTGCAGTTCAGGGCGCCTTAGTCTAATCCTCAGTAAGGCCAAGCCTGTTTTGATACATGGGATCAACTTTAGTCATACCTCCTTTGTACATTTATCCAGGAAGAATTTTATATCCATTTGTCTTCTAATACGGATGACCAAAACTGCCTGCAGCGGCCCCATATCTAAATGAGGCCTAACCAAGGATGTATAGAGTGAAGAAACAACCTGAGGAATCCTATTATTTATGCTTCCTTAGACTATCAGAAGCCAAGGATTCTATAGCTTATCTGCCGAACACTTAGCACTGTTGTCTGAGTTTCAGTTACTGTCTAACCAGAACTCCTAATCTTATTTTTCGCAATCCGCTAATATTATATAAATAACTACATTATTTAGTTTATTTTGTGGCATGGTTATTAGGTCCTGCCCCATCCAAATTTAGACAACTTTGCAATTCTGTCTATAATTAAACATGCATCTGCCCACCTTCTCTCGCACACTGCATCAGTTATTAATCTTCCTGGAGTAGTACTCTTATGTCCTCGTTATGAATGAATTCGACGGCCTATTTTGGTAGTCATCGGCCAACCTTGGCTGTATGTCGCCTCTTTATGCCTCTCATCTATGTCGTTTATGATAGATTGTGAACAGCAGGAGGGCAAACACTTACCCCTGCCTTGGAAACACCGTCGCGGACGCTTCCCATTCTGTTTTCTCCCCATTTATGCAAACTCTGCTGCCTATTTGCTACCACCATGCCTCTTTATCCAGGTAAAAAATTTCGCCTATTCCATGATCACCTTAATTTTCCTCAATAGTACTCTGTGTGGCGACCCTGGTCAAAAGCCTTACATGAAGGTCATAGAAAATATCATAATTCTTACCATGATCTACCTCCTCAAAATACCTTAGTGAAAAAAGTTAATAACTTCCGTAAAGGCAGTGAAGTCCCCTTTGTAAAACATTGCTGAGATTCTGTTGCATATTAATTTTGACTTTCAAGTACAGTGGCTACGAAACTAGCCTCATGGCAATTTTATCTTGTATTCCATAAATTTTCCACTATGGAGCCGTGAGGTTATTGGTGCATAGTTCGTAGCACTAAAGGACCTAGTACACCTGTTTTGAAAATAGGTATGTCACTTTGGTAAGACTATTCCACTTTCCTCAAATAACTCTCATGACTGAAGAAATACTTCTAACATCCTTCTGACTCATCTGCATGTCTTCAACTTTCACAATCTGCTGACCCCTGTTTCTGTGTCCCATCTCTGCGAACATCCCTGTACTTTTGCTCCACCCTTGGTCTATTCTCCACACAGTACTTTTGTATGTAATTTATCAATGCTCTCCCTGACCCTCCCTCCTCAGTGTCAGTCAGGCCGATTCCCCTCAACCATTCTTCATAGGACATTCCCCTTCCTTAGCTCTGGATATTAGGCCATAATGTTGCCCAATTCTTGCTCACAATAGTTTCTCCATTTCTTGACGGTTTGACCAGTGTAGGGATTCCAAAACTTGGAGGCTGCCGCCCTACTTCCAATATGCCGGGCTCCTGACGTACAAGTTGTATAAAGTCTTGACGATTCCTTACTGATGGTACGGAACACTATTCTACAGGTTTGCCAGCGCCCATATGCCCCCATAGCCAGCAGTACTTGGTTAATGTGTGGCTATCTGGCGATATCATGCTACTCGGTATTATTACTCACTCCCTAAGTATTTCTCCTCGACTTAAGCTGAGGTTTTGCACCCTTCTGGCCTCCGTAGCCATATATTTATGTCTGCGGTCTTCTTTGCCCTTCTTCTTCTGATCTTCATGAACTTCTGACATTATGCGTCGGGCTGTTAAATTCTAGAGCAGTTTCTTGGTACCACACATCCAGCCTGTCCAGGTCTACTTTGTAGACCTGCTCTATGTCCGCGTCTTAGTTTAATTCTCCTCATTAACTTCACCAGCTGCAAGCAGCGGCACTTCTGAGTCTATCCTTCCGTCACGTCGTTTCACACTATACCAAGAATAGCCACTGGTCCCATGACCCTCCTCGAACCCTGTGGGACCTCGCTCTGTCACAGGGCTGCCCCCCACTGTGATACTCTTCACGGACATAATCGCTGTTCTACCTGTCAGATATTCATGGATCTATTGCAGTTCCCTTCCCTCGTTATATGCTGCTCTGATCCTCTAGCCCCCTTCTGTGAAGCTACCAATGAAATTGACCCCTCCCATCTTCATTTCTTATTTCATTTCAGTTACCTTGTCATAAAAAATCTAAGTAGCGGTTGCTGACACAGGATTTACCTTCCATGAATCCCCGAGTCATGGCGGACTGTCTGATTTACTATAATCTTGTTCTGATCCAGGTGTGAGTCGTCCTAGTATTTGTGTTTAACATAGCCTTCCTCCGTATTGTTCGCTCACTTAATTAATCATTCGTGAGGTAAACACAAGAGAGACAATCTGCTTCACGAGTCCACTTGGACTTTTGTGTTATTCTAGTTAGCGCAAAATTAAGACCTATATAATAATTCTAATTCCATGTGTACTGGTGCTCCTAATAAATCTTACCCTGCCTACCGCATACCTTACCTCCCAAGTCACAGCATCGCCTGACTACTTTGTACAAGCACATCGTAGTGACGTCAGTCAGCAGTTGATGCTCACACACTGGTCGCCACTGCAAGTACGTGTGTCAATATACCTGCATCTGTAGGCAAACACACCATAACATTATCATATATTGTCGATTATGATTATCATTCATCATTATGATTTTACGATTTTATCATTATAATTTATTATTACTACTAGAGAATAGATGTCAGCACTCACCAACTTGGTCTCTGAACACACGTAACCATTCAAGGTCTTACACTTCCACGTCATTCCAATACCCGCATTGGTTACGGGAGTTCAGGATCTCCACAGAGTCTTCCACTACGTTGTTTCACGCTGTGAGATCACCTAATCATCATAGGCGACAAGCATTAATGGTTGGTGTCAAGCCACAAGCCTATTACTAGAGGACTATGCAACGTGCTGTGCCTGAATAATAATGAATTCGTGGCAGAGAGTAGTAAGAGGGCGTAGAGTGGTAGGCTCTGATATGTGCCCTCTGTGCTTAGTTGTGATAGAAGGGTTTTAGTTACGGAGGGGGGGAGGTGACGGGAGGGCTGATGGCAGTGAGAAGAGGGGATAGGGGTGTGGGGATTATTAAGGTAAAATAATGGGGGGAGGGGGGGGGGGAGAGGAAGGTGGGGGGGGGGTGGGGTGGGGGGAGGGGACTGGAGGGGGGAGGGGGGGGGTTTCAAGGGGTCTTTGAAGGGGTTCGGGTGGTTTAAGGTGCTGGAGGGTCTTATAGGATTTAGTGGTGGATGGGGGGTGGGTGTTTGGGGGTGATGTAAAGCTCCCCCCCCCCACCCCACCCACCCCCCATATACAAGATGCCAAAACCACTTTCTAAAGGATATACAAGTTGTACAGAATACAAGTAATGACCCTTCACACCTCTACCACACCATACCCCTTTATCAGACCACTACCCATCCTTTACAACATAAGACCAACATACCTACACAAATATAAACCGCTACACCTCCAACAATCACACCTATCCAACACTACACATCCCTAAATCAACATCATCTCAAAATCCCACCAACCCATACTTCATCCCCTACACCCCTTCAACCCACTCACCACCCTTTCATGACCCCACTCCCACCTACACACCCCTTCATCACCTAAACTACCCCCACAACCCTACTACATTCACCACATCTCTTAATACAGACACTACTCCACTTCCCCACAACACCCACACCTCATGTACTACATATACCATACCAGACCCTCCCTCCACCCACACCTTCCATACCTCCCACAACCCATCCACACTACACCCCACCTCCAAACCCACCTCACTTACTATACTATATAACACACTCCACACCTCATCCCCTCCTACACACCACACCACCCATGTGCCTATCAGTCCCCCAACCCAACCCTGCCACCCACATACCACCACCACTCTTCAACCCCCCCCACTCCCCCCCCGCCCCCCCCCCCCACATTCACCCACACCTACCTATCCCCCGAACCACTAACACCCTTGTCATATTTCTCCCACCCTTAAGTACCACACATACACTACAAGAATGTGACCCACACACATGTCCACTAACACAGGTGTGAACCCACACCAGTCCATAAACACCAGTCCGACCATTGTGCACCCACACAGCTCCACTAAACCCCCTTCACTTCTCACCAACTACACCAATTCACTATAACCACTCCAGGAATGCTACTGTACCCACACTCAATTCCACTAACACTCAGTATTGAGCCCCCTCCCACACCCACTACATAATAATACCACCCCCCCAACCACACCCCACAGCACCCCCACCACCCTCCACCCCCACCACCCCCCCACCCCCCTCATCATCCTCCCTCCCCATCCCCCCCCTCCCCCCCCCCTCCTCCCCCCCCCCCCCCCCCCCACCCCCCCCCCCTCCCTCTACCATTTTACACCCCCTAAACTCTCCCCCCCCCCCCCCCCCCGGCCCGTTCCCCCTGATAGCCCACACCTGAAGCATATCCGCACTAAACAATCCTCATGAGCACATGCCCCCCCCCACCCCCCCCCCCCCCCCCCCCAGTCCACTAATAACACCCAGCGCTTGCCACCCATCACCCCCCTGACCCCAACCGGTCCGCCAGGATTGCCCCCCGTCGCTAATGAAGCCACACATGTTCAACCTTAAAATCACCCAGGGTAATGTGACCCACACCAGTCCACTAACACCCAGGAGCTGAACCACACATGTCCACTAACAAACAGGATGTGGACCCACACCAGTAGCCACTAACACCCAGGATGTAGACCCACATCTATGTCCACTAACCACCCAGGATTGTGACCCACATCAGTGGCCTCTGAACACGCAGGATGCGACCCACACCAGTCCCTAAACACCCAGGGAGTGTGGTATCCCACATCAGTTCACCTAACACCCCAGGATGCGACCCACACAAGCCACTAACACCCATGTAATGTGACCACACTAGTCCACTAACACCCAGTGGATGTGACTCCGACCACCAGTCACTACACCCAGGATGGACCCACACCAGTCCACTAACAGCCAGTGAAATTATGACCCACACCAGCTCCTACTAAACCACCGCAGTGACCCACACCAGTCCAGCTATACACCATGTGATGCGACCCACACAAGGCGCACTAACTACCCATGGATGACCGCACACCAGTCCAACTAACACCCAGAATGTGACCCAAACCAGTCCCATACACCCATAGGATGTGACCCACACCAGGCACTAACACCCAGGATGTGACCCACCACACCAGGTCACTTAACACCAGGATGTGACGCCAACACTAGTCACTAACACCCAGGTATGTGAACCCACACCAGTCCACTTACACCAGGATTGTGAGTCCCGACACAGTCATAAGCACCCAGGATATGACTCACACCAGTCCACTAAAACACACAGGATGTGACCCCACACATTCCACTAACACCCAGGATTGTGACGCCCACACCAGTCCACTAACAACCCGGATGCACCCACACCTGTCACTAACACCAGGATGCGACCCACACCAGTCCACAACACCAGGCATGCACCCCACCAGTCCACATAACACCAAGGATGCGACCCACACCAGTCCTACTAACACCCAGGATGCCACCCACACCGTCCACTAACACCCACGGACGCACCCACACCATGTCTCACTAACACCCAGGCATACGCCACATTCACCAAGCTTCGCAGCTAACACCAGGATGCCACCCAGCTGTCCTGCTCCACTAAACACCCAGGATGTGACCCACAACCAGTCCTCTAACACAAAAGGATGCCACCCCACACCTGTCACTAACACCAGGATGCGAACCCACACCACAGTCACTAACAACAGGATGATGACCCACACCAGTCCACTGACACCCAGAAATGGTGACCCACACAGTCCACTTAACATCAGGATGTGACACACGACCAGTCCACTATCACCAGGATGTGACCTCACACAGTCCACTAACATCCAGGATGCACCCTACGACTTAGTCACTAACACCCAGGATGCACCCACACCAGTCCACTATACACACCCAGGATGTGACCCATCACCAGTAACTAACACCATGGGATCGTGACCACACAGTCCATAGAGCACCCAGGGATGCCACTCCACACCAGTCCACTAACACCCAAGGATGTGACCCATCACCAGTACACTATCTACCCAGGATGTGACCCACACCAGTCGCTACACCCCAGAATGACGGACCCATCACCAGTCCACTAACACCCAGGATGTGAGCCACACCAGCTCCACTAAAACCCCAGGACGTGGACCCACACCAGGTCCACTAACACCCAGGATTTGACCGCACACCCTTGTGCACTAACACCAGATGCGACCACACCAGTCACTAACATCCAGGATGTGACCCCACCACGTCACTAAAAGCCCAGGATGTGACCCACACAGTCACTACACCAGAATGTGACGCGCACACCAGATCACTAACACCCAGAGTATGTATAGACCCACACCAGTCCACTAACACAGGATGTGACCGCCACTACCAGCTCACTAACACACTAGGGATGCGACCCACACCAGTCCCTAACACCCAGGATGCGACCCACACCAGTCCGCTAACAAACCGAGATTGCCAACCCACACCAAGTCCACTAAGCTCCTAGTGGATGCGACCCACACCGAGTCGCCACTAACCCACTCAGGATGTGACCCACACCTAGTCGCACTGACCACCCGGATGCCACCAACACCAACGTCCACTAACACCCAGGATGCCACCCACACCAGTCCATAACACCAGCGATGCCACCCACAACCAGCTCCGACTAACTCCCAGGTGCGACCACACCAGTCACTAATAACATCCCAGGATGATGACCCACACATCCACATAACACCACAGTGATTGCCACCCACACCAGTCCACTAACACCAAGGATGTGGACCCACGACCAGTACCACTAAACACAAGGTATGCCACCCACTACCAGTCCACTAACACCATGGTGCCGACCCACACCAGTCACGTATGACACCCAGGATTGCCACCCACACCAGTCCTCTATTATCACCTTCGATTGCTACCCACACCAGATCCATAATGCACCCAGTGAGATGCCGACCACGCCAGTACTAGCACCCAGCGATGCCACGCTCACACCAGTCCACTAACACCCTGGTGCCCACCCACACCAGTCCACTAACACCAGGATGCGACCCACTACCAGTCCATAAACCATCGGAGGATGTGACCACACCAGCTCCACTAACACCAGGATGACCACTCAGACACCAGTCCACTAATCACCCAGGATGTGACCCACATCAGTCCACTACACCTAGGATGTCACCCACACCAGGCCATACACCCAGGATTGCGATCCCACACCAGTCACTAACACCAGGATGTGACCCACACGTCGCCATCTAACAACCAGTGATGTGACCCATGCACCAGTGCACTAACACCCCAGGATGCACCTTCCACACCAGTCCACTAACACCCAGGATGCCACCCACACCAGCACTAACACCCAGGAGCGCACCCAACCCCCCGCCCCCCCACCCCCGGTATGTCCACTTAACACCCTAGGCATGCCACCCACACCAGTCCACTAGCACCCAGATGCACGCCACAGCAAGTCCCACTAACACCAGGATTGCCACCCAACCTAGTCCACTAGCACCCAGAGTGCCGACCCGACACCTGTGCCACTAACACCAGGATGCCACTCCAACCAGTCCACATAACCAACCGCTCCCCCCCCCCCCACTGGATGTGACCCACACCACGTCCACTAACTCCAGGAATGCCTGCGTCCACCCACACCAGTCCACTAATCACCCAGAGATGCCGCACCCACACCAGTCACTATACTCACCCAGGGATGCCACCCACACCAGTCACTAACAACCCAGTGATGCCACCACACCCGAGTGTCACGCACTACACCCAGGATGCCCACGATACCACACCAGTACACTAAACCCCGGTATATGCTTTTACTGGATGAATGTGAACATAGACAGCATGGTGTCTTAAGAAAAACGTCATAATGTTCCCACCTAGTACCGGAGATCGCAACCACGGACCTCGAGTGTCAACGAGTTCACTTCCCAATCGAGCCTACGGAACCCGCTATGCACAGGTTAGATGTTCAGGAACTATTGAGAAGTGTAATGATCATCAAAAACTATTCCTATATTACATGCTCTACAGGTTAGTTTGAAGCCATATCGACTTTCTCGAGGGTCATTAAGTGTGCTATGTAACCTGTTGCCAATCGGGTAAGAAGACTGGGCAACCCTATTAGTGATATACAGAGGTTACACCTCTCAGTTGTACTGTACACATCCCGTGAACCTCGCGTGGTAGCTGTAGCGATCCGTGACCTCGGGTGTACTGTACACATCCCGTGACCTCGGTGTACTGTACAGATCCCTGTGACCTCGGTGTACATGTAACAATCCCGCTGACTCCATTGTACACATCCGTGACGGGTACTCAGTGGACACATCCATGTGACCTCAGTGTACACATCCCGTGGACTCAGTGTACACAACCGTGACCTCTGTGTACACATCCATGACCTCAGTGTACACATGCCCGATGACCTCAGGTTGTTTTTAAAACATATCCGTGACGCCTCAGTGTACACATCCCGTGACCTTTAGTGTCAATCCTGTGACCAGTGTTACACGCATCCGTGACCTTAGTGTTACGCATCCGTAGAGACCTCAGTGTACAATCCCGGTGACCTCAAGATAAACTGTGCGCATGTTTCACCTAGCAGTAAGTAGGTACCTGGCGAAGTCAGTCACCTTACACTGCGTGGTCCAGGTTCACCTACCAAGAAGTGCACCTGGTGTGTCAGTGCACCTTAACCTGTTGTCCATGTTCGACCTAGCAGTAGGTAGGTACCTGGGTGTTAGTCACTTAAACCTGCGTCCATGTTCACCTAGCAATAAGTAGGTACCTGGTTGTCAGTCACTCCTTACAACCTGCTGTCATGTTCCACTAGCGTAGGTAGGTACGACTGGGTTGTCAGACAAATAAACCTGCTTGTTCCATGTTACTAGCACTAAGTAGGGTACTGAGGTGTTAGTCACACTTCACCTGCTGTGTCCATGTTCTACTGGAGCCGTAGGTAGGAACATGGAGTGTATTCACCTTACACCTGCTGTCCAGTGTTCACCTAGGCCAGTAGGTAGGTAGTGACCTGCCGTGGTCAGTCACTGGCACCTGCTGATCCATGTTCAACCTGGCCTGGCAATAAGTAAGGTACTGGGTGTTATGTGTGACTGGTGTGTAGGTTCGCATGCCCGTGTGTTAGTGACTGTGTGTCGGTCGCATCCTGGGTGTAGTGGACTGGTGTGGGTCCATCCTTGGGTAGTTAGTTAGGTGGATTGGTGATTGGGTCACATTATCTGGGTGTTAGTGGACTGTGTTGTGGTCGCATCCTGGGTGGTTAGTGGACTGGTGTGATGGTCATCATCCTGGGTGTTTATGTGGAACTGGTGTGGGGTCACATCCTGGGTGTTAGTGGACTGGTAGTGCGGCAAATCCTGGAGTGTTAATGGTTGACCTGGTGTGGGTCACATCCTGGGTGTTAGTGGATGTGGTGTGGTCGATCCTGGGTGTTAGTGGGAAGCTGTTGTGGGTCACATCCTGGAGTGTTTAGTGGATGTTGTGGAGTGGCATCCTCGGGTTAGTGTCGGACTGGTGTGGGTCACATCCCTTGGGTGTTAGTGCGACTGGTGTGGGTGGCAGTCCTGGGTGTAGTGGGAGACTGGATGGTGTGATGGTCCATCCTGGGTGTTAGTGAGACTGGATGTGGGCGCACTCCTGGGTGTTGTGTAGGCTGGTGTGGGTACATCCCGGGTGTTTAGTGGACTGGTCGTGTGCCGCATCCATGGTGTTTGTAGTCTGGTGTGGGTCACATCCTGGGATGTGTTAGTGGAACTGCGTGGTGGGCCGCATCCTGGGTGTTTTGTAGGCTGGTGTGGGTCACATCCTGGGTGTTACGTGACTGGTGTGGGACCGCATCCTTGGGTGTTGTTAGGCTGCGTTTTTGTGGGTCACAGTCCTGGGTGGTGTTAGTAGGACTGGGTGTGGGCCGCCATCCTGGTGTGTTTGTAGGCTGGTTGATGTGGGTCACATCCTGGGCGTGTTAGTGGAGACTGGTGCTGAGTCTGCATCCTGGGGTCACAAACTGACCTAATTTGTGGGAAAATGCGTCAGCATAACAAGTAGATTTTCTATATAGTAGTATGTCACTGATGTCAGGGTATTGGTGCTGTATACTTGCTACATGTACTCGGATAGCCCTTGTGTACATGTACTGGTATACCTTGTACATGTACTGGTATACCTTGTACATGTACTTGTATACCTTAGGTACAGTGTACTTGTAGTACCTATGTACAGTCGCTACTTTGTATACCTTGTACATGTAATTGTTATACCTGTGTACATGTACTTGATACCTTGTACATGTACTTGTATACCTGTGTACATGTACTTGTATACTTGTACAAGTACGTTGATACCTTGCTACATGTATTTGTTATACCCTGTAACATGTACTTGTATACTTATACTGTATCTTGTAAACCTTTTGTATATGTGTACTTTGTATACCTGTGTTACATGTATTGTATACCTGTGTACACGTACTTGGTATACTCTGTGTTAGTCACGTAGCTGTATACCTTGCATATGTAGCTTGTGATACCTTGTAGCATGTACCTTGATATACCTTGTACTCTGTACTAGCATATAACCTGGTACATGTATTGTATACCTTGTACATGTACTTGTATAACCCTTTGTAAGCACTGTGTCCTTGCTATACCTTGTACACGTACTTGTATACCTTTGTACATGTACTTGTATACCTTGCTACATGTACTTGTATACATTAGGTACAGCGTATTTGTTATACTTGATACTTTTACTTGTATACCTTGATACATGTACTTGGTATACCTTGTACCATTGTATTGTATACCTTGTACATGTGCTTGTATACCGTATGTACATTGTATTGTATACCTTGTGTTACATGTTCGTGGTTACCTGTGTACATGTACTTTGTATACCTTGTACGTTGTAGCTTGTATACCCTGATACAATGTATTTGTATACCCTGTACATGTACCCTGTGTAATACCTGTAGCTTGTAAACCTTGCTACATGTACTTGTATACCTGTCGTACATGTTTACTTGTATTCCTATGTACATGGTACTACATTTATACTTGTACATGTAGACTTGTATAGCTTGTACACGTACGTTGTATACCTTGTACATGTACACCTGTGCTGACATAGTACTTTGTATACCTGGTGTACATGTTACTTGTAAAACCCTGTGCTACATGTATTTGGTATACCCTGTACATGTAGCTGTGATGTACCTTATACCTGTACTGTAATACCTTGCTACATGTGTTTTGTATACCTTGGTACATGTACTTGGGGTATACCTCTGTGATACATGTACTTGGTATACCTTTGTACAAGTACTTGTATACCTTCCATATGTACTTGTGTACCTTGTACTTGGTACTGGTATCCTTGCATGTATTGTATAGCCTTGTACACGTACTGCTATACCCGCTATGTACTGTACTTGTATACATTGTACACGGTACTTGTATACCTTGCTACATGTATTTGTATAACCTTGTACATGTACTTGTATACCTTGTACAGTATTGTATACCTTGTACATGACTTGTAACCTTCTTGTACTTGTATCCCTTTGTCAGTACTTGTATCCTTTTGTACACGTACTTGTAAAACCTTACATGTACTTGTATCCCTTTTACTGTACTTGTATCCCTTGACTGTACTTGAAACCCCTTGTACATGTACTTGTTACCTTGTACATGTACTTGTATACCTTGTACATGTACTTGTATACCTTGTAAAAAAGTACTTGTTACCTTTTCATGTATTGTATCCCCTTGTACAGTATTGTATACCTTGTAATGTATTTGTACACCTTTTTTCATGTAGAAATTTGATAGACAACTGACTGGGGAAAAATAAATTTTGAGTATTCCAAGAACAATAGTCCTGGGCACCTGTCTCTGTACCAAAACCTCAAAAAAAGGAGAAAAAAAAATAAATTTAATGAAATATAATGTGTTTTAAAAAAACATTGAAAGAGAACGTCGTGGATGAAAAATGTCACAAAAAAGGAGAGGTATGTACAGTTACTCTACGTAAATACAGCAGTCACATGGGAAAAGAAATCATGGAACGGATGTGGGTTTTTGAACCTATATATTTTTGAACTCGAGGCCAGTGCGCTAACCGCGGGCCCACCTGACTAATAACATTCTCAGCCCTAGGTTTTTATTACTATACACTAAAAAATATTTAGGAAAATTAAGAAAAACTAATCCTAAATATTAGTACACGGGGGTCGAGCACAATAAAGCAAGTGCAAACCTTGAGATGCAGCTGCGTAACACCAGTCTCCGTAGAGAGCGAACGGCGATACTACACTCGGCTGAAACTTGAAATGTATGAAAAAACGTTAGGCGAGTCCTTACCGACGGCGAATTTGTGGATTTCACGTACTTCTTTCCGTTACCTAGACTTCCCACCATGTAAACTTCTACCCACCATGAAAACTGTCTACCCCACCATGTGAAACGTCTACCCAACCATAAAACAGTCTACCCCTCCATGATAAACTGTCTACCCCCACGCAATGTAATACTGTCTACCCCACCAGGTAAACTGTCTACCCCACCATTTAAACTGGTCTCCTCGCCCACCAAGTAAACTGTCTACCCCACCATGTAAGCTGTCTACCCCACCATGTAAACTGTCTACCCCACCATGTAAACTGTCAACCCCACCATGTAAACTGTCTACCCCACCAGTAGAACTGTCTACCCCCACCATGTAAACTGTTCTGCTTATTCCACCATGTAAACTGTCTACCCCACCATGAGAACTGTCCTACCCTCCCATGTAAACTTCCTACCCCACCATGACAACAGTCTACGTCCACCATTTATAAACAGTCTACCTCCCCACCATGTATACTGTCTACCCCACCATGTAAACAGTCTACCCCACCATGTAACTGGTCTACACCCATGTAACTGGTCAAACCCCACATGTAAACTGTCCTACTTCACCATGTAAACTTTTCTACCCCACCAAGTAAACTGGCGACATACCATGTAAACTGTCTACCCCACCATGGTAAACTGCTACCCCACCATGTAAACTGTCTACTTCCTACCATGTAAACTGTCTACCCCACCATGTAAACAGTTCTACCCCATGTAAACTGCTACCCCACCAAGTAAACTGTGCTACTTCCACCATTTAGACTGTCTACCCCACCATGTAAACATGCCGAACCATACCATGTAAACTGTCTACCCCATCCATGTAAACTGCCTACCCCACCATGTAAACTGTCCCTCTAAGCCACCTGTAAACTGTCTACCCCAAACCATGTAAACTGTCCTACCCCACCAGTAAAAACTGCCAACCATACCATGTAAAACTGTCAACCCCACCGATGTAAACTGTCTACCCCACATGTAAACTGTCTACCCTTCCCCATGTAAACTGTCTACCCCACCATGTAAACTGCCTACCCCACCATGTAAACTGTCTACCCCACCATGTAAACTGTCTACCCCACCATGTAAACTGCCTACCATACCATGTAAACTGCCTACCCCACCATGTAAACTGTCTACACACCATGTGAACAGTCTACCCCATCCAGAAACAGCCTACCATAGTGTACATGTGAAACGCCTACCCCAGCCATGTAAACTGTCCTACCCCACAAGTAAATCTGTCTACCCCACCATGTAAAACTGCCTTCGCCCACCATTGTAAACTGTCTACCCCTAAATGTAAACTGCCGTACCATAGCCATGTAAACAGCCTGACCCCACCATGAAAACTGTCTACCCCACCATGTAAACTGTCTACCCCACCAAGTAACGCTGCCTACCGCCACCTGTAAACTGCCTACCCCAGCATGTAAACAGTCTACGCCCACCATGTAAACTGTCACCCCTCCATGTAAACCTGTCTCCCCCACCATGTAAACTGGGTCTTAACCCCACCATGTAAACTGTCACCCCTTCCATGTAAACTGTCCTACCCTCCATGTAAAACTGTCAACCCCACCATGTAAACTGGTCACGCCTCCATGTGACCTGCTACCCCACCATGTGAAACTGTCTACCCCACCATGTAAACTGCCTACCATACCATGTAAACTGTCTACCCCACCATGTAAACTGTCTACCCCACCATGTAAACTGTCTACCCCACCATGTAAACTGTCTACCCCATGTAAACTGTCTACCCCACCATGTAAACTGTCTACTTCACCATAAACTGTCCTACGCCCATCCATGTAAAACGTGGCCTACCATACCTTATGTAAACTAACACCCCACCATGTAAAACTGCCTACCCCATCGCCACATGTAAACTGTCTACCCCCACGATTTAAACTGTCTACCCCACGCAATAAAACTGTCAACCCCACATGAAACTGTCAAACCCCCCCATGAAAACTGTCTACCCCACCATGGTAAACTGACCTACCCCACATGTAAACTGTCCCTACCCCACCATGTAAACAGCTACTTTTCCGAACCAGTGTAAACTGTTCTACACCACCATGTACGACTGTCTACTACCCCACCATGTAAACAGTCTACACCCACCATGTTAAATAGTCTCCCCACCATGTAAACTGCCTACCCCACCATGTAAACTGTCTACTCCACCATGTAAACTGTCTACCCCACCATGTAAACTGTCTCTCCAACCATGTAAACTGTCTACCCCACCATGTAAACTGTCTACCCCACCATGTAAACTGCTACCATACCATGTAAACTGTCTACCCCACCATGTAAACTGTCTACCCCACCATGTAAACTGTCTACTCCACCATGTAAACTGTCTACCCCACCATGTAAACTGCCTACCCCACCATGTAAACTGTCTACCCCACCATGTAAACTGTCTACCCCACCATGTAAACTCCTACCATAAACCATGACACAGTCAACCCCAAAAAGTAAACTGCCTACCCCACCATTTAAAACTGTCTACCCCACCATGTAAACTGCCTACCATAGATACCATTTAAACTGAGTGCTTACCGCACCATGTAAACTGCCTACCCCACATGTAAACAGTCTACCCCACCATGTAAACGTCTACCCCACCATGTAAACAGTCTACCCCTCCAAGTTAAACTGTCCTACCCCACATGTTAAACTGTCTACCCACCAAGTAACTGTCTACCCCACCATGGTAACTGTCTACCCCACCATGTAAACTGCCTACCATACCATGTAAACTGTCTACCTCACCATGTAAACTGTCTACCCCTCCATGTAAACTGTCTACCCCACCATGTAAACTGTCTACCCCACCATGTAAACTGTCTACCCCACCATGTAAACTCTCTACCCCACCATGCAAACCATGTCTATTCCACCATGTAAACCATGTCTACCCCACCATGTAAACTGTCTATCCCACCATGTAAACCATGTCTACCCCACAATGTAAACTGTCTACCCCACCATGTAAACTATGGTGTGGTGTTTGCAAGCCATAGTGGAGGGTTGCTTAATACGGTCATCAACTATAACTAGCACCCTTCTAACATCTCCCAGCTCAGACTAGCACCCTTCTAACATCTCCCAGCTCAGACTAGCACCCTTCTAACATCTCCCAGCTCAGACTAGCACCCTTCTAACATCTCCCAGCTCTGACTAGCACCCTACTAACATCTCCATCAGACTAGCACCCTTCAAAAACATCTCCCAGCTCAGAACTAGCACCCTCTAACATCTCCCAGCTCAGACTAAGCACCGCCTTCTAACGATCTCCCAGCTTAAACTACACCCTTCTAACAACCTCCAGCTCAGACTTGCACCCTTCTAACATCTCCCATAGCTAAGAGTAGCACCCTTCTGCTACAACTCCCAGCTCAGACTAGCACCCTTCTAACAACTCCCAGCTAAACTAGCACCCTTCTAACAACTCCCCAGCTTCAGACTAAGCACACCTTCTAACATGTCCCAGCTCAGACTAGCACCCTTCTAACATCTCCCAGCTCAGACTAGCACCCTTCTAACATCTCCCAGCTCAGACTAGCACCCTTCTAACATCTCCCAGCTCAGACTAGCACCCTTCTAACATCTCCCAGCTTAAACTAGCACCCTTCTAACATCTCCCACTTTCAGACTAGCAACCCTTCCTAACATCTCCCAGCTCATACTAGCACCCTTCTAACATCTCCCCCCCCCAGCTTCAACTAGCACCCTTCTAACATCTACCCAGCCTAAACTAGCACCCTCTAACAACTCCCAGCTCAGAACTATAGCACCCTTCTAAAACATCTCCCAGCTTATATTAGCACCCATCTAAAACAACTCCAGCTCAGACTAGCATAGCCCACCCTTCAGACATCTCCAGCTTAAACTAGCACCCTTCTAACATCTCCCAACGCTTCAGACTACACCCTCTAACATCTCCCACTCAGACAAGCCCGGTGCCCCTTGGCCGTTGGCTTGGCCCCCCTGTGGGCCTGTCCTGGTGTGCCTGGCCTGGTGGCCTGGCCTGGTGGCTGGCTTGTGCCTTGGCTGCTGTGGCCTGGCCTGGTGGCCTGGCCCGTGGCCTGGTGGCTAAAGCTCCCGCTTCACACACACGGAGGAGTTTTACCTGGAGAGAGTTCCGGGGTCAATGCGCCCCCGCGGCCCGGTCTGTACCAGACCTCCTGGCGGTGTGAAAACATTTCGACACGTTTCCTTACACCCTGTTTGTCCTGTTCACCTAGCAGCAAATAGGTACCTGGGTGTTAGTACGACTAGTGGAGGGTGGAATCACCTGGGGTACAAGAATGAGGACTCCCAATGAAATAAGACAGACCTCGGATGACGCACTGAACTTCTTGAATTATCCTGGAGCCAAACCCTCCAGGGATTGAAAGAATCCAAAGAAAATCTTATCTTAAAACCTCTAACATCTCAGCTCAGATTAGCGCACCTAGCTAACAATCTATCAGAACAGACTAGCACTCTACTAACATCTATCAGCACAGACTAGCTACTCTACTTACTAACATCTATTCAGCCCAGAAGACTAGCACTTCAACTACATCTATCAGCACAACTAATATCACCTACAAACATCAATCATCAGCACAGACTAGCACTCTACTAACATTATCAGCTCCAGACTAACTCTACTAACATCTATCAGGTCTCGGACTAGCACTCAACAAACATCTAAACAGCACAAGACTAGCACTCTACTAACATCTATCAGCACAGACTAGCACTCTACTAACATCTATCAGCACAGACTAGCACTCTACTAACATCTATCAGCTCAGACTAGCACTCCTACAAGACTCTATCAGCACAACTAGCAAGTCAACTACAATCTCTCAGCTCAGACTAGCACTCTACTAACATCTATCAGCACGAGACCTAGCACCTACTAACATCTATCAGCACAGACTAGCACTCTACTAACATCTATCAGCACAGACTAGCACTCTACTAACATCTATCAGCACAGACTAGCACTCTACTAACATCTATCAGCTCAGACTAGCACTCTACTAACATCTATCAGCACAGACTAGCACTCTACTAACATCTATCAGCACAGCTGCAAACTCTACAACATCTATCAGCACAGACTAGCACTCTACTAACATCTATCAGCTCACAACTAGCACTCTACTAACATCTATCAGCTCAGACTAGCACTCTACTAACATCTATCAGCACAGACTAGCACTCTACTAACATCTATCAGCTCAGACTAGCACTCTACTAACATCTACAGCTCAGACTGAGCACGTCTGACAACACATCTATCAGCACAGACTAAACAACTCAACTAACATCTATCAGCTCAGACTACACGTCTACTAACATCTAGTCAGCTCAGACTACACTCTAATAACATCAGCTCAGACTAGCACTCTACTAACATCTATCAGCACAGACTAGCACTCTACTAACATCTATCAGCACAGACTAGCACTCTACTAACATCTATCAGCACAGACTAGCACTCTACTATCATCTTATTTCAGCTCAGACTAGAACTCTACTAACATCTATCAGCACAGACTAGCACTCTACTAACATCTATCAGCTCAGACTAGCACTCTACTAACATCTATCAGCTCAGACTAGCACTCTACTAACATCTATCAGCTCAGACTAGCACTCTACTAACATCTATCAGCACAGACTAGCACTCTACTAACATCTATCAGCTCAGACTAGCACTCTACTAACATCAGCTCAGACTAGCACTCTACTAACATCTATCAGCTCAGACTAGCACTATACTAACATCTATCAGCACAGACTAGCACTCTACTAACATCTATCAGCACAGACTAGCATTCTACTAACATCTATCAGCACAGACTAGCACTATTATAACATCCATCCATCACAGACTTAAGCACTCTAACTAACATATATCAGCTCAGACTAGCACTCTACCTAACATCATAATCAGCACAGACTAGCACTCTACTAACATCTATCAGCTCACACTAGCACAAATACAACATCTATCACACAGACTAGTCATTCGTACTAACATCTATCAGCACAGACTAGCACTATACTAACATCTATCAGCACAGACTAGCACTCTACTAACATCTATCAGCACAGACTAGCACTACTAACATCTATGCAGGCACAAGACCTATCATTCACTAGCCCTAACATCTACAGCACAGACTAGCCCGTATACCATAACATCTATCAAGACACAGACTAGCCCTCCAACTAAGCATCGTATCAGCACAGACTAGCACTCTACTGAACACTATCAGCGCAGGACTATCACACTACTAACATCAGCTCAGACTAGCCACTCTACAACATCTATCCACTCAGCTAGCACTATACTAACATCATACATCACACAGACTATCGACTCTACTAACATCTATCCAGCACAACACACCCTACTAACACTATCAGCACATGACTAGCACTCTACTAACATCAGCAGCGAGACCAATCCTCAACTGAACATCTATCAGCACAGACAAGCACTCTTACTAACATCTACAGCTCAGACTGACACTCTAGCTAACATCAGCTCAGACGACACTCTAGTTCTAACAATCGTACGAGCTCAGACTAGCACTCTACTAACATCAGCACAGACTAGCACTCTGCTAACATCTATCAGCTCAGACTAGCACTCTACTAACATCTATCAGCTCAGACTAGCACTCTGCTAACATCTATCAGCACAGACTAGCACTCTACTAACATCTATCAACACAGACCTAGGCACACACAAACATCTAACGAACACAGACTAGCACTCTACTAACATCTATCAACACAGACTAGCACTATACTAACATCTATCAGCTCAGACTAGCACTCTACTAACATCTATCAGCACAGACTAGCACTGCTCAAACATCTATCAACACAGACTAGCACTCTACTATCAGTCAACACAGACTAGCATTCTAACTAACAACTATCCAGCACAGACTAGCTCGTTCTACTAACACTAACAGCACAGACTAGCATTCTACTAACATCTATCAGCTCAGACTAGCACTCTACTAACATCTCTCAGCACAACTAGCACATCTACAAACAACTATCAGCTCAGAACTAGCAACTCCTACTAACATCTATCACGCTCAGACTAGCACTCTACTAACATCTATCAGCTCAGACTAGCACTCTACTAACATCTATCAGCTCAGACTAGCACTCTACTAACATCTATCAGCTCAGACTAGCACTCTACTAACATCAGCACAGACTAGCACTCTACTAACATCAGCTCATCTAGCACTCTAACCATTCACTTCAGACTAGCACCAAATAACATCAGCACAGACTAGCAACTCCCCCTAACATCAGCACAGACTACACTCTACTTACGTCTACTGAACAACAGCACGAGAGCTATCACGCACTAACAACAGCACGACAGCACTCTACTAACACAGCTCAGACTAGCACTCTACTAACATCAGCTCAGACTAGCACTCTACTAACATCAGCACTCAGACTAGCACTCTACTAACATCAGCACAGACTAGCACTCTACTAACATCAGCTCAGACTAGCACTCTACTAACATCAGCTCAGACTAGCACTCTACTAACATCTATCAGCTCAGACTAGCACTCTACTAACATCAGCTCAGACTAGCACTCTACTAACATCTATCATCACGAGACTTAGCACACTAAACTAACATCTACTATCAGCTCATACTAGCACTCTACTAACAACTAGTCAGCACAGACTAGCACCTACTAACATCTATCATCCACAACAGCACTGTTACTAACATCTAACAGCTCAGACTAGCACTCTACTAACATCTAATTCAGCTCAAGAATAAGCACTCTGACTAACATCTATCAGCACAGACTAGCACTCTACTAACATCTATCAGCTCAGACTAGCACTCTACTAACATCTATCAGCACAGACTAGCACTCTACTAACATCTATCAGCTCAGACTAGCACTCTACTAACATCTATCAGGCACAGACAAACTAGCATCTTTGCTACTAACACTATCACACAAACTAGCACTCTACTAACATCTATCAGCTCAGACCTACACTCCTACAAACATCTACAGCACAGACTAGCACTCTACTACATCTATCACACAGACTAGCACTCAAACATCTATCACTCAGCTATCACCTACTATGATATCTAATCAGCACAGACTAGCACTCTCTAACATCTATCAGCTCAGACTAAGCACGCTACTAACATCTCCTCAGCACAGACTAGCAACCTGCCTAACATCTAACAGCTCCAGATAGCACTCTACTCACATCTATCATCCTCAGACTAGCACTTCTGCTAACATCTAAACAGCTCGACTAGCACTCAGCTAACATCTATCAGCTCAGACTAGCACGTCTGCTAACACTATCAGCTCAGACTAGCAACTCTACTAACTCTATAAGCTCAGACTACACTCACTTAAGCACTATCATTCACGAGACTAGCACTCTCTACTAACAGCTATCAGCTCAGACTAGCACTCTACTAAAATCTAACACTCATCTAGCATACAGTTTCTAACAACTCAGCTCAGACTAGCACTCTACTAACATCTATCAGCACAGACTAGCACTCTACTAACATCTATCAGCTCAGACTAGCACTCTACTAACATCTATCAGCACAGACTAGCACTCTACTAACATCTATCAGCACAGACTAGCACTATACTAACATCTATCAGCACAGACTAGCACTCTACTAACATCTATCAGCACAGACTAGCACTATACTAACATCTATCAGCACAGACTAGCACTATACTAACATCAGCTCAGACTAGTACTCTACTAACATCTATCAGCTCAGACTAGCACTCTACTAACATCTATCAGCACAGACTAGCACTATACTAACATCTATCAGCACAGACTAGCACTATACTAACATCTATCAGCACAGACTAGCACTATACTAACATCTATCAGCACAGACTAGCACTATACTAACATCTATCAGCACAGACTAGCACTATACTAACATCTATCAGCACAGACTAGCACTATACTAACATCTCTCAGCACAGACTAGCACTATACTAACATCTCTCAGCTCAGACTAGCACTCTACTAACATCTATCAGCTCAGACTAGCACTCTACTAACATCTATCAGCTCAGACTAGCACTCTACTAACATCTATCAGCACAGACTAGCACTCTACTAACATCTATCAGCTCAGACTAGCACTCTACTAACATCTATCAGCTCAGACTAGCACTCTACTAACATCTATCAGCACAGACTAGCACTCTACTAACATCATCAGCTCACAGACTAGCCACTCTACTAACATCTATCACACAGACATCAACTCTACAAACATCTATCAGCACGACTAGCACTCTACTAACATCTAACAGCTCAGACTGCACTCTACTAACATCTATCAGGGCACAACTAGCACTCCTAACTAACAACTATCAGCTCTCACGACTAGTCACTCCACTAACATCTATCACACAGAACTAGCACTCCTACTAACATCTAACACCAGACTAGCACTCTACTAACATCTATCAGCTCAGACGTAGCACTCTACTTAACATCTATCAGCACCGACTAGCAACTCTCCTAACATCTTTCAGTCAGACTACACTCTACTAACAGTCTATCAGACACAGTGACCTACACTCTACTAACATCTATCAGCTCAGACTAGCACTCTACTAACATCTCTCAGCACAGACTAGCACTCTGCTAACATCTATCAGCTCAGACTAGCACTCTACTAACATCTATCAGCTCAGACTAGCACTCTGCTAACATCTATCAGCTCAGACTAGCACTCTGCTAACATCTATCAGCTCAGACTAGCACTCTGCTAACATCTATCGAGCACAGACACACTCTGCAACAATCTATCAGCTCAGACTAGCACTCTGCTAACATCTATCAGCTCAGACTAGCACTCTACTAACATCTATCAGCACAGACTAGCACTCTACTAACATCTATCAGCTCAGACTAGCACTCTACTAACATCTATCAGCTCAGACTAGCACTCTGCTAACATCTCAGCTCAGACTAGCACTCTACTAACATCTATCAGCTCATACTAGCACTCTACAAAACAACTATCAGCACAGACTAGCACTATACTAACATCTATCAGCACAGACTAGCACTATACTAACATCTATCAGCACAGACTAGCACTATACTAACATCTATCAGCACAGACTAGCACTGATACTAACAATCGTATCAGCACAGACTAGCACTATACTAACATCAGTCGACCGACTATCACTATTACTAACTATCTATCAGCACAGACCTAGCACTATACTAAATCTATCAGCTCAGGACTAGCTCTCTACTACATCTATCAGCACTAGACTAGCACTATACTAACATCTATCCAGGCACAGACAATCACTATAACTAACATCTATCCGCACAGAACTAGCACGATACTATCATCTATCAGCACAGACTAGCCACTATATCTAACATTATCAGCACAGACTGGCACAAAAACTAACATCAGCACAGGACTAGCACTATATCTAACATCTATCAGCACAACTATAGCACTATACTAACATCTATCAGCACAGACTAGCACTATACTAACATCTATCAGCACAGACTAGCACTATACTAACATCTATCAGCACAGACTAGCACTATACTAACATCTATCAGCACAGACTAGCACTATACTAACATCACTCAGCACAGACTAGCACTATACTAACATCTATCAGCACAGACTACACTATATCTATCATCATATCAGCACAGACTAGCACTATACTTAACATCTAGATATAATATGGGCTGCGGAAAATGGTAAGTATTAGAGAATAATAGAAAACAGCCAACTAGATGAGAGATAGTAAACCATCCTGAGTGATAGTTTGACACTAGCATGCGTAAGTGGGTGAGCTAGTGATGGTTTTTTGTGATGGGTGTTTAGTGATGGTGTTGTGATGGTGTGTTATGATGGGTGTTTGATGGGTGTTTAGTGATGGGTGTTAGGTGATGGGTGTTAGTGATGGTGTTAGTGCTGGGTGTTAGTGATGGTTTTAGTGATGGTATTAGTGATGGGTGAGCTAGTGATTGGTTGCTATGATGGTGTGCTAGTGATGGGTGTGCTAGTGATGGGTGTGCTAGTGATGGTGTATTAGGGATGCGAACAGGTCATGACTCACTCGTATCACCTGACCATTGGGCTCGCCCGCCGCCCAGTTGGTAAAAGTTACTGCAGTCTGATCAAGCCAATGGAATCCCTTGGCGTTCAACATTCCTAGGAACATGTTGACGGGCATGGTCTTCAAGACAGCGGTCAGGTAGGCTGGTGAGAAGAAGGAACTTGTCAGACGTAATATGTGATAGGTGTTAGTTGACTGCTGTGGGTAGCAGTCTAAGGATGGGTGATGCACCTCGTATTGTACTGGATTTACAGTTAATCAACGAAGGGATTTTGTCATACCTTTACGGTATTAAATTGGTATTCAATATTTTAAAACAACCAAAAGAATAACATAAATATTGAGGGTTCCTGTTACCTTGTTCAGCAGGAGAGTGTATGCTAGCCAGGTCTGCGCCTACACTCAGATTTCTGCAAGAAGATCGAGCATCACTGAAGTTCTTCTTGTCTGTGAACATTTGCACGCATTTGTCACCTGTGTAACACAAGCAACTGTGAACGCAGTGTCGCAGATGTCTAAGTCTAATCAAAGGCAACATACAGAACACTTCTCACACTTGGGAAATTAGTACCAGATATTTTTTTCTGCTATAAAACGTAAATTTTATAATATATATATATATATATATATATATATATATATATATATATATATATATATATATATATATATATATATATATATATAAATATATATATATATATTTTATTGAGAGCATATCTTGTACAGACAAACATAATATATATAGAATAGACATACTGAGAACAGTAAGTACACAAAGAAAATATCACACACACACACACACGTTGTTGTACACAGGAAAAGAAACCCGACACAGAAAAACGATCAAATTTACAAGCACACTACACACCACTCAAGCAACCTGTCAGTATATATATGTGAAAAACACTTAACATTGTCATGTCTCACTTCAACATAAGTGTGACGTGGAAATATAAACACATATGCAGTATAATGTGATCCTTTATTGACTACGTTTCGCCCACACAGTGGGCTTTTTCAAGTCACAAACTGATCTGTTTGTGACTTTCCACGATAGTTCCTGACAATAGAACTGAACTTCTCCAGGCTGAGGGACTGACAACCTCAAATTCTACGACTTCAAGGGTGATGGACTGATTACATCATCTTCACATCTCTACTGTTCCTGCCTACTTTCTGTATTCGACTGAAGAAGCCTACTGTGTAGGCGAAACGTTTCGCCTAACTGTTGCCTATGTGTCTTACCTACCAACCTGTCGGTATTGTATACCATTTTGATGTTTATGAGTGTGACGTGCAGGGACCAAAACAGTACTCGTGTAGAGTTAAGTCAAGAAGACATTGCACATATATATTAATGTAACAAGAAAAACACATACCTAATAACTACCCCTATCCTGGGGTTAAATCATACAGAAGGATCTGTGTCCGCCGGAGCTACACACACCTCCGCCAAACACACTGGCCAATTACTGAATTAACATGTCGTTGTACACGTACAATTGATATATTATATAAGATTAAATATGCTATTAACAAAATTCAATATCACAGGCTTCTGTAACCTAGTGCGAACACGTAAATAAACTACCCTAACACAGCTATTCACTGTACAAAGTCAGTCACTTCAACATTCCCCCCGCTTCTTCCCCCTCATTTGGGCAACCACCCACTGTCTCTCGTCAGTATACATTACCCTGTCACTCATTCTCCTACCTTTACATGAGCATATAAGCCTGTCACATCGCAACAGTATCCCAATCACAACAAACCACACCCAAGCATTCTTACAGCATACATGCGTACAATACCTCTAAAAAATGGATGAACAATAGATTAAAATATCTGATTGGTCAAAAGAGAGGCATATATAGGCAAATCAAAACAGGAGAGGGGCAATTAAGAAATCGATATATTCAGTTAAAGAGAAATAAAAAAGGAATTAGAAAAGCAAAAAGAGATTATGAGGTTAAAGTTGCAAGAGAATCGAAGACTAACCCAAAAGGATTCTTTCAGGTATACAGAAGTAAGATCAGGGACAAGATAGGCCCACTCAAAAGTTCCTCGGGTCAGCTCACTGACAGTGATAAGGAATGTGTAGAATTTTTAACACATACTTCCTCTCAGTTTTTACACAGGAGGATACCAGCGATATTCCAGTAATGATAAATTATGTAGAACAGGACGATAATAAACTGTGCACGATTAGGGTCACAAGTGACATGTCCTTAGGCAAATAGATAAATTAAAACCTAACAAATCCCCAGGCCCTGATGACTGTATGAAGGGTTCTAAAGGAATGTAAAAGGAGCTTAGCAAACCTTGGCTAATCTTTTCAACATATCACTACAAACTGCATGGTGCCAGATAAGTGGAAAATGGCAAATGTGATACCTATTTTCAAAACAGGTGACAGGTCCTTAGCTTCGAATATAGACCAATAAGCCTAACCTCCACAGTGGGAAAATTTATGGAATCAATAATTGCCGAGGCAGTTCGTAGCCACCTTGAAAAGCATAAATTAATCAACGAATCTCAGCATGGTTTTACAAAGGGGCGTTCCTGCCTTACGAATTTATAACTTTTTTCACTAAGGTATTTGAGGAGGTAGATCATGGTAATGAATATGATATTGTGTATATGGACTTCAGTAAGGCTTTTGACAGGGTCCCACATCAGAGATATTGAGGAAAATTAAGGCACATGGAATAGGGGAGAATTTTTTTCTGGATAGAGGCATGGTTGACAAATAGGCAGCAGAGTTTGCATAAATGGGGAGAAATCAGAGTGGGGAAGCGTCACGAGCGGTGTTCCACAGAGGTCAGTGTTGGGCCCCCTGCTGTTCACAATCTACATTAATGACATAGATGGGGGCATAAAGAGCGACATCAGCAAGTTTGCCGATGACACCAAGATAGGCCGTCGAATTCATTCTGACGAAGACATTAGAGCACTCCAGGAAGATTTGAATAGACTGATGCAGTGGTTGGAGAAGTGGCAGATGCAGTTTAATATAGACAAATGCAAAGTTCTAAATGTTGGACAGGACAATAACCATGCCACATATAAACTAAATAATGTAGATCTTAATATTACGGATTGCGAAAAAGATTTAGGAGTTCTGGTTAGCAGTAATCTGAAACCAAGACAACAGTGCATAAGTGTTCGCAATAAAGCTAATAGAATCCTTGGCTTCATATCAAGAAGCATAAATAATAGGAGTCCTCAGGTTGTTCTTCAACTCTATACATCCTTGGTTAGGCCTCATTTAGATTATGCTGCTCAGTTTTGGTCACCGTATTACAGAATGGATATAAATGCTCTGGAAAATGTACAAAGGAGGATGACAAAGTTGATCCCATGTATCAGAAACCTTCCCTATGAGGATAGACTAAGGGCCCTGAATCTGCACTCTCTAGAAAGACGTAGAATTAGGGGGGATATGATCGAGGTGTATAAATGGAAAACAGGAATAAATAAAGGGGATGTAAATAGCGTGCTGAAAATATCTAGCCTAGACAGGACTCGCAGCAATGGTTTTAAGTTGGAAAAATTCAGATTCAGGAAGGATATAGGAAAGTACTGGTTTGGTAATAGAGTTGTGGATGAGTGGAACAAACTCCCGAGTACAGTTATAGAGGCCAGAACGTTGTGTAACTTTAAAAATAGGTTGGATAAATACATGAGTGGGTGTGGGTGGGTGTGAGTTGGACCTGATAGCTTGTGCTACCAGGTCGGTTGCCGTGTTCCTCCCTTAAGTCAAGGTGACCTGACCTGACTAGGTTGGGTGCATTGGCTTAAGCCGGTAGGAGACTTGGACCTGCCTCGCATGGGCCAGTAGGCCTGCTGCAGTGTTTCTTCGTTCTTATGTTCAACCAATACGTCCCTCACCCCCCCCTCCTTCACTTCTACTAACCACAAATGGGCTCGCCTCCCGGAGTTCATTACCTTTGTAACTTGTGAGTTCATTACCTTGTACCTAGTTCAGCCATCAAAACTTTGGAGCCCGGTCCCTGGACCCATTGTGTACCTCTGTAATCTGTAAATACCTTTGTAACTTGTAATGATTTTGACTAGACCTACCTGGAGTTCATTACCTTTGTAAATTGTGAGTTCATTACCTTTGTAAATTGTGAATTCATTGCCTCTGTAACTTGCTCAGCTATCAAAACTTTGAGGCCCAGTCCCTGGACCCATTATGTACCTCTAATCTTTTGACTACCGCCCACAGGATGGGTATGGGGTGCATAATAAACATATTAAACTAATAAATCCCGGAGTAGGACTCCCACCCCTTCCTTCAAGCGTCCTGTCTGCATCACAAAAGCCCTATATTCATTCACCTCCAATACACGCCCCACCTTGATATTGTGCTCGTGCACATATACAACATCCACTCTATGCCGGCACAAGAAACTTGCAAACCACGTACGCTTCACATCCTGACACAAACCATTAATGTTAACTGTCATACACCTTAGGCCAGCGGTGGTTTCTTCTCCCTGTGCTTTGACACCTTCCTCACAACGCCACCATGTCTTTTCGGACCTCCTTTATGCATGTCTACTGGCAGCCATAACCTCTCCCCGGTCCAGCTCCGGGTCCAAAGTCCCCGAGGGACCACCACCATCCTCCACCACTACTACCTTGCCGGTCCTCTGTGCTGGAGTCAGGACATCATCTGAATCCGATGTCACAGCCTCACGCTTGCGCGTGACTCCACCTGTTTCCATCTTCACCTCCTGTGATACCTCACGGTGAACCTCCACCTCCACCACATGCCCAACCTTCCCCCCATCTGGGCACATTGCCCCGTGAGACACCAAGTCAATGGGCTCATTTTGCTGTCCACACAGGTCTGCAGCATTCCTCACATCAGCCCTCGTCGCCGACTCGCCCTTCCCATCGGACTGGGGAAACAGCGAGGTGAGCACCGTCTCTAGGACCTCGTCGATGGCTTCCTCCGCCGAACCATGCCGTCCCCCACAATCAGGCAAAATGGGTCCCACAGGGCCCCCAGCCACAGGGGCCGTCAGGTCCGCACCGGCCACTGCCTCTATTCGCTCCACCTCCTCACTCCACAGACGACCAGGCCCACGTCCTTCCTGTAGCTCCAGAGCACGTCCAACTTGCCCAGATTCCCCTGCGGCAGTACATTCCAAACCATGAAGTCGAGTCTGTTGTCCACAATATGCAGCAATGTGATCATAACCACCACAACGCCTGCAGGTCCTGCGTTGCCCAGCATAGAACACCATGAGCTGAATCCAGAAGGCCTCCAATATAACATATGATGGTATGGGGTGCCGTATCGTCATTTTCAGTGAAAACGTGCCCTCTGGGTATCCCACGTATGCACCTTCCACCCACTTGCTGGGCTGTGCCAGGTGAGCGGTCCCGTAGTTCTTGAAAACATTGCGTATGTCCGTTTCATCAGCCTCAAACGGTACATTTCGCACTCTAACACAAGTATAATGCCTGGAGACGTCATGAAGGCGGACACTCACCATAGAACTGACGTCCACTCGTACATCCTAGTATTTCTCTACCAGCCTCTCATAGACGCCGGTGTTCAACAACTTAACAAACACCCTGTATGCACCATTAAGTGCAACACCATACGTATCCCGGATGATTATTGGCAACAGCACAGGAGCAGCTTGCGGTGAAATCGCCCCACGAACCAGCTGGATGCTCACAGTATTTACCCTCCTCCTTACACTCTGCGCCATATTGGAAGAAACAGGAAGTCTTCCAACCGCCGAGACAGAGCAGCAGGCGCACGTCTGCTCACCCCAACGGACGAGCAGAGAATCTATCAAACGTAAATTGATGAATACTAACACATAGCAGCTGACAGTTTGTCAGTCAAAAGAAAGGCAGAAGTGGAAATGAGGTAAGGAACATACCTATGTAGATCTGTCTCAGAGTAGTGGTCAGCTGTCAGCGGGATGCTGCGGGAGGGAACGTGATAGCAGTGACCAGTGGGATGGTGTGTGAGGGAGGGAACGTGATAGCAGTGACCAGTGGGATGGTGTGTGAGGGAGGGAATGTGATAGCAGTGACCAGTGGGATATGTGAGGGAGGGAATGTGATAGCAGTGACCAGTGGGATATGTGAGGGAGGGAATGTGATAGCAGTGACCAGTGGGATGGTGTGCGAGGGAAGGAATGTGATAGCAGTGACCAGTGGGATGATATGTGAGGGAAGGAATTTGATAGCAGTGACCAGTGGGATGGTGTGTGTGTGGGAGGGAATGTGATAGCAGTGACCAGTGGGATGGTGTGTGTGGAAAATACTGTATATATTTTCCAGAAATACAGTAGTTATATGTAAATAGATGGCCATACTGTATTTAATAACATTTATGTCATAAAAAAATGAGAATTTTTTTCTGCGCCTGCACAGAGGGGAGTCGCCATTGTTGTTTGAATTGAACAGAATGTTAGTTAATAATGGGAAGAATTTTCGTGCTCTAGAGGTTAAAATTGGGCTGACACCTCTCAAATAGGAGGCGAAATTGTTGGATGTGCATTCCTGCATAACTTGAGATATCAGACGACTGGACAAGACAGCTCCAGGAACCTCAGATAAGCTATTTAGATTTATGTTATAATTCTGGCCAGTAATTTCATAAATTTAGTTAGTGAGGTTTTCTGAGTATGATACACCTTAATCTCCAGTCAAATTGGTGAGTGATATTAAGATATTCTCTTTCTGTTATGTGTATGTGTATATATATTATCCTTTTTTTAATTTTAATATACAGTCCACAAATTTATATATTTACCAGCATTCCTGGTGATGTATATTTCATTTATAATTAATAGGTCCAGAGCAACTTGTGGATATGACAGTGGTAGGTATCGAAGGGGGACATTTTTGCGACCTAGGTGTCCCAAATTCCTACTTGTCTAACTGATAAATAATAATTATCTTTGTTCATTTACTGTTATGTACATAATGATACATTCAGATAAATGCAATTTTCCACAGTGTGTGTGGGAGGGAATGTGATAGAAGTGACCAGTGGGATGGTGTGTGAGGGAGGGAATGTGATAGCAGTGACCAGTGGGGTGGTGTGTTGAGGGAGGGAATGTGATAGCAGTGACCAGTGGGATGGTGTGTGAGGGAGGGAATGTGATAGAAGTGACCAGTGGGATGGTGTGTGAGGGAGGGAATGTGATAGCAGTGACCAGTGGGATGGTGTGTGAGGGAGGGAATGTGATAGCAGTGACCAGTGGGATGGTGTGTGAGGAAGGGAATGTGATAGCATGACCAGTGGGATGGTGTGTGAGGGAGGGAATGTGATAGCAGTGACCAGTGGGATGGTGTGTGAGGGAGGGAATGTGATAGTAGTGACCAGTGGGATGGTGTGTGAGGAGGGAATGTGATAGCAGTGACCAGTGGATGGTGTGTGAGGGAGGAATGTGATAGCAGTGACCAGTGGGATGGTGTGTGAGGGAGGGAATGTGATAGCAGTGACCAGTGGATGGTGTGATGAGGAAGGGAATTGATAGCAGTGACCAGTGGGATGGTGTTGAGGGGGGGAATGTGATAGCAGTGACCAGTGGGATGGTGTGTGAGGGAGGGAATGTGATAGCAGTGACCAGTGGGATGGTGTGTGAGGGAGGGAATGTGATAGCAGTGACCAGTGGGATGGTGTGTGAGGGAGGGAATGTGATAGCAGTGACCAGTGGGATGGTGTGTGAGGGAGGGAATGTGATAGCAGTGACCAGTGGGACGGTTTGTGAGAAGAGTGTAAGAAGACGTACCTATGTGCATCCAACCAGGATAGCAGTGGCCAGCAGGAGGTGGGGTAGGTACTACAGAAGGGAGAGTAGTGCCGTGTTTCCTCTTACAGACACGACCCTCCACGTAGCCACAGTTCTGGTCGTTCCAGTACCCGTGTTTGTGGTTGTAGATCACGAGGCAGTCCTCTTGTTCTGTACAGCAACATGAAGAAGAAAGAACATCACTGAGTTGTTGTGACGAGAAGAAAGACAACAGTGTCTGTCTATTGACAGACATAACTTGAACACTGCACAATAACAATCCACGTCACTTCACCCGTTTTCTAATAATATATAATTTCTACCACGTCCATAATTACTATCACATCTACAATGTGTTCTTTCATAAGGTGAAGTCCAGGATCTTTCCTTAATTCATGGTATAACTTAGCAAATCTTTCAGGACAATTGTGTTGCGGAGGTCTGAGCTGAGCTTAGACCTCCGCAACACAATTGTATGAGAAGGGGGTGCAAAGGAGCCCCCCAGAATGTAGGTCAGCCACTGGTAACCACCATCTATGATTCATAACTCACACTAGTACAACATGGTGCAGCATGACACAGGCTATTACAACATGGTGCAGCATGACACACTAGTACAACATGCTGCAGCATGACACACACTAGTACAACATGGTGCAGCATGACACTAGTACAACATGGTGCAGCATGACACACACTAGTACAACATGGTGCAGCATGACACTAGTACAACATGGTGCAGTATGACACACTAGTACAACATGGTGCAGCATGACACACACTAGTACAACATGGTGCAGCATGACACAGGCTATTGCAACATGGTGCAGCATGACGCACACACTAGTACAACATAGTGCAGTAATAAAGTTGGTAGAATTACCGACAATATGTAAAGTAAAAGGACACAAGTGCAACTAATGTGACATTTATTGTGGCAACGTTTCGCTCTCCAGGAGCTTTATCAAGCCATTACAAACAATACACGGACACAGATGGTATATAAAGGCTCAGAGTGAGGTGCAATACTAGTGGGGTACCATTTCGATGTTCACTAGTGGTAGTGGTAGTAGTAGTAGTAGTAGTCGTAGTGACAAAAGTAATACAATATGGTAGAGCAATTAATTCGTACATGCGTAAAAGGGTGTGTGTGTGTGTGTGTGGGTGTTGGTGTGTGTGTGTGTGGGTGTGTGTGTGTGGGTGTGCGTCCTTGTGTGTATGCATATATTTGTACGCTCGTGTGCACATGTCCGTGCGTGCGCCCTCGTGTGTGTAATGTGCGCGCGCGCTCGTGTGGGTGTATGATCCACTTAATATTTGTATTTATAACTCATTACAATTGTGACCAGGTATGGACGTATCAGTGGTTCATTACTTTGTAATTTGTTCATGACTGTAACCATGTATAGGAGTGAAGCTGATTCATTACCTCTGTAACTTGCCATGATTAGTGACCAGATCTACCTGGAGTTCATTACCTTTGTGACTAGTTCAGCTATCATAACTTTGGGGTCCAGTCCCTGGACCAATTATGTACCTCTGTAATCTTTTGACTACCGCCCACAGGATGGGTATGGGGTGCATAATAAACATATTAAACTAACTAACGTAAAAGGATATAAAAGCTATTACTTGGGTAACAAAAATATAAAAATAGGTTGGACAAATATAGAGTGGAAAGAGGCAGCTTGTTCACTCTCTGTAATGTGCTTTGTGTAGTATAACAGGAGAGACTATGTGATGGCAGGGTTTACTGTTTTCAGGAGGATTCTTGCTAAGACTTCGGAGATGGTGAAGCTGCCGTTGTTTTGTTTAATTGTATTTGAAACAGCGATCAGTGCTGATTCGAGGCACTTGCGTCTGCGGAAATTAGTTTCTTTGATCACTAATTGGGCGTCTCTGAATTTCATGAGAAGATTGGTGGAATTTCGGTGTTGTACACAGGCGTTGTTCAAGTTATCGTTCCTACATGCGTAAATGTGTTCATTGAGGCGGGTGTCGAGGTTTCTTGCTGTTTCACCTACGTAAATCTTGTCACAGCCTCCACAGGGAATAGTGTAAACTCCTGCATTGACTGGTTCGTGGTGCTTGGATTTTGTCCTGGTTAGATCCTTTATTGAAGTGCTAGAAGCGATGGCGACTCTGGTGTTAGCTTGTGAAAGTACTTTTGAGACGTTTAGTGCAACCTGACTGTTGGGAAGAATTATAACTTTGTTGGGAGCGGTGTTGATGCGTGGAGAATTAATGATCTGAAGAGCTCTTTTCTTGCAGTCTTTGATGAAAAACGAAGGAAAATGTAACTCAGTGAATGTTTGGTGAATGTAAGTACATTCCTCGTCAAGAAACTCAGGACTACAAATTCGGTATGCTCTTAGGAAAAACCCGATGATGATGCCTCTTTTGGTCTTGGTATCTTGACTGGAATAGAAGTGTGTGAGATCAATTTTATTGGTGGGTTTCCCCATAAACTTGAAATCTTAGGTTGTTGTCTACTTTGTGAATGAGGACGTCGAGGAAAGGTAGCTTGTCATTGGACTCTTCTTCTAGTGTAAACTGGATCGCCGGTTCAACTGCGTTGAGCCTTGCCTGAAGATCCCGTACATCAAAACGTTTTGGAGTTATTACGAGACATCGTCCACGTAACGTAACCAAGTGACGCTTGAAGGGATGATGTTGGCGAAGTGTTCGGACTCTAGGTGTTCTGTATAAGTTGGCTAGGACGGCAATTATGGGGGACCCCATTCCCATGCCGTAGGTTTGTTTGTAGAGCTTGTTATTGAAAAAAAAAACAGTTGAAATTAACACAGAGTTCAATCAAGTCAACAAAATCTCCGGGAGGTAGAGGAAGATTAAGGTCCTGATTGACTTTACGTCGTAGAACCTCGATTGCTTTTTTGGTAGGAAACTTTTGTGAAGAGGGAAGTCACATCCAAACTGCTTAGTTTCTTGTTACGGATGGAGAGGTTACGGATGCGGTTGAGAAGGTCGCCTGAGTGTTTAAGATGAGCGGGGCTGATGGTCCCCAGAAGGCAGGAAAGATGTTTGGCAAGAACTCCGGCTAGTTGTGTGGAGCACTGCCTATTCCTGACGTGATAGGTCTGAGAGGAATATTGTGTTTATGGGTCTTGGGTAAACCATACATGTGTGCTGGTTTAGGGTTGCTTGGTAACAAGTACAGAAGTTTCTTCCCTTCTCTAGTGCGTTTGAGTATTTGTCTGGTTTTGTATAGAAAATCTTTGGTGAGCGTCTCCCACTGTTGAGTGCTGATGGGTTCGTATGTAGATTGATCATTCGAAAGGTCCATCATTTTAGTGTTGTAGTCACTGGTGTTGAGTATGACGACTCCACCTCCTTTGTCGGCGGTGGTGACGATAATGTTGGGGTCGTTGGCGAGGTTCTTAAGGGCAGTGATGTATCGTCTAGGAAGATTAGAAGTAGAAGGTTCACATAAAGCTGCAGCGAGAAGGCCCTGTATATAACCCTTCTGGAAGTTGCTGTCACTGTCTATGGTTCCTGGTAACTAGATTGAGTTGATAGTTAGGTTTGCGTATGTTGGTGGTAAATTTGAGTCCCAGACTCAGTGCTTGTTTTTCGTAGTCGGTTAAGATGCGTGACGATAAGTTGTTTATCAGGGATTCGCGTCCCATTTCCTTCCATCGACTGTTAGTGCAGAGGTACTGAAGTTTGCGATTGAGTTTGATCTTCTGTTGGAGGTTAGCTGTGGTGACTGTGCTGATAATATGCTCAGCAGTGTGTTGGTCAATCTGAAGATTGGCCCTCATATTCCTTGCAGTTTGAAAGGTTTCCTTAGCGATGTTAGAAAGTTCTTCGGCACATTCAGTTAAGTAAGCTTGGGTAGCTGGAGAGAAGGGGTGCTTGGAGTTGGAGAGTTGTGCGGGAGTAGACTTAGGGATCACCTCTGCCAGGCAATCTTGTAGGAAGTTGTGTCTGTTGCGATAGCTGTGAGCACGAAGAAGGGTGTCCAAATAACGTCTGCATGAAATGTCCATTATGTTGCGGTGTCCGACAGATTGTAATAAAGTTGGTAGAATTACCGACAATATGTAAAGTAAAAGGACACAAGTGCAACTAATGTGACATTTATTGTGGCTTTATCAAGCCATTACAAACAATACACGCACACAGAGGGTATATAATGGACATTTAATGCAGACGTTATTTGGACACCCTTCTTCGTGCTCACAGCTATCGCAACAGACACAACTTCCTACAAGATTGCCTGGCAGAGGTGATCCCTAAGTCTACTCCTGCACAACTCTCCAACTCCAAGCACCCCTTCTCTCCAGCTACCCAAGCTTACTTAACTGAATGTGCCGAAGAACTTTCTAACATCGCTAAGGAAACCTTTCAAACTGCAAGGAATATGAGGGCCAATCTTCAGATTGACCAACACACTGCTGAGCATATTATCAGCACAGTCACCACAGCTAACCTCCAACAGAAGATCAAACTCAATCGCAAACTTCAGTACCTCTGCACTAACAGTCGATGGAAGGAAATGGGACGCGAATCCCTGATAAACAACTTATCGTCACGCATTTTAAACCCGACTACGAAAAACAAGCACTGAGTCTGGGACTCAAATTTACCACCAACATACGCAAACCTAACTATCAACTCAATCTAGTTACCAGGAACCATAGACAGTGACAGCAACTTCCAGAAGGGTTATATACAGGGCCTTCTCGCTGCAGCTTTATGTGAACCTTCTACTTCTAATCTTCCTAGACGATACATCACTGCCCTTAAGAACCTCGCCAACGACCCCAACTTTATCGTCACCACCGCCGACAAAGGAGGTGGAGTCGTCATACTCAACACCAGTGACTACAACACTAAAATGATGGACCTTCTGAATGATCAATCTACATACGAACCCATCAGCACTCAACAGTGGGAGACGCTCAAAGATTTTCTATACAAAACCAGACAAATACTCAAACGCACTAGAGAAGGGAAGAAACTTCTGTACTTGTTACCAAGCAACCCTAAACCAGCACACATGTATGGTTTACCCAAGACCCATAAACACAATATTCCTCTCAGACCAATCACGTCAGGAATAGGCAGTGCTCCACACAAACTAGCCGGAGTTCTTGCCAAACATCTTTCCTGCCTTCTGGGGACCATCAGCACCGCTCATCTTAAACACTCAGGTGACCTTCTCAACCGCATCCGTAACCTCTCCATCCGTAACAAGAAACTAAGCAGTTTGGATGTGACTTCCCTCTTCACAAAAGTACCTACCAAAAAAGCCATCGAGGTTCTACGACGTAAAGTCAATCAGGACCTTAATCTTCCTCTACCTCCCGGAGATTTTGTTGACTTGTTTGAACTCTGTGTTAATTTCAACTGTTTTTCTTTCAATAACAAGCTCTACAAATAAACCTACGGCATGGGAATGGGGTCCCCATAAGTGCCGTCCTAGCCAACTTATACATGGAACACCTAGAGTCGAACACTTCGCCAACATCATCCCTTCAAGCGTCACTTGGTTACGTTACGTGGACGGATGTCCTCGTAATAACTCCAAAACGTTTTGATGTACGGATCTTCAGGCAAGGCTCAACGCAGTTGAACCAGCGATTCAGTTTACACTAGAAGAAGAGTCCAATGACAAGCTACCTTTCCTCGACGTCCTCATTCACAAAGTAGACAACAACCTAAGATTTCAAGTTTATCGGAAACCCACCAATAAAAATGATCTCACACACTTCTATTCCAGTCAAGATACCAAGACCAAAAGAGGCATCATCATCGGGTTTTTTCCCCAAGAGCATACCGAATTTGCAGTCCTGAGTTTCTTGACGAGGAATGTACTTACATTCACCAAACATTCACCGAGTTACATTTTCCTTCTTTTTTCATCAAAGACTGCAAGAAAAGAGCTCTTCAGATCAATAATTCTCCACGCATCAACACCGCTCCCAACAAAGTTATAATTCTTCCCAACAGCCAGGTTGCACTAAACGTCTCAAAATACCTTTCACAAGCTAACACCAGAGTCGCCATCGCTTCTAGCACTTCAATAAAGGATCTAACCAGGACAAAACCCAAGCACCACGAACCAGTCAATGCAGGAGTTTACACTATACCCTGTGGAGGCTGTGACAAGATTTACGTAGGTGAAACAGCCAGAAACCTCGACACCCGCCTCAATGAACACATTTACGCATGTAGGAACGATAACTTGAACAACGCCTGTGTACAACACCGAAATTCCACCAATCATCTCATGAAATTCAGAGACGCCCAATTAGTGATCAATAAAACTAATTTCCGCAGACGCAAGTGCCTCGAATCAGCACTGATCGCTGTTTCAAATACAATTAAACAAAACAACGGCAGCTTCACCATCCTCCGAAGTCTTAGCAAGAATCCTCCTGAAAACATAAACCTTGCCATCACATAGTCTCTCCTGTTATACTACACAAAGAACAGAGAGTGAACACTGAAACAAGCTGCCTCATTCCAGTCTATATTTGTCCAACCTATTTTTATGTTACCCAAGTAATAGCTTTTATATCCTTTTACTCATGTACGAATTAATTGCTCTACCATATTGTATTACTTTTGTCACTACCACTACTACTACTACTACTACTACTACCACTAGTGAACATCGAAATGGTACCCCACTAGTATTGCACCTCACTCTGAGCCTTTATATACCCTCTGTGTCCATGTATTGTTTGTAATGGCTTGATAAAGCTCCTGGAGAGCGAAACGTTGCCACAATAAATGTCACATTAGTGGCACTTGTGTCCTTTTACTTTACAACATAGTGCAGCATGACACACACTAGTACAACATGGTGCAGCATGACACACACTAGTACAACATGGTGCAGCATGACACACACTAGTACAACATGGTGCAGCATGACACACACTAGTACAACATGGTGCAGCATGACACACACTAGTACAACATGGTGCAGCATGACGCACACACTAGTACAACATGGTGCAGCATGACACACACTAGTACAACATTGTGCAGCATGACGCACACACTAGTACAACATGGTGAAGCATGACACTAGTACAACATGGTGCAGCATGACACACACTAGTACAACATTGTGCACATGACCCCACACAATAGTACAACATGGTGAAGCATGACACTAATACAACATGGTAAAGCATGACACCCCCTTTAAGAAAAAATGGAGCATGAAAACCCCGTACAAATGGGCAGGGGGAACCCCTAGAAAAAAACATGGGCAGCTGCCCTAGTACAAACATGGTCCCAGGGACCCCTCCCGTAAAACAGGGTGAAACAAGAACCCCTAGAAAAAATGGGGCAGCCACACTAGAAAACAACATGGTGCAGAAAGACCACCCTGTACAAAAATTGCAGCATGCCAAAACACTAGTAAACGGGTGCAGCATGACACCCCTATTAAAAAATTTGTGCAGCATGACAAAACCTAGTAAAAAAAGGGGTGCAGCATAAACACATAACTAGTACAAGGCCCCGCATGAACCACTAGAAAAGGTCCAACATTAGAACAGGTGACAAAACACTGTAAAACCCAGGGTGAAAGCTGAACTAGTACAACATGGGCGCTGACACTGGGAAAACAACAGGGTTTGCAAATGAAAACATACTAAACAGGGTGCAGCATGACCCCCAGAAACAACATGGTGCAGCATGCCCACACACTATTTACAACATATTGCAGCAGGGCCACACATAAAAACAGTAGCATGACCCCCACTAAAAACAACATAGTGCGCAGGGAAAAACTAGTCAACATGGAGCAGGGAACACTATACAAAAAAGGTGCAGCATGACACAAAAGAAAAACCCCATGGCCCCGCAGGGCCCAAACACAAAAGTACAAAAGGTGCAGATGACATTAGTAAAACTTTGGTGCGGGATAACACTAGTAAAAAAAGGTGCAGCATGACCCCCTAGTACCACTTGGTGCGGGGAAGACACACACTGTACAACTTTGGGGAAACCCATGACAAACTAGTCAACATAGTGCAGCATGACACACACTATTACAACATAGTGCAGAAAGCACACACAATACCCCATAGTCCCAAAATGAAAACAAAAAACTAAAAAAACAGGTCCCAGCTGAAAACCAATAGCAAAAAATGGGAGCATGCCACATAGTACAAATGGGCGGGCATGCACTAGACAACAGGTGCAGAAAACACACACTGTCAAAAAAATTTGCAGAAATGACACACACTAGAAACAAAGGGTGCGGATGCCCCCCTAGTAAACATGGTGCAGAAAGGGAACACACAGTACAACATAGTGCAGCAGACACACACTAGTAAAAAACATGGCCCCAAGGGAACCCCCAAGTAACAACATGGTCCCGCTTTAACACCCCTAGTACAAAAATGGTCCCAGAAAGACCCCTAGTACAACAGGGGCCCAGCAGACACTATACAAATGGGCAGGACCCCAAGTCCCAAAAAGGTGCGCAGGACACACACAGTAAAACCAGGTGCACATGCCACACACTTTTCAAAGGGTGCGCCTAAACCCCAAAGACAACATGGTGCACATAAACACCCCTAGAAAAACCCTGGTGCAGTTGACACACACGGGTACAACATGGGCAGCATGACATATCAAAGGGGGCCGCTGACACCCCTAGTAAAAACAGGTGCGGAAATGGCCCACACTAGTAAAACCATGGTGCAGCATGACACACATTTTCTAAAACCTCCCATTCCCTAGTACCTACCCCTTTTTTTCCCCACTTCCTTTTTTTTTTAAACCCTTTTTTTTCCTGGTCCTTTTTTACATCCCTTTTTATTTTCCAACATTCAGCAACCCCTTCCTTCCTTTTTTACCCCCTATACCAACCTTTTTTTTTTTTCCTTTCCTTTTTCCTTTTTTTACCACCCCTTTTTTTCCTTTTCCTTTTTTCCAACCCTATTTCCCCCCTTGTTCCCTTCTTTTTCCCCCTTTTTTATCCCAACAGGGTTTCACCCTGAAAACCACTAGTACAACATGGGGGCAGCATGACCACATAGAAAACAACATAGGCAGCATGACACAAATGTCGGGGTTGGGCATAAACACACACTGTAAAAAGGGGGTTTGCACATGACGCACACTAGTAAACCAGGGTGCAGCATGCCACACACAGTACAAAAGGGTTGCAGCAAAAACCCCAAACCCAAAAAAGGTGCAGCAGGGACACACCTAGAAAAAAATTAAGTGCAGCATGAAAACCCACTAGTAAAACAAAAATTCAGCTGACACACACTAGTACAAAAGAGTGCAGAAATGAACCCTAGTACAAAAAGAGTGCGCATGACACAAACAAAGTAAAAGGTGCGAATGACACCACACAGAAACAATTTGGGTTCAGCATGACACACTATTTACAACATGGTGCGCAAGAAAACACTATTTGCCCCATGGTGAGAAGACACTATGCAACATGGTGCAGCAGACCCCAACTTTTTTAAAACAACATGGTCAGCATGCCACACACTAGTACAAAGGGTTTCACAGGGGACACTAGTGAAACCCATGGTGCAGCATGCCCCCCACTAGTGCAACAGGGGTGCAGCAGGACACACACAGTACAAAAAATGGTGAAACCAGGGGACACACATTTGTCCCCCCCTGGGGAAAGCTTCACTAGTGAAAATGGTGCGCATGCCCCCTAGTGAACATGGGGTGCAGCAGGGACACACTAGTCCCAACATGGTGCAGCATGACACACCCTATTTCAACATTTTTGCGCAAAAAACCCAAGTGAAAACTGGGCAGCATGACACACATTTAGTCAAAGGGGTGCAACATGGTTTGCAGATGACACACATTTAGTAAAAACATGGTGCAGCAGGGAAACCACTAGTGCAAAAAGGTGCAGCATAAACACACACTAGTACAACATGGGGGCGCATACCACCTATAAATGGTCAGCATGAAACAACTAGTAAAAAAATGGTCCCAGCATGACACACTATGCAACTTGGGCAGAAACAACATTTAGTAAAACATGGTGCAGCATGACACACATTTAGTACAAATGTGCAGAAATGAACACATTGTACAAATAGTGCGGGCATGCCACACAATTGAAACCAACATGGTGCAGCATGACACAACTTTCCAAATGGTGCGGGATGAGAGTCACTTAATCTTCTCTAAACATATTAATTTCACCGTGTTAACGAAAAAATTGGGTTTGGGGTTAGGCTAGATTAGGAAAGAATAGGTTTAAAAGGGTTAGGTGCTTGGGAAAATTTTGGGTTAGGGTTCGGTTAGTTAAGTAAAGTTAAGTTAGGAAGGGTTGGGGTAGGAAAGGGTTTTAGGTGGGTTTTGTCAGGGGGTTTTGGGGTTGGGTGGGTTAATTTAAGATACCTTAGGTTGGGTTTTATGTTAGGTGAAAGTGACATCGGGTTATAAGTTGTTTAGTCCCCTAACACCTGTTTCTCTTTGTTCCCCAGCAAAAAGTAGGTACCTGGGTGTTAGTCAAAATTCACCGTGCCTTTTTCCCAACCCTAGTAGAAAAGGGGTTCCTGGGTTTTGTCATTTTAACCCTGCTGTCATTTTTTAAACCCGGGGGCCGGGAAGTGGGTTCCCTGGGGGGTTAGTGGCCCGGGGGGGTCCATCTGGGTGTTGGGGGACTGGTGTGGTCACATCCGGGGTTTGGTTTGGGGACTGGTTTTGGGTCAAAATCCGGGTGTTAGGGGGACTGGTGGGGGTCACTTTCCTGGGAAAAAACCCTGACCAAATTTTTGGGGGAAATCTCAGCAAAAAACAAGTGATTTCTATAAAGTAGTATGTCCTGATGTAACCTAGGGTCTGTAAAACCTTGTCCCTGTACTTGTTTTCCCTTTGGGACATTACTTTTTTAAAACCCCTTGTACTTAAATTGTATACCTTTTTTACATGTATTTGTATACCTTGTACCGACTTGTATACCTTGTACATGAAATTGTGAAAAAAAAAAAAAAAAAAAAAACCTTGACATGTATTGTTACCTTATACATGTACTTGTGTCCTTTGGGACATGTATTTATCCCTTGTACATGTACTTGAGTTCCGCCCCAAAGAAATAAAAGAAATACAGCTCATGGCTTTGGGGGGAAGAGTGCTCTCGTGGACGAATCATGGCTCACAGACAGGAAGCAGAGAGTGTCCATAAATGGGGTTAAATCCGAGTGGGGATCAGTAACAAGTGGCGTTCCACAGGGATCAGTCTTGGGCCGTTGTTTGTTTATAATATATATCAATGATCTTGATGAAGGAATTACTAGTGATATGAGCAAATTCGCCGATGACACGAAGATAGGTAGGATATTGATTCAAACGTAGATGTTAGGGAATTCAGGAGGATTTAGACAAACTCTACTCTGGTCAGAAAAGTGGCAGATGCAGTTCAATGTAGATAAATGCAGGTTCTGAAGCTCGAAAGTGTCCATAACCTAGCACTTATAAGTTAAATAATGTAGAACTTAGCCATACAGATTGCGAAAAGGACTTGGGGGTTATGGTGAGCAGCAACCTTAAACCAAGACAGCAATGCCTAAGCGTAGTATAAGGCAAATAGATTACGGGTTTTATATCAAGAAGTGTAAGCTACAGAAGTCCAGAGGTCATACTGCAGCTTTATACTCATTAGTAAGGCCTCACCTTGATTATGCAGCTTCAGTTTGGTTTTCCGTATTGCAAAATGGACATAAATTCGTTAGAAAACCATTCAGCGTAGGATTGTAAATTAATCCATAGCATTAGAATTTCCTTATGAAGAAGATTTGAAACTTAAGTTACATTCACTTTTTTAGACGAAGAATGAGGGGAGACCTGATCGAAGTTTTATAAGTGGAGATAGGTATTATAAAGGGGATTTAACAAGGTCTTGAGGGATATCCTCTCCAAGGGGAGAACCCGCCAGTAATGGATTTAAATTAGATAAGTTTAGATTTAGAAAGGACATAGGTAAGTGTTGGTTTGGAATTAGGGTAGTTGATGAGTGGAACAGTTACCTGTTGGGTTATTGAGCAGGACTTGGTTAGTTTCAAATTTGGGTTGGATAAGACATGAGTGGGAGGGTTGGATTGAGTGGGACTTGCACACAGAGCTTATTTCTTGGGGTAGCTTTGAAAATTTGGGTTGGTCAAATGTTTGTTAGTTGGGATGAATTGTAAAGGACCTGCCTGTATGGGCCAACAGCCTGCTGCAGTGTTCCTCCTTTCTTATGTTCTTATGTTCTTATGTTTGTACATGTACTTGTATACCTTGTACATGTACTTGTATACCTTGTACATGTACTTGTATACCTTGTACATGTACTTGTATTACCTTGAAACATGTACACCTTGTACAGTACTTGTATACCTTGTACATGTACACCTTGTACATGTACTTGTATACCTTGTACATGTACTTGTATACCTTGTACATGTATTGTATACCTTGTACATGTACTTGTTTACCTTTACATGTACTTGTATACCTTGTACATGTACTTGTATACCTTGTACATGTACTTGTATACCTTGTACAGTACTTGTATTTACCTTGTTACATGTCCCTTGTATACCTGTACATGTACTTGTATACCTTGTACCTGTACTTGAAATACCTTGTACATGTACTTGTATACCTTGTACATGTACTTGTATACCTTGTACAGTACTTGTATACCTTGTACATGTACTTGTATCCCTTGTACACGTACTTGTATACCTTGTACATGTACTTGTATACCTTGTACATGTACTTGTATACCTTGTACATGTACTTGTATACCTTGTACCGTACTTGTATACCTTGTACATGTACTTGTATACCTTGTACACGTACTTGTATACCTTGTACACGTACTTGTATACCTTGTACATGTACTTGTATACCTTGTACATGTACTTGTATACCTTGTACCTGTACTTGTATACCTTGTACATGTACTTGTAGTAAATAATATTATTATTATTTCAAGCATAATTTGCTTAAATAAAGTTATTATTTGTATTGTAATTCGTGTTTACATTAAAAGTTCGTCAGTGGAATAAGTCACTTAGTATGGCCATTTTTGTGTTATCCTGATGGGTAATTTACACCTATCTTATTAGGTATGATAATTGTAATTATGTGTAGCTGTACCTAAGTCAACTTACCTATTTCGTTATTTATGTCAGTTTTTATAATGTCTTTAGACATTGACTACACATTCTTGGTTGCCTGTGTTCACCAATTTGTGGTTGCATGGATTAGTCAAAGCTCCTGGCCCCTCCTCCTCACTTGTCGATACTAGGTTCAGTTTCTCCCTGTCCCATAAGTTTTATCAAAACATCTTATTAATAGGTTAGGTTAGGTTAGGTTAGGTTTAAGGCTATGTATGGAGTCTGCGTCTCTGTGTGGCTGGTTACCTCTTCTGTCCGTGTCGTCCCCAGGACAACAACGACTGAGGAAACCAATTCTCTCACCTGAATTTACCATTTTTTAACTTTTGCAAGCTCCTGAAGACGATCTGTGACTCCGAAAGGCCTAGAGTTGGTTATCCACCAGTCCCATGCCTTTATTGCGCACGTGTCACAAGAATTTCTGGTAGATTGAACCACAGATGAACAACGATCCAATGTTCACACATCAAGTTGAGCAAGGAATCACTGTTCACAATCAGGTTGAACAGCCATGTACTACTCACCCATCAGGTTGTTTGGTTCACCCTCTCTCCAGTTGACGTAGTTGAAGGGAGATCCATCTATCCACTCGTAGCCAGAGTCGATGGTTGCATGTGCACCGACCCACAAGGCGATATCAGTGAACTCAGTTATCTGTCACAGAATGACATTAAGATTTAAAGCGTTAGTCTAATGTCTATTTCGCACCTTCTATACCCATGGTGTGGGTGGTAGTCACACCTTACCCATGGTGTGGGTGGTAGTCACACCGTACCCATGGTGTGGGTGGTAGTCATACTATACCCATGGTGTGAGTGGTAGTCACACCATACCATGTGGGGGTATCACACCATACCCATGGTGTGGGTGGTAGTCACACCATACCCATGGTGTGGGTGGTAGTCACACCATACCCATGGTGTGGGTGGTAGTCACACCATACCCATGGTGTGGGTGGTAGTCACACATACCCATGGTGTGGGTGGTAGTCTCCCATGAGGTCGTGGATGCTATCAGTCTTCACTAGCACTACACATATTAATACGTACATCCAATATTAATCTCCCAGTATATATATACACAGACATACACCTCTAGCTGTATACATCCGGTGTATATACACAAATAACCCGCACATAAAAGACAGAAGCTTACGTCGTAAGCTTCTGTCTTTTATATGCGGGTTATTTGGTATTCGTTCCAGTACGGTATTGTGCCTTTTTGTTATTTATTTCCGGTGTATATACCGAGTGGTAATAAATAATAATATCGTTATTGTTATTAACATACCTATCATTATATACAAAGAATATTACCTATATTATACCCCAGACAGTAAGTATAAACTGTTGAATCACCCCAGTTGACATGTAACCTCATTCAAAATTATATGCAGTATATATACACGTCAGACATACCTTTGATGCCATCCAGTAGTTTCGTCTTTGGGGAGATAATTGAGGCTAGCTCGGCAACCCTGTCGCCGACACAGCTTGTGGACTCCCACCACGTCTTGGGATTCGTCCTGGCCTCTCAGAGAATGTAACTTAGCAGTGATCTGGTAAGGTACCCAAGTGGAGTCATCGTCACACTGATATAAGGGGAGTCCGGACCACAGGGTACCGTCACTTCCCCGTTTGGAAGATGAAATACAGGAGACAGTGCGAATTGACAAGGAAAAATATATTTCACCTGATTTCGAGCCGTTACACACAGGTACTGGTAAAGCAAAGCCAGCGAGATACAAGATACTCCCCTACTGCCATCACACACAGGTATTTGTAGCAAATTAGTAAGGAAAAAGGAAAACTACAATGGAATCCGTGTTATCAAAAAACTGAAAGAACCCATTTTCACATGCCTTAGCATTATTGGAGGGGAGCATGGCACAGGGGATCCCAACCCCGCTAAAAACAACAGACATAGCCCCACGTCTAAAGGGTGGCAGAAAGCAACAAAGAATTACAGCCCGAAGCAAAGGGCCAATACAAAAAAAACTTTGAAAGGGTTCTAAGCAGCAAGATCCCCACCCCCTAGATTCGGGGCAACAGGGGTTTGAGCATACTCCCCTGCCCCAACCACTGGCCCACTATGACGGTCTTAGATGCTTGGAGGACAAAGAAAATAAAAGTAGTATCCGGGATTTTGCTAAAACCTTGGAGGTGTGAGCATGGTTAAACGGCACAAAAGCGGATAAAGGAGTAACAAAAAAATTTGGGTAAAGGGGATCTATAATTTCCAAAACAAACAAATACAAAGAAAAAATTGAACATGTGAACTCTTGGGTATCTTTATCTTTCCTGTTCTCCACTTTTCTCCTTTGTAGGGTGATGAAGCCACGTGTGGCGAAACTTTCCTCATTAAGCCCCAAGAGTTGCACATGGCTATTTAAAAAACAGTGCGGTTCTCTGAACCATTCACTACAAAAAACAGAGTAATAGTAAACCGAGTAAGGTGAGGCAGCTACGGTGAAAAATTCTGCCACAAAAAATAAGAAGGAAGGAACACGCAGCAGGCTTTGGCCCCTGTAAAGCGGTCCCCAAACGACTTTCTCAAAAAATTTTAATAAAACGTTGGAAACAAACCTCCCCCCGGCCGGATTGAAAACCCCCGGTTATAGAGTCTCAAAACTCCAGCCCGTCGCGTTGCCATGACCAGCTAGCCACATAAGATTCATCCCAAATTGAGCTAGGTTCGACGGCCACGCTAGGGAGATTCCCCCCTCTGAAAAAAATTGCATTTGTGGGCACAGAGGTGCCTGTGCTAATTTCCTATGGGTAGAAATATACCTAGTTGGGTGAAACTTATTTGGCTAGCGGTTAGTGGCTAAAAAGTGAGGGTGGGTTTTGAGACTATACCCCGGGTTTTAATCCCGGGCCCGGGGGTATGGTTTGGGAGGCCCAAATGCCTACCGGTTATGCACTGACCCAACCTAGTCAAGTCCAGGTCACATCCCCTTACGACCCATACCCCCAAGCTACTCAGGTTTAACCACACCACTCTGTATTTATCTAACTTTTTTAGCTTTTAAAAACTGTACCGGGGTTTCTTTCCCCCACCACAACTCTATTACCAACCAGTGCTTTCCTATATCCTGTCCTGAATCTGATTTTCCAACTTGAAACCATTGCTGCGAGTCCTGTCTTTGGCTGGAAATTTTAGTACCTATTACATCCGCCTTATATTTATTGTTTTCGCATTTAATTACCTAACTCACATCCATCCTAATTTTACGCCTTTCTTCTTTAGAGAGGCAGATTCAGGGCCTCCAGTCCTTCCTCAAGGAAGGATTTCTGATACATGGGATCATCTTGTACCTCCACCACAGTACGTTTTTCAGATCATTTATTATCATTCTGTAATAACGGTGACCAGAACTGAGCAGCATAGTCAAAAAAGGCCTAACCCAAGGATATATAGAGTTGAGAACAACCTGAGGACGTCATATTTATAACTTCTAGCTTAGAAGCCACGAATTCTGTTAGCTTTATTGCGAACAATAAGCAGCTGTGTGTCTTGGTTTTCGATTACTGCTTAACCAGAACTCCTAAATCCTTTTTACATTCAGTAATATTAAGATCTAAATTATTTAATTCATATGTGGCATGGTTATTTTCCTGTCTAACATTTAGAACTTTGCAACTTCTCTATAAACTGCATCTGCCACTCTCCGACATTGCATCATTCAGAGGGAAATAAATCGGGTATAAAATAACCGACACAATGGAAATATCAAACACAAATGCAGTAAAATGTGATCCTTTATTGACAACGTTTCACCCACGCAGTGGGCTTTTTCAAGTCACACACGGTCTACCTGGGGTTGGAAGGTAACGGGAGTATATATAGTTCAGAACTTGAGTCAAGGTGAAGATTGCTGCATCAGATGATCTACCGGGAGGGGTTGTAGCGTCTTGGGTACTAGGGCGGGGAATTGGACAAGTTGTGAGTAGACCTTCTGCAGTGTTCTATGATTCTTATGTGTGATAACTATGGAAGAAGTTTGCTTGGCGGAGTGGATCAGCCAATGATATAGAAGCCATTGTTTCTGGTTGAAATTTGTTGGTTTAAGAGATAAACGATAATCCAGGCTTCTTCCTGTATTGAGTGTTGTTCTTCTGGGCTATAATCTTGAGTTTCTGTAGTTAATTAAATGGTTGTGTGAATTGCGAATGTTGTACACAGGCATCGGTTGTATCGTCATTCCTGCTGCAATAATGGTGATTCTGAAATACGTGTTTGGAGGTCTCTGAAGTTTTCCGCCCACGTATAATTTGTTGTCAGTCATTTACAAGGGGATTATGTATACCCCTGTCAGAGATGGAGGCCTGTCCTGTCCTATACTGGTGATTCCATGATGTCCTTGAATGTCCTCGGGAATAGGCGAATTGCTTTTACTCCCCAACCAGCTTCTGCCAGTAATTCTCGCCAAACACCCTCTAAACTCATGGGCACTATCAGTCCAGGCACATCTCAAACACTCATGTGATTCGTCTCAATCGCATTCGCACATTAACATCAGGAACAAAGACACTTTCCCAGCCTTGACGTGCTTCCTTCCCTATTCACTAAAGTACCTACTAAACAAGCCATCATCTCTTGAGCGCAGAAAATTGCCGATTCAGCATGATCTTCCCATTCCAGCCAGCGATATTCATCGACCTTGGTTGAACTATGTGTTGGCTTTACGTGTTTCTCTATCGAAAATCACCTCTTTCCGCAGACTTTTTGGACTACCCATGGGTTCGCCACTCAGTGCAGTCCTGCGAACCTATACAAGGAACATCTAGAAGCGAACGTTTCTCCACCATTATTCTTCGTCTGTACACTGCTCCGTTTATGATTGACGACATTCTCCCATAACTCCTACACGCCCTTCAACGTCCAAGCTTCTACCAAGACAAGCTCAACCAGGTCGAGCCTTCAATCCAATCACAACTTGCAGAAGAAGTCGACAAACACCGTCCTTTTCTTGATGTTCTACTCTTCAAAGCTGACCACGAACTTCGTTTAAAAGTCTATATCGAAAACCGTCTGAACCACCAAAACGATCTTCCCACTTCTACTCTCACACACACAACCAAAACCAAACGTGGTGTATTATAGGCTTCTATCCTGCGTGCAATCAGAATCTGCAGTCAAACGTGAGTTTTCCTTGAGAAGAATGCACTATAATTTGAACAGTAATTTCCAAACTCCACTATCCTCGTCACTTCATCAAGACTGCAGACGGGAGCATTAAACCTCTTCACACACCCAGAGAAGAACACTGCCGAGAAGAGATACAAGTCCCTTCCCGACCAACTCCATGTGCCAAACATGTTTCCAACATCTTTGCCAAAACATCATTCCAATATCTACTCTCCACAAACCCGACCATCAAAGGACATCACCATAGTAGACAACACTCCTCCACCTCTCAGGGGTATACATAATCCCTTGTGATCACAGACTTGATGTACAACGAAATTATACGTGGGAGTAGCGAAACATCAGAGACGTGGCGTACCAAGGACTACATACGTATTTCATCAACCGTCATCTTTGAAAGATATGTGTTCGTGAACAGGATGACAAGCATGACTTGACGAATACAAGGAATGCCTGTGTATCAAGCAATCGCAATGTCACACAACCATTTAATTAACTACAGAAACTCCAAGACTTATAGCCACAGAAGACAACACCTCAATACAGAAAATCCTGGGAATCATCGTTTAACTCTATAACCAACACAATTTCAACCAAACAATGGCTCTATAACATAGCGAGAAACCAACTCGCCAAGAAACTTCTTCATCGCTATCCCACAGAAGAACATAGAAACACTGCAGAAGGTCTACTCACAACTTGTCCAATATCTCCCGCCTACGTACCCAAGACAACTACAACCCCACCGGTAGATCATCTGATGGCAGCATTCTTCCCTACCCTCAACGTTCTGAACTATAAATACTCCCGTACCTTCCCAACCCCAGGTAAGATACGTGTGAGACTTGAAAAGCCCCCCTGCGTGGTGAACGTTGTCAATAAAGGATCTCAATATACTGCATTTGTGTTTATATTTCCATTGCATCAGTCTATTCAAATCATCGTGGAGTGCTCTAGTATCCTCATTAGAATGAAATTTTGGTGTCATCAGCAATGGTGCTATTGCTGCTAGTTATTCCCTCATACTATGTCGTTTATGTAAATTGTGGAACAACAACTGATCCAACATTAACCCCAGAGGAACACCGCTTGTGATGTGCCCCCATTCAGATTTCTCCCCATTTAGACAAACTCTCTGCTGCCTATTTGTCAGCCATGCCTCTACCCAGGAAAAAATTTCTCCTAATCCATGTGCCCGTTATTTTTCTCAAAAGTCTCTGAGAGAGAGATGTGAAACTCTATCGAAAGCCTTACTGAGTCCATATACCCAATATCATATTCCTTTACCATGATCAACCACCTCAAACACCTTAGTGGAAAAAAGTTAGTAAATTCGTAAGACAGGAACGCCCCTTTGTAAAACCGTGTTGAGATCATTAAACAAACTGGCCTGTCAAGATGGTTTACGAATTGCTTCGGCAATTATTGATTCCTAAATTTTTCCCACTATGGAAGGTAAGGCTTATTGGTCCTATAGTTCGAAGCCAAGGATATAAAAAAGTTTGTTTAATGGAAGATTTTCAACTTTTAGACTCACTGATTGTTCCAATCATTGAGTCTAAAGTTAAAATCTCCCATAAACACAACATTTTATCCTGAATTGCCTTATAAACGTCATCCCGTAGCAGCTTAATCTGCACTCCCTATTGATGGTTTGGCGGCCCCTATAAATCACATCCAAAATATCTTTTACGACCCTCGAGAAACTGTAGCCAAAAAGATACTTGTGTCTGATGTTTGTAACAGTGTGGAAATAGTTTATAGACTTGTATGGTGTCATTCAGAAGGCATTTCTCTATCTTTCAGGTTGACTGCCAGGTCTCTGTTATAGCAATAATATTTATAATACCTCTGCACTTGCAAGTAATCTTAGCTCATCTATCTTATTTCTTAGACTCCTACTATTAGATAGAATATAAATCATAAGTGGAGCTAGTCACACTCTGTCCCCTATTGTCTCTTTGTTGATCAGTTGCTTTGCCCTTTACTAGCAACTTAATTTGTGAATATTGTCTTTTACCAACATATCCCTTAGGTACCTGGTAATATCTGCTGTTATCACCCCTAGTACTGCAGCTTGTTTTGTTCCCCACACAGACACCCATGACCTCTAAAATCTATCAGTTTTAAGTCCTAATGAGTCAGGCAATGGCATCCTCAATAAAGTTGGCTAATGCAACCACTCATGGCCCCAGAGAGATGTACTCCAACCTTTGTATACATATCAATTTGCCTTAAATATTTCCAGTTATCATGAATGGGACTAAAAGTTCGTTGTGGTAAACTGTCTTTGCCGCAAATTTCTAAACCAATGGGCCCTAGACACCAATCCTTTCCCACTCCCATTCTAGCAAAATGCTACATATGATTGTGGGAACGATCATCCCTTAGGCCTGAACTACATCTAAGGCTGTTTGTACTTATCCAGGCAGCCCTTTCTCCTGCCCGTCCGCAACTGTCATTTCCACCACACTATTACCTGACATACACTACCCACTGTGACGACACAGACACCCAACCCCAGCACTTCTGGGAATGGCACTCACAGCTCACCTTCCCTATCACTGTTAGTAAAAACACGGTCCATAAAAACTTAACCTTGGAAGTCTCCCCCACCCCGAAAGTATCTTACCTTGATAACCGGAGTCATGTGGTACCTTTAACCTTACTACCCCATTGAAGACACACGTCCTGGAGAACAAGAAATGAGTTTCCTTCTACTTGCAATTTAAAGCAGCTGCCACTCTCCAACTCTCTGCTGTAAATCTTTTTCCTCGCTTACCAGATCCAAACCATCTCACACTCACTCGCCAAACCCATCTAGGCATAGTTTTCAGTCTCCTATACTCCTAGTGAAGTAGAACCTCCCTTCAACACTTTTAACTTGAGATTCTACAACCCCTACAGCAGGTCATGGGCTCTCAGTAACACCCCACTGCTAAATCCCCAGACCGCTTAGGAGGAGAAATGGCCTCTTTAGACCACTGACACTCAGTGCACATACTCTCCCCCTTCCTATCCTTGTTCCTCGAACTGACTTAGATAAGAGTCAGCCACATCACCGTGTCTTCCTTTGCGGGATGAAAACCCCGGATTTGCATAGACAGTGTCAATCCACTAACCTGAATGACTCCAAGCGAACAACAACCAAATCTTTAAATGAGCAGCAGAATACAATATTAAGTTCAATGTAAAAAATTTTTTCAAATACCTCGGCTCTAGAAAACCAAGGAAATTAAAAGTACATCGGAGTCATGAAACAAAGTCTACTCGCACAATAGAGCGAAAAAACTTATGTAATTGACCTGGGAGTGATAATGTCAGAGATCACATATTCAAAGATCGAAAACAAATGCATCTACCACATCTGCAAGGAAAATGCCAGGATGTGGGATATTGAAAACCCTTCAAAACTAAGGTAGGCCCAGCCCATGATGATTCTCTTCAAATCGCTTTGTGCTCCTCTAGGCTGAATATTGCTGCACACTAACATCCCCTTTCAAGGCAGGTGAAATTACAGCGACCCTGAGAACATCAGAAAACTTTTACATAAATGTAGAATATGATAAAGCAAAGAAATCACTCCCTACGAAAGCAAAAGACTCGGCAGAAGATGCAACATTCCCCAGTGAAAAGCAAGGGGGGGGGCCGTGAGTACATTAAGAAGACAATATAATAAGTGTTTAGGGTCCAAGACTGTTCCGACTGCCTCCTAGAATACATACTGTGATTCCAAATAGACCCCTGAACTTCAAGAAAGCGCTGGACAGGCCCGCCCAAATTAGTTAGTACCTGAACCAGCCTGGATGTGGTGTGTAACGGGTCTGTTTTCCTTGCGGCCAACAGTATGGACAGCCAGGTGGATCAGGGGCGTTGGTGGATCAGGGCGTTGGTGGAACATGGCGTTGTGGACTAGGGCGTGGCGGATCAGGGCGTGGTGGATCAGGGCGTTGAACCCTGAAACCCTCTCCAGGTAATACCTCCATGTATACTGCCGTCAGGCCACAGGTACTGGACAAGCAAGTATACAAGCACTCACCCTACTGTGCCATCTCACACAGGTACTGGATCAATGCAAAGATACAAGGCACTCACCTACTGCCATCTCACACACGGTACTACTGGACAAGCCAGATAACAAGGCACACATCCTACTGCCAATCTCCACAAGTACTGGACAATGCAAGATACAAGGCACTCACCTACTGCCATCTCACACAGGGTATACTGACAAGCAAGATACAAGCACTCAACCTAACTTTCGTCTCACACAGGTACGGTAAGTACTCAGAGCACAGATGAAGTCAGAGGGGGCAACGTCGTTCTGTCAACCAGCAAACACGTGTCCTTCAAGCAAATCATAGTAACTGTCGAATAACCGTCTTCATATTCGAAGACCTTACGATGACATCCGTCAAACTTCATAACTGGAATAGAAATTCGTCCACTACTGCAAGAAGATAAAATGTTAACGTGGAGGATTTTTTCTAGGGGTGTTGCCCTTGCGAATAAGGCGCTTCCCCTTATCCACTTAATCCTAATTATCCCTTAACCTCTTAAAAAAAAATTATAATGGACATCTGCACTCGTTTCACCTATCTAACCCACGATAGCAACTTTGTTGAGTTAGCAATAAGAATTAACGAGTACTATAACTGCAAACCATGTGTATAACAATCCTAATGGCACTGACGATAACTTATGACACAGAGTTTGACTCAATATTTTCTGATTCTACTCATTACTGAAGGCTTTTTAATCTCATATACTGACTAACCACATTCTCATTGGGGAAGGCATATACAGAAATTCAAAAATCCGGGATAAAGGAATTAATGTACAATTAGCTATGGATCCCATCACACATTGGGATTAAACCTCCTTCATGATAAAGTGAATATGTTTAGCCAAGAAGAGTACCCAGAAGGAGAATTTAAATATAACTTTGGTAATAACTGTGTCAGCATTAGCAATAAATTAAGGGTGAGAAGAAATAATAAATGATTATTATAGGAATGCAGTTAGAAGCCTGAGTAGATCTATCACCCCTTATGATAACATGAAACTAGATATATGTTATGAGCAACTTGCAATGTGAACCATACTGACTGAAGTTAGTGGCCAGCTTAGGCTTGGTTACAAGTAACTGAACTGATGTTTTGTTAAGTTGCCAGACTTAGGCTTTGGTTTACAAGTCTTCTGATGTTGTAGTGGCCAGGCTTTAGGCTTGGTTACAAGTACTGACTGATTTGTAGTGCCAGGCTTAGGCTTGGTTACAAGTACTGACTGATTTGTAGTGGCCCAGCTTAGGCTTGGTTACAAGTACAGACTGATGGTGTAGTGGCCAGACTTAGGCTTTGGTTACAAGTACTGACTGCTGTTGTAGTTGGCCAGCTTAGGCTTGGTTTACAGTATGATTGATGATGTAGTGGCCTGGAGGCTAGGCTTGGTTACAAGTACTGATTGAATGATGTAGTGGCCAATGCTTAGGCTGCTTGGTTACAAGTACTGACGATGTTTGTAAGTGGCCAGGCATAGGCTTGGTTTTCAATAAGTACTGACTGATGATGTAGCCAGACTTAGGCATTGGTTACAAGTACTGACTGATGTGAAGTGGCCAGACTTAGGCTAGGTTACAAGTACTGGACTTGATGTTGTTCGTGGCCAGGCTATAGGCATGGTTACAAGTACTGACGATGTTGTAGTGGCCAGGTTTAAGGCTTGGTTTTACAATACTGACTGATTTTGTAGTGGCCAGACTTAGGCTTGGTTACAAGTACTGACATGATGTTGTAGTGGCCAGGCTTAGGCCTTGGTTACAATACTGACTGATGTTCGTAGTGGCCAGGCAGTAGTCTTGGTTACAAGTACTTACTGATGATGTAGTGGCCAGGCTTAGGCTTGGTTACAAGTAACTGACTGATGTTGTATTGGCCCAGGCTATAGGCTTGGTTACAAGTACTGACTGATGTTGTAGTGGCCAGGCTTAGAAGTCTTTGTAACAAGTACAGACTGATGTTTGTAGTGGCCAGGCTTAGGCTTGGTTACAAGTATTCTGACTGATGTTTGTAGTGGCCAGGCTTAGGCTTGGTAACAAGATACTGACTGATGTTTAGTGGCCAGGCCTTAGCTTGGTTACAAGAACTTGACTGATGTTGAAGTGGCCATGCTTAGGCTTGGGTTACAAAGTACTGACTGATGTGTAGTGGCCAACTAAGGCTGGTTACAAGTACTGACTGAATGTATTAGTGGCCAGACTTAGGCATGTAACAAGTACTGACTGAATGTTGTAGTGGCCAGACTAAGGCTTGGTTACAAGTACTGACAGTGGGGATGTTGATAGTGGCCAGACTTTAGCTTGGTAACAAGTACAGACTGATGTTGTAGTGGGCCAGACAAAAGGCTTGGTAACAAGAACTGACTGTGATGTTTTAGTGGCCAGACAGAGGCTTGGTTATCAATTACGACTGAATGTTGTAGTTGCCAGAACTTAGGCTTGGTTACATCGTACTGAACTGATGTTGTAGTGGCCAGCTAGGCTTGATTACAAGTACGGACTGATGTTGTAGTGGTCCAGGCTTAGGCTTGAGTTTTACAAGTTACTGGAACTGTGTTGTAGTGGCCAGACTTAGGCTTGGTTTACAAGTACTGACTGATGTTGTAGTGGCCATGCTTAGGCTTGTTTACAAGTACTGACTGATGTTGTAGTGTCCAGGCATAGGCTTGGTTACAAGTACTGACGATGTTGTAGTGGCCAGACTTAGGCTGGTTACAAGTAGCTACTGATGTGTAGTGGCCAAGCTTAGCCTTGGTTACAATTACTGACTGATGTTGTAGTGGCCCAGACTTAGGCTTGGTTTACAAGTACTGACTGAAGATGGTAGTGGCCAGGCTTCGGCTTGGTAACAAGTAACTGAGCTGATGTTGGTATTGGCCAGAACTTAGCTTGGTTACAAGTACTGACCTGATGTTGTCGTGGCCCAGACTTAGCTTGGTTACAATTACTGACTGATGTTGTAGTGGCCAGGCTTAGGCTTGGTTACAAGTACTTCTGGCAGTTTGGGAGAACACATCCAGACGATGAACAAACTAATTGTAAATTATGTGATCAGACATATGGTCACTGTCTTGAACACTATGTGCTTAATGTCCACTTATTGATGAATAACAGAGACTGAACAATAGAATTAACCTATGTTGACATGTCAAGAAAAAAAATTTATGTTTTATCTTTATTAATGAAAATAAGATTCCAGCTAATACGAAAGCAAATTTCCTAAATTTGCTGTAACAGATAAGTGAAACTTATAGATATGTTGATATAAAACCATATGTATTCCTGTTAACCCTTTTGGGATCTAGTATTCCTGGGCTTTTTGGTAACCATATGCTCTTTGCCAATCGTCCACATAGGGATGGATATGGGGTGACACAATAAACTAGCCACTTCGTGGCAAAATATCAAAAAAAAATCTAGCAAGTGACTGAAACTCAAATGGAAGACTAACTGGAACCATAACGGGACCTACTATGTCAGAGAGAGATCCACCCACTGAACCTAACACTAGCAGAGTGGGTAGTGGCCTCCCACCCACTGAACCTATCACTAGCAGAGGTGGTAGTGCCTCCCACCCACTGAAACCTATCACTATAGCAAGTGGGTAGTGCCTCCCACCCACATGAACCTATTCCATAGCAGAGGGGTATCCCTCCCACCCACTAACCTACCTCTAGCAGAGTGGTAGTGCCGGTCCCACCCACTAACCTATCACTAGCAAGAGTGGTATGCCTCCACCCACCTGAACCTACCGTCTATAGAGTAGGTGGTGCCGCCGGCACCCTGAACCTACTAACAGAGGGTAGTGCCTCTGCTCACCCACTGTACCTACCGCTAGTTAGAGTAGGTGGTGCCGCCCACGACCACTGAAACCTACTACTAGCAGAGGTGGGTAGTGCCCTCCCACCCACTGAACCTACCGCTAGTAAGTAGTTGTGACCGCCCACGCCACTGAACCTCAACTGAGCAAGTGGGTATGCCTTCCATCCCACCTGAAACCTACCGCAAGTAGAGTAGGTGGTGGCCGCCCCCCCCTGAACTACAACTAACAGAGGCCAAGTGGATAGTGCTTCCCACCCACTGAACCTAACCGCTAGTAGAGTAGGTGGTGTTGCCGCCCACACTACTGAACCTAACTACCTAGCAGAGTGGGTCGTTCCTCCCACCCACTGAACCTAACCGCTAGTAGAGTAGTGGTGCCGCCCTCCCCACCTGTACCTACAACTATGCCCCCGAGAGTGATAGTGGCCTCCCACCCACTGAACCTACCGCTAGAGAGTAGGTGTTGCCGGCCACCCACTGAACCTACTACAACAAAGAGGGTAGTTCCTCCCTAACCCACTGAACCTACCGCTAGAGGAGTAGGTGGTGCCTAGCCCACCCACTGAACCTACTACTAGCAGAGTGGGTATTCCTTCCACCCACTGAACCTACAACTACAAGTGGGTAGTGCCTTCCACACCACTGAACCTACTACTAGACAGAGTGGGTAGTGCCCCGCCCCACCCAGCTGAACCTACACCAACAGATTGAGTGATGCCTCCACTCACTGAAACTTACCCTTTTGCGGGAGAATGGGAGGTGCCGCTCGACCCACAAAAGGCCGGTCGACATCCTTGTTTTCTGGCCAAACCAACCAACATGTTTTAAAAAATAATTGTATATATATATATATATATATAAATAAATATATATATATATATATATATATATATATATATATAAAATATATATATATATATATATATATATATATATATATATATAATATATATATATATATGTCGTGCCGAATATGTAAAACTGGTCAATTAGCAAGAACTCATTTAAAATTAAGTCCTTTCTAAAATTTTCTCTTATACGTTTAAAGATATATTTTTTTCATTAATTTTAAAATGTAAAAAATTATAAATTTGCACCAAAAGGAACTTAGAAAACTTACCTAACCTTATTATAACAAGAATAAATTATTTTAGCCTAACCCAACTAAATATATTTTAGATTTGTTCACAATAATTTAATACTAAACAAACACAGTGAAATATATTTTTTTTTCGTCAGGTTCAGAATGATTTTGGCGAAATTATTGCATACACAATTTTCACTTGTCCTATATGGCAAGATAGCGTTGCTATTTAAGCCAAGATCGCAAGTTCTGCCTATTCGGCACGACATTTTATATATATAATATATAATATATATATATATAAAATATATATATATATATATATATATATAATATATAAAATATATAATATATATATATATATATATATATATATATATAAATATATTATATATATATATATATATATATATATATATAAAATATATTTTATATATATATATATATATTATATATAACACATCGTCGTCTCCCACCAAGGCAGGGTGGCCCGAAAAAGAACTTTCACCATCATTCACTCCATCACTGTCTTGCCAGAAGGGTGCTTTTTCACTACAGTTTTTTAAACTGCAACATTAACACCCCTCCTTCAGAGTGCAGGCACTGCACTTCCCATCTCCAGGACTCAAGTCCGGCCTGCCGGTTTCCCTGAACCCTTTCATAAATGTTACCTTGCTTACACTCTAACAGCACGTCAGGCCCTAAAATTCACTTGTCTCCATTCGCTCCTTAGGCAGGAGAAAGGTAACCAAATAAAAAGAAAAAAGAATAGGTAAGGAGAAGAGGTAGGGAGAGGAAAGATCAAGTTAAGTCACGAGTGTTCTGAAGTTGGGAACATTTAACAATGTAATGGGAGAGGAAGGCATCAACAGAGATAAACCCAGGATTAAAATTCATACAAGTTGTTTATAACATGACAGAAAAGAATATTATTGGTGTCGGCAAGTTTAAACACCTCTTTTGTGCTCCTCGAGTCTGTCAGGAAGAGAACGAGGATTTCTCTCCAAAGTATTAGAGAGGACTACAGGAGAATGAGATAGAGTAGGCACCAGGAGCATCAGTTGCAGAGGAAAGGGTACAAACTTGATTACTGCGAAGTGAGTTAGTTTGGCAGAAATGTAAGTTTGATGTCTAAGGAACGAAGAGAGAGTTTTGAGATTAGAAAGACTGGAAAATTGGACAGTCAGAGAACAAGAAATTTCACAGGAGTAGAGAGCTTGGGAGAGAAGAAAGTCCGTTTAGGAGGCAAGACGGCAGACTTTATGAAATGGGAAAGGTAGTTGACACGAGAGAATGATCACGAAGAGTGGAAATTTCTGATTCAATGAACCAAGAGTCACAAATGAACAGAACACGGAGACAGAGATATAAGGACCCTTTCCTTGACAGAGCAAACATGGTAAGCAAAGTAGTGAATAAACATGACACTGTTATAAGCTTGCGAGAAACGGAAAGAGAAAAGCCTGTAGTCGAGTAGTGGACATAAACATCAAGGAAAGGGAACAAAGAGTTAGAGTCCCATTCAGAAACAGAATTGTTAAGGGAAACGAGAAATGGCTGGAAGAGACGAGTCATGGGGCCAAAGATCAAAGATATCTACATAACGGAGCCAGAGTGAAGGACGTACACCACGATAACGGAGCCAGAGTGAAGGACGTACACCTCGATAACGGAGCCAGAGTGAAGGATGTACACCACGATAACGGAGCCAGAGTGAAGGACGTACACCTCGATAACGGAGCCAGAGTGAAGGACGTACACCACGATAACGGAGCCAGAGTGAAGGACGTACACCACGATAACGGAGCCAGAGTGAAGGACGTACACCACGATAACGGAGCCAGAGTGAAGGACGTACACCACGATAACGGAGCCAGAGTGAAGGACGTACACCACGATAACGGAGCCAGAGTGAAGGACGTACACCACGATAAACGGAGCCAGAGTGAAGGACGTACACCACGATAACGGAGCCAGAGTGAAGGACGTACCCACGATAACGGAGCCAGAGTGAAGGACGTACACCACGATAACGGAGCCAGAGTGAAGGACGTACACCACGATATAACGGAGCCAGAGAGGGAGGACGTACAGCACGATAACGGAGCCAGAGTGAAGGACGTACACCACGATAACGGAGCCAGAGAGAAGGACGTACACCACGATAACGGAGCCAGAGTGAAGGACGTACACCACGATAACGGAGCCAGAGTGAAGGACGTACACCACGATAACGGAGCCAGAGTGAAGGACGTACACCACGATAACGGAGCCAGAGTGAAGGACGTAACACCACGATAACGGAGCCAGAGTGAAGGACGTACACCACGATAACGGAGCCAGAGAGAAGGACGTACACCACGATAACGGAGCCAGAGTGAAGGACGGACACCACGATAACGGAGCCAGAGTGAAGGACGGACACCATGTTAAGTGATCCTTAAAAATATTGGAGAATCAACAACATAACCTTGGTTAGTAAGATTAAACTATGATTATTAAACTACGGTACGGGGGTGGGGCCTGGTCACAAACCAGGCAGCGGGGGCATTGACCCCCAGAACTCTCTCCAGGTAAACTCCAGACCGTCGCGTTAGCCACTGGACCAGCTGGCTACAATAAGATTCACCCAGCTAGGTATTATTTATACACCATAGGAAGGTTAGCAGGTGCCACCACTGTGACCACAAATGCAAGTTTTCACAGATGAATTTGTGGTCACAGTGGCACCTGTGCTGACCTCTCTATGGTGTATAACTATACCTAGTTGGATGAATATTATTGTCAGCTGGCCCAGTGGTTTACACACCGCCCTTGAGTTTTCCACTCACTTACCGCGAGTTCAAGCCCCACCCGTAACATAATTCGTTTGCAATCGTGTCATTACGATCTCATAAGTTACAATTACCATCACCAACAATAATTAACCTTATTTGTAGATGAATGGTTCACAGAACCGACATGTTGATAAATTAGACACATGTGCAACTCTTGGGTATCTTTATTGAGGAAACGTTTCGCCACACAGTGGCTTCATCAGTCCATACAAAGGAGAATCTAATGTGTCACAAATGTGACACCACCTATGACTGCTGCACCTCTCCTGCCAACGGTTTATAAGCTGCTTCTCCGCTCATATGCCGTATTCTATTCAAGATTGATGGACTGACCACATCGACTCAAGGTTGAGGGACTGATTACCTCATTCTCCTCCTGTTCAAGATTCTCCTTTGTATGGACTGATGAAGCCACTGTGTGGCGAAACGTTTCCTCAATAAAGATACCCAAGAGTTGCACATGTGTCTAATTTATCAACATGTCGGTTCTCTGAACCATTCATCTACAAATACATGGACACAGAGGGTATATAAAGGCTCAGAGTGAGGTGCAATACTAGTGAGGTACCATTTCGATGTTCACTAGTGTGGTGGTAGTAGTAGAAAGTAGTAGTAGTAGTGACAAAAGTAATACAATATGGTAGAGCAATTAATTCGTACATGAGTAAAAGGATATAAAAGCTATTACTTGGGTAACATAAAAATAGGTTGGACAAATATAGACTGGAATGAGGCAGCTTGTTTCAGTGTTGACTCTCTGTGCTTTGTGTAGTATAACAGGAGAGACTATGTGATGGCAGGGTTTACTGTTTTCAGGAGGATTCTTGCTAAGACTTCGGAGATGGTGAAACTGCCGTTGTTTTGTTTAATTGTATTTGAAACAGCGATTAGTGCTGATTCGAGGCACTTGCGTCAGGGTATAGTGTAAACTCCTGCATTGACTGGTTCGTGGTGCTTGGATTTTGTGGAGGCTGTGACAAGATTTACGTAGGTGAAACAGCAAGAAACCTCGACACCCGCCTCAATGAACACATTTACGCATGTAGGAACGATAACTTGAACAACGCCTGTGTACAACACCGAAATTCCACCAATCATCTCATGAAATTCAGAGACGCACAATTAGTGATCAAAGAAACTAATTTCCGCAGACGCAAGTGCCTCGAATCAGCACTGATCGCTGTTTCGAATACAATTAAACAAAACAACGGCAGCTTCACCATCTCCGAAGTCTTAGCAAGAATCCCAACATCTGCGTTTTTACTTCTACTAGTGACCTACGTCTCACCTCCTGGCGCTATATAAGGCTCCATCCTGTCACTTCAACTCCATATTGTTTCAGACTATGGAACGATGCTCTTCTCCAGACTGAGGGACTGACCACCTCAAAACTTTAAGGGTGATGGACTGATTACATCGTCTTCAAGTCTCTTCTGCTTCTATCAACTCTTCTGTACTCGACTGAAGAAAGTTAAGACACATGTTCAACATCTGGATATCTTTATTGTAGACGTTTCGCCATCCAGTGGCTTTATCAATACAGATTCTAGGACATAATAGGAAGACAGTAGAACTATATACAAAAGATGAGGTAATCAGTCCCTCAGCCTTGGAGTTAGTGTTCACAGCATCGTGGTGGAGGAGAATCTGGAGCAAAGACAAGAAGACTGGCGGTTATATAGGCGTCAGTGGAAGGGACGGGCAGCAGACGAGGGCAAAGTCACTGGTAGGCGGGATTCCCCAGTGGAAGTAGGTCCTTCCCAAAGAGATGGGTTAGTTGCAGCAGCCGTGAAGGTCTTGTAGATGTCCTCTGAACCAAGATTCCATGATGTTGCAGTGTCTGACAAGTTGTGCAACTGGGGAATCCCGCCTACCACTTGCACAACTTGTCAGACACTGCAACATCATGTAATCTTGGTTCAGAGGACATCTACAAGACCTTCACGGCTGCTGCAACTAACCCATCTCTTTGGGAAGGACCTACTTCCACTGGGGAATCCCGCCTACCAGTGACTGCCCTCGTCTGCTGCCCGTCCCTATCCACTGACGCCTATATAACCGCCAGTCTTCTTGCCTTTGCTCCAGATTCTCCTCCACCACGATGCTGTGAACACTAACTCCAAGGCCGAGGGACTGATTACCTCATCTTTTGTATATAGTTCTACTGTCTTCCTATTATGTCCTAGAATCTGTATTCATAAAGCCACTGAATGGCGAAACGTCTACAATAACGATATCCAGATGTTGCACATGTGTCTTAACTTTCATATTGTCGGTATTTTATACCTTTCTTGCTCGACTGAAGAAGCCTACTGTGTAGGCGAAACGTTTCGAAATAAAGATACCTAACTATTGCATATGTTGAAGATTGAGACACTTATGCAGCATATGGGAATCTTTATTCAGGAAACGTTTCGCCACACAGTGGCTTCATCAGTCCAATACAAAGAGGAAGGCGTAAGGAGAGGAGTATGAGGTAATCAGTCCCTCAGCCTGGAGTCTATGTGTTCAGTCCATCAATCTTGTAGAATGTACAGCATAGGGCCGTAGACGTGGCTTATATACTGTAGTGAGGTGAGGTGAAGCAGGAGGAGGCGGGGTCATAGTGGTACCATCCACTAGTCGAAGTAAGTCTTCGTCCAAAGGTAGAACAAGTGTTGAAGAATTCTTTGTAACAAGATCCCATGATGCTGCAGTGTCTGACAGTTGTGATGAATGGTTTGAAAAACCGACAGGTTGAAGATTGAGACACTTATGCAGCACTTATGTTGCATATGTGTCTTACCTAACAAGAATCCTCCTGAAAACAGTAAACCCTGCCATCACATAGTCTCTCCTGTTATACTACACAAAGCACGTTACAGAGAGTGAACACTGAAACAACCTGCCTCTTTCCAGTCTATATTTGTCCAACCTATTTTTATGTTACCCAAGTAATAGCTTTTATATCCTTTTACTCATGTACGAATTAATTGCTCTACCTTATTGTATTATTTTTCTCACTACTACTACTACTATTACTACTACTACTACTACTACTATTACTACCACTACCACTACTACTACTACTACTACTACTACTACTACCACCACTAGTGAACATCGAAATGGTACCTCACTAGTATTCACCTCACTCTGAGCCTTTATATACCCTCTGTGTCCATGTATTGTTTGTAATGGCTTGATAAAGCTCCTGGAGAGCGAAACGTTGCCACAATAAATGTCACATTAGTTGCACTTGTGTCCTTTTACTTTACATATTGTCGGTAATTCTACCAACTTTATTACAGTCCATACACAGGAGAAGCTTGAAGAACAGGAGGAGAATGAGGTAATCAGTCAATCAACCTTGAGTCGATGTGGTCAGTCCATCAATCTTGAGTAGAATACGGCATATGAGCGGAGAAGGAGCTTATAAACCGTAGGTAGGAGAGGTGCAGCAGTCATAGGTGGTGTCACATTTGTTCAATGTCGAAGTTAGTCGTGCCCAAGGATTAGGCAAGCGAAGAATTCCCAAGTATTAAGATCCCAAGAAGTTGCAGTGTCTGACAGGATTGTAGATGAATGGTTCAGAGAACCGACATGTTGATCAATTAGACACATATGCAACTCTTGGGTAACTTTATTGATGAAACGTTTCGCCACACAGTGGCTTCATCAGTCCATACACAGGAGAAGCTTGATTGATGGACTGACCACATCGACTCAAGGTTGAGGGATGATTACTCATTCTCCTCCTATTTCTTCAAGCTTCTCTGTGTATGGACTGATGAAGCCACTGTGTGGCGAAACGTTTCCTCAATAAAGATACCCAAGAGTTGCACATGTGTCTAATTTATCAATAATTAACCTTAAAACGAAAAGTTCACATGTTAGAAAGAAGGTTTGAACTTACTCATGAACAAATTTCTCCTTATTAACGGTGGCTACATCAGCCAGGTGACCATTCTGGGAGGCGCATGACAGGACAGCAGTTGCCCACGGTACTGCTCTGTTGAACACCTGTCAGTGAACACCTGTGATTACTGGGAATACATGAGAGCAGCGTTACTTCACACTAATATGTGGAACAACACCTGTCACTGAACACCTGTCACTGAACACCTGTCACTGAACACCTGTCACTGAACACCTGCATCAGTGGGAGAGTGGCAGCGTTACTATCACAGTGTTACTATCATAGTGAGAGTGTTACTATCATAGTGAGATGGTGTTACTATCATAATGTTATCATAGTGAGAGTGTTACTATCATAGTGAGAGTGTTACTATCATAGTGAGAGTGTTACTATCATAGTGAGATGGTGTTACTATCATAGTGAGTGTGTTACTATCATAGTGAGAGTGTTACTATCATAGTGAGAGTGTTACTATCATAGTGAGATGGTGTTACTATCATAGTGAGATGGTGTTACTATCATAGTGAGATGGTGGTTACTATCATAGTGAGATGGTGTTACTATCATAGTGAGATGGTGTTACTATCATAGTGAGATGGTGTTACTATCATAGTGAGATGGTGTTACTATCATAGTGAGAGTGTTACTATCATAGTGAGAGTGTTACTATCATAGTGAGATGGTGTTACTATCATAGTGAGATGGTGTTACTATCATAGTGAGATGGTGTTACTATCATAGTGAGATGGTGTTACTATCATAGTGAGACGGTGTTACTATCATAGTGAGATGGTGTTACTATCATAGTGAGATGGTGTTACTATCATAGTGAGAGTGTTACTATCATAGTGTTACTATCATAGAGTGTTACTATCATAGTGAGAGTGTTACTATCATAGTGAGAGTGTTACTATCATAGTGAGATGGTGTTACTATCATAGTGAGATGGTGTTACTATCAGTGAGATGGTGTTACTATCATAGTGAGATGGTCTTACTATCATAGTGAGATGGTGTTACTATCATAGTGAGATGGTGTTACTATCATAGTGAGAGTGTTACTATCATAGTGAGATGGTGTTACTATCATAGTGAGAGTGTTACTATCATAGTGAGACGGTGTTACTATCATAGTGAGACGGTGTTACTATCATAGTGAGAGTGTTACTATCATAGTGAGAGTGTTACTATCATAGTGAGATGGTGTTACTATCATAGTGAGACGGTGTTACTATCATAGTGAGATGGTGTTACTATCATAGTGAGAGTGTTACTATCATAGTGAGTGTTACTATCATAGTGAGATGGTGTTACTCTCATAGTGAGATGGTGTTACTCTCATAGTGAGATGGTGTTACTATCATAGTGAGATGGTGTTACTATCATAGCGAGATGGTGTTACTATCATAGTGAGAGTGTTACTATCATAGTGAGACGGTGTTACTATCATAGTGAGACGGTGTTACTATCATAGTGAGAGTGTTACTATCATAGTGAGACGGTGTTACTATCATAGTGAGACGGTGTTACTATCATAGTGAGACGGTGTTACTATCATAGTGAGATGGTGTTACTATCATAGTGAGAGTGTTACTATCATAGTGAGACGGTGTTACTATCATAGTGAGACGGTGTTACTATCATAGTGAGACGGTGTTACTATCATAGTGAGAGTGTTACTATCATTCTTAGGCTTATACCTTGACAACAACCTGAATTTCAGCACCCATATCCAGCATATAGCCAAAAAAGTATCCAAAACGGTTGGGATCCTCTCCAAGATACGATACTACGTGCCGCAAAATGCCCTTCTCACACTATACCACTCACTTATTTATCCATACCTCACCTATGCTATTTGTGCTTGGGGATCAACTGCAGCAACACACCTAAAGCCAATAATAACCCAACAAAAAGCTGCAGTAAGAATAATCACTAAATCCCATCCCTGGCAGCACACCCCCCACTCTTCAAAGATCTAAACTTACTCCCAGTTCAGTACATCCACACTTACTACTGTGCAATCTATATCTACAGGGCCTTAAACTCTAATATCAACCTTGACCTTAAACGCTTTCTTGATAGTTGTGACAGAACCCACAGACATAACACCAGAAACAAAACATCTCTACGACATTCCCCGTGTCCGACTAAACCTTTACAAAAATTCAATGTATGTCAAAGGCCCTAAAATCTGGAATACCCTACCCGAGAACTCTAGAATGCAGACACATTCATCACATTAAAAAACTACATTAGAAAACATCTTATCTCCCTGATACACCCCGTCAAACTAACTACACGAATACCACCTGGTGGTTCACACTTACACTCGCTCACTCATTTGACCATAAACGGAAATATTAATCTCAATCTTAAAATAATGAATCCTGTGATACTCCAATACTGAAACTATGTACTGTGCCAAAACAAAAGCATTCACATTGCTAAACTCACAAAATAGTATTTAGTCACTTAGCCATAATACCAACTTACCTCATAATTTGTAATATTTTACATTTAAGAATAAAACTAAGTATGCCCGAAATACCTAGCCATGCTAAGCGTTCTAGTGGTACACTCTGTAATGCCTAGCCATGCTAAGCGTTCTAGTGGTACACTCTGTAATGCCTAGCCATGCTAAGCGTTCTAGTGGTACACTCTGTAATGCCTAGCCATGCTAAGCGTTCTAGTGGTACACTCTGTAATGCCTAGCCATGCTAAGCGTTCTAGTGGTACACTCTGTAATCTCAATTTTACTACATGTTAAACCAAACAATAACCAAATTTCTGTAAACTCAACATTGTAATCCTTATAGAGAATAAACTTTTGAATAGTGAGATGGTGTTACTCTCATAGTGAGATGGTGTTACTATCATAGTGAGATGGTGTTACTATCATAGTGAGATGGTGTTACTATCATAGTGAGATGGTGTTACTCTCATAGTGAGATGGTGTTACTATCATAGTGAGATGGTGTTACTATCATAGTGAGATGGTGTTACTATCATAGTGAGATGGTGTTACTATCATAGTGAGATGGTGTTACTATCATAGTGAGATGGTGTTACTATCACAGTGAGATGGTGTTACTATCACAGTGAGATGGTGTTACTATCACAGTGAGATGGTGTTACTATCATAGTGAGATGGTGTTTACTATCATAGTGAGGACGGTGTTACTTCATAGTGAGATGGTGTTACTATCATAGTGAGATGGTGTTTACTATCACCAGTGAGATGGTGTTACTATCATAGTGAGATGGTGTTACTATCATAGTGAGTGTTACTATCATAGTGAGACGGTGTTACTATCATAGTGAGACGGTGTTACTATCATAGTGAGACGGTGTTACTATCATAGTGAGATGGTGTTACTATCATAGTGAGATGGTGTTACTATCATAGTGAGATGGTGTTACTATCATAGTGAGATGGTGTTACTATCATAGTGACAGTGTTGCTATCATAGTGAGATGGTGTTACTATCATAGTGAGAGTGTTGCTATCATAGTGAGATGGTGTTACTATCATAGTGAGATGGTGTTACTATCATAGTGAGAGTGTTACTATCATAGTGAGACGGTGTTACTATCATAGTGAGAGTGTTACTATCATAGTGAGTGTTACTATCATAGTGAGACGGTGTTACTATCATAGTGAGAGTGTTACTATCATAGTGTGATGGTGTTACTATCATAGTGAGATGGTGTTACTATCATAGTGAGATGGTGTTACTATCATAGTGAGATGGTGTTACTATCATAGTGAGATGGTGTTACTATCATAGTGAGAGTGTTACTATCATAGTGAGACGGTGTTACTATCATAGTGAGATGGTGTTACTATCATAGTGAGATGGTGTTACTATCATAGTGAGATGGTGTTACTATCATAGTGAGATGGTGTTACTATCATAGTGAGAGTGTTAGTATCATAGTGAGAGTGTTAGTATCATAGTGAGAGTGTTACTATCATAGTGAGATGGTGTTACTATCATAGTGAGATGGTGTTACTATCATAGTGAGAGTGTTGCTATCATAGTGAGAGTGTTGCTATCATAGTGAGATGGTGTTACTATCATAGTGAGAGTGTTACTATCATAGTGAGAGTGTTACTATCATAGTGAGATGGTGTTACTATCATAGTGTTACTATCATAGTGAGACGGTGTTACTATCATAGTGAGACGGTGTTACTATCATAGTGAGATGGTGTTACTATCATAGTGAGATGGTGTTCCTATCATAGTGAGATGGTGTTACTATCATAGTGAGAGTGTTACTATCATAGTGAGAGTGTTACTATCATAGTGAGACGGTGTTACTATCATAGTGAGACGGTGTTACTATCATAGTGAGACGGTGTTACTATCATAGTGAGACGGTGTTACTATCATAGTGAGAGTGTTACTATCATAGTGAGAGTGTTACTATCATAGTGAGATGGTGTTACTATCATAGTGAGATGGTGTTACTATCATAGTGAGATGGTGTTACTATCATAGTGAGATGGTGTTACTATCATAGTGAGATGGTAATACTATCATGGTGAGATGGTGTTACTATCATAGTGAGATGGTGTTACTATCATAGTGAGATGGTGTTACTATCATAGTGAGATGGTGTTACTATCATAGTGAGATGGTGTTACTATCATAGTGAGAGTGTTGCTATCATAGTGAGATGGTGTTACTATCATAGTGAGTGTTATTATCATAGTGAGTGTTACTATCATAGTGAGTGCTACTACCATAGTGAGTGTTACTATCATAGTGTTACTATCATAGTGAGTGTTACTACCATAGTGAGTGTTACTATCATAGTGTTACTATCACAGTGTTACTATCATAGTGAGTGTTACTATCATAGTGTTACTATCATAGTGAGTGTTACTATCATAGTGAGTGTTACTATCATAGTGAGTGTTACTATCATAGTGAGTGTTACTATCATAGTGAGTGTTACTCTCATAGTGTTACTATCATAGTGAGTGTTACTATCATAGTGAGTGTTACTATCATAGTGTTACTATCATAGTGAGTGTTACTATCACAGTGAGGGTTACTATCATAGTGAGTGTTACTATCATAGTGAGTGTTACTATCATAGTGAGTGTTACTATCATAGTGTTACTATCATAGTGTTACTATCATAGTGTTACTATCATAGTGTTACTATCATAGTGTTACTATCATAGTGTTACTTCATAGTGGTTACTATCATAGTGAGTGTTACTATCATAGTGAGTGTTACTATCATAGTGAGTGTTACTATCATAGTGAGTGTTACTATCATAGTGAGTGTTACTCTCATAGTGTTACTATCATAGTGTTACTATCATAGTGTTACTATCATAGTGAGTGTTACTATCATAGTGTTACTATCATAGTGAGTGTTACTATCATAGTGTTACTATCATAGTGAGTGTTACTATCATAGTGTTACTATCATAGTGAGTGTTACTATCATAGTGAGTGTTACTATCATAGTGTTTCTATCATAGTGTTACTATCATAGTGAGTGTTACTATCATAGTGTTACTATCATAGTGTTACTATCATAGTGTTTCTATCATAGTGAGTGTTACTATCATAGTGAGTGTTACTATCATAGTGAGTGTTACTATCATAGTGAGTGTTACTATCATAGTGAGTGTTACTATCATAGTGAGTGTTACTATCACAGTGTTACTATCACAGTGAGTGTTACTATCAGTGAGTGTTACTATCATAGTGAGTGTTACTATCATAGTGAGTGTTACTATCATAGTGAGTGTTACTATCACAGTGTTACTATCATAGTGTTACTGTCATAGTGAGTGTTACTATCATAGTGAGTGTTACTATCACAGTGTTACTATCATAGTGTTACTATCATAGTGTTACTATCATAGTGAGTGTTACTATCACAGTGTTACTATCATAGTGTTACTATCACAGTGTTACTATCACAGTGAGTGTTACTATCATAGTGTTACTGTCATAGTGAGTGTTACTATCAGTGTGAGTGTTACTATCATAGTGTTACTGTCATAGTGAGTGTTACTATCATAGTGAGTGTTACTATCATAGTGAGTGTTACTATCATAGTGAGTGTTACTATCACAGTGTTACTATCACAGTGAGTGTTACTATCATAGTGTTACTGTCATAGTGAGTGTTACTATCAGTGTGAGTGTTACTATCATAGTGTTACTGTCATAGTGAGTGTTACTATCATAGTGAGTGTTACTATCATAGTGAGTGTTACTATCATAGTGAGTGTTACTATCATAGTTAGTGTTACTATCACAGTGTTACTATCACAGTGTTACTATCACAGTGAGTGTTACTATCATAGTGTTACTATCATAGTGAGTGTTACTATACATAGTGAGTGTTACTGTATAGTGAGTGTTACTGTCATTAGTGAGTGTTACTATCATAGTGAGTGTTTACTATCATAGTGGTTACTATCATAGTGAGTGTTACTATCATAGTGAGTGTTACTATCATAGTGTTACTATCATAGATTTACTATCATAGTGAGTGTTACTATCATAGTGTTACTATCATAGTGAGTGTTACTATCATAGTGAGTGTTACTATCATAGTGTTACTATCATAGTATTACTATCATAGTGAGTGTTACTATCATAGTGTTACTATCATAGTGAGTGTTACTATCATAGTGAGTGTTACTATCATAGTGTTACTATCATAGTGAGTGTTACTATCATAGTGACTGTTACTATCATAGTGTTACTATCATAGTGAGTGTTACTATCATAGTGAGTGTTACTAATCATAGTGTTACTATCATAGTGAGTGTTACTATCATAGTGACTGTTACTATCATAGTGTTACTATCATAGTGAGTGTTACTATCATAGTTAGTGTTACTATCACAGTGTTACTATCACAGTGTTACTATCACAGTGAGTGTTACTATCATAGTGTTACTATCATAGTGAGTGTTACTATCATAGTGAGTGTTACTGTCATAGTGAGTGTTACTGTCATAGTGAGTGTTACTGTCATAGTGAGTGTTACTGTCATAGTGAGTGTTACTGTCATAGTGAGTGTTACTATCATAGTGAGTGTTACTATCAGTGTGAGTGTTACTATCATAGTGTTACTGTCATAGTGAGTGTTACTATCATAGTGAGTGTTACTATCATAGTGTTACTATCATAGTGAGTGTTACTATCATAGTGAGTGTTACTGTCATAGTGAGTGTTACTGTCATAGTGAGTGTTACTGTCATAGTGAGTGTTACTATCATAGTGAGTGTTACTATCAGTGTGAGTGTTACTATCATAGTGTTACTGTCATAGTGAGTGTTACTATCATAGTGAGTGTTACTATCATAGTGAGTGTTACTATCATAGTGAGTGTTACTATCATAGTGTTACTATCATAGTATTACTATCATAGTGAGTGTTACTATCATAGTGTTACTATCATAGTGAGTGTTACTATCATAGTGAGTGTTACTATCATAGTGTTACTATCATAGTGAGTGTTACTATCATAGTGACTGTTACTATCATAGTGTTACTATCATAGTGAGTGTTACTATCATAGTGAGTGTTACTATCATAGTGAGTGTTACTATCATAGTGAGTTACTATCATAGTGTTACTATCATAGTGTTACTATCATAGTGTTACTATCATAGTGTTACTATCATAGTGTTACTATCATAGTGTTACTATCTTAGTGAGTGTTACTATCATAGTGAGTGTTACTATCATAGTGTTACTATCATAGTGCTACTATCATAGTGAGTGCTACTATCATAGTGAGTGTTACTATCATAGTGAGTGTTACTATCATAGTGAGTGTTACTATCATAGTTAGTGTTACTATCATAGTGTTACTATCAAAGTGAGTGTTACTATCATAGTGAGTGTTACTATCATAGTGTTACTATCTAGTGTTTATATCATAGGAGTGTTTACTATCATAGTGAGTGTTACTATCATAGTGTTACTATCATAGTGTTACTAACATAGTGTTACTATCATAGTGTTACTATCATAGTGAGTGTTACTATCATAGTGTTACTATCATAGTGTTACTATCATAGTGTTACTATCATAGTGAGTGTTACTATCATAGTGAGTGTTACTATCATAGTGAGTGTTACTATCATAGTGAGTGTTACTATCATAGTGTTACTATCATAGTGAGTGTTACTATCATAGTGTTACTATCATAGTGAGTGTTACTATCATAGTGTTACTATCATAGTGAGTGTTTCTATCATAGTGTTACTATCATAGTGAGTGTTACTATCATTGTGAGTGTTACTATCATAGTCTTACTATCATAGTGTTTCTATCATAGTGAGTGTTACTATCATAGTGAGTGTTACTATCATAGTGTTACTATCATAGTGTTACTATCATAGTGAGTGTTACTATCATAGTGAGTGTTACTATCATAGTGTTTCTATCATAGTGTTACTATCATAGTGAGTGTTACTATCATAGTGAGTGTTACTATCATAGTGTTACTATCATAGTGTTTCTATCATAGTGTTTCTATCATAGTGAGTGTTACTATCATAGTGAGTGTTACTATCATAGTGAGTGTTACTATCATAATGAGTGTTACTATCATAGTGAGTGTTACTATCATAGTGAGTGTTACTATCATAGTGAGTGTTACTATCATAGTGAGTGTTACTATCATAGTGTTACTATCATAGTGAGTGTTACTATCATAGTCTTACTATCATAGTGTTACTATCATAGTGAGTGTTACTATCATAGTGTTACTATCATAGTGAGTGTTACTATCATAGTGTTACTATCATAGTGAGTGTTACTATCATAGTGAGTGTTACTATCATAGTGTTACTATCATAGTGTTTCTATCATAGTGAGTGTTACTATCATAGTGTTACTATCATAATGAGTGTTACTATCATAGTGAGTGTTACTATCATAGTGAGTGTTACTATCATAGTGAGTGTTACTATCATAGTGAGTGTTACTATCATAGTGTTACTATCATAGTGAGTGTTACTATCATAGTGTTACTATCATAGTGAGTGTTACTATCATAGTGTTACTATCATAGTGAGTGTTGCTATCATAGTGTTACTATCATAGTGAGTGTTACTATCATAGTGTTACTATCATAGTGTTTCTATCATAGTGTTACTATCATAGTGTTTCTATCATAGTGAGTGTTACTATCATAGTGAGTGTTACTATCATAGTGAGTGTTACTATCATGTGTTACTATCATGTGTTTCTATCATAGTGTTACTATCATAGTGTTACTATTATAGTGAGTGTTACTATCATAGTGTTACTATCATAGTGTTTCTATCATAGTGTTTCTATCATAGTGTTACTATCATAGTGTTACTATTATAGTGAGTGTTACTATCATAGTGTTACTATCATAGTGTTTCTATCATAGTGTTACTATCATAGTGTTACTATTATAGTGAGTGTTACATATCATAGTGTTACTTATCATAGTGTTTCTATCATAGTGTTTCTATCATAGTGTTACTATTATGTGAGTGTTACTATCATAGTGTTACTATCATAGTGTTTCTATCATAGTGTTTCTATCATAGTGTTACTATCATAGTGTTACTATTATAGTGAGTGTTACTATCATAGTGTTACTATAAAATGTTTCTATCATAGTGTTACTATCATAGTGTTACTATTATAGTGAGTGTTACTATCATAGTGTTACTATCATAGTGTTTCTATCATAGTGAGTGTTACTATCATAGTGAGTGTTACTATCATAGTGAGTGTTACTATCATAGTGTTACTATCATAGTGTTTCTATCATAGTGTTACTATCATAGTGTTACTATTATAGTGAGTGTTACTATCATAGTGTTACTATCATAGTGTTTCTATCATAGTGTTTCTATCATAGTGTTACTATCATAGTGTTACTATTATAGTGAGTGTTACTATCATAGTGTTACTATCATAGTGTTTCTATCATAGTGTTACTATCATAGTGTTACTATTATAGTGAGTGTTACTATCATAGTGTTACTATCATAGTGAGTGTTACTATCATAGTGTTACTATCATAGTGTTACTATCATAGTGTTACTATCATAGTGAGTGTTACTATCATAGTGTTACTATCATAGTGTTACTATCATAGTGTTACTATCATAGTGTTACTATCATAGTGTTACTATCATAGTGAGTGTTACTATCATAGTGTTACTATCATAGTGTTACTATCCTAGTGTTACTATCATAGTGAGTGTTACTATCATAGTGTTACTATCATAGTGTTACTATCATAGTGAGTGTTACTATCATAGTGAGTTGCTATCATAGTGTTACTATCATAGTGTTTCTATCAAAGTGAGTGTTACTATCATAGTGAGTGTTACTATGATAGTAACACTCACTATGATAGTAACACTCACTTTGATAGAAACACTATGATAGTAACACTATGATAGTAACACTCACTATGATAGTAACACTCACTATGATAGTAACACTATGATAGTAACACTATGATAGTAACACTATGATAGTAAGTGTTACTATCATAGTGTTACTATCATAGTGTTTCTATCATAGTGTTTCTATCATAGTGAGTGTTACTATCATAGTGTTACTATCATAGTGTTACTATCATAGTGAGTGTTACTATCATAGTGTTACTATAAGTGTTACTATCTTAGTGAGTGTTACTATCATAGTTAGTGTTACTATCATAGTGAGTGTTACTATCATAGTGTTACTATCATAGTGAGTGTTACTATCATAGTGTTACTATCATAGTGTTACTATCATAGTGTTACTATCATAGTGTTACTTTCATAGTGTTACTATCATAGTGAGTGTTACTATCATAGTTAGTGTTACTATCATAGTTAGTGTTACTATCATAGTGAGTGTTACTATCATAGTGAGTGTTACTATCATAGTGAGTGTTACTATCATAGTGTTACTATCATAGTGTTACTATCATAGTGAGTGTTACTATCATAGTTAGTGTTACTATCATAGTTAGTGTTACTATCATAGTTAGTGTTACTATCATAGTGAGTGTTACTATCATAGTGTTACTATCATAGTGTTACTATCATAGTGTTACTATCATAGTGTTACTATCATAGTGTTACTATCATAGTGTTACTATCATAGTGTTACTATCATAGTTAGTGTTACTATCATAGTTAGTGTTACTATCATAGTGTTACTATCATAATTAGTGTTACTATCATAGTGTTACTATCATAGTTAGTGTTACTATCATAGTGAGTGTTACTACCATAGTGAGTGTTACTATCATAGTGAGTGCTACTACCATAGTGAGTGTTACTATCATAGTGAGTGCTACTACCATAGTGAGTGTTACTATCATAGTGTTACTATCATAGTGAGTGTTACTATCATAGTGAGTGCTACTACCATAGTGAGTGTTACTATCATAGTGTTACTACCATAGTGAGTGTTACTATCATAGTGAGTGCTACTACCATAGTGAGTGTTACTATCATAGTGAGTGCTACTACCATAGTGAGTGTTACTATCATAGTGTTACTATCATAGTGAGTGCTACTACCATAGTGTTACTATCATAGTGAGTGTTACTATCATAGTGTTACTATCATAGTGAGTGTTACTACAATAGTGTTACTATCATAGTGAGTGTTACTATCATAGTGTTACTATCATAGTGAGTGTTACTATCATAGTGTTACTATCATAGTGAGTGTTACTATCATAGTGTTACTATCATAGTGTTACTATCATAGTGAGTGTTACTATCATAGTGTTACTATCATAGTGAGTGTTACTATCATAGTGTTACTACCATAGTGAGTGTTACTATCATAGTGCGTGTTACTATCATAGTGTTACTATCATAGTGTTGCTATCATAGTGTTACTATCATAGTGTTACTATCATAGTGTTACTATCATAGTGTTACTATCATAGTGTTACTATCATAGTGAGTGTTACTATCATAGTGTTACTATCATAGTGTTACTATCATAGTGTTACTATCATAGTGTTACTATCATAGTGAGTGTTACTATCATAGTGAGTGTTACTATCATAGTGTTACTATCATAGTGAGTGTTACTATCATAGTGTTACTATCATAGTGAGTGCTATCATAGTGTTACTATCATAGTGTTGCTATCATAGTGAGTGCTACTATCATAGTGAGTGCTACTATCATAGTGTTACTATCATAGTGTTACTATCATAGTGTTACTATCATAGTGAGTGTTACTATCATAGTGTTACTATCATAGTGAGTGTTACTATCATAGTGTTACTATCATAGTGTTACTATCATAGTGAGTGTTACTATCATAGTGTTACTATCATAGTGAGTGTTACTATCATAGTGTTACTATCATAGTGAGTGCTACTATCATAGTGTTACTATCATAGTGAGTGTTACTATCATAGTGTTACTATCATAGTGTTACTATCATAGTGAGTGTTACTATCATAGTGAGTGTTACTATCATAGTGTTACTATCATAGTGAGTGTTACTATCATAGTGTTACTATCATAGTGAGTGCTACTACCATAGTGAGTGTTACTATCATAGTGAGTGTTACTATCATAGTGTTACTATCATAGTGAGTGTTACTATCATAGTGTTACTATCATAGTGAGTGTTACTACCATAGTGTTACTATCATAGTGAGTGTTACTATCATAGTGTTACTATCATAGTGAGTGTTACTATCATAGTGTTACTATCATAGTGAGTGTTAGTATCATAGTGTTACTATCATAGTGAGTGTTAGTATCATAGTGTTACTATCATAGTGAGCGTTAGTATCATAGTGTTACTATCACAGTGAGGCAGTGTTATCCACCCAGGGTAACCCTGGAGGAGTGTTATCCACCCCGTGTAACCCTGGAGGAGTGTTATCCACCCCGTGTAACCCTGGAGGAGTGTTATCCACCCAGGGTAACCCTGGAGGAGTGTTATCCACCCAGGGTAACCCTGGAGGAGTGTTATCCACCCAGGGTAACCCTGGAGGAATGTTATCCACCCCGTGTAACCCTGGAGGAGTGTTATCCACCCAGGGTAACCCTGGAGGAGTGTTATCCACCAGGTAACCCTGGAGGAATGTTATCCACCCAGGGTAACCCTGGAGGAATGTTATCCACCCAGGGTAACCCTGGAGGAGTGTTATCCACCCAGGGTAACCCTGGAGGAATGTTATCCACCCAGGGTTAACCCTGGAGGAGTTGTTATCCGCCCAGGGTAACCCTGGAGGAGTGTTATCCCACCCGGGTAACCCTGGAGGAATGTTATCCACCCAGGTAACCCTGGAGGAATGTTATCCACCCAGGGTAACCCTGGAGGAATGTTATCCACCCCAGGGTAACCCTGGAGGAGTGTTATCCACCCAGGGTAACCCTGGAGGAATGTTATCCACCCAGGGTAACCCTGGAGGAATGTTATCCACCCAGGGTAACCCTGGAGGAGTGTTATCCACCCAGGGTAAACCTGGAGGAATGTTATCCACCCAGGGTAAACCCTGGAGGAATGTTATCACCCAGGGTAACCCTGGAGGAGTGTTATCACCCAGGGTAACCCTGGAGGAGTGTTATCCACCCAGGGTAACCTGGAGGAGTGTTATCCACCCGGGTAACCCTGGGAGGAATGTTATCCACCCAGGGTAACCCTGGAGGAATGTTATCCACCCAGGGTAACCCTGGAGGAGTGTTATCCACCCAGGGTAACCCTGGAGGAATGTTATCCACCCAGGGTAACCCTGGAGGAATGTTATCCACCCAGGGTAACCCTGGAGGAGTGTTATCCACCCAGGGTAACCCTGGAGGAATGTTATCCACCCAGGGTAACCCTGAAGGAATGTTATCCTCCCAGGGTAACCCTGGAGGAGTGTTATCCACCCAGGGTAACCCTGGAGGAATGTTATCCACCCAGGGTAACCCTGGAGGAGTGTTATCCACCCCGGGTAACCCTGGAGGAATGTTATCCACCCAGGGTAACCCTGGAGGAGTGTTATCCACCCAGGGTAACCCTGAAGGAGTGTTATCCACTCAGGGTAACCCTGGAGGATGTTATCCACCCAGGGTAACCCTGAGGATGTTTATCCACCCGGGTAACCCTGGAGGAGTGTTATCCACCCCGGGTAACCCTGGAGGAATGTTATCCACCCCGGGTAACCCTGGAGGAGTGTTATCCACCCAGGGTAACCCTGGAGGAGTGTTATCCACCCAGGGTAACCCTGGAGGAGTGTTATCCACCCAGGGTAACCCTGGAGGAATGTTATCCACCCAGGGTAACCCTGGAGGAGTGTTATCCACCCAGGGTAACCCTGGAGGAGTGTTATCCACCCCGGGTAACCCTGGGGTTCAGGGACCTACTCTGTAACAACGGTTCACTATTAGGTGCCACCCATCACTGCACGTGGCTGTGGGCGGCTGGGTGGGCGGCTCTATGGGCAGCTGGGTGGATGGCTCTGTGGGCGGCTGGGTGGGTGGCTCGGTGGGCGGCTGGGTGGGTGGCTCAGTGGGCGGCTGGGTGGGTGGCTCGGTGGGCGGCTGGGTGGGCGGCTGAGTGGGCGGCTGAGTGGGTGTAGTAATCTCATACTCACCTGAAGGAAATTTTGCATATTAATATTATCATAGTAATTATCGTAATTATCATCGTAATTTTTTTTTTCAACAAGTCGGCCGTCTCCCACCGAGGTAGGGTGACCCAAAAAAGAAAGAAAATCCCCAAAAAGAAAATACTTTCATCATTCAACACTTTCACCACACTCGCACATTATCACTGTTTTTGCAGAGGTGCTCAGAATACAACAGTCTAGAAGCATAAACATATAAAGATACACAACATATCCCTCCAAACTGCCAATATCCCAAACCCCTCCTTTAAAGTGCAGGCATTGTACTTCCCATTTCCAGGACTCAAGTCCGACTATATGAAAATAACCGGTTTCCTGAATCCCTTCACTAAATATTACCCTGCTCACACTCCAACAGATCGTCAGGTCCCAAGTACCATTCGTCTCCATTCACTCCTATCTAACACGCTCACGCACGCTTGCTGGAAGTCCAAGCCCCTCGCCCACAAAACCTCCTTTACCCCCTCTTTCCAACCCTTTCGAGGACGACCCCTACCCCTCTTTCCTTCCCCTATAGATTTATATGCTTTCCATGTCATTCTACTTTGATTCATTCTCTCTAAATGACCAAACCACCTCAACAACCCCTCTTCTGCCCTCTGACTAATACTTTTATTAACTCCACACCTTCTTCTAATTTCCACACTCCGAATCTTCTGCATAATATTTACACCACACATTGCCCTTAGACAGGACATCTCCACTGCCTCCAACTGTCTCCTCGCTGCTGCATTTACCACCCAAGCTTCACACCCATATAAGTGTGTTGGTACTACTATACTTTCATAAGTATCATCGTAATTATCATCGTAATTATAATCGTAATTATTATGGTACTGGTCGGAGAGTTTATCTTGTAGACGTCGTAAGTTATGTTAACTACCTGCTTAATGTTTGGGCCGGGTAAGATGTCAGCTGACCACAGGGTAGGAGATGTCAGCTGACCACAGGGTAGGAGATGTCAGCTGCCCACAGGGTAGGAGATGTCAGCTGACCACAGGGTAGGAGATGTCAGCTGACCACAGGGTAGGAGATGTCAGCTGACCACAGGGTAGATGTCAGCTGACCACAGGGTAGGAGATGTCAGCTGACCACAGGGTAGGAGATGTCAGCTGACCACAGGGTAGGAGATGTCAGCTGACCACAGGGTAGGAGATGTCAGCTGCCCACAGGGTAGGAGATGTCAGCTGCCCACAGGGTAGGAGATGTCAGCTGACCACAGGGTAGGAGATGTCAGCTGACCACAGGGTAGGAGATGTCAGCTGCCCACAGGGTAGGAGATGTCAGCTGACCACAGGGTAGGAGATGTCAGCTGCCCACAGGGTAGGAGATGTCAGCTGCCCACAGGGTAGGAGATGTCAGCTGCCCACAGGGTAGGAGATGTCAGCTGACCACAGGGTAGGAGATGTCAGCTGACCACAGGGTAGGAGATGTCAGCTGACCACAGGGTAGGAGATGTCAGCTGCCCACAGGGTAGGAGATGTCAGCTGCCCACAGGGTAGGAGATGTCAGCTGCCCACAGGGTAGGAGATGTCAGCTGACCACAGGGTAGGAGATGTCAGCTGACCACAGGGTAGGAGATGTCAGCTGCCCACAGGGTAGGAGATGTCAGCTGACCACAGGGTAGGAGATGTCAGCTGCCCACAGGGTAGGAGATGTCAGCTGCCCACAGGGTAGGAGATGTCAGCTGACCACAGGGTAGGAGATGTCAGCTGACCACAGGGTAGGAGATGTCAGCTGACCACAGGGTAGGAGATGTCAGCTGACCACAGGGTAGGAGATATCAGCTGACCACAGGGTAGGAGATGTCAGCTGACCACAGGGTTGGTATTTCTTCCCTGGGTGAGCCATTCTATTCCACCACTGGCACCCGGAGTATACCAGGAGGGTGTTCCGGGGGTCAACGCCCCCACGGCCCGGTCCGTGGTCAGGTCTCGTTATGGACCAGGGTTCGATCAACCAGGCTGTTACTGCTGGCCGCATATAAACTAACGTATGACACAGCCCGGCTGGTCAAGTACTGACTTGAGGTGCCTGTCCAGCTCCCCTTGAAGACAGTCAGGGGTCTATTGGTAATCCCCCTTATGAATGCTGGGAGGCAGTTGAACAGGTTTGGGCCCCTGACACTGTGTTGTCTCAGTGTATGTCAATAATTATGTGGGGTGATCAAAGCAGAAGGTCAATGTTATTCTTTAAATGCTTATTTTATTTGCGGTTCGTGGTACAGAGGCAGTGTGTTTTAAGTGCCCAGGCCCAGGGAGGCCATACCCATGAGGGAAAGACGGAGTAGCACCTTGTTTCCCGAGTAAAGTTGGCTGCCCAAGGGCGAGGCAGTCGTGGTATGAGCTGAGTATGCCCACCGAGGTTTGCCCTCTGCTGGAATCTATGGAAACTAACCAAGTAGGTTTACTGTCTACATTTTGCTCGGCCACGTACCCATGGTCGTCCTCGACCATGACTCTGAAAAAAAAACTCGGTCCCTCTCTCTGGCAGGAACAGGGCACAGAACACAGTATGTAAAAGTCAAGGACTAACCCATGTTGTACTGGCTCATCTCATGGTGAACGAGAACCACATCATGCTTTAACCCACAGGACCACCAAATCCTACAAGAATGGTGCAGCCAGCAGACCTAGCTGTTTTACCGCCATCTGAGGACATATGTCCTCGGACGTATTCCAACGTACGAAACAGCCCAGCTGATATGGCACCGACTTTAAGTACCTGTCCAGCTCCATCTAGAAGGCAGCCAGGGGTCTACTGGTAATTCCCCTTATGCCTGGTGGGAGGCTGTTGAACAGTCTTGAGCCCCAGACACTTATGGTGCTTTCTCTTAGTGTACCAGTGGTGCCCCTGCTTATACTTTTGTAGGGAGTGATTTCTGTGTGCAGATTAGGGACTAGTCAGACTAAGATTATGATGTATCTGTCTCGCTTGTGTTCCAGTGAGTACAAGTCAAGTGTTACAAAGCGTTCCCAGTAGTTGAGGTGTTTGACAGACCTCATATGTGCAGTAAAAGTTCTCTGTACACTCTCTAGATCTAGAGTTTCACCCGCCTTGAACGGTATTGGTCTGAAGACGACACTGGCGGGTGAAACGTTTCCAGAATAAAGATTCACAAGTGTAACACATGCTTCTCATTAATTAAAACTTATGATGTTACTGAATTTTGATCAAATAAATGTTTGTATTATTATTATTATCAGACCGCATAAGTAACAGTTTTATTGAAGAAATTACCATATACTGGTTAACAATATCAGAAGAATGACTCTTTGGATCGATTCTAAACCTTTAATGCTGGTTTATCGCACTTAGAAAGCAGCATTTTCACTGTTGATAAATTGTTGGAATTTGTGATCTAACCTAAAAAATGCCACGACTGATCGGCTTGAAACCTTCAATATTACTGCATCTTACTTGAAAATAAATTTCTTTTGGATTCTATAACATCCAATTTATTAATTTTATTTATAAAATTTTTAGTTTGTTTCATTTTTTATTTCGTATATTTTTCAATCAATTCTCTTTATTTTGTTTAAAAAATATTAAGTTTTTATCTAAACTAACAACAGATAAAAAGTTGATTTTTTTTTATTAACACATCTCCCACCTTCTCCTAATTTCCAAATCACGGATTTTCTGCATTATATTCACACCACACATTGCCCTCACGCACGACATCTCCACTGCCTCCAGCCTTCTCCTTGTTGCAACATTCACCATTCATGCGTCACACCCATAAAAGAGTGTTGGCACCATTATACTCGCATACATTCCCTTCTGTGCTCTCATAGATAAGGTTCTGTGTCTCCACAGACTCCTCAGTGCACCACTCACCTTTTTCCTCTTGTCAGTTCTGTTATTCACTTCATCTTTCATGGACCCATCTGCTGATGCTTCCTCCATACTTCCTCTATTCTGATATCCAGTCTTTTATTATCTAATTTTTTTTTATCCTTATCACCTTATTCTTTCCTTCGTTCACTTTTAATTTCGTTTTTTACTCACCCTACCAAACTCATCGACCAACTTCTGCAACTTCTCTTAGGAATTTCCCAAAAGCACAGTGTCATCAGCAAAGAGCAACTGTGACAATTCCCACTTTGTGTTAGATTCTTTATCTTTTATCCCCACACTCTTGCCAACATCCGAGCATTCACTTCTCTTACAACCCCATCTATAAATATACATATAACCCGTACATAGGAGAAGGGAGTTTACGGCGACATTTCGGTTCGACTTGGACCATTTACAAAGTCACACTAACAGAAAAGAGAAAAAAAGGCAGTATATATACTGCCTCCTTAACGGTATTGTGCCTTTTTGTTAGTTATCCATCTATAAATATATCGAACAACCATGGTGACATCACACATCCCTGTCTAAGGCCTACTTTTATTGGGAAATAATTTCCCTCTCTCTCACATACTCTAACCTGAGCTTCACTATCCTCATAAAAACTCTTCATTGTTTTCAGTAACCTACCTCCTATTATATTCATTTGTAACATCTGCTACATTGCTTCCCTATCATAAATGCAACGAAGACGTTTTTACCCTCATCTAAGTACTGTTCATCTATGTTTCACTGTAAACACTTGGTCTACACAGCCCCTACTCTTCCTAAATCCTCCTTGTTCATCTGCTATCCTGCTCTCCATCTTACTCATAATTCTTTCAATGACTACCATACACTTTACCAGGTATACTCAACAGAATTATTCCCTTATAATTTTTACACTCTTTTGTCCCCTTTGCCTTTATACACAGGAACTATCCCTGCTCTCTGCTAATCCCTAGATATCTTACCCTCGTCCATACGTTTACTCGGTACTAGCACCAGCCATTTCAAAACTACATCCCCACCAGCTTTGAGCATTTCTATCTTTATCCCATCAATCCCAGCTGATTTATCCCCTTTCATTCTATCCACTGCCTCACGAACTTCCCCCACACTCACAACTGACTTTTCCTCACTCCTACAAGATGTTATTCCTCCCTGCCATATACACAAAATCACAGGTTTCCTGTCTTCATTCACATTTAAGAGTTCCTCAAAATATTCTCCTGATATAGCTCTCCTCTCCATTAGTTCCGTAGGCTTTCTTATTAATCTCACTCCAAAACTTTTCTTATTCTCAGCTAAATTTTGTGACACTTCACCCACTCTCTCTCATTTGCTCTCCTTCTACATTGCTTCACCACTCTCTTAACCTCTTCTCTCTCCATATACTCCTCCCATCTTGCTGTTTCTGGTATATGTGAGTAACATGAGGCAGGGATGGAGTCAGCGGTGTCCCTGATTGCAGGCTACGTGAAGTTAATGCGGAGAATAGAAGCGGAGGAGGATCAGGCAGGACTACAAGGGGATCTGGACAGGCTGCAAGCCTGGTCCAACAAATGGCTTCTGGATTTTAACCCCACAAAGTGGGGTTATGAAGATTGGGAAGGTCAAAGAGGACCGCAGACTGAGTACAGGCTAGTGGGTCAAAGGCTGCAACCCTAACTCAAGGAAAAGGATCATGGGGTTGGTATAATACCGAGCACATCTCCTGAGGCACGCATCAACCATATAACTGCTGCAGCATATGGGCGCCTGACAAACCTGAGAATAGCTTTTCGACACCATGCACGTCAGGCCCAAGGTGGAGTATGCAGAACCAGTATGGAACTCACACCTGGTCAAGCACGTCAAGAAATTAGAAGAAATGCAAAGGTTTGCAACGAGACTAGTCCCGGAGGTAAGGGACATGCCCTACGAGGAGAGGTTAAGGAATTCAACCTGACGACACTTGAGAACAGGAGGGATAAAGGGAGTATAACACTGTACATGTCTCACTACACTTGTCCTTGTTTACCTAGCAGTAAGTAGGTACCTAGTGTTAGTCGACTGGTGTGGGTCGCATCCTGGAGGACAAGATTTAAGGACTACAATGGTTATAAGAAACAGTTTTTAATGACGTGCTGATTTTTCCTGAATTATCCTGAGTGGCTAACCCCCGGGGATTAAAAATCCAAGCAAAATCTTATCTCAAAAAAACGAGAGACTGACAAGGTGCACAGAGACAGGATGTTCCAGAGATGGGACACAGAAACAAGGGGTCACAATTAGAAATTGAAGACTCAGATGAATCACAGGGATGTTAGGAAGTATTTCTTCAGCCACAGAGTTGTCATGATGTGGAAAAACCTGGAGTGTGATGTAGTGGAGGCAGGAACCATACATAGCTTTAAGAAGAGGTATGATAAAGCTCATGAAGCAGGGAGAGAGTGGACCTAGTAGCGACCAGCGAAGAGGCGGGGCCAGGAGCTATGACACAAACTCTATAACCACATAAAGGTGAGTACAAACAGGTGAGTATACTTACAGATATAGTTTAGTTTCTCCTGGCAGTGGGACATTATCCAGGCACCAGAGTTGTCGGCCACTCTCAGACACATTCCGTCTTCCAGACCTGTGCCAGAGTAGTTACGTTACTGTTGTACAAGGGTACTTATATTACTGTTGTACCAGGGGAATTATATTACTGTTGTACCAGGGGAATTATATTACTGTTGTACCAGGGTAGTTACATTACTGTTGTACCAGGGTAGTTACATTACTGTTGTACCAGGGTAGTTACATTACTGTTGTACCAGGGTAGTTACATTACTGTTGTACCAGGGTAGTTTCATTACTGTTGTACCAGGGTAGTTTCATTACTGTTGTACCAGGGTAGTTTCATTACTGTTGTACCAGGGTAGTTTCATTACTGTTGTACCAGGGTAGTTACATGACTGTTGTACCAGGGTAGTTATATTACTGTTGTACCAGGGTAGTTACATTACTGTTGTACCAGGGTAGTTATATTACTGTTGTACCAGGGTAATTATATTACTGTTGTTCCAGGGTAATTATATTACTGTTGTTCCAGGGTAATTATATTACTGCTGTACCAGGGTAGATACATTACTGTTGTACGAGGGTAGTTACATTACTGTTGTACCAGGGTAATCACACTGTTGTACCAGGGGAGTTATCACATTGTTGTACCAGGGTAATCACACTGTTGTACCAGGGTAGTTATCACACTGTTATACCAGGGTAATCACACTGTTGTACCAGGGTAGTTATCACACTGTTATACCAGGGTAGTTATCAAACTGTTGTACCAGGGTAATCAAACTGTTGTACCAGGATAATCACACTATTGTACCAGGGCAGTTATCACACTATTATACCAGGGTAGTTATCACACTGTTGTACCAGGGTAATCACACTGTTACATCAATAACTGCCTTAATCTCCCAGTACATCAATAACTCCCTAAGTATCTCTCAAAACATCAATAACTGCCTAAGTATCTCTCAAAACATCAATAACTGCCTAAGTATCTCTCAAAACATCAATAACTGCCTAAGTATCTCTCAAAACATCAATAACTGCCTAAGTATCTCTCAAAACATCAATAATTGCCTAAGTATCTCTCAAAACATCAATAACTGCCTAAGTATCTCTCGAAACATCAATAACTGTATAAGTATCTCTCGAAACATCAATAATTGCCTAAATATATCTCAAAACATCAATAACTACCTAAGTATCTCTCAAAATATCAATAACTGCCTTAGTCTCTCAGAACATCAATAACTGCCTTAGTCTCTCAGAACATCAATAACTGCCTTAATCTCTCAGAACATCAATAACTGCCTTAGTCTCTCAGTACATCAATAACTTCCTTAGTCTCTCAGAACATCAATAACTGCCTTAGTCTCTCAGAACATCAATAACTGCCTTAATCTCTCAGTACATCAATAACTGCCTTAGTCTCTCAGTACATCAATAACTGCCTTAATCTCTCAGTACATCAATAACTGCCTAAGTATCTCTCAAAACATCAATAACTGCCTAAGTATCTCTCAAAACATCAATAACTGCCTAAGTATCTCTCAAAACATCAATAACTCCCTAAGTATCTCTCAAAACATCAATAACTCCCTAAGTATTTCTCAAAACATCAATAACTGCCTAAGTATCTCTCAAAACATCAATAACTCCCTAAGTATCTCTCAAAACATCAATAACTCCCTAAGTATCTCTCAAAACATCAATAACTCCCTAAGTATCTCTCAAAACATCAATAACTACCTAAGTATCTCTCAAAACATCAATAACTGCCTAAGTATCTCTCAAAACATCAATAACTACCTAAGTATCTCTCAAAACATCAATAACTACCTAAGTATCTCTCAAAACATCAATAACTACCTAAGTATCTCTCAAAACATCAATAACTGCCTAAGTATCTCTCGAAACATCAATAATTGCCTAAGTATCTCTCAAAACATCAATAACTGCTTAAGTATCTCTCAGAACATCAATAACTGCCTAAGTATCTCTCAAAATATCAATAATTGCCTAAGTATCTCTCAAAACATCAATAATTGCCTAAGTATCTCTCAAAACATCAATAACTGCCTAAGTATCTCTCGAAACATCAATAACTGCCTAAGTATCTCTCGAAACATCAATAATTGCCTAAATATATCTCAAAACATCAATAACTACCTAAGTATCTCTCAAAATATCAATAACTGCCTTAGTCTCTCAGAACATCAATAACTGCCTTAATCTCTCAGAACATCAATAACTGCCTTAGTCTCTCAGTACATCAATAACTTCCTTAGTCTCTCAGAACATCAATAACTGCCTTAGTCTCTCAGAACATCAATAACTGCCTTAATCTCTCACTACATCAATAACTGCCTTAGTCTCTCAGTACATCAATAACTGCCTTAATCTCTCAGTACATCAATAACTGCCTAAGTATCTCTCAAAACATCAATAACTGCCTAAGTATCTCTCAAAACATCAATAACTGCCTAAGTATCTCTCAAAACATCAATAACTACCTAAGTATCTCTCAAAACATCAATAACTACCTAAGTATCTCTCAAAACATCAATAACTGCCTAAGTATCTCTCGAAACATCAATAATTGCCTAAGTATCTCTCAAAACATCAATAACTGCTTAAGTATCTCTCAGAACATCAATAACTGCCTAAGTATCTCTCAAAACATCAATAACTACCTAAGTATCTCTCAAAACATCAATAACTGCCTAAGTATCTCTCGAAACATCAATAATTGCCTAAGTATCTCTCAAAACATCAATAACTGCTTAAGTATCTCTCAAAACATCAATAACTGCCTAAGTATCTCTCAAAACATCAATAACTGCCTAAGTATCTCTCAAAACATCAATAACTGCCTAAGTATCTCTCAAAACATCAATAACTGCCTAAGTATCTCTCAGTACATCAATAACTGCCTTAATCTCTCAGTACATCAATAACTGCCTTAAGATCTCAGTACATCAATAACTGCCTAAGTATCTCTCAGTACATCAATAACTGCCTAAGTATCTCTCAAAACATCAATAACTCCCTAAGTATCTCTCAGTACATCAATAACTGCCTAAGTATCTCTCAAAACATCAATAACTCCCTAAGTATCTCTCAGTACATCAATAACTGCCTAAGTATCTCTCAAAACATCAATAACTCCCTAAGTATCTCTCAGTACATCAATAACTGCCTAAGTATCTCTCAGTACATCAATAACTGCCTAAGTATCTCTCAGTACATCAATAACTGCCTAAGTATCTCTCAGTACATCAATAACTGCCTAAGTATCTCTCAGTACATCAATAACTCAGTCTCTCTCAGTACATCAACAGTACACTTAGTCTCTCTCACTACATTAATAACAATATCTCTCAGTACATCAATAACTGCCTAAGTATCTCTCAAAACATCAATAACTGCCTAAGTATCTCTCAGTACATCAATAACTCAGTCTCTCAGTACATCAACAGTACACTTAGTCTCTCTCACTACATTAATAACAGTATCTCTCAGTACATCAATAACTCACTTGGTTGATATTCGTTCCAGTTGATGAAGGTAAATGGTTGATGGTTGACCCAGGAGAGCACCGGAGGGTCGTCATCAACCTGGCTGACAGATCCACCGAGCCAGCAACCTCTCCCCGCCTCACCAAACAGACCTCGCACGAATTCTGATTCCTCTCTATACACGCCACACAAAAAAACCCATTAGAATACGTAATGATGATAATAAGTGACTTTTGTGATGGGTTTTTACGGGTTTAGCCTCCCTAAGAAAATAGAGGAAGCCCATCTACCATGACTCTGTCAGTAGATGTCTTTAAAAAGAAAATTGTTAGACGTCAGGTAGAATAATGACAGAAACAGTACTATGTATCATCAATAATAGTAATATTATTTAATTAGTAGTGCAGTTATGATCATTAAGTTGCTATCTTACCTGTCATTAATGACAGCCAGGTGTGAGGTTCTGAAAGATAGCTATCTTACCTGTCATTAATGACAGCCAGGTGTGAGGTTCTGAGAGATAGCTATCTTACCTGTCATTAATGACAGCCAGGTGTGAGGTTCTGAGAGATAGCTATCTTACCTGCCATTAATGACAGCCAGGTGTGAGGTTCTGAGAGATAGCTATCTTACCTGTCATTAATGACAGCCAGGTGTGAGGTTCTGAGAGATAGCTATCTTACCTGTCATTAATGACAGCCAGGTGTGAGGTTCTGAGAGATAGCTATCTTACCTGTCATTAATGACAGCCAGGTGTGAGGTTCTGAGAGATAGCTATCTTACCTGTCATTAATGACAGCCAGGTGTGAGGTTCTGCGAGATAGCTATCTTACCTGTCATTAATGACAGCCAGGTGTGAGGTTCTGCGAGACAGCTATCTTACCTGTCATTAATGACAGCCAGGGTATGAGGTTCTGAGAGATAGCTATCTTACCTGTCATTAATGACAGCCAGGGTGTGAGGTTCTGAGAGATAGCTATCTTACCTGTCATTAATGACAGCCAGGGTGTGAGGTTCTGCGAGACAGCTATCTTACCTGTCATTAATGACAGCCAGGTGTGAGGTTCTGCGAGACAGCTATCTTACCTGTCATTAATGACAGCCAGGGTGTGAGGTTCTGCGAGACAGCTATCTTACCTGCCATTAGTGACAGCCAGGTGTGAGGTTCTGCGAGACAGCTATCTTACCTGTCATTAATGACAGCCAGGTGTGAGGTTCTGAGAGACAGCTATCTTACCTGTCATTAATGACAGCCAGGTGTGAGGTTCTGGAGAGACAGCTATCTTACCTGCCATTAATGACAGCCAGGTGTGAGGTTCTGCGAGACAGCTATCTTACCTGTCATTAATGACAGCCAGGTGTGAGGTTCTGGAGAGACAGCTATCTTACCTGTCATTAATGACAGCCAGGTGTGAGGTTCTGCGAGACAGCTATCTTACCTGTCATTAATGACAGCCAGGGTGTGAGGTTCTGCGAGACAGCTATCTTACCTGCCATTAATGACAGCCAGGGAGTGAGGTTCTGCGAGACAGCTATCTTACCTGTCATTAATGACAGCCAGGGTGTGAGGTTCTGAGAGACAGCTATCTTACCTGCCATTAATGACAGCCAGGTGTGAGGTTCTGCGAGACAGCTATCTTACCTGCCATTAGTGACAGCCAGGTGTGAGGTTCTGAAAGACAGCTATCTTACCTGTCATTAATGACAGCCAGGTGTGAGGTTCTGAGAGACAGCTATCTTACCTGTCATTAATGACAGCCAGGTGTGAGGTCCTGGAGAGACAGTGGTTCTGTGCATCACTCCAGGAGAGTTGGTCACCTGGGATGCTGTAGCAAGAACTCTGGTAGGACTCATCTCCCTGGATACCAAGATTATCATCAGTAACTTTGTTCTGGGAACACTGAGTACTGACGGTATTAATACTGAGTACTGACAGTGTTAATACTTAGTACTGACAGTGTTAATACTTAGTACTGACAGTGTTAATACTTAATACTGACAGTGTTAATACTGAGTACTGACAGTGTTAATACTGAGTACTGACAATGTTAATGCTGAGTACTGACAGTGTTAATGCTGAGTACTGACAGTGTTAATACTGAGTACTGACAATGTTAATACTGAGTACTGACAGTGTTAATACTGAGTACTGACAGTGTTAATACTGAGTACTGACAGTGTTAATACTGAGTACTGACAGTGTTAATACTGAGTACTGACAGTGTTAATACTGAGTACTGACAGTGTTAATACTGAGTACTGACAGTGTTAATACTGAGTACTGACAGTGTTAATACTGAGTACTGACAGTGTTAATACTGAGTACTGACAGTGTTAATACTGAGTACTGACAGTGTTAATACTGAGTACTGACAATGTTAATACTGAGTACTGACAGTGTTAATACTGAGTACTGACAATGTTAATACTGAGTACTGACAGTATTAATACTGAGTACTGACAGTATTAATACTGAGTACTGACAGTGTTAATACTGAGTACTGACAGTATTAATACTGAGTACTGACAGTGTTAATACTGAGTACTGACAGTATTAATACTGAGTACTGACAGTATTAATACTGAGTACTGACAGTGTTAATACTGAGTAATGACAGTATTAATACTGAGTACTGACAATGTTAATACTGAGTACTGACAGTATTAATACTGAGTACTGACAATGTTAATACCGAGTACTGACAGTATTAATACCGAGTACTGACAGTATTAATACCGAGTACTGACAGTATTAATACTGAGTACTGACAATGTTAATACTGAGTACTGACAGTGTTAATACTGAGTACTGACAGTGTTAATGCTGAGTACTGACAGTGTTAATACTGAGTACTGACAGTGTTAATACTGAGTACTGACAATGTTAATACTGAGTACTGACAGTGTTAATACTGAGTACTGACAATGTTAATACTGAGTACTGACAGTATTAATACTGAGTACTGACAATGTTAATACCGAGTACTGACAGTATTAATACTGAGTACTGACAATGTTAATACTGAGTACTGACAGTGTTAATGCTGAGTACTGACAGTGTTAATGCTGAGTACTGACAATGTTAATACTGAGTACTGACAGTAATAATACTGAGTACTGACAGTGTTAATGCTGAGTACGGACAGTGTTAATACTGAGTACTGACAGTGTTAATACTGAGTACTGACAGTGTTAATACTGAGTACTGACAGTATTAATACTGAGTACTGACAGTGTTAATACTGAGTACTGACAGTGTTAATGCTGAGTACGGACAGTGTTAATACTGAGTACTGACAGTGTTAATACTGAGTACTGACAGTGTTAATACTGAGTACTGACAGTATTAATACTGAGTACTGACAGTATTAATACTGAGTACTGACAGTGTTAATACTGAGTACTGACAGTGTTAATACTGAGTACTGACAATGTTAATACTGAGTACTTACAGTGTTAATGCTGAGTACTGACAGTGTTAATACTGAGTACTGACAGTGTTAGTACTGACAGTGTTAACACTGAGTACTGACAGTGTTAATACTGAGTACTGACACTGTTAATGCTGAGTACTGACAGTGTTAATACTGAGTACTGACAGTGTTAATACTGAGTACTGACAGTGTTAATACTGAGTACTGACAGTGTTAATACTGAGTACTGACAGTGTTAATACTGGGTACTGACAGTGTTAATACTGAGAACTGACAGTGTTAATAGTACTGACAGTGCTAATACTGAGTACTGACAGTGTTAATGCTGAGTACTGACAGTGTTAATACTTAGTACTGACAGTGTTAATACTGAGTACTGACAGTGTTAATACTTAGTACTGACAGTGTTAATACTGAGTACTGACAGTGTTAATACTGAGTACTGACAGTGTTAATACTGAGTACTGACAGTGTTAATACTTAGTACTGACAGTGTTAATACTTAGTACTGACAGTGTTAATACTGAGTACTGACAGTGTTAATACTGAGTACTGACAGTGTTAATACTGAGTACTGACAGTGTTAATACTTAGTACTGACAGTGTTAATACTTAGTACTGACAGTGTTAATACTGAGTACTGACAGTGTTAATACTAAGTACTGACAGTGTTAATACTAAGTACTGACAGTGTTATACTGAGTACTGACAGTGTTAATACTAAGTACTGACAGTGTTAATACTGAGTACTGACAGTGTTAATACTGAGTACTGACAGTGTTAATACTGAGTACTGACAGTGTTAATACTGAGTACTGACAGTGTTAATACTGAGTACTGACAGTGTTAATACTGAGTACTGACAGTGTTAATACTGAGTACTGACAGTGTTAATACTGAGTACTGACAGTGTTAATACTAAGTACTGACAGTGTTAATACTAAGTACTGACAGTGTTAATACTGAGTACTGACAATGTTAATACTGAGTACTGACAGTGTTAATACTAAGTACTGACAGTGTTAATACTGAGTACTGACAGTGTTAATACTGAGTACTGACAGTGTTAATACTAAGTACTGACAATGTTAATACTGAGTACTGACAGTGTTAATACTGAGTACTGACAGTGTTAATACTGAGTACTGACAGTGTTAATACTGAGTACTGACAGTGTTAATACTGAGTACTGACAGTGTTAACATATAAATTCGTGAGTATGTATGTATGTATGTATGTTGTGTGTGTATGAATACTATGTATGTGTATTCATGTGTACTGATTATGTGGTTACTTGTGTATTTCACATGTGCGTATATGTGTATTCATATGTACTTACCTAAATGTGGTTGCAGGGGTCGAATTATAGCTCCTGGCCTCGCTCTCAATTTGCCAGGTTCACTCTCTCCTAGTTTACTTAGCCCAGTCGTATATGTTCTTAAAGCTATGTATAGAGTCTGTCTCCACCATTTCCTAGTTAAGGTCATTGCACTTCCCGACCGCCCTGAGGCTGAAGAAATACTTCCCGACATCCCTCTGACTCATCTGCGTCTTACATCCAGATGTGCAACCGTGTACCTATTTCCTGCCTCTCCATCAGCTTGTCCCTGTCTGATCTATCAATTCATTCGAGTATTTTGCTCCTTCTGTTCTCTAGGGTCAATTCATTTCGTCTCACTTCACATCACAGGCTCTGGTGGCCTGGTGGTTAACGCTCTCGCTTCACACGGTGAGGGCCCGGGTTCGATTCCCAGCCAGAGTAGAAACATTGGACGTGTTTCTTTCCACCTGTTGTCTATGTTCCCCATCAGTAAAATGGGTACCTGGGTGTTAGTCGACTGGTGTGGGTCGCATCCTGGGACACTGACCTAAGGAGGCCTGGTCACAGACCGGGCCGCGGGGGCGTTGACCCCCGGAACTCTCTCCAGGTAAACTCCAGGTAAGACACTGTTCCTGCCTGCACCGTAAGGCACTGTTCCTGCCTGCACTGCAAGGCACTGTTCCTGCCTGCAGTGCAAGACACTGTTCCTGCCTGCACTGCAAGACACTGTTCCTGCCTGCACCGCAAGACACTGTTCCTGCCTGCACTGCAAGACACTGTTCCTGCCTGCACTGCAAGACACTGTTCCTGCCTGCTCTGCAAGACACTGTTCCTGCCTGCTCTGCAAGACACTGTTCCTGCCTGCTCTGCAAGACACTGTTCCTGCCTGCTCTGCAAGACACTGTTCCTGCCTGCACCGCAAGACACTGTTCCTGCCTGCACCGCAAGACACTGTTCCTGCCTGCACCGCAAGACACTGTTCCTGCCTGCACCGCAAGACACTGTTCCTGCCTGCACCGCAAGACACTGTTCCTGCCTGCACCGCAAGACACTGTTCCTGCCTGCACCGCAAGACACTGTTCCTGCCTGCACCGCAAGACACTGTTCCTGCCTGCACCGCAAGACACTGTTCCTGCCTGCACCGCAAGACACTGTTCCTGCCTGCACCGCAAGACACTGTTCCTGCCTGCACCGCAAGACACTGTTCCTGCCTGCACTGCAAGACACTGTTCCTGCCTGCACTGCAAGACACTGTTCCTGCCTGCACTGCAAGACACTGTTCCTGCCTGCACTGCAAGACACTGTTCCTGCCTGCACTGCAAGACACTGTTCCTGCCTGCACCGCAAGACACTGTTCCTGCCTGCACCGCAAGACACTGTTCCTGCCTGCACTGCAAGACACTGTTCCTGCCTGCACTGCAAGACACTGTTCCTGCCTGCACTGCAAGACACTGTTCCTGCCTGCACCGCAAGACACTGTTCCTGCCTGCACTGCAAGACACTGTTCCTGCCTGCACTGCAAGACACTGTTCCTGCCTGCACTGCAAGACACTGTTCCTGCCTGCACGAAACACCACATTACAACATTCTGGGAAACAAGTGAACCCGCGAGAGAAATTTACTTGCATTTAGATCAGGAAGTTGAGTGTTATAACTGCCATCACTACGACAGCCCGTAAACCTAAGATGGTCCAGACCTGGAGACGGTTTCCGGGCCAACGCTCGGTCTGAGACCAGGCTTCGTGGTGGATCAGGGTCTGATCAATCAGGCTGTTACTGCTGGCCGCTCTCATAGGAAAATAAGAAAAAGTCCCAATACAGTGACTGGAACTATACCCAAATAACCCGGACATAGGAGAATAAAACTGACGATGTTTCGGTCTGTTTGGATCATTAACTAGTCACTAGGTGATGGTCGGACCCAAACGTCCTTTTAAGTTTCAATCTTGTACCTGTTAGGTAAGACACATATGCAACAGTTAGGTATCTTTTTCATAATAAAGATACCTAACTGTTGCATATGTGTCTTACCTAACAACCTGTCGGTATTTTATACCATTTTAATGTTCAATCTTGTACCTGCAGGTTGTGCATTGTCCGGAGTCACTTTCGTTAAAGTCATTTAAGAAATGCGACCATAAGACTGCAATATGAGGCCACAGGTTTAATGAGGATGATACACAAAATGATATATAACTTTCTGAGACAAAGGACCCAAAGAGTAGCATGAGACAGAATATAATTCACTATTAGCAAAGCAAAAACCTGAGTACCGCAAGGCGCTGCTCTGGAACCTCTACTGTTTCTTATAATTATAACATACATGAATTAAAATACACATTACAGTTTTGAATCTTTTGCAGATAGGAAAAATAATCGTAACAGCTACCAATTGTAACAGCCACCTTGGTAGTGCGGACAGAGGGAGTGTAAGATACGGGAATAATCATTGAAAAGATAAGCAATAACGATGTCGTGTGTCAAGTAATTCACGTGTGTTCTGTGACCATTTATCAGGTACATTCTTCTAGTACTGGGTAGGGTCCCAGGACCGCCTGAATTTTTCGTGACATGGATTGAAAAAGGTACGCATAGAGAGATTCTGGTCTACATTGATATGATAGCATCAGACAGATGCTGCAGATCTGTTAATCTCCCGTTCCACCACATCACAAAGGTTTACGCCAAATTCTGACCCTACCATCTGCATGCCGCAGCAGTAATCGACGTTTGTCAGACCAGGCGATGTTTCTACAATCTTCAACTGTTCAGTTGTGGTGAGGCTTTACTCACTGTAGCCTCAGTTTCCTGTTCTTAGCTGACAGGAGTGAAACCCGGTGTGGTCTGACTTTTTGTGCGTTCAGAGATGTTCTTCTGTATACTACTGTTGTGACGTGTGATTGTTGAGATACTGTCACCTTCCTGTCAGCTTGAACCAGCCTGGTTGTTCTCCCTTGACCTCTTCTCATTATCAGGGTGTTTCCGCCTACAGAACCGTTGATGGTTATTTTACACCATTCCCTATAAACTCTAAGAGACTGTTGTGTATGAAAATCCCAGGAGATCAGCAATTTCTGAGATACTCAAACCAGCTCGTCTGTCTGGCACCAAGAACCGTCCCACAGTCATAGTCACTAAGATCACATTTCTTCCCCATTCTTATGTTTGGTCTGCATGCTTTTTGGCATCGAGGTGTTGCCACGTGATTGGCTGACTTGATATTTGCACCAAAGTGTAAGTGTACATGTGCACTGGCGTGCAGAGGAGGGGCCGAAGGGGCGGTGGCCCCGGACATCCAAATGTGGGAGGGGCATCCAATTAGAGAGGGAAATATGATAGTGATTTGGGGCATACAAACAAGGAGTTGGCCCCGGGTATCACCAGATCTCTGCATGCCACTGTACATGTGTGCCTAACAAAGTGGCCACTAAATGTAGATATATCCCACAAGGAGGGTAGCTCAAGTTCTGCGAATCAAGAGTTCCACACCAGTATCAAGGCTTCCATCTTGGATTATACTTACCAAAAGACAAAAGCAATCGGAAGGCATGAACAAAAACACGACATTGTGGAGACTTACCGTCTGGCAGGTGTTGAGCTCAGATGTTTCCCCATTGACACTGACACTTGCTTCACTAGCACTTGAAGCACTTGTCAGTGAGGCAATGACACTTTCGTTTCCATTATCAGTGAGGGACTGTGTCGTAGTCAGTGACGGTCCTCCATGGGCGACGCTGTCTACCGTCAAGGTTGTGGCAGGTGTTCTCTGGCTCGAAGAACCAGAAGATGGCATTAAGTGGGCCTGTAATATACTCTTGAGAACTTTTTTAGAGGGAACTACAGCAGAGGGATCACCCAGCTGTACTTGTTCACCATCGTGAAATCTGTGATACATCGTGAAACGTGGAGGCTGTGGAGCTGCCAGGTCAGGATGCCACGGTGTGATCCTTGAACGCAATAAGACGCCTTCCAAATGCTTCCGTGCGCTTCCTACGTCTGTGAAGTGTGGACCAAAACGAGAATGGAAAAGTGATGAGAAGACAGGACGTCCTGCGTCATGAGACTCGCCAGGTTTGTAGACAAACATTGGTCTCTGGACACTGAACCTCTTATTACGCGACAAACACTGTAAAACAATATTAACTCACATTACACAATATGTTTGATTACAGAGCTGAACTAAACTGTAATACAGAATATGTTAAAACTAATGTTTATCAGTCCAAACTTTGGAGTACTGGTGTGTGATACACCGACACTGGTGTGTGTGATACACCAACACTGGTGTGTGATACACCAACACTGGCGTGTGTGATACACCAACACTGGCGTGTGTGATACACCAACACTGGCGTGTGTGATACACCAACACTGGCGTGTGTGATACACCAACACTGGTGTGTGTGATACACCAACACTGGTGTGTGTGTGTGATACACCAACACTGGTGTGTGTGTGTGTGTGATACACCAACACTGGTGTGTGTGTGTGTGTGATACACCAACACTGGTGTGTGTGTGTGTGTGATACACCAACACTGGTGTGTGTGTGTGTGTGATACACCAACACTGGTGTGTGTGATACACCAACACTGGTGTGTGTGATACACCAACACTGGCGTGTGTGATACACCAACACTGGCGTGTGTGATACACACACACTGGCGTGTGTGATACACCAACACTGGTGTGTGTGATACACCAACACTGGTGTGTGTGTGTGTGTGTGATACACCAACACTGGTGTGTGTGTGTGTGATACACCAACACTGGTGTGTGTGTGTGTGTGATACACCAACACTGGTGTGTGTGTGTGTGTGTGATACACCAACACTGGTGTGTGTGATACACCAACACTGGTGTGTGTGATACACCAACACTGGTGTGTGTGATGCACCAACACTGGTGTGTGTGATACACCAACACTGGTGTGTGTGATGCACCAACACTGGTTGTGTGTGATGCACCAACACTGGTGTGTGTGATGCACCAACACTGGTGTGTGTGATGCACCAACACTGGTGTGTGTGTGATGCACCAACACTGGTGTGTGTGATGCACCAACACTGGTGTGTGTGATGCACCAACACTGGTGTGTGTGATGCACCAACACTGGTGTGTGTGATGCACCAACACTGGTGTGTGTGATGCACCAACACTGGTGTGTGTGATGCACCAACACTGGTGTGTGTGATGCACCAACACTGGTGTGTGTGATGCACCAACACTGGTGTGTGTGATGCACCAACACTGGTGTGTGTGATGCACCAACACTGGTGTGTGTGATGCACCAACACTGGTGTGTGTGATGCACCAACACTGGTGTGTGTGATGCACCAAAAACTGGTGTGTGTGATGCACCAACACTGGTGTGTGTGATGCACCAACACTGGTGTGTGTGATGCACCAACACTGGTGTGTGTGATGCACCAACACTGGTGTGTGTGATGCACCAACACTGGTGTGTGTGATGCACCAACACTGGTGTGTGTGATGCACCAACACTGGTGTGTGTGATGCACCAACACTGGTGTGTGTGATACACCAACACTGGTGTGTGTGATACACCAACACTGGTGTGTGTGATACACCAACACTGGTGTGTGTGATACACCAACACTGGTGTGTGTGATACACCAACACTGGTGTGTGTGATACACCAACACTGGTGTGTGTGATACACCAACACTGGTGTGTGTGATACACCAACACTGGTGTGTGTGTGTGTGATACACCACACTGGTGTGTGTGTGATGCACCAACACTGGTGTGTGTGTGATGCACCAACACTGGTGTATGTGAGATACACCAACACTGGTGTATGTGAGATACACCAACACTGGTGTATGTGAGATACACCAACACTGGTGTGTGTGTGATACACCAACACTGGTGTGTGTGATACACCAACACTGGTGTATGGGAGATACACCAACACTGGTGTGTGTGTGTGATACACCAACACTGGTGTATGTGAGATACACCAACACTGGTGTGAGTGTGTGATACACCAACACTGGTGTGTGTGTGATACACCAACACTGGTGTGTGTGATACACCAACACTGGTGTATGTGAGATACACCAACACTGGTGTTTGTGTGATACACCAACACTGGTGTGAGATACACCAACACTGGTGTGTGTGTGTGATACACCAACACTGGTGTATGTGAGATACACCAACACTGGTGTGTGTGTGTGATACACCAACACTGGTGTGTGTGTGATACACCAACACTGGTGTGTGTGATACACCAACACTGGTGTATGTGAGATACACCAACACTGGTGTATGTGAGATACACCAACACTGGTGTGTGTGATACACCAACACTGGTGTATGTGAGATACACCAACACTGGTGTGTGTGATACACCAACACTGGTGTGTGTGATACACCAACACTGGTGTGTGTGATACACCAACACTGGTGTGTGTGATACACCAACACTGGTGAATGTGAGATACACCAACACTGGTGTTTGTGTGATACACCAACACTGGTGTGTGTGTGATACACCAACACTGGTGTGTGTGAGATACACCAACACTGGTGTGTGTGATACACCAACACTGGTGTATGTGAGATACACCAACACTGGTGTGTGTGCGTGATACACCAACACTGGTGTGTGTGAGATACACCAACACTGGTGTGTGTGTGTGATACACCAACACTGGTGTGTGTGTGATACACCAACACTGGTGTGTGTGATACACCAACACTGGTGTATGTGAGATACACCAACACTGGTGTTTGTGTGATACACCAACACTGGTGTGTGTGTGATACACCAACACTGGTGTGTGTGAGATACACCAACACTGGTGTGTGTGTGTGTGTGATACACCAACACTGGTGTGTGTGTGATACACCAACACTGGTGTGTGTGTGTGATACACCAACACTGGTGTGTGGTGTGTGTGATACACCAACACTGGTGTGTGTGTGTGTGATACACCAACACTGGTGTGTGTGTGTGTGATACACCAACACTGGTGTGTGTGTGTGTGATACACCAACACTGGTGTGTGTGTGATACACCAACACTGGTGTATGTGAGATACACCAACACTGGTGTATGTGAGATACACCAACACTGGTGTGTGTGATACACCAACACTGGTGTGTGTGATACACCAACACTGGTGTGTGTGTGAGATACACCAACATGGTGTGTGTGTGATACACCAACACTGGTGTATGTGTGATACACCAACACTGGTGTGTGTGTGATACACCAACACTGGTGTGTGTGTGATACACCAACACTGGTGTGTGTGTGATACACCAACACTGGTGTGTGTGTGATACACCAACACTGGTGTGTGTGTGATGCACCAACACTGGTGTGTGTGTGATGCACCAACACTGGTGTGTGTGTGATGCACCAACACTGGTGTGTGTGGGGATGCACCAACACTGGTGTGTGTGTGATGCACCAACACTGGTGTATGTGAGATACACCAACACTGGTGTGTGTGTGATACACCAACACTGGTGTGTGTGTGATACACCAACACTGGTGTGTGTGTGATACACCAACACTGGTGTATGTGAGATACACCAACATTGGTGTATGTGAGATACACCAACACTGGTGTATGTGAGATACACCAACACTGGTGTGTGTGTGATACACCAACACTGGTGTGTGTGTGATACACCAACACTGGTGTGTTGTGATACACCAACACTGGTGTGTGTGAGATACACCAACACTGGTGTGTGTGTGATACACCAACACTGGTGTATGTGAGATACACCAACACTGGTGTGTGTGATACACCAACACTGGTGTGTGTGATACACCAACACTGGTGTGTGAGATACACCAACACTGGTATGTGTGAGATACACCAACACTGGTGTGTGTGAGATACACCAACACTGGTATGTGTGAGATACACCAACACTGGTGTTTGTGATACCTGTACACAGCTGCCTCACCTGTACACAGCTGCCTCACCTGCAAACAACTGCCTCTCCTGCACACAGCTGCCTCACCTGTACACAGCTGCCTCACCTGTACACAGCTGCCTCACCTGTACACAGCTGCCTCTCCTGCACACAGCTGCCTCACCTGCACACATCTGCCACACCTGTACACAGCTGCCTCTCCTGCGCACAGCTGCCTCACCTGCACACAGCTGCCTCACCTGTACACAGCTGCCTCTCCTGCACACAGCTGCCTCACCTGCACACATCTGCCTCACCTGTACACAGCTGCCTCACCTGTACACAGCTGCCTCACCTGCAAACAACTGCCTCTCCTGCACACAGCTACCTCACCTGTACACAGCTGCCTCACCTGTACACAGCTGCCTCTCCTGCACACAGCTGCCTCACCTGTACACAGCTGCCTCACCTGTACACAGCTGCTTCTGCACAAAGCTACCTCACCTGTACATAGCTGCCTCACCTGCACACAGCTGCCTCACCTGTACACAGCTGCCTCACCTGTACACAGCTTCCTCACCTGTACACAGCTGCCTCACCTGCAAACAACTGCCTCAACTGTACACAGCTGCCTCACCTGTACACAGCTGCTTCTCCTGCACAAAGCTACCTCACCTGTACACAGCTGCCTCACCTGTACACAGCTGCCTAACCTGTACACAGCTGCTTCTCCTGCACAAAGCTACCTCACCTGTACACAGCTGCCTCACCTGCACACAGCTGCCTCACCTGCACACAGCTGCTTCTCCTGCACAAAGCTACCTCACCTGTACACAGCTGCCTCACCTGTACACAGCTGCCTCACCTGTACACAGCTGCTTCTCCTGCACAAAGCTACCTCACCTGTACACAGCTGCCTCACCTGTACACAGCTGCCTCACCTGTACACAGCTGCCTCACCTGTACACAGCTGCCTCACCTGCACAAAGCTACCTCACCTGTACACAGCTGCCTCACCTGCACACAGCTGCCTCACCTGTACACAGCTGCTTCTCCTGCACAAAGCTACCTCACCTGTACACAGCTGCCTCAACTGCACACAGCTGCCTCACCTGTACACAGCTGCCTCACCTGTACACAGCTGCCTCCCCTGTACACAGCTGCCTCTCCTGCACACAGCTGCCTCACCTGTACACAGCTGCCTCACCTGTACACAGCTGCCTCACCTGTACACAGCTGCCTCTCCTGCACACAGCTGTCTCACCTGTATATAGCTGCTTCATCTGTACACAGCTGCCTCACCTGTACAAAGCTACCTCACCTGTACACAGCTGCCTCATCTGTACACAGCTGCCTCACCTGCACACAGCTGCCTCACCTGTACACAGCTGCCTCTCCTGCACACAGCTGCCTCACCTGTACACAGCTGCTTCATCTGTACACAGCTACCTCACCTGTACACAGCTGCCTCATCTGTACACAGCTGCCTCATCTGTACACAGCTGCCTCACCTGCACACAGCTACCTCACCTGTACACAGCTGCCTCACCTGTACACAGCTGCCTCACCTGTACACAGCTGCCTCACCTGTACACAGCTGCCTCACCTGTACACAGCTGCCTCGCCTGCACACAGCTGCCTCGCCTGCACACAGCTGCCTCGCCTGCACACAGCCGCCTCACCTGCACACAGCTGCCTCGCCTGTACACAGCTGCCTCACCTGTACACAGCTGCCTCACCTGTACACAGCTGCTTCTCCTGCACAAAGCTACTTCACCTGTACACAGCTGCCTCACCTGTATACAGCTGCTTCTCCTGCACAAAGCTACTTCACCTGTACACAGCTGCCTCACCTGCACACAGCTGCCTCACTTGTACACAGCTGCCTCACCTGTACACAGCTGCCTCACCTGTACACAGCTGCCTCTCCTGCACACAACTACCTCCCCTGTACACAGCTGCCTCACCTGTACACAGCTGCCTCCCCTGTACACAGCTGCCTCCCCTGTACACAGCTGCCTCTCCTGCACACAGCTGCCTCACCTGCATACATCTGCCTCCCCTGTACACAGCTGTCTCTCCTGTACACAGCTGCCTCTCCTGCACACAGTTGCCTCTCCTGCACACAGCTGCCTCACCTGCACACAGCTGCCTCACCTGTACACAGCTGCTTCTCCTGCACAAAGCTACCTCACCTGTACACAGCTGCATCACCTGTACACAGCTGCCTCACCTGTACACAGCTGCCTCACCTCTACACAACTATCTCTCCTGTACACAGCTGCCTCTCCTGCACACAGTTGCCTCACCTGCACACATCTGCCTCACCTGTACACAGCTGCCTCTCCTGCACACAGCTGCCTCTCCTGCACACATCTGCCTCACCTGTACACAGCTGCCTCACCTGTACACAACTCTCTCTCCTGTACACAGCTGCCTCTCCTGCACACAGCTGCCTCACCTATACACAGCTGCTTCTCCTGCACAAAGCTACCTCACCTGTACACAGCTGCCTCACCTGTACACAGCTGCCTCTCTTGCACACAGCTGCCTCACCTGTACACAGCTGCCTCACCTGCACACAGCTGCCTCTCCTGCACACAACTGTCTCTCCTGTACACAGCTGCCTCACCTGTACACAGCTGCTTCTCCTGCACAAAGCTACCTCACCTGTACACAGCTGCCTCACCTGTACACAGCTGCCTCATCTGTACACAGCTGCCTCACCTGCACACAGCTGCCTCACCTGCACACAACTGTCTCTCCTGTACACAGCTACCTCACCTGTACACAGCTGCCTCACCTGTTCACTGCTGTTTCTCCTGCACAAAGCTACCTCACCTGTACACAGCTGCTTCTCCTGCACAAAGCTACCTCACCTGTACACAGCTGCCTCACCTGTACACAGCTGCCTCACCTGCACACAGCTGCCTCACCTGCACACAACTGTCTCTCCTGTACACAGCTACCTCACCTGTACACAGCTGCCTCACCTGTTCACTGCTGTTTCTCCTGCACAAAGCTACCTCACCTGTACACAGCTGCCTCACCTGTACACAGCTGCCTCACCTGTACACAGCTGCCTCACCTGTTCACTGCTGTTTCTCCTGCACAAAGCTACCTCACCTGCACACAGCTGCCTCACCTGTACACAGCTGCCTCACCTGCACACAGCTGCCTCACCTGCACACAGCTGCCTCACCTGTACACAGCTACCTCACCTGTACACAGCTGCCTCACCTGTACGCAGCTGCCTCACCTGTACACAGCTGCCTCACCTGCACACAGCTGCCTCACCTGTACACAGCTACCTCACCTGTACACAGCTGCCTCACCTGTACACAGCTGCCTCACCTGCACACAGCTGCCTCACCTGTACACAGCTGCCTCACCTGCACACAGCTGCCTCACCTGTACACAGCTGCCTCACCTGCACACAGCTACCTCACCTGCACACAGCTGCCTCACCTGTACGCAGCTGCCTCACCTGTACGCAGCTGCCTCACCTGTACGCAGCTGCCTCACCTGTACACAGCTGCCTCACCTGTACACAGCTGCCTCACCTGTACACAGCTGCCTCACCTGTACACAGCTGCCTCACCTGTACACAGCTGCCTCACCTGTACACAGGTGTCTTGGGAAGTGTTGCTTTGTGCTGACTGTTGAACCTTCTTACAGATGTAATGTTTGTTGGTGTGACAGGTGTCCAGGTTCCAGTGTGTGGCAGGTGTATCACTGGAGATGTGTCCACAGCTGGTGTGACGCGGCGACACTGTGGGCAGGTGGATAGTCCACAGCTGGTGTGACCGGCGACACTGTGGCAGGTGGAAAGTACAGATGTACGTGGGAGGTGGAAAATACAGATGTATGTGGGAGGTGGAAAGTACAGATGTACGTGGGAGGTGGAAAGTACAGATGTACGTGGGAGGTGGAAAGTACAGATGTACGTGGGAGGTGGAAAGTACAGGTGTGCGTGGGAGGTGGAAAGTACAGATGTACGTGGGAGGTGGAAAGTACAGATGTACGTGGGAGGTGGAAAGTACAGATGTACGTGGGAGGTGGAAAGTACAGATGTACGTGGGAGGTGGAAAGTACAGATGTACGTGAAGGGGGCAGTAAAGCAACAGCAAAGAACTAAGTGAATAGCACTAACATCAATAAAAAAATCTTGAAAGGGTCCTAAGAAGCAAGATCCCCACCATCTAGAAACCATCGGGTTACACAACCAGGGCAACATGGGTTTAGAACAGGTCGCCCGTCTGTCCAACTAGGGGACCCTACGACAAGTCCTAGTTTGCACTAGAAGACAAAAGAAGCATGTAATTTACAGACTTTGCAAAAGCCTTCGGACAAGTGTGACCATGGCTAATAGGCACAAAAGCGTGCAAGGAATAACAGGAAAAGTCGGGTCGATGGATCATAATTTTCCCTCACTAACAGAACACAGAGAGTAGTCGTCAACAAGTAAAGTCCGAGGCAAGCTACGGTGAAAAGCTCTAAATCCAAAGGCACAGTACTCGCTCCCATTTTGTTCCTCATCCTCATATCCACATAGACAAGGATGTCACCCACACGTGTCTTCCTTTCAGATGACACCCGGATCTGCATGACAGTGTCTTCCATTGCAGACACTGAAAGGCTCCAGGCAGACATTGCCAGAAATGCAGGCTCCAGGCAGAATCGCAGACAGCAGGCTCAGGCAAAATGCAGAAACTGCAAGGCTTCCAGGCAGACATCGCAGGACCTGCAAGCTCCAGGCAGCATTGAAGACACTGCAAGGCTCCGGGAGACATGAAGACACGCAGGCTCCAGGAGACATTGCAGAAACTGAAAAGGCCCAGGAGACACGAGACATGCAAGGCTCCGGGCAGACAGAAGACACTGAAAGGGCTCCAGGCAGACATTGGGGGACACATGCAAGGCTCCAGGCAGACATTGGAAGACACCCCAAGCTCCGGCAGACATTCAGACACTGCAACTCCAGGCAGAATTCAGACACTGCAAGGCTCCGGGCGACATTGCACACACTCCAAGGCTCCAGGCGACATTGCGACACTGCAAGGCTCAGGCCGACATTGCAGACACTGCAAGGCTCCAGGCAGACATTGCAGACACTGCAAGACTCCAGGCAGACATTGCAGACACTGAAAGGGACTCCAGGCAGACATTGCGACACTGCAAGGCTCCAGGCAGACATTGCAGACACTGCAAGGCTCCAGGAGAATGCAGCACTGAAAGGGCTCAGGCGACATTGCAAGACCCCCAGGCAGACATTGCAGACACTGCAAGAACTCCAGGCAGACATTGCAAAACCACTGCAAGACTCCAGGCAGACATTGCAGACACTGCAAGGCTCCAGGCAGCATTGCAGACACTGCAGACACTGCAAGCTCCAGGTAGCCCTTGCAGACACTGCAAGACTCCAGGCAGACATTGCAGACACTGAAAGGGCTCCAGGAGACATTGCAGACACTGCAAGGCTCCAGGTAGACATTGCAGACACTGCAAGGCTCCAGCAGACACTGCAAGGTCCAGCAAAATTGCAGACACTGCAAGGCTCCAGGCAGACATTGGCGACACTGCAAGGCTCCAGGCAGACATTGCAGACACTGCAAGGCTCCAGGCAGACATAAACCCCAAATCTTTCAGTGGGCTGCAGAAAACAATATGAAGTTCAACGATGAGAAATTTCAATTACTCAGATATGGTAAAACACAAAGGAAATTAAATCTTCATCAGAGTACAAAACAAATTCTGGCCACAAATTAGAGCGAAAAACCCAACGTCAAAGACCTGGGAAGTGATTATGTCGGAGGATCTCACCTTCAAGGACCATAACATTGTATCAATCGCATCTGCTAAAAAAATGAAGGAGGGAAATAATGAGAACCTTCAAAACTAGGGATGCCAAGCCCATGATGACACTCTTCAGGTCACTTGTTCTATCTAGGTGGAATATTGCTGCACTCTAACAGCACCTTTCAAGGAGGTGAAATTGCCGCCCTTTAGAAAATGTACAGAGAACTTTCACGGCGCGCATAACGGAGATAAAAACACCTCAATTACTGGGAGCGCTTGAGGTCTAAACCTGAATTCCTGGACTCGGGAGGGAGAGATACATGATTATATACACCGGGAAAATCCTAGAGGGACTAGTACCGAACTTGCACACGAAAATCACTCACTACGAAAGCAAAGACTTGGCAGACGATGCACCATCCCCCAAAGAAAAGCAGGGGTGTCACTAGACGTTAAGAAAACAATACAATAAGTGTCGGGGGCCCGAGACTGTTCAACTGCCTCCCAGCATACATAAGGGGGATTACCAACAGACCCCTGGCAGTCTTCAAGCTGGCACTGGACAAGCACCTAAAGTCGGTTCCTGACCAGCCGGGCTGTGGCTCGTACGTTGGTTTGCGTGCAGCCAGCAGCAACAGCCTGGTTGATCAGGCTCTGATCCACCAGGAGGCCTGGTTACAGACCGGGCCGCGGGGGAGTTGACCCCCGGAACACTCTCCAGGTAAACTCCAGATGTGGAAAGAACAGATGTACGTGGGAGGTGGAAAGTACAGATGTACGTGGGAGGTGGAAAGTACAGATGTACGTGGGAGGTGGAAAGTACAGATGTACGTGGGAGGTGGAAAGTACAGATGTACGTGGGAGGTGGAAAGTACAGATGTACGTTGGAGGTGGAAAGTACAGATATACGTTGGATTTGGAAAGTACAGATGTACGTGGGAGGTGGAAAGTACAGATGTGCGTGGGAGCTGGAAAGTACAGATGTACGTGGGAGGTGGAAAGTACAATACGTGGGAGGTGGGAAAATACAGATGTAAAGTGGAGGTGGAAAGTACAGATGTACGTGGGAGGTGGAAAGTACAGATGTACGTGGAAGGTGGAAAGTACAGATGCACGTGGAAGGTGGAAAGTACAGATGCACGTGGGAGGTGGAAAGTACAGATGCACGTGGGAGGTGGAAAGTACAGATGCTCGTGGGAGGTGGAAAGTCCACATGTACGTGGGAGGTGGAAAGTACAGAAGTACGTGGGAGGTGGAAAGTACAGATGTACGTGGGAGGTGGAAAGTACAGATGTACGTGGGAGGTGGAAAGTACAGATGTACATGGGTGGTGTGGGTGTGGTGTGGGTGGCATCCTGGGTGTTAGTGGACTAATGTGAGTGGCATCCTGGGTGTTAGTGGACTGGTGGTGGGTGGCATCCTGGTGTTTGTGGACTGGTGTGGGTGGCATCCTGGGTGTTAGTGGACTGGTGTGGGTGGCATCCTGGGTGTTAGTGGACTGGTGTGGGTGGCATCCTGGGTGTTAGTGGACTGGTGTGGGTACATCCTGAGTGTTAGTGGACTGGTGTGGGTCAATCCTGAGTGTTAGTGGACTGGTGTGGGTCACATCCTGAGTGTTAGTGGACTGGTGTGGGTCAATCTTTGGGGGTTAGTGGACTGGTGTGGGTCACATCCTGAGTGTTTAGGGACCTGTTTTGGGGCACATCCGAGTGTTTAGTGGATTTGGGGTGGGCATCCTGGGTTTTTTAGTGGACTGGTGTGGGTCACATCCTGGTTGTTTAGTGGACTGGTGTGGGTCACATCCTGGGTGTTTGTGGACTGGATTTGGGTCACATCCTGGGTGTTAGTGGATGGTATGGGTCACTTCCTGGGTGTTTGTGGACTGATATGGGTCAAAACTGGGTGTTAGTGGACTGGTGTGGGGGCACATCCTGGATGTTAGTGGACCGGTATGGGTCATATCCTGGGTGTTAGTGGACTGGTGAGGGTCACATCCCGGGTGTTAGTGGACTGGTGTGGGTTACATCCTGGGTGTTAGTGGACTGGTATGGGCACTCCTGGGTGTTAGTGGACTAGTGTGGGTCACATCCTGGGTGTTAGTGGACTAGTGTGGGTCACATCCTGGGTGTTAGTGGACTGGTGTGAGTGGCACCCTGGGGGTTAGTGGACTGGTGTGAGTGGCATCCTGGGTGTTAGTGGACTGGTGTGGGTCACATCCTGGGCGTTAGTGGACTGGTGGGGTTGGCATCCTGTGTGTTAGTGGGCCGGTGTGGGTCACATCCTGGGTGTTAGTGGACTGGTGTGGGTCACATCCTGGGTGTTAGTGGACTGTTTTGGGTCACATCCTGGTGTTAGTGGGGCTGGTGTGGGTCACATCCTTTGGGGGTTAGTGGATAGTTGTGGGGTCACATCCTGGGTGTTAGCGGACTGGTGTGGGTCACATCCTGGGTGTTAGTGGACTGGTGTGGGTCACATCCTGGGTGTTAGTGGACTGGTGTGGGTCGCATCCTGGGTGTTAGCGGACTGGTGTGGGTCACTTCCTGGGTGTTAGTGGACTGGTGTAGGTGGCATCCTGGGTGTTAGTGGAGTGGTGTGGGTGGCATCCTGGGAGTTAGTGGACTGGTATCCGTGGCATCCTGGGTGTTAGCGGAGTGGTGTGGGTCACATCCTGGGTGTTAGTGGACTGGTGTGGGTCGCATCCTGGGTGTTAGTGGACTGGTGTGGGTCGCATCCTGGGTGTTAGTGGACTGGAATGGGTCACATCCTGGGTGTTAGTGAACTGGTGTGGGTCACATCCTGGGTGTTAGTGAACTGGTGTGGGTCGCATCCTGGGTGTTAGTGGACTGGTGTGGGTCACATCCTGTGTTAGTGGACTGGTGTGGGTCACATCCTGGGTGTTACTGGACTGGTGTGGGTCACATCCTGGGTGTTAGTGGACTGGTGTGGGTGGCATCCTGGGTGTTAGTGGACTGGTGTGGGTCACATCGGGTGTTAGTGGACTGGTGTTGGTCACATCCTGAGTGTTAATGGACTGGTGTGGGGCATCCTGGTGTTAGTGGACTGGTGTGGGTCACATCCTGGGTGTTAGTGGACTGGTGGGGCACATCCTGGGTGTTAGTGGACTGTATGGGTCACGCTGGGGTTAGTGACTGGTGTGGTCACATCCTGGGTGTTAGTGGACTGGTGTGGGTCACATCCTGGTGTTAGTGGACTGGTGTGGGTCACATCCTCGTGTTAGGGACTGGTGTGGGTCACAACCTGGGCGTTAGTGACTGTGTGGGTCACATCCTGGGTGTTAGTGGACTGTGTGGGCACATCCTGGGACAAAACTGACCAATTTGCGGAAATGCTCAGCATAACAAGGGACTTTCTATATAGTAGTATGTCACTGATGTCAGCTATGGTCTGTATACCTTGTACATGTACTTGTATACCTTGTACATGTACTTGTATACCTTGTACATGTACTTGTATACCTTGTACATGTACTTGTATACCTTGTACATGTACTTGTACACCCTGTACATGTACACCTTGTACATGTACTATACACCTTGTACATGCACCTTGTACATGTACTGTACACCTTGTACATGTACTTGTACACCTTGTGCATGTACTCCTTGTACATGTACACCTTGTACATATACTCTGTACCTTGTACATGTACTGTACACCTTGTACATGTACTGTACACCTTGTGCATGTACACCTTGTACATGTACTGTACACCTTGTGCATGTACTCCTTGTACATGTACACCTTGTACATGTACTCTATACCTTGTACATGTACTGTGCACCTTGTACATGTACACCTTGTACATGTGCACCTTGTACATGTACACCTTGTACATGTGCACCTTGTACATGTACACCTTGTACATGTGCACCTTGTACATGTGCACCTTGTACATGTACACCTTGTACATGTGCACCTTGTACATGTACACCTTGTACATGTACACCTTGCACATGTACACCTTGCACATGTACACCTTGCACATGTACACCTTGCACATGTACACCTTGCACATGTACACCTTGTACATGTACTCTATACCTTGTACATGTACTGTATACCTTGTACATGTACTTGTATACCTTGTACGTGTACTGTACACCTTGTACATGTACACCTTGTACATGTAGTTGTATACCTTGTGCATGTACTTGCATACCTTGCACATGTACTGTACACCTTGTACATGTACTGTACGCCTTGTACATGTACACCTTGTACATGTACACCTTGTACATGTACACCTTGTACATGTACTGTACACCTTGTACATGTACACCTTGTACATGTACTGTACACCTTGTACATGTACTGTACACCTTGTACATGTACACCTTGTACATGTACTGTACACCTTGTACATGTACTGTACACCTTGTACATGTACTGTACACCTTGTGCATGTACTGTGCACCTTGTACATGTACACCTTGTACATGTACTCTATACCTTGTACATGTACTGTATACCTTGTACATGTACTGTACCCCTTGTACATGTACTGTACACTTTGTACATGTACACCTTGTACATGTACTCTATACCTTGTACATGTTCTTGTATACCTTGTACATGTACTGTACACCTTGTACATGTACTGTACACTTTGTACATGTACACCTTGTACATGTACACCTTGTACATGTACTTGTATACCTTGTACGTGTACTGTATACCTTGTACATGTACTGTACACTTTGTACATGTACACCTTGTACATGTACACCTTGTACATGTAGTTGTATACCTTGTACATGTACTGTACACCTTGTACATGTACACCTTGTACATGTACTGTACACCTTGTACATGTACACCTTGTACATGTACTGTACACCTTGTACATGTACTGTACGCCTTGTACACCTTGTACATGTACACCTTGTACATGTACACCTTGTACATGTACACCTTGTACATGTACACCTTGTACATGTACACCTTGTACATGTACTGTACACCTTGTACATGTACTTTTAGCAAAATTATTAATTATTATTACGTCTCAACTCGCTAGATTTTAATTTTTCATTTAATCTAAACAAGACAAATTTGTATTAAATTAAGCTTATTTCTTTAAATCTATTTTTACAACTAAAACTTTTAAAAAGAAATCATCTGTATTTACCGTCAGTAATGGAGAGTTGTTGCTCCGTGTTGCCGCCTCTAACACTCCTTCTATCGTTCTCTCTCCTCTCCTTCCTGTCGTCTGGCCAGCTGGTGCTGGTGTCTGGCCAGCTGGTGCTGGTGTCTGGCCAGCTGGTGAAGGTGGTAGGAGTGCCATCTGACCAGGAGTGTTTGTCCAAGGGCCACCTGTTGGTGATGCCTATCCAGGTGTCAGTCTGGTCATCTGGAAGACCAACACAGTACCGTCACTCAGTAATGCCAGTATATCTTTGTTTACGAATAATAATTAATATGTAAGAACAGTATTTTGCTTTATATAAATCAGAGATAAAAAATTCGGGACAAATCGTGTACAGTTTTGTATGTAGATATTAACCCAAAGCCTAAAATTTATTTAGTGGCAAGTGGTTCAGACTGGTCAGTTTAGTCTAAGAAAAATATATTACCTGTCGGAGGAACAGTACATAGGCTCTAATTTCGAGTGTAGCAGTGGCCCCCCTAAACAGCCTCCAGGTGTTCAAGGGGTCAACGCCCCCTCGATCTGTGATTAGAAAAGTGTATCCAAAGTTGTGTGTGGTACGGCTTCCTTTGTACGTGGTCTGGTACTCCTTTGTACGTGGCCTGGTACTCCTTTGTACGTGGCCTGGTACTCCTTTGTACGTGGCCTGGTACTTTTTTGTACCTGGCCTACCAGGCACGTACAAAGATTCGATCCCGTTCACCTAGCAAGCAAGTAGGTACCTGGGTGCTAGTGGACTGTTACCCTGAGTTACCCATCTTACTGGCTTGGTCACCCATCTTTCCGGCTTGATGACCCATCTGTCTTGGTGACCCACCATTCTGGCTTGGTAACCCATCTGTCTAGATGACGCATATCGCTGGGGTATCGTTTGAATTACGTGTATGGCAAGTCTTTCACAGGCTTTCCCAAGGGACCAACCAACAAAAATAAAAACCAGCACTCAACAACAATCTACAACAATCACGTTTACTCACTAGCCTTGACGAGAGACGTGAGAAAAGTGTTCTCGTGGGAGGAGTGTATGGAGACCAGGTCTGCTCCGAGGTGCTGGCACTGTCTCCTGGCTTGAGTGTAGGTCAGTGTCTGGTAGGATCGTTGCTGTGAGTGTAGGTAGCAGAAGTTATTGTAGCTTACCCAGTCATCCTCACACCTTCCTCTCACTGCTGATGGCCATACAGGTACTAATTATCATTAGCTGTATAATGCTGGTAAATTAGGAACATGTGTAATAGTTAGGTATCTTTATTTGGGAAATTGTTCGCCACAGAGTGGCTTTATCAGTCTGGTACGGAAAAAGATCAGCAGGAGTAGTATGAGGTAATTAGTCTCTCAGCGTGGATTAAATATAATTAGTCCCTCAGCCTGGAGTCATTATAATTAGTCCCTCAGCCTGGAGCTAATATAATTAGTCCCACAGCCTGGAGCTAATATAATTAGTCCCACAGCCTGGAGCCAATACAATTACTCCCTCAGCCTGGAGCCAATACAATTACTCCCTCAGCCTGGAGTCATTATAATTAGTCCCTCAGCCTGGAGTCAATATAATTAGTCCCTCAGCCTGGAGCCAATACAATTACTCCCTCAGCCTGGAGCCAATACAATTACTCCCTCAGCCTGGAGTCATTATAATTAGTCCCTCAGCCTGGAGTCAATATAATTAGTCCCTCAGCCTGGAGCCAATATAATTAGTCCCTCAGCCTGGAGCCAATATAATTAGTCCCTCAGCCTGGAGCTAATATAATTAGTCCCTCAGCCTGGAGTCATTATAATTAGTCCAACAGCCTGGAGTCATTATAATTAGTCCATCAGCCTGGAGTCAATATAATTAGTCCCTCAGCCTGGAGTCATTAATAATTATGTCCCTCAGCCTGGATTCATTATAATTAAGTCCAATAGCCTGGAGTCATTATAATTAGTCCCTCAGCCTGGAGTCATTATAATTAGTCCCTCAGTCTGGAGTCAATATAATTAGTCCCTCAGCCTGGAGTCAATATAATTAGTCCCCAGCCTGGATGTCATATAATTAGTCCCTCAGCCGGAGTCATTATAATTAGTCCCTCAGCCTGGAGTCATTATAATTAGTCCCTCAGCCTGGAGTCAATATAATTAGTCCCTCAGCCTGGAGTCATT
>NC_069438.1:15481678-15514948 GCF_026875155.1 Cherax quadricarinatus
CTATCTTCCTCCAGTGTTACACTACGACCCTATCTTCCTCCAGTGTCACACTACGACCCTATCTTCCTCCAGTGTCACACTACGACCCTATCTTCCTCCAGTGTTACACTACGACCCTATCTTCCTCCAGTGTCACACTAACGACCCATCTTCCTCCAGTGTCACACTACGACCCTATCTTCCTCCAGTGTTACACTACGACCCTATCTTCCTCCAGTGTTACACTACGACCCTATCTTCCTCCAGTGTCACACTACGACCCTATCTTCCTCCAGTGTCACACTACAACCCTATCTTCCTCCAGTGTCACACTACGACTATCTTCCTCCAGTGTCACGCTACGACCCTATCTTCCTCCAGTGTCACACTACGACTATCTTCCTCCAGTGTCACACTACGACTATCTTCCTCCAGTGTCACACTACGACTATCTTCCTCCAGTGTCACACTACGACTATCTTCCTCCAGTGTCACACTACGACCCTATCTTCCTCCAGTGTCACACTACGACCCTATCTTCCTCCAGTGTTACACTACGACCCTATCTTCCTCCAGTGTCACACTACGACCCTATCTTCCTCCAGTGTCACACTACGACCCTATCTTCCTCCAGTGTTACACTACGACCCTATCTTCCTCCAGTGTCACACTACGACTATCTTCCTCCAGTGTTACACTACGACCCTATCTTCCTCCAGTGTCACACTACGACCCTATCTTCCTCCAGTGTCACACTACGACCCTATCTTCCTCCAGTGTCACACTACGACCCTATCTTCCTCCAGTGTTAAACTACGACTATCTTCCTCCAGTGTCACACTACGACTATCTTCCTCCAGTGTCACACTACGACTATCTTCCTCCAGTGTCACACTACGACTATCTTCCTCCAGTGTCACACTACGACTATCTTCCTCCAGTGTCACACTACGACTATCTTCCTCCAGTGTCACACTACGACTATCTTCCTCCAGTGTCACACTACGACCCTATCTTCCTCCATGTCACACTACGACCCTATCTTCCTCCAGTGTCACACTACGACCCTATCTTCCTCCAGTGTCACACTACGACCCTATCTTCCTCCAGTGTAACACTACGACCCTATCTTCCTCCAGTGTTACACTAACGACCCTATCTTCCTCCAGTGTCACACTACGACCCTATCTTCCTCCATGTCACACTACGACCCTATCTTCCTCCAGTGTCACACTACGACTATCTTCCTCCAGTGTCACACTACGACCCTATCTTCCCCAGTGTCACACTACGACCCTATCTTCCTCCAGTGTTACACTACGACCCTATCTCCTCCAGTGTCACACTACGACCCTATCTTCCTCCAGTGTCACACTACGACTATCTTCCTCCAGTGTCCACTCTACGACCCTATCTTCCTCCAGTGTCACACTACGACTATCTTCCTCCAGTGTCACACTACGACTATCTTCCTCCAGTGTCACACTACGACCCTATCTTCCTCCAGTGTCACACTACGACCGTATCTTCCTCCAGTGTCACACTACGACCCTATCTTCCTCCAGTGTTACACTACGACCCTATCTTCCTCCAGTGTTACACTACGACCCTATCTTCCTCCAGTGTCACACTACGACCCTATCTTCCTCCAGTGTCACACTACGACCCTATCTTCCTCCAGTGTCACTACGACCCTATCTTCCTCCAGTGTCACATTACGACCCTATCTTCCTCCAGTGTTACACTACGGCCATATCTTCCTCCAGTGTCACACTACGACCCTATCTTCCTCCAGTGTTACACTACGACTATCTTCCTCCAGTGTCACACTACGACTATCTTCCTCCAGTGTCACACTACGACTATCTTCCTCCAGTGTCACACTACGACCCTATCTTCCTCCAGTGTCACACTACGACTATCTTCCTCCAGTGTCACACTACGACTATCTTCCTCCAGTGTCACACTACGACCCTATCTTCCTCCAGTGTAGCACTACGACCCTATCTTCCTCCAGTGTTACACTACGACCCTATCTTCCTCCAGTGTTACACTACGACTATCTTCCCTCCAGTGTTACACTACGACCCTACTTCCTCCAGTGTCCACACTACGACCCATCTTCCTCCAGTGTCACACTACGACCCTATCTTCCTCCAGGTAACACTACGACCCCCATCTTCCTCCAGTGTTACACTACGACCCTATCTTCCTCCAGTGTCACACTACGACTATCTTCCTCCAGTGGGCACACTACGACCCTAAACTTTTCCCCCAGTGTCACACTACGACCCTATCCACCTCCATTGTCACACTACGACCCTATCTTCCTCCAGTGTCACACTACGACCCTATCTTCCTCCAGTGTCACACTACGGCCATATCTTCCTCTAGTGTCTCACTACGACCCTATCTTCCTCTAGTGTCACACTACGACCCTATCTTCCTCCAGTGTCACACTACGACCCTATCTTCCTCCAGTGTAACACTACGACCCTATCTTCCTCCAGTGTCACACTACGACCCTATCCTCCTCCAGTGTCACACTACGACCCTTATCTTCCTCCAGTGTCACACTACGACCCTATCTTCCTCCAGTGTTACACTACGACCCTATCTTCCTCCAGTGTTACACTACGACCCTATCTTCCTCCAGTGTCACACTACGACCCTATCTTCCTCCAGTGTTACACTACGACCCTTATCTTCCTCCAGTGTTACACTACGACGTTATCTTCCTCCAGTGTTACACTACGACCCTATCTTCCTCCAGTGTTACACTACGACCCTATCTTCCTCCAGTGTCACACTACGACCCTATCCTCCTCCAATGTCACACTACGGCCCTATTTTCCTCCAGTGTCACACTACGACCCTATCTTCCTCCAGTGTCACACTACGACCCTATCTTCCTCCAGTGTCACACTACACAACAGCGTCACCCGTGACTTGTAGCGTCACCATTTACTCAGTAAAGTAGAAATACTACCAAGGAGAGAATCTGAAGTGTCTCCTCTGTATACCGTAAGGTGGTCTGGTGAATACTGCTTCTAAGACCAGTAGATGTATACCGTAAGGTGGTCTGGTGAATACTGCTTCTAAGACCAGTAGATGTATACCGTAAGGTGGTCAGGTGAATACTGCTTCTAAGACCAGTAGATGTATACCGTAAGGTGGTCAGGTGAATACTGCTTCTAAGACCAGTAGATGTATACCGTAAGGTTGTCAGGTCTGTACTGCTAACAGAACAGAACAGAGGACTCACAGGTAAGGACCCACTAGGAGCGAGGGGCAAGTGGGGACAGCTCGAAGAATAGTCGGTGAGAGGAATGTCTTGAGTCGAAGAGAGAAGAGTCAGGCAGGACTAGATCCAACAGCTAAGCCTTGGAAGCAGACGGAAACAGCAGCATAAAAAACAGGAGAACACTCAGTCGTCCGGCTGGCACGCTATCTGCATCTTGCATTCTTGGTGTTGATTGGCGGCTGGCAGAAGCTGGAGGCGTGGTCAAGGGAGGCTAGCTTCTTGATTGGTCTGGTGTCGTTAAAGTGCGAGTCAGGAGTTACATCATTCTTCAGTGGAGGCATTACTTATGCTGAGCAGTTGTTGAGAGGAAACGAGGAGTAGTCTTGTAATCTTGGGTAGAAATGCTGGAAAGATATAACTTTTTATACGACTCCTGACCAAGAACCCACCATGAATGTCGACACTTTATACGAGAAATTACACGACAGAACAGTCAAGTTTACAAATCGTAAAGGATCCCATTGCTCCTTCACAGCACTCAAGATGATCTTTGACCAGTTACAAGCCGACCCAGCATTTCGACCCTCCTTGTAAGACCTCTAAGACCAGTAGATATACACCGTAAGGTGGTCAGGTGAATGCTTTCTGCTACCAGTAGATGTATACCGTAAGGTGGTCTGGTCCATACTGCTTTTAAACCTTCTAAGGCCGGCTCAGCAGTCCCCACATTGGGTTTGATGACGTACCCAGTGGTACTGCAGGCCGGCAGGTTAACAATCTAACCACTGTGTGATTAATGGTTTAGAAAACCGACAAGTTGAAGAATTGAGACACTTATGCAACACATGGGAATCTTTATTGAAGAAACGTTTCGCCACACAGTGGCTTCATCAGTCCAATACAAAGTAGAAATGGGTAAGGAGAGTAGAAGTTTGAGGTAATCAGTCCCTCAACCTGGAATCGATGTGTTCAGTCCATCACTCTTGTAGGAAGTGCAGCATAGGGTCAGAGAGGTGGCTTATATACTGCAGTGAGATGAGGTGAAGCAGGAGGAGGCGGGATCACAGTGGGACCTGCCACTAGTGTAAGTAGGTCGTCGTCCAAAGGTTGGGCAAGCGTTGAAGTCTTTGTACCAAGATCCCATGATGTTGCAGTGTCTGACAGATGTGATGAATGGTTTTGAAAACCGACAAGTTGAACACAGATTCCAGGTTGAGGGACTGATTACCTCAAACTTCTCTCCTTACCCATTTCTACTTTGTATTGGACTGATGAAGCCACTGTGTGGCGAAACGTTTCTTCAATAAAGATTCCCATGTGTTGCATAAGTGTCTCAATTCTTCAATCTAACCACTAGTTTGGCAGGAGGCCGCCACAGAGTCAGTATAATTAGTCCCTCAGCCTGGAGTCAATATAATTAGTCTCTCAGCCTGGAGTCAATATAATCAGACCATCAGTCTTTAACTATTCTACTTTGTACTGGACTGATGGAGTCACTGTGTGGCGGAACGCTACTGCAATAAAGTTACCCAAGTGTTGCAAGTGTCTAATTTATCCGAGCCAACTGTCATTAGTCGTATAACGTAAACATACAGGACGCACAAGACAGCCTGGAGCTCATGACGTTACAGTCAAACTTCGAACATCAGTGGATATGGAAGTAAGTCACTGACTTTGTGTTATCTTAGGCTCTACTCACATGCTGTTATGTATGATAATCTCTGTAACTGTGTTTGTGTATACCTGAGTAACCTTACTAACTACTCCGTTAGTACCATGACTGTAAACAGACTATGGAACATGTGGGTGTTTGAAACCATGTCAAATTAGTCCTGAAACAGTCCTGGGTGTTCATATCAACACCCGTTCCCTGAGATCATTAGCTACATATCTGTGCAGTGTTCACATTTATAACGTACATTATACAGCTGATATAAGATTAACCGACATGATACACAAACCTTACATAGTGTATTAATGTTGGTAGTGTCGTTCCTAATGAGCGGAATCGTCTAGTTTGGTTTATATGTACTGGCTCCCTCACCTTCGTGTCTTAGTGTGACTTGTAAATGGTAGTCATAAGATTTTCTCTCCTATGTGAGGGTTGTGTGTGTGTACATATGATTTCCGGCGCCGTGACAATTAACTTAAACCTATCGTACAGTTATTTAGTAAGTAGATATAAATTAGTTATTTGAGATAATTAGATTCTTAAACTGATACTTGCGCCTGCTGTCACTGATCATCTCGCAGTAAATATGTGACTACAGTAAATATCTGCTAGAGCATGGGAAATATATGGAAGACAAAGGACCCAGGAAAATAGGGAATTCAGTCGAAGAGCCAGAAATGAATAACAAAAAGGCACAATACCGTGACTGGAACAATACACAAATAACCCGCACATAAAAGAGAAGCTTAGGACGACGTTTCGGTCCGACTTGGACCATTGACAAAGTCACACTACCAGAGGTGGAGCAGGACGGCTATATATAGGCAGGAAGAGGTGGAGGTAGTAGTAGTAGTAGTAGTAGTACAAGAATTGTATATAATACCGACAGGATGAAATTAAGACATGCACAACGCCCGGGCATCCCCATCGTAGACGTTTCGCCATCCAGCAAGTCACTGGATGGCGAAACGTCCACAACAAAGACAACCAGACGCCGCACATGTCTTAATTTCATCAGTAGTTGTAGTAGAAGAAGAAGAGGTAGTAGTAGTGTAGTGGTAGAAGTGGGAAATAAGGAAGACGAGCCAGTCAAATACAAAGGAAGGGGAGCACTGCAAGAGAGCTAGATGCCCACAGAGGGAGAGCAAGCGCACCGAGGTGCGTGAAAGGGGAAGTGGTGAAATAAAATAAATGAAGAAGGAACAGACACGAGACAGGAGAGAGAAAGACAACCCAGAGGAGAAAAGGAGAGAGGAAAGGGGAAGAGGAAGAAGAAAAAAAAGAAAAAGTGAGGATTCAGGTTAAGTCACGGGTGTTCTGAAGTTTGGAGCATTTTACAATGTAGTGGGAGAGGAAGGCATCTACAGAGACGAAGCCAGGGCTAAGGTTCATACAAGGAAAGTTGTGTATTAGAGAGGATTCAACTAGACGGCGACTGTCTTCCCTACTTCCAACTCTAACAGTCGCCGTCTAGTTGAATCCTCTCTAATACACAACTTTCCTTGTATGAACCTTAGCTCTGGCTTCGTCTCTGTAGATGCCTTCCTCTCCCACTACATTGTAAAATGCTCCAAACTTCAGAACACCCGTGACTTAACCTGAATCCTCACTTTTTCTTTTTTTTCTTCTTCCTCTTCCCCTTTCCTCTCTCCTTTTCTCCTCTGGGTTGTCTTTCTCCTGTCTCGTGTTTCTGTTCATTTATTTTATTTCACCACTTCCCCTTTCACGCACCTCTGTGTGCTTGCTCTCCCTCTGTGGGTTTCTAGCTCTCTTGCAGTGCTCCCCTTCCTTTGTATTTGACTGGCTCGTCTTCCTTATTTCCCACTTCTAACACTACCACTACTACTACCTCTTCTTCTTCTTCTACTACAACTACTGATGAAATTAAGACATGTGCGGCGTCTGGTTGTCTTTGTTGTGGACGTTTCGCCATCCAGTGACTGGCTGGATGGCGAAACGTCTACGATGGGGATGCCCGGGTGTTGTGTATGTGTCTTAATTTCATCCTGTCGGTATTATATACAATTCTTGTACTACTACTACTACTACTACCACCACCTCTTCCTGCCTATATATAGCCGTCCTGCTCCACCTCTGTTAGTGTGACTTTGTCAATGGTCCAAGTCGGACCGAAACGTCGTCGTAAGCTTCTCTTTTATGTGCGGGTTATTTGTGTATTGAGCCAGAAATTAATATACAGGGATAAAGAGAAGCCCAGTGTCAATATGAGAATGACAGCATCAAAAGCCAAATCTGACCCAAAGTTGTTATACAGCCGTATCAGGAGGAAGACAACAGTCAAGGACCAGGTAATCAGACTGAGGAAAGAAGGAGGTGACAAGAAACGAGCAAGAAGTATGTGAGGTGCTCAACACGAGATTTAAGGAAGTATTTACAGTGGAGATAGAAAGGACTCTGGGAAGTCAGAATTGGGGGGTACGCCAACAAGGGATATACCAACAAGTGTTGGATGAAATACACACAACTGAGGAGGAGGTGAAGAAGCTGCTAAGTGAACTTGATACCTAAAACCGGACATCTCCCCGTGGGTCCTTAGGGAGCAGAGACACTGTGTGCCACTAACAATTCTCAACACATCCATTGAAACTAGGCAACTACCTGAAGTATGGAAGACGGCAAATGTAGTCCCCATTTTTAAGAAAGGAGACAGAAACGATGCACTAAACTACAGACCAGTATCACTGACGTGTATAGTATGCAAAGTCATATAGAAAATTATCAGGAGGAGAGTGGTGGAACACCTGGAACGGAACAAGATTATAAACGACGACCAGCACTGATTATGGAAGGCAAATCCTGTGTCACGAACCTACTGAGTTTTTTGACAAGGCAACGGAAGTAAGACACGAGAGAGAGGGGTGGGTAGATTGCATTTTCTTGGACTGCAAGAAGGTCTTCGACATAGTTCCTCACAAGAGATTAGTGCAAAAGCTAGAGGATCAGGCACGTTTAACAGGAAGGGCACTGCAATGGATCAGAGAATACCTGACAGGAAGGAAACAACGAGTCATGGTACGTGACGAGGTATTACAGTGGGCACCTGTGACGAGCGGGGACCCACAGGAGTCAGTCCTAGGCCAGTGTTATTTTTGATATGTGTGAATGACGTGATGGAAGGGATAGACTTAGAAGTGTCCCTGTTTGCAGATAATGTGAAGTTAATGAGGAGAATTAAATCTGTTGAGGATCAGGACTACAAAGAGACCTGGACAGACTGGACACCTGGTCCAGCAACTTGCTCCTCGAATTTAACCCCGCCAAATGAAAACCGAGGAAGGGCAAAGAAGACCGCAGACAAAGTATAGGCTAGGTGGCCAAAGACTGCAAACCTCACTCAAGTAAAAGGAAATGAGGTCAGTATAACACCGAGCACATCCCCGGAGGCACACATCAACCAGATAACTGCTGCAGCATATGGGCGCCTGGCAAACCTGAGAATAGCATTTCGATACCTCAGTAAGGAATCATTCAAGATACTGTACACTGTGTACGTCAGGCCCATACTGGAGTATGCAGCACCAATTTGGAACCCACACTTGGTGAAGCACGTCAAGAAATTAGAGAAAGTACAAAGGTTTGCAACAAGGTTAGTCCCAGGGCTAAGGGGAATGTCCTACTAAGAAAGGTTAAGCGAAATCGGCCTGACAACACTGGAGGACAGAAGGATTTGGAGAGACATGATGACATACAAAATACTGCGAGGAACTGACAAGGTGGACAGAGACAGGATGTTCCAGAGATGAGACAGAAACAAGGGGTCACAATTGGAAGTTGTAGACTTAGATGAGTCAAAGAGATATTGGGAAGTATTTCTTTAGTCATAGAGTTGTCAGGAAGTGAAATAGTCTGGCAAGTGACGTAGTGGAGGCAGGAACCATACATATTTATTTATTAATTTGAACATGACACACAGAAGTACAAGGAATACAATTTTTAAAGTGCAGCATGCCGAAGCCCCTTGTATGCAGAGCATTATGGGCAGGCTTAAAATAAACTTAAGATTAACTAAGCAATGATATATTCAGCTCATGGAGCAGGGAGAGAGGGGCCCTAGTAGCGATCAGTGAAGAAGCGGGACCAGGAGCTACGACCAGACCAATGGAATCACAACTAGGCAACTTACGAACAAAGAGCATCACTTACCAACAAAGAGCGTCACAGCAGTCAGCAGTCGAGTATACATGACGTCAACAATGAACGTTGCAACACCAGATACCAACACTCTCTCTCCTGTAAGAAAAACTAATTAGTAAATAAAATATACATACAAATATTGTCTGTGTCCACAGTAGGACTCGAACCTGTAAACTTATCAGAGTCGACAGTACTTTACCACGGCTCTGTGGTAAAGTACTGTGGACTCTAATACAGAGACTGCTGGTATAAACCTTGGTAATAAATACCGACAGGTTGGTTTAGAAAGACACGTAAGCAAACACTATGACATATTAGAAAACGTTTCGGTCCTGGGACCTTGATCAAGGTCCCAGGACCGAAACGTTTTCTAATAAATATGTCATAGTGTTTGCTTACGTGTCTTTCTAAACCAACAAAGATTGCTGGTTCGAGTCCTGTTGTGGGCGTAGACACAATGTAAATAGTGGTTTCACTCTGGGTTAGTCTAACACTGTTTCACTCTGGGTTAGTCTAACACCGTTTCACTCTGGGTTAGTCTAACACTGTTTCACTCTGGGTTAGTCTAACACCGTTTCACTCTGGGTTAGTCTAACACCGTTTCACTCTGGGTTAGTCTAACACCGTTTCACTCTGGGTTAGTCTAACACCGTTTCACTCTGGGTTAGTCTAACACCGTTTCACTCTGGGTTAGTCTAACACAACCAGAAGCAATTATTACTACAGAAAAAGCGTCCTTCCTCCAAAATTTGCACCAGTCAACTATAGTGATAATATAGCATTTATTGTGGTGGAGACGGAAAAAAAAAATAGAAAAGCTAGATACAGCGATTGATAAACAAGGGTTGAGGTCGACCGTTCGTCACTGTAGGAGTGCCAGCAGTCACCGATTTCTTCAACACGCAAGTTATACTTTTGTATCAATCAAATAACATATTACTCGGGTAGATAATTTCCAGTAGATCCTTCATGTGTTAGCTCAAATCACCGACCAGTATGTTTTAAATAAGTGACCCACTGATCAGATCAGATCGACTGTTCCGAACCCTCGACTGGTCCGAACCCTCGACTGGTTTCAAACGGTTTCGTTGGACAATAAAGCAGACTAAACGGATGGGGTTGTAGGCGCCCTTATAAACACAAACATTAAATATATATCAGGAACGTGCACGGTAAGCTGTCCAATATACAAAAACAGTTAGAAACAGAAATACAAATAGCTAGAGCTTCATTTAAGGAGGTTATTAATAGAATATTCAAGAGGTTGCTAGTAGAATTGCAGTAAATCAACCATTCAAATCATTATGAAGCAGTGTGTAGTCTGTGGTCAGTCAAACAAACGGGCTTCCACATGCATAAATTGTCATTTTTGTGGAAATTGGTGTCACGCCCCTTGTGCAGATATCCAAGAACTAGCTACAAGCAGTATTAAAACAGGGAAGTGTTTTTGGGTATGCCCAAATGAGATAAATCTGTAGACTAAAATCACAAGGGTATTAAAAGAGGTCAACATCAAAGCTGCTTTCATAGAAAACCTGGAAGCTTTCTACAACAGATGGGAACATAAAAAGTCTGGGCTGAATGGTACTGCCCTTGATACTGGCCATGTAGTCAGAAACTGTAAGGCTGGAGATGATGTCCTGGTAGTCAGTAAATGTGGGGCTGATAGTGCTATCCTGGGAGACAGTAATGGTGAAGCTGGAGATGCTGTCCTGGGAGACAGTAATGGTGAAGCTGGAGATTTTGTCCAGGTAGTCGGGAATTATACGCAGGAAGGAATACATATAAATGACCTCAAAGGGGACAGGAGCCATAGTAGGGAAACAAGTGTAGTCAAAGATAAGATAAAACCAATATTGCAAACTAGAAATACCGCAGGAAATAGCAAACAAGAGGACTCCACTAGCAATAGTGAGGATATATTACCAAAAACAACTGGTGGGAGCTCCATTGTTGGTGCTAGGGAGGATAGAAGTAAGACAGGGAAACATGCACCAACAGGGAATACAGTCACAGAAACCCAAGGCAAACGGAAACCAAGCCTGTGCACATACTATGCACTCGGTATCTGCTGGCATGGAAAATCTGGAAAAAATAGATGGGACGTGCAACTATGACCACCCTAGAAAATGCCATGCCCATATGACAACAGGAAAATGCAAACTCCATTCCTGTAAGCTTTTTCACCCTGAACTGTGTACCTCTTCAGTACAGGAAAGACTGTGCTATAACTTAAATTGCCAGGCATACCATCTAAAGGGGACAAAAAGATACAAAACATCCAGGCCATGGGAAAACCTGGGTAGCCACAGCCACTCAAGAGGGAAAGGTTTTTTAGTGCCAGGAAGGAAAAAAAACTGGCAGGAAATGGGAGAAATCGTACACCAAATCCAGTCATTCCTGGAGTGGAACCACAATCTATGGCCTCCACTCCAAACCAACAGATACAGATACTAATGCCGGAAAAAAAAATCCCCCCCCCAGTACCAACAATACCACCAGTCCGATAACATTCTTCTTTGCAAATATACAGGGTCTAAAGCCAGCAACAAACAACAAAATACCTTTCATCCGTGGACTGCTTGCAGAGGCAAAGGCAATGTTCGCGCTTTCACTGAGACCCACATAAAGGATCACTTGGACAACGAAATATGGATCCCAGGTTACAACCTATACAGATGTGACAGTGAACAGGCAAAAGGGGGGGGGTTGGCCTGTACATTGCAGAGTCACTTGTTTGCACAGAACTGCTACATGCCTCAAATGATGTAGTGGAAGTTTTAGCAGTAAAGGTCGAGAACCAAAACCTAGTCATTGTGGTAGTCTACAAGCCTCTGGATGCAACATCCCAGCAATTCCAGGAACGGCTGTTAAAAATTGACCACTGTCTGGAAAATCTTCCAGCTCCTGCACCCAACATCTTGCTCCTGGGGGATTTCAACTTAAGGCACCTAAAATGGAGGAATATAGCAAATAATATTGTTGCAGTAATAACACCAGGAGGCAGCTCTGATGAAAACTCACACTCACGCGAGCTTTTAAATCTCTGCACAAAATTCAATTTAAACCAGCAAATAATAGAACCTAGTAGACTGGAGAATACACTAGACCTCATCTTCACAAACAATGATGATCTGACAAGAAATGTCACCATATCAAAAATATACTCAGATCACAACATAATTGAGGTTCAGACATGTATGCGTGGAGCCCCAGACCGACATAATGAGATTAGTCACGAGGGAGCATTCACCAAATTCAACTTCAATAACAAAAACAAAGTGAGACCAAGTAAACCAAGTCCTAACCGATATAAGCTGGGAAGATATACTAAGCAACACAGACCCCAACTTATGCCTAGAACAGATTAACTTGGTGGCACTATGTATGCACAAGGCTTATTCCTCTAAGAAAAAGGAGGAGTAGATGTAAAACAGAAAGAGACAGGCGCTCCCTTTACAGGCGACGGAAAAGAATAACAGAGCGGCTAAAAGAGGTCAATATATCTGAAATGCGTAGGGAGACACTGGTCAGAGAAATAGCAAGCATCGAACTTAAGCTAAAAGAATCCTTTAGGAGTCAGGAATCGCGGGAAGAACTAAAAGCCATAAATGAAATCGAAAGAAACCCAAAGTATTTCTTCTCCTATGCCAAATCAAATCGAGAACAACGTCCAGTATTGGGACCCTACTTAACAAGATGGGTCCTACACAGATGACAGCAAGGAAATGAGTGAGCTACTCAAGTCCCAATATGACTCAGTTTTATAGCAAGCCGCTAACCAGACTGAGAGTCGAAGATCAAAATGAATTTTTTTATGAGAGCCACACAAATTTGATTAACACAAGCCTATCCGATGTTATCCTGACGCCAAATAACTTCGAACAGGCGATAAATGACATGCCATGCACTCTGCCCCAGGGCCAGACTAATGGAACTCTGTGTTCAAGAACTGCAAGAAGCCCCTATCACGAGCCTTTTCCATCCTATGGAGAGGGAGCATGGACACGGGGGTCGTCCACAGTTACTAAAAACAACAGACATAGCCCCACTCCACAAAGGGGGCAGTAAAGCAACAGCAAAGAACTACAGACCAATAGCACTAACATCCCATATCATAAAAATATTTGAAAGGGTCCTAAGAAGCAAGATCACCACCCATCTAGAAACCCATCAGTTACACAACCCAGGGCAACATGGGTTTAGAACAGGTGCTCCTGTCTGTCTCAACTATTGGATCACTACGACAAAGGTCCTAAATGCACTAGAAGACAAAAAGAATGCAGATGTAATATATACAGACTTTGCAAAAGCCTTCGACAAGTGTGACCATGGCGTAATAGCGCACAAAATGCGTGCTAAAGGAATAACAGGAAAAGTCGGTCGATGGATCTATAATTTCTCACTAACAGAACACAGAGAGTAGTCGTCAACAGAGTAAAGTCGAGGCAGCTACGGTGAAAAGCTCTGTTCCACAAGGCACAGTACTCGCTCCCATCTTGTTCCTCATCCTCATATCCGACATAGACAAGGATGTCAGCCACAGCACCGTGTCTTCCTTTGCAGATGACACCCGAATCTGCATGACAGTGTCTTCCACTGCAGACACTGCAAAGCTCCAGGCGGACATCAACCAAATCTTTCAGTGGGCTACAGAAAACAATATGAAGTTCAACGATGAGAAATTTCAATTACTCAGATATGGTAAACATGAGGAAATTAAATCCTCAGAGTACAAAACAAATTCTGGCCACAAAATAGAGCGAAACACCAACGTCAAAGACCTGGTAGTGATCATGTCGGAGGATCTCACCTTCAAGGACCATAACATTGTATCAATCGCATCTGCTAGAAAAATGACAGGATGGATAATGAGAACCTTCAAAACTAGGGAGGCCAAGCCCATGATGACACTCTTCAGGTCACTTGTTCTATCTAGGCTGGAATATTGCTGCACACTAACAGCACCTTTCAAGGCAGGTGAAATTGCCGACCTAGAAAATATACAGAGAACTTTCACGGCGCGCATAACGGAGATAAAACACCTCAATTACTGGAGCGCTTGAGGTTCCTAAACCTGTATTCCCTGGAACGCAGAGGGAGAGATACATGATTATATACACCTGGAAAATCCTAGAGGGACTAGTACCGAACTTGCACACGAAAAATCACTCGCTACGAAAGCAAAAGACTTGGCAGACGATGCACCATCCCCCCAATGAAAAGCAGGGGTGTCACTAGCACGTTTAAGAGACCATACAATAAGTGTCAGGGGCCCGAGACTGTTCAACTGCCTCCCAGCACACATAAGGGGGGATTACCAACAGACCCCTGGCAGTCTTCAAGCTGGCACTGGACAAGCACCTAAAGTCAGTTCCTGATCAGCCGGGCTGTGGCTCGTACGTTGGCTTGCGTGCAGCCAGCAGCAACAGCCTGGTTGATCAGGCTCTGATCCACCAGGAGGCCTGGTCACGGACCGGGCCGCGGGGGCGTTGACCCCCGGAACTCTCCAGGTAAACACCGTTTCACTCTGGGTTAGTCTAACACTGTTTCACTCTGGGTTAATCTAACACTGTTTCACTCTGGGTTAATCTAACACTGTTTCACTCTGGGTTAATCTAACACTGTTTCACTCTGGGTTAATCTAACCTTTTCACTCGGGGTTAAAATCTAACACTTTTTTCATTTGGGTTAATCAAACCCCACTTTTTCCTCGGGTTTAATCTAACACTTTTTTTCCCCCTTCTGGGTTAATCTAAAAACCTTGTTTTACTTGGGAAAACCCTTAAAAATTTTTAAAACTCTGGGTTAATCTAAAAAAACCCTTTTCCCCCTACTGGGTTTAAAACCCTAACCTGTTTACCCCCGGGGTTAACAAAAACCCCCTTTTCCCCCCTGGGTTTAAACCCCCAAAAAACCCCCTTTTTCCCCCCTTCTGGGTTTAACCCCCCAAACCCCCCTTTTCCCATTCCGGTTTAACAAACACTTTTTTCCACTCTGGGAACCTCATTTTTCACCGGGGAATTTCCAAACCTTTTCCCCCCCTGGGGTTAAAAATTTCCAAACCCTTTCCCCCCTTTTGGTTAAAATCCTAAACCCCCTTTTTTGGGTTACAATAAATTTCGGGGATTTCGGGTAATGTTTTACCCTCACCCGGGGACTAAAGGGCACCAGGTCAAATACCCTCCCTTTCCCGGGGCCCCCCTGGGGGCACCAGGTCAAAAAAAAATCCCTCCCTTTTGGGTGCCCACCTTCTGGGGGCCCAGGTAAACAAAAATCCTACCTTCGGCCCACCTAAAGGCCCAAAAGGTCCCCAAATACCCTCCCTTTCCCGGCCCCCCCTTTTAGGTCCCAGGCCAAAATACCCCCCTTTCCCGGCCCCACCTTTCGTCAAAGGTCCAAAAATACCCCACCTTCGGCCCCCCTTTCCGGGTCCCGGGGCCCCCAAAATATCCCCCTTCCGGGCCCACCTTTAGGGTCACAATACCCTCCCCCTTTTCGGCCACCATTCCCAGGTCACAAACCCTAACTTCGGCCCCCCCCCTTCTCGGGTCACAATACCCCCCCCTTCGAGCCACCTTTCAGGTCACCATTAAAATCCCCCCTTCCCCCCCCTTTTCAGGTCCCCAATAATACCCCACCTTGGGCCCCCCCCCACCTTTCCCCCAGGGCCCCACCCAGGTCACAATATCCCACCTTCGGGCCCACCTTCTCGGGGCCCAAAATACCCCACCTTGGGCCCCCACCTTCCCCGGGGTCAAAATACCCCCCTTTCGCGCCCTCCTTTTCCCAGGTCACAAAAACATCCCCCCTTCCGCCCCCCCTTTCCCCCAAGGTCAAAAAATAATCCCCCCTTCGCGCCCCCCCTTTTACCCCAGGTCCCCAAAAATTCCCCCACCTTCGCGCCCACCTTCTCGGTCACAAAAATATCTCCCACCTTCGCGCCCACCTTCTCAGGTACAATATCATCCCCCCTTCGCCCCCCCTTTCCCTCAGTAACAATATCTTCCCACCTTCGCGCCCCCTTTCTCAGGTCCCCCAAATCACCCCAACCTTCGCCCCCACCTTCTCGGCCCACAATATCATCCCACCTTCGCGCCCCCCCTTTTCTCAGGTCAAAAAAACCATCCCACCTTTCGCGCCCACCTTCTCAGTCACAATATCATCCCACCTTCGCGCCCCCTTCCGGTCACAATATCATCCCCCCTTTCCCGGCCCCCTTTCTCAGGTCACAAAAATTTCCCACCTTCGGCCCCCCTTCTCAGGTCACAATATCACCCCAAACCTTCGGCCCACCTTCTCAGGTCCCAATTTAAATCATTCCCCCTTTATCCCCCAACCCTTCGGCCCCCCTTCTCAGGTCACAAATATCCCCCCCCTTTGGGCCCCACCTTTTTCGGGTCACAATATCCCCCCCCTTCGGCCCACCTTCTCACCCCCACAAATCCCCAACCTTCGGCCCCCCCTTTTTTCAGGTAAACCAAATACCCCAAACCTTCGGCCCCCCTTTCGGTAACAATATAAACCCCCCCTTCGGCCCCCCTTTTCCCCAGGTCACAAAATCCCAACCTTCGGGCCCCCTTCTCAGGTCAAAATATCCCCCCCTTTCGGCCCCCCTTTTCCCCGGGTAAAATTATCCCCCCCCCTTTGCCCCCCCTTTCTCAGGTACAATATCCCCAACCTTCGTGCCCCCCTTTCCCTCAGGTCACAATATCCCCAAACCCTTTCGTCCCCCACCTTCCCCAGGTAACAATACCCAAAAAACCTTCGTGCCCACCTTCCCCGGGGCCCAACAATATCACCCAACCTTCGTGCCCACCTTCTCAGGTCAAAATTTTCCCCCAAATTTTCGTGCCCCCCTTTCCCAGGTCACAATACCCCAAACCCTTCGTCCCCACCTTTCCTTTCAGGTCACAATACCCCAAAACCTTCTTCCCCAAAATTCTCGGTCAAAATTTCCCCCCAAAACCTTCGTGCCCACCCCCCCTCGGGTTTCACAATATCCCCAACCTTCTTTGCCCACCTTCTGGGGGGTCACAATACCCCAAACCTTCGTCCCCCCCTTCTCAGGTCCCCAATCCCCCAACCTTCGTGCCCCCCTTCTCGGGGCCCAATATTCCCCCAACCTTCCCCGTTTGCCCACCTTCTCAGGTCAAAAATACCCCAAACCTTCGTGCCCACCTTTCATCACAATACCCCAAACCCTTTCCCGGCCCCCCCTTCTCAGGTCAAAATACCCAAACCTTCGCCCCCAAACCTTTCAGGTCACAAAACCCCAAACCTTTGTGCCCCCCCCTTCTCAGGTCACAAAAACCCCCAACATTCGTGCCCCCTTCTCGGTCACAAAAACCCCCCTTCTTTGCCCCCCTTCTCAGGTCAAAAATTTTCCCAACCTTCGTCCCCACCTTCCAGGTCACAATACCCCAAACCTTTCGTGCCCACCTTCTCGGGTTTCCAATACCCCAAACCTTCGTGCCCCCTTTTTAAATTTCCCCAATTTCCCCAAACCTTCGTGCCCCCCTTCTCAGGTCCAATATCCCACCCTTTTCGTGCCCCCCTTCTCGGGTCAAAAATATCCCAGCCTTCGTCCCCACCTTTTTCAGGTCAAAAATCCCACCCTTTCGTCCCCACCTTCTCGGGTCAAAATTTACCCCACCTTCGTGCCCACCTTTTTCGGGGTTCACAATTTTCCCAGCCTTCGGGCCCACCTTCTCGGGTCCCCTTTATCCCGGGCCTTCGTCCCCCACCTTCTCATTTCACAATCCCCCAAACCCCTTCGTCCCCCTTCCTCAACCTCCCCCCCAAGGTCAAAATATCCCAGCCTTGTGCCCCCCTTTTCCCCGGGTTTCCACAAAAACCCGCCTTCGTGCCCACCTTTTTCAGGTCAAAATTTTCCCCCAGCCTTCGTGCCCACCTTCCCCAGGTCACAATTTTCCCGCCTTCGTGCCCACCTTCCCCCGGGTCAAAATTACCCAGCCTTCGTCCCCCAACCTTCTAATCACAATATCCCGGGCCTTTTCGTGCCCCCCTTTTCTCAGGTCACAAAAAAACCCCAAACCCTTCCCGTGCCCCCCTTTTCCAGGTCACAATACCCCACCCTTTTGGGTGCCCCCTTCTGGGGTAAACCAATATCCCACCCTTCTTTGCCCCCCTTTCCTCAGGTACAATACCCCCAGCCTTCGTGCCCACCTTCTCGGGTCACAATATCCCAGCCTTCGTGCCCACCTTCTCAGGTCACAATATCCCAGCCTTCGTGCCCACCTTCTCAGGTCACAATATCCCAGCCTTCGTGCCCACCTTCTCAGGTCACAATATCCCAGCCTTCGTGCCCACCTTCTCAGGTCACAATATCCCAGCCTTCGTGCCCACCTTCTCAGGTCACAATATCCCAGCCTTCGTGCCCACCTTCTCAGGTCACAATATCCCACCTTCGTGCCCACCTTCTCAGGTCACAATATCCCAGCCTTCGTGCCCACCTTCTCAGGTCACAATATCCAACCTTCGTGCCCACCTTCTCAGGTCACAATATCCTACCTTCGTGCCCACCTTCTCAGGTCACCAGGTCACATATGTCTGGAGATTAAATTATCGATAGACCGTATATATTCAGTAATATCTACTACTCGACTCGCGTAATTTACTCGGGTGTTACGGTTCAGATCTTAATCTCTAGCCAGGTTAGTGCACTCCGTAACAACACACTTCATAGAATGAAAAGATACGTTTCCAAACTTAGAAATGTAAGGCACAAATAATAGTTAGTCTTCTCAAGTTTCTTTTAATTTAAAAGGTTAAATACTTTAGATATTCATAAATATCTATTAAATATCAATGTCAGAAACTTTCCTTCACACAAGAAAACTCTTAAATAGAATGTACATGTCAATATGGTCACTACACTTGACAATGATCAGAGGAATATTATCGCTTCCTCAATAGTAACATTACTTGTGTGCAAGTACATATATAGTGAGAATTAAGACTTTCACTGAGTAACTCCCTGGCATAAGGAATATATCACAAAGTTCTAAGCTTGACACTGGTCGTCACATCGTAGCCTGAAGATAACAGTATATGATTGTCAGCAGACTTCACAATAAACCACAAGCTGGATCAGGAGTTTCTATAAAACCCAAATTTTCTATCCAAGTGAGAATAAAGCGGGAGTACTAGGAGGGTAGCAGTTTCTATAACCCAATTCTCTATCCAAGTGAGAAAAGCGGAGTACTAGGAGGGGAGAGTTTCTATAACCCAATTCTCTATCCAAGTGAGAAAAAAGCGGAAGTAACTAGAGGGTAGCAGTTTCTATAACCCAATTCTCTATCCAAGTGAGAATAAAGCGGAGTACTAGGAGGGTAGCAGTTTCTATAACCCAATTCTCTATCCAAGTGAGAATAAAGCGGAGTACTAGGAGGGTAGCAGTTTCTATAACCCAATTCTCTATCCAAGTGAGAATAAAGCGGAGTACTAGGAGGGTAGCAGTTTCTATAACCCAATTCTCTATCCAAGTGAGAATAAGGCGGAGTACTAGGAGGGTAGCAGTTTCTATAACCAAATTCTCTATCCAAGTGAGAAACAAAGCGGAGTACTAGGAGGGTAGCAGTTTCTATAACCCAATTTCTATCCAAGTGAGAATAAAGGCGGAGTACTAGGAGGGTTGCTCAGTCAATGCACACTGAGTCAGCAGAGAGAGTGAACTGCCCCTATACAGTAAATTCCTTCATGACATCAACTCGTCAAAAGGGGAGAGGGTAGAGCGGTGCAAACTACCCACCAATGGAGATACCTTGTTATAAACCTTAGCCAGGAGTACCTATCTAACACATTACTTAAATATATATATATATACATCATACCCGGGTATATTCCTAAATCAGATAATATTATAAACTAGTGGAATCTTTAATTTAGCTAATATTAAAGAAACCCAGAGTATAATATTAAGTGGATAATACATATAAATTAATCACATTATGACCTTGGTCATAACTGTATATATTCAGTAATATCTACTACTCGACTCGGGTAATTTACTCGGCATTGTTTCGTATCGCTCTTGGGCCGTACGGACAGGCTGCGCAGTAGCTCCTGACTCTGTTGATTGCTGCGCAGTTTTCCTCAGTGCACTCACAATGGCGGAAGGTGCACGTAGGCGAGTCAACACCGTCTGCCTTCAATTGGTGACAGGCTCGTTCAACAATCAGAATACACATCTACTGCTTACTGCGATACTCCGAGATACTTATGGTATCAATAATGAAGATCTTTATGGTGTCTCTTTGAACGGAAATTCGAGGCTTTTTGTCAAATTCAGACAAAATAGTACTTACGAAAATATGGTTGCCACTTATCAGGATGTGATCAAAACTGTTAATCCTGGTGTCACTGTTCGCCTTCACGCCCGTCTCCCGTTTTTAAAACCTGGATCAAGGTACGAAACGTTCCTTTTGAGGCGGACGAGAGTGATTTGAGGAATGTTTTTGCACGCTATGGCATGGTTCATATGGCAACTATGGGACGGTGGCATGATGGTCCTCTAGTTGGTATGCTGGAGGGGTCTTTCTCCCTAAAAATGTCCCTAAAGCACCCTATTCCGTCATATGTGGTTATGGAGGACTTTCGTACGCAAGTGTACGTTACGTACTCAGGACAAAGGCGTACGTGCAGGCTTTGTGGGATGAAATGACCATATGGCGGCGCAATGCCCTACAAGACGTGATAAAACGACGGAAGTAAGGCGGTTTGTTTTTTCAACGGAGCAGCGTTCATATGCTGCGCTACACAACAACATATATTGCCTCGTAAATCATTGGAGTGAGGAGATAGAGGGTGGGGTTGAAGACTCGCCGATATGTCTAACCCCCCCTTTGGTGCAGTGGAGGACGTGGGCGTGGTATCGGCGACGACAGAGGAAGATCTCGTTCATACTCGGGTTGACGTGGAGCAATCTATTAAAGAAGTTCTGAATGTTTTATTGGATGCTTCCACATCTGAGGGGCTTCACGGTGGTTTAGAGGATGTAAGTGTGAAGGAGAAGGACGGGGCATCCTCCGGGCATATTGCTGAACATCAGGTTGTGGTCGTGGAAGTTCATAGGAACAACAGTTTGAAGATGAGATGGATACTGGCCGCAGTTCTCGTAAGAGAGTTGCGGTGATATCTGACTCCCCAAGATGTTTTGACCCCAGGAAAACGGTCGGGGAACAAAGCATGGTGCGATGTGACTCGTAGAGACAAGGGCAAATCTACATTGTGTTCAGCATGTCAAGGAGAATGACACAGGGGGGGGTGGGGAAGAAGTGGAGATACACACAAGGGAACCAAGAATGTCAAGGTATCCAAGGGTAAACCTCCAATGAAACGTTCAAGTGTATTACTTTAAATATAAATGGTTACGGTCTGTTGAAAAACGTAAGTTTTTGGGAGGTTTTGTTAAAAAATTTTTGTACCCGATGTTGCATTCTTACAAGAACACAATTATAAATCTTTAGGTGAATTGCTGATTCCTGATATATTTTGTACATGGGCTGTTCTAATAGACTGAAAGGTGGTGTAGCAGTGTTAGTTAAAGAGGCTAGCCCGTTTTCTTTGCAAACATATGAGGGGGGAGAGGAGGGGAGGGTTGTTAGGGTTGATGGGTGTGGGGGGTGGGGTACGGGTGGCCTTCCTGGGGGTGTAGGGGACCGGGGAAGGTGACATGCGTGTAAAAAATGCGTTTTTTAGGGACGTTTTTGGGGTCCCCTTTAAAGATCACTGCCAGTTCGTCACGATTATTGGGGGTGATTGGAATTGCATTGATCGTCGCAAGGATGTCGAACCGAGAGGGAGGGGTTTTTTTTTTCAGGATATTTAGGGGACCTTTTGCGGAGTGTTAATGTTACGGATGTGGGGGGGGGACGAGGTGGGTGGGCCCATGCTACTTTCGTTAAAAGGGGAAAGTATGCGGCAAGACTGGATCGCATATACTTTTCTAGAGGTGTCAGCGTCAGGAGTGTACGTGTGCTAAATGTGAGCTTTTCTGATCACAGAGGTGTTATGGTGGATTTTGACTGGGTAGGATTACCGAGGCGTTACAGAGGTTTCTGGAAGTTGAATGTGGGTTTTAATGCACAAAAGGGGTGTGAGGGAAGATTTTGTGAGTGCTTGGAGAGGATGGTGGCTGAATGGCAGGAGGGAATTAAATATAGTCGAATGGTGGGATACTGTCGGTAAGGTGAAGGTGAGGAATTTTTATCACAGCAAGGAAAAGAAGACAAGAGAATGCAGAAATGGGCTCTTGAACTATCTTGAAAATCAACTGCAGCATGTTATACAAAGGGTGGGGGAGTGTATCCGGTGGTTGAAATTGAAAATTTAAACGCTTAATTAGAGACTTTCACAATGTTAAAATTGATGCGGCGCGGATAGCAAGTGGAATTGATGATGGTTTATGGGGTGACCGTCCTTCGCTTTGTCTTGCGAGAGCGGGGGCAGACGCCGTAAGGCGACAGAATTAATGGGATTAGAGGTTCAGGAGTCTTGGGAAATTTTAGTAGGGGGCAGGTCCTTGGTCAACGGAGGCTATGAATACCTTTGTAGACGCATGGTATGAATTGCAATACAAAATGCTGGGTTTTCTAAGGGGGGCGGGGAGAAAGGGGTTTGAATATGTACTTGTAATCTAGAGTACATGGACAGGTTGGCTTTGAAGGGGACCTATAATAAGAAGAGATTAGGTTAGCTGTGGAGGGTATGAGTGTAGGGAAGTCGCCGGGGATTGACGGAATCCCTTGTGATTTTTACAAGGACAATTGGGATTGTATTCGCGATTTTTTTGGTGATATTTATTTAATGCCATGAAAAGTAGTGGCATTATGGGACAGCAACAAAGAACAGGGGTGGTTGTTCTAGTCCCAAAAAAAAAAATCTGGGAATTATATACATAATTATAGGGAAATTTTCATTAATGTGTGGCGACTATAAAATTTTTGCGAAATTATTAGGAAATAGGATAAAACGGTTTTGGAGAGAGTTCTGGAACGAGGGACAATATGGTGTGCCAGGACGATCATGTGTGTGGGACAAGGAATTATTCGCAGGTTCATTGAGGAAAGCGGGAGGGGTAATAAGGGTGGAATATTAGCTTTAGATTGGCACGCTGCATACGATTGCGTGGAGAGAGATCATTATGGAAAGTTTAGCAGTGGCAAGGTTTCGGAAAGGAAATTGTTAGTTGGGCACAGGTTTTGTACGAGCAGGCTATTTTAGGGTGCAGGTAAACGGTAGGTTGGGAAAAGTTGTTAGGATGCATAGGGGATTACGGCAGGGGTGTCCTATATCACAAATTCTTTTTGCGTTGTTTCAGGACCCGTTTTTTAGAGCCGGGGGGATTGTAAGACAGGATAACAGCAAGGTTGGGTGGGGGTACAATCAGGAATTATGGGTTTCGTGGACGACACTACGGGTTTTTTTTCGTGGAGCCAAGGTTTTAGGAAAAGTGAGCGAATTGGTGGAATGTTTCGGGAAAGCAACCGGAATGACGATTAATAAGGAAAAATCAATGCTTATGGAGGTGGGGGATTGTGCGGGTGTGGTATTAGGCCAGAGGGAAGGCTGGCCTTTAGTAAATCAAATTAAGGTGTGTGGGGTTGTGCATAGGGATTAACATACAGGATGCGAGGAAGGTGAATTCAAGTGAGGCTGTAGAGAGGGGTTTTTGGTTCTTTAACAGGTTTGAGGGAAGGAGGCTTGTCTATACATCAGCGCGCAATTGTGGTGAATGTGATTTTGTTTTAGCAAGTTGTGGCATGTAGCATGTATTTTTCCGTTACATCCCTATGATGAAAGCGTATGTTAACGCGGTGTATTAGATATATTTGGGGTTCAGGGTTTTGATTGGTTAACGAGGGATGTGGTTGTCGCTCCCGGTTGGCCGGGGTGGCCTGGGGATAATGAATTGTATAATAGAATGTTAGGCATGTAAAGTCAAGCATAGCTACTTGAGAGAGGTAGAATGGCCGGCACGGGTTTGACCTGGATAAGACGGGACTTGGTACGTTGGTTGACCGGAACGGATGTAAAGAGATGTGAGGACATGTTGAGGATGTTAATTTATGTAAAAGATCCACGCAAGTTCAAGATCGGCAAATTTGCACTGGTAGAGGGCAGGGAGGTAGTGGCTAAGGTGGGAGGGAATATATCAATGTATGCATGGAAGGACATATGGGGTCGTTAAAAGCATTAAGGTTACGAGCCCAAAGGGCAGGGAGATAATGTTTAAATTTTTTACATAATATACTGCCGTCCGGGGAAGTTTTAGCGAATAGGCGCGTGCAGGAGGGGGGGTGTGTTGTGTGTGTGGAGATCCTGATACGGTCTTTCATGCAGTTTATTTTTTGTAAGAGATTGGGAAAACGTAAGGTTGTGGTTTGGTAAGGTGTTAAGAATGGTGGGTGGGGGGGGGTTTAGTGTCTTAAGAGCTTTAAGTTTAGATGGGGGGGGGTCGAAACACCGGACAGAATGCAATCGGATATTTAGTGACGGATTTTGTATATACTCATGGGTATATAGGCATTTATCTGGGAGGGAGAGAATCAGAGCACTGGTAGCGATATTTTATGGTACACAACAGAGAAATAAAGACATTACGGGAATTTGATGGTTTTTTCTTATTTTTAAAGGGATATTGCAGATTCAAGGTCAGGGATTTATGGGAGTTAATACCTTAAAGGGTACACGAGGCTGGCTTCTTGAATATGTTTTGAGTGAAGGTGGCATACGATTGGTATGGGTGTGGTATAATGTATAAATGATAGGTATGATCGTTAGTTTTGGGTGATGTTTTATTCAAACAAATATATAAACTATTGCTTGAAACTAATTTTGTTCCCTTTAAAATTTACGTGATTAAGAGAGTGGGTCTCTTGTGAAGCAAAGTCATGAACTGCATGCAGGTGTTATGTAAAAGCACCTTGTGCAACTTATAATATAGTTTTTTCATTTATATTTTTCTTGTATCAGCCATGTGGATGATACCCGGTAACGTTCTGCTTGGGTCTCTGGGATATATGTTTTTGAAATGTGATCAGATATGAGGGTAAAATTTTGTATTATGTGTACTTAATCTCTCAGTGTGTGTGTATATGTGATAAGGAATGTGGTGTGTGTATGTTGCATAATGTTTCTTGTTTGGCAATTCAGAATTTTTCTCATGCTATTTAAGTGGAACCCTTTGTGTACTGTACTGAATAAATTTTTTTATCTTTGCAGTTGTCAAGTAAATTGACTACCAGTTTCATTACATATCGTTCGTTGTGGATATTTTGTTATAATGCACTTGTTTATGTATTATGTCTTTACAAAGGTTTTATTGACATAAAATCAAACACTAAGGCTTTTTTATTGATGAAAAGTTTCTCTTTGTTTATAATGTATATAAGAGTGTTTTAATTAAGGTAACGAAGAATTTGTATATTCTTGTGTTACCTTAGGATAGGTACATAATGAATAGGGACTGACGAATATTTATAACCGTTCTAGGTATATATTGACAATTGTAATTATACTTATATGAATGTAATGGAGGTTTTTTATATATTTAATATGTTGTTATATGACGTTTTAAATAAAATAAAAAAAAAAAAATTTACTCGGGTAATTTACCCCGGGGAATTTACCCCGGGGAATTTACCCGGGTAATTTACTCGGGTAATTTAACTCGGGTAATTTACTCGGGTAATTTACCCCGGGGAATTTACCCGGGTAATTTACTCGGGTAATTTACTCGGGTAATTTACTCGGGTAATTTTCTCGGGTAATTTACCCGGGTAATTTCCCGGGTAATTTACCGGGTAATTTACTCGGGTAATTTTCTCGGGTAATTTACTCGGGTAAATTTCTATTAATACTAGTCAATTACACTATTTTCAACCCACACCAGTCACTAACACCCAGGGGTTTACCCACACCAGTCCACTAACACCAGGATGTGACCCACACAGTCCATAACACCCAGGATGTGACCCACACCAGTCCATAACACCAGGATGTGACCCACACCAGTCCACTAACACCCAGGGTGTGACCCACACCAGTCCACTAACACCCAGGATGTGACTCACAAACCCGTCCACTAACACCCAGGATGTGACCCACACCAGTCCACTAACTCCCAGGATGTGACCCACACCAGTCCACTAACACCCAGATGTGACCCACACCAGTCCACTAACACCCAGGATGTGACCCACAAACCCGTCCACTAACACCCCAGGGGTGTGACCCACACCAGTCCACTAACACCCAGGATGTGACCCACACCAGTCCACTAACACCCAGGGTGTGACCCACACCAGTCCACTAACACCCAGGATGTGACCCACACCAGTCCACTAAACACCCAGGATGTGACCCACACCAGTCCACTAACACCCAGGATGTGACCCACACCAGTTAAAATAACACCCCGGATGTGACCCACACCAGTCCACTAACACCCAGGATGTGACCCACACCAGTCCACTAACACCCAGGATGTGACCCACACCAGTCCACTAACACCCAGGATGTGACCCACACCAGTCCACTAACACCCAGGATGTGAACCCACACAGTCCACTAACACCCAGGATGTGACCCACACCAGTCCACTAACACCCAGGATGTGACCCACACCAGTCCATTAACACCCAGAATGCGACCCACACCAGTCCACTAACACCCAGGATGTGATCCACACCAGTCCACTAACACCCAGGATGTGATCCACACCAGTCCACTAACACCCAGGATGTGATCCACACCAGTCCACTAACACCCAGGATGCCACCCACACCAGCCCACTAACACCCAGGATGTGACCCACACCAGTCCACTAACACTCAGGTACCCATTTTACTGATGGGTGAACATAGACGACCGGTGTAAAGAAACAGGCCCAATATTTCTACCCTCGTCGGGATTCGAACCCGGACCCTTGCCGTGTGAAATGAGAGCTTTAGCCACCAGACATCTAGTTGTAATCTCAAAGAACTATGAGAAGCTTAATATGGTAAGGAATAGCCGGTTTGAATTCTGACTAACAATCTGTTACGACACCAGCAACGCTAGATGCTAGAGGGGGTCAGTAAGTTGACCTAGTATTCTCCGGTAGAAGTCGCATTTTAGAAAAAGGCAGGAGGTAATAATCTACCTATAGATCATAAGCTTGTGACCTCCATGGAAGCGATCAAGTACGTAGATACTTATGAAGCCGATTGCATCCTAAGTGATGAGACCACTAAGATGCTTCCCACCAGCACTGTACGGACAGAGGTCATCGGGGAATCACTTCTACTGGTGATCCGAGGACGGAAGCTGCGAGTGATTCATGATGCAAACCTCGAGGCCAGAAAGGTGCACGAGACGAGATTCCCGAGCCTGTCGCTGCTGACGTAAGCTCGGCCATATTATTGTCAACTGTCTCAAACTCCAAAGACAGTTTTTCAGATGCGGTAAGTGGAGTAACTTGGGTTCTCAACAATCCATCGGCATCACTGCTTCTCTAACCAGAGCAAAGTAGATGCGTGTATGGTCCCTTTCATATCTTCAGTCAGATTTGAATAAAGGAGAATGATTCACCAGGACAGGTGACCTCGTTCAGGGACACAGTTATCTACTGTTCCCTTCTTTGAGAGGAAATACTTCCAATCTCGGCTCTGTTAGAAGTAAATACTTTACAGATTATCTAACTGTAAATAGCAAAAAAGGCACAATACCGTGACTGGAACGATACACAAATAACCCGCACAGACTTAGAGAGCACAAAAATAATGTTAGGCTTGCCGACACTAATAATGCTCTTTACTGTCACGTCAGAGATCACAGTCATCCTATTGACTGGTCTTCTGCTAAAACTGTCTACCCTACTTCCAGCTCTAACAGTCGCCGTCTGGTTGAATTCTCCCTAATACACAATTTTCCTTGTATGAATCTTAGTCGTGGCTCCGTCTCTGTAGATGCCTTCCTCTCCCACTACATTGTAAAATGCTCCAAACTTCAGAACACCCGTGACTTAACCTGACTCCTCATTTTTTCTTTTTCTTTTTCTTCTTCTCCCTCTTCCCTTTCCTCTTTCCTTTTTATCCTCTGGGTTGTCTTTCTTTCTTCTGTCTCGCGTTTCTGTTCCTTCATTGTTTATTTCATCACTTCCCCTTCCCCCCACCTCTGTGCTACTTGCTCTCCCTCTGTGGGCACCTAGCTCCTTGCAGTGCTCACCTTTCTTTGTATTTGACTGGCTCCTCCTCCTTATTCCCCACTACTACCACTACCCACTACTTTCTATACTTACTTCTACTACTACTACTACTACTACTACTACTGCTACTACTACTACTACTATACTACTACCACCCACCACCACCAAATACCTCTTCCTGCCTATATATATCCGTCCTGCTCCACTTCTAGTTAGTGTGACTTTGTAAATGTCCAAGTCGGACCGAAACGTCGTCGTAAGCTTCTCTCTTCTATGTGCAGGTTATTTGTGTATCTAACTGTAGGTGTATCAGGTGAGGTTCCCTGAAAGAAGTTAAACTTTTACTCATTAAGACATATTGGGCCCGTTCTGTTGTGATTCTGCTGAAAGCTCTATCTCCTCTCCAACTATGGCTTTATCACTGGCAATGGCCAACGGAAAGTCTGGTAAGAATGTTGACCTTAGCAAGGCAGACTCGGATCTTGGGATGGACACGTTGTTTTATGATTACAGCTGGCTAAGGCCAAGGCCTCGTAAAGAAAGATTCCTTGTCAAGCCTTCCTATTTCTGGGTATCAGGATTACCAGGTGCTTCCGACTCCGTGCTCGACGGAGCGACCTTCAAGGAAGAGTAACAGAGGACCCTACTCTTTGCTTTCAAGTGAGCAATTTCTGAAGGCGACGCTGTGCCCCCTACTAAATATACAATTACAAATTATTTCTTAATAATTTAACCTAGTGGCAAGGGAGATGTGCACTGCTGATAAGTTAATCGTGCTCCAAAAAAGTTTAAGTCACAGAATTAGAGGGTTGCCCATAATTCATCCACATTTGGGTTTCACAAAAGCTATGTGGAAAAAGGCACTTATGTACAGTTCAATACATTTATTAAAGGAAACGTTTCGCAACGAGTAGCTTTTTCAGTCCTAATACAGAGAAAACTAAGACAACGCGTATACATAGTGGCAGGAGTCAGGTGAAGTCAGCAAGGCTGTATGGTTTACCGAAGACCCACAAACCAAATGTCCCTATGAGACCTATTACATCTGGAATCGGCAGCGCCCCACACAGCCTGGAAAGAGTTTTGGCGAAATATTTATCTAAGCTCCTGGGTACAATTGGTCAGGCTCACCTGAAGCATTCGGGTGACCTTCTTAACGGTATCAGGGATCTCGACATGAGTGATAAGAAACTTGCAAGTTTCGACGTGACTGCCTTATTCACCAATGTCCCAGCTGATCAAGCCATTGATCTTCTTCGCAGGGTGATTAACGATGATAGAGTTACCTGTACCCCGCCAAGATTTTGTGAGCCTTGTCGAACTTTGTGTTCGTTATAACTGCTTTAGGTTTGAGGATAAGAAATACAAACAACTTTTCGGGCTAGCCATGGGATCCCCTCTTAGTGCAGTTCTTGGCAATTTATATATGGGGGACCTGGAATCCAGACGGATTCTCAGTAACATCCCTTGTTCAGTTACATGGATGCGGTACGTTGATGATATTTTGGTCATTGTACTCAAAAATCTATGCGTACATGGCATCCTCAACGCCATCAACACTCTGGAACCTACTATTAAATTTACACTAGAGGAGGAGAAGGACAACCAATTACCTTATATCGACGTTCTCCTACGCACTGGGGAAAACAGACTTTCTTTTAAAGTCTACCGGAAACCTACATACAAGAACGATCTTCTACATATCTTCTCTCACCATGACACCAGAACTAAAAGAGGGGTAGTTATTGGCTTCTTTCTGAGAGCCTACAGAATTTCCAGTCCGCAGTTCCTCGAAGAAGAATGTACATACATCACCAACTCTTTTAGTTCACTACACTTTCCCCTACACTTCATAGGTGACTGCAGGAAACTTGCGACACGTATCCTCAGCAAGACCAACACCAGTCAAGTTGAAGAAAAGCCTCCAAGTTACATCGTTTTACCAGCCAGCAACGTTGCCACTAACGTTTCAAAAATGTTTGACAGAAAACTGGCTAAAATATTTACCAGCTCTTCAACTACTATTAGGAACCTGATACAAAAACCCAAGCATGATTCTGGAACAAGTGCAGGAATTTACACTATACCATGTGGGGTGTGTGACAAAGTATATGTAGGGGAAACAGCCAGATCTCTGGACATTATGATAGCAGAACACAAAAATGCTTGCAGAAATGATGATCGTAAAAACTCGTGTGTTCAACATAGGGACGATGTTGGACACCTCATGAAATTCAGTGAGGCTAAGCTAGTGATTAATGAAGACGACTTAAGATGGAGAAAATGCATAGAAGCTGCACTAATTGCTGTCAGTAACACTATAAAGCAAAAGTCCGGTAGTTACAGTATCTCAAAATTACTAATCAACAGGATATTACCCATTCTGGAAACTGCTGTTACATGATGTCAACAGGTCCTTCTGTAGCCATCCGTCTCACATCCTTAGTTCCACTACTACTACTACTACTACCACCTCTACCCACACGACGCTTCACCTGACTCCTGCCACTATATATACACATTGTCTTAGTTTTCTCTGTATTAGGACTGAAGAAGTCACTCGTGGAGAAACGTTTCCTTTAATAAATGTCCTGAACTGTACATGTCTTTTTCCACATCTTGTCTGTATCACCATACCATTGCCTCTTCACAAAAACTATCATAATAGTAAACATATTGATTGGCCAGGTTTACTACGAGATGTCCGGAGCTACATCAGGTGCTGCCGTGAGAGTCAACAAGTGGGGAAAACCCGGACACTACAACAAACCTGCGTCACTTCGTTCCATACCAGCTGATGAAGAACCTTTTGGAGACTGTGTAGGACCTTTACCTAAAGCCAAACCAGGTAACCAGTTTATCTAACTATGAAGATTAACTATTATGGATAAAAAACCCAACAGGTATCCTGGGGCAGTGTCTATGTGTAATATTAACACAAATCTTATAACCCCTCATTAGATTTATATCCCAAGTGGGAATTCCATGGATTGTTTAAAGTAAATAAAATGCTAATTTTACTTCTAAAGTTTTAAGAGAAGTGTTGAGCATATTAGATATTAATCAAAACCTTTCCTCAGATTATCTCAATCGAAGAACACTGAATTTTTTTTACTAAAAATTGAAAACCATGTTACGTACTTATTGGCAGTATTTCCCTCCAGACTGGTATATATCTTTACCTCTACTGCTTTTTTTTCTGTGAAACTGCAAGAATTCACAGGGTACAGTTCTTTTGAATTGATTTTTGGTCATGAGGTCCACTGCAAGTGTTTGAAAAAGGATGGCTTGGATGCTGTGAAGTCTCCATCTGATCCCAAAGCAAAACTACACCTAGCACGTCAGATGGTCAAGTACAACCTTAAAAATATCCTGGTCAACATAAGACAGAGGTATGACAAGGCATCAAACCTTCGTTCATTTAATAACGCAGAAAAAGCGTTGATCCAGGAACCTGTGCCTGGTCACACTTTAAAGACGACGCAGAAAAATTCAGATCTTAACTATGTGGTAGCGCCACTCAACAAACCTGAAACAAGGCCAAATTAAAAACTTCTGAGTCACTTTATTCCCCGATAATGACATTGTCTCCTATGCCTACGGACCTTGATGACAATCCTGACTCCTTGAATAAAGTTCTAGAGGTTCAACTATGACTTCTTAACTCAGGTCTACTTCAGAACCCTCACCCTCTTTTCGGGACTTATGGAGGCCCAAATGACTGATCTTTCCATCTTCTGTAGTCCTATCCAGACACATTTTCAGATATTCTGATTATATGCAGTCTTGGTTTTCATGATGTAGGTTTAGGCTCTGCTAAACCTATTAAACTCTCTCCCTACAGAGCTAACCCAAAGAAGCAGAAACTAACACAAGTACATGGGCCTCTTCTTGCATCCTTGTAAAAAATACTTGACAGGTGAGTACAAATGTGTACATACTACCGCCAGGTGAATGAGGTCACATTGCCGGATGCTTATTCTCTTTCCAGTAATGACGATGTAGTAGATTTAATGGGTAAAGACAATTTTGTCTCACAATTAGACCTCAAGCTCCCATAACTGACAAGGCCAAGTAAATATCTGCCTTCATAATTTCAAGACATTAAGAGTATGCAGAAACTCTGTTTGACATGAGGAACTCACCAGCCACATTCCAGAAATTAATTCTCTACTCTAATGAAGTGTAGTAGGTACTGAGGCTTACCGGAATGATTTAGCTGGGATTTCTGATACTTGGCAAGAAAGTATTTCTCGACTTAAAGATCTTTTTGAGAGATTTAGAAAATATAAGTTAATGGTAAGCCTCAAGAAGACATCCTTTAGCTAGTCTACATGAAGTTGGAGAAGGCAAAGTGGCATCCAGATCTGCCATTGTTTTGGCCATTCAAAACTATTCAGTGTCCAAAGATAAAGAAAAGAATCCTAAGAAAGGTTTCTCAGAATGATAAGATTTTACTGTGAATTTTGAAGTATTTTTTATTTTTATTTTTTTTGACATTGTAGCCCCCTTCCCTAACCTCCTTTACCAGCCCTAGAAAAAAAAATTAACTTAGCCCTTTTCTTGCCAAGAACGGGACCTTCTATAAAATTGAAAGGTTGGTGTGTGCAGCCCGGTATTGCTGAGTCCACGTTATGCCAAGTCTTTCTTCCCCTGCAGGTGGCTGCCTGTCAAGTACAAGTTAGTGTAGTTATACTTGAAGTTTCTGGTGAGGGACACCTTCACCCAGGCTGTTACTTTACACCCAAGTGTGAGGGACACCTTCATCCAGGCTGTTACTTTACACCCAAGTGTGAGGGACACCTTCATCCAGGCTGTTACTTTACACCCAAGTGTGAGGGACACCTTCATCCAGGCTGTTACTTTACACCCAAGTGTGAGGGACACCTTCACCCAGGCTGTTACTTTACACCCAAGTGTGAGGGACACCTTCATCCAGGCTGTTACTTTACACCCAAGTGTGAGGGACACCTTCATCCCGGCTGTTACTTTACACCCCAAAGGGGG
>NC_069438.1:15515448-15613645 GCF_026875155.1 Cherax quadricarinatus
ATTGTTTTAAAAAATGGAAAATCGTGGTATATCAGATGTTGATGCACCTCAGTCAAGTGTGACTCTAAGGTCACCAGGTCACAATACCCTACCTTCGTGCCCACCTTCTCACGTCACCAGGTCACAATACCCTACCTTCGTGCCCACCTTCTCACGTCACCAGGTCACAATACCCTACCTTCGTGCCCACCTTCTCACGTCACCAGGTCACAATAATACCCTACCTTCGTGCCCACCTCAGGTCACCAGATCACCATAATACCCTACCTTCGTGCCCACCTTCTCAGGTCACAAGGTCACAATACCCTACCTTCATGTTCACCTTCTCAGGTCACAAGGTCACAATATCCTACCTTCGTGCGAACCTCAGGTCACCAGGTCCCAATATCCTACCTTCGTGCCCACCTTAGGTCACCGGGTCACAATATCCTACCTTCGTGCCCACCTTAGGTCACCAGGTCACAAAATCCTAACTTCGTGCCCACCTTCTCAGGTCACAATACCCTACCTTCATGCCCACCTTCTCAGGTCACCATGTCACAATACCCTACCTTCGTGCCCACCTTCTCATGTCACCAGGTCACAACACCCTACTTTCGTGTCGACCTTCTCAGGTCACCAGGTCACAATACCCTACATTCGTGCCCACCTTCTCAGGTCACAATATCATACCTTCGTGCCCACCTCAGGTCACCAGGTCAATATCCTACCTTCGTGCCCACCTTCTCAGGTCACAATACCCTACCTTCGTGCCCACCTTCTCAGGTCGCCAGGTCACAATACCCTACCTTCGTGCCCACCTTCTCAGGTCGCCAGGTCACAATACCCTACCTTCGTGCCCACCTTCTCAGGTCAAAATATCCTACCTTCGTGCCCACCTCAGGTCACCAGGTCACGATATCCTACCTTCGTGCCCACCTCAGGTCACCAGGTCACGATATCCTACCTTCGTGCCCACCTCAGGTCACCAGGTCACGATATCCTACCTTCGTGCCCACCTTCTCAGGTCGCCAGGTCACGATATCCTACCTTCGTGCCCACCTTCTCAGGTCACAATATCCTACCTTCGTGCCCACCTTCTCAGGGCACCAGGTCACAATATACTAACTTCGTTCCCACCTTCTCAGGTCGCCAGGTCACAGTATCCCACCTTCGCGCCCACCTTCTCAGGTCACAGTGTCCCACCTTCGCGCCCACCTTCTCAGGTCACAGTGTCCCACCTTCGCGCCCACCTTCTCAGGTCACAGTGTACCACCTTCGCGCCCACCTTCTCAGGTCACAGTGTCCCACCTTCGCGCCCACCTTCTCAGGTCACAGTGTCCCACCTTCGCGCCCACCTTCTCAGGTCACAGTGTCCCACCTTCGCGCCCACCTTCTCAGGTCACAGTGTCCCACCTTCGCGCCCACCTTATCAGGTCACAGTGTCCCACCTTCGCGCCACCTTCTCAGGTCACAGTGTCCCACCTTCGCGCCCACCTTCTCAGGTCACAGTGTCCCACCTTCGCGCCCACCTTCTCAGGTCACAGTGTCCCACCTTCGCGCCCACCTTCTCAGGTCACAGTGTCCACCTTCGCGCCCACCTTCTCAGGTCACAGTGTCCCACCTTCGCGCCCACCTTCTCAGGTCACAGTGTCCCACCTTCGCGCCCACCTTCTCAGGTCACAGTGTCCCACCTTCGCGCCCACTTCTCAGGTCACAGTGTCCCACCTTCGCGCCCACCTTCTCAGGTCACAGTGTCCCACCTTCGCGCCCACCTTCTCAGGTCACAGTGTCCCACCTTCGCGCCCACCTTCTCAGGTCACGTGTCCCACCTTCGCGCCCACCTTCTCAGGTCACAGTGTCCCACCTTCGCGCCCACCTTCTCAGGTCACAGTGTCCCCCTTCGCGCCACCTTCTCAGGTCACAGTGTCCCACCTTCGCGCCCACCTTCTCAGGTCACAGTGTCCCACCTTCGCGCCCACCTTCTCAGGTCACAGTGTCCCACCTTCGGCCACCTTCTCAGGTCACAGTGTCCCACCTTCGCGCCCACCTTCTCAGGTCACAGTGTCCACCTTCGCGCCCACCTTCTCAGGTCACAGTGTCCCACCTTCGCGCCCACCTTCTCAGGTCACAGTGTCCCACCTTCGCGCCCACCTTCTCAGGTCACAGTGTCCCACCTTCGCGCCCACCTTCTCAGGTCACAGTGTCCCACCTTCGCGCCCACCTTCTCAGGTCACAGTGTCCCACCTTCGCGCCCACCTTCTCAGGTCACAGTGTCCCACCTTCGCGCCCACCTTCTCAGGTCACAGTGTCCCACCTTCGCGCCCACCTTCTCAGGTCACAGTGTCCCACTTCGCGCCCACCTTCTCAGGTCACAGTGTCCCACCTTCGCGCCCACCTTCTCAGGTCACAGTGTCCCACCTTCGCGCCCACCTTCTCAGGTCACAGTGTCCCACCTTCGCGCCCACCTTCTCAGGTCACAGTGTCCCACCTTCGCGCCCACCTTCTCAGGTCACAGTGTCCCACCTTCGCGCCCACCTTCTCAGGTCACAGTGTCCCACCTTCGCGCCCACCTTCTCAGGTCACAGTGTCCCACCTTCGCGCCCACCTTCTCAGGTCACAGTGTCCCACCTTCGCGCCCACCTTCTCAGGTCACAGTGTCCCACCTTCGCGCCCACCTTCTCAGGTCACAGTGTCCCACCTTCGCGCCCACCTTCTCAGGTCACAGTGTCCCACCTTCGCGCCCACCTTCTCAGGTCACAGTGTCCCACCTTCGCGCCCACCTTCTCAGGTCACAATGTCCCACCTTCGCGCCCACCTTCTCAGGTCACAATTGTCCCACCTTCGCGCCCACCTTCTCAGGTCACAATGTCCCACCTTCGCGCCCACCTTCTCAGGTCACAATGTCCCACCTTCGCGCCCACCTTCTCAGGTCACAATGTCCCACCTTCGCGCCCACCTTCTCAGGTCACAATGTCCCACCTTCGCGCCCACCTTCTCAGGTCACAATGTCCCACCTTCGCGCCCACCTTCTCAGGTCACAATGTCCCACCTTCGCGCCCACCTTCTCAGGTCACAATGTCCCACCTTCGCGCCCACCTTCTCAGGTCACAATGTCCCACCTTCGCGCCCACCTTCTCAGGTCACAATGTCCCACCTTCGCGCCCACCTTCTCAGGTCACAATGTCCCACCTTCGCGCCCACCTTCTCAGGTCACAATGTCCCACCTTCGCGCCCACCTTCTCAGGTCACAATGTCCCACCTTCGCGCCCACCTTCTCAGGTCACAATGTCCCACCTTCGCGCCCACCTTCTCAGGTCACAATGTCCCACCTTCGCGCCCACCTTCTCAGGTCACAATTGTCCCACCTTCGCGCCCACCTTCTCAGGTCACAATGTCCCACCTTCGCGCCCACCTTCTCAGGTCACAATGTCCACCTTCGCGCCCACCTTCTCAGGTCACAATGTCCCACCTTCGCGCCCCACCTTCTCAGGTCACAATGGTCCCACCTTCGCGCCCACCTTCTCAGGTCACAATGTCCCACCTTCGCGCCCACCTTCTCAGGTCACAATGTCCCACCTTCGCGCCCACCTTCTCAGGTCACAATGTCCCACCTTCGCGCCCACCTTCTCAGGTCACAATGTCCCACCTTCGCGCCCACCTTCTCAGGTCACAATGTCCCACCTTCGCGCCCACCTTCTCAGGTCACAATGTCCCACCTTCGCGCCCACCTTCTCAGGTCACAATGTCCCACCTTCGCGCCCACCTTCTCAGGTCACAATGTCCCACCTTCGCGCCCACCTTCTCAGGTCACAATGTCCCACCTTCGCGCCCACCTTCTCAGGTCACAATGTCCCACCTTCGCGCCCACCTTCTCAGGTCACAATGTCCCACCTTCGCGCCCACCTTCTCAGGTCACAATGTCCCACCTTCGCGCCCACCTTCTCAGGTCACAATGTCCCACCTTCGCGCCCACCTTCTCAGGTCACAATGTCCCACCTTCGCGCCCACCTTCTCAGGTCACAATGTCCCACCTTCGCGCCCACCTTCTCAGGTCACAATGTCCCACCTTCGCGCCCACCTTCTCAGGTCACAATGTCCCACCTTCGCGCCCACCTTCTCAGGTCACAATATCATCCCACCTTCGCGCCCACCTTCTCAGGTCACAATATCATCCCACCTTCGCGCCCACCTTCTCAGGTCACAATATCATCCCACCTTCGCGCCCACCTTCTCAGGTCACAATATCATCCCACCTTCGCGCCCACCTTCTCAGGTCACAATATCCCACCTTCGCGCCCACCTTCTCAGGTCACAATATCCCACCTTCGCGCCCACCTTCTCAGGTCACAATATCCCACCTTCGCGCCCACCTTCTCAGGTCACAATATCATCCCACCTTCGCGCCCACTTCTCAGGTCACAATATCCAACCTTCGCGCCCACCTTCTCAGGTCACAATATCCACCTTCGCGCCCACCTTCTCAGGTCACAATATCCAACCTTCGCGCCCACCTTCTCAGGTCACAATATCCAACCTTCGCGCCCACCTTCTCAGGTCACAATATCCAACCTTCGCGCCCACCTTCTCAGGTCACAATATCCAACCTTCGCGCCCACCTTCTCAGGTCACAATATCCAACCTTCGCGCCCACCTTCTCAGGTCACAATATCCAACCTTCGCGCCACCTTCTCAGGTCACAATATCCAACCTTCGCGCCCACCTTCTCAGGTCACAATATCCAACCTTCGCGCCCACCTTCTCAGGTCACAATATCCAACCTTCGCGCCCACCTTCTCAGGTCACAATATCCAACCTTCGCGCCCACCTTCTCAGGTCACAATATCCAACCTTCGCGCCCACCTTCTCAGGTCACATATCCAACCTTCGCGCCCACCTTCTCAGGTCACAATATCCAACCTTCGCGCCCACCTTCTCAGGTCACAATATCCAACCTTCGCGCCCACCTTCTCAGTCACAATATCCAACCTTCGCGCCCACCTTCTCAGGTCACAATATCCAACCTTCGCGCCCACCTTCTCAGGTCACAATATCCAACCTTCGCGCCCACCTTCTCAGGTCACAATATCCAACCTTCGCGCCCACCTTCTCAGGTCACAATATCCAACCTTCGCGCCCACCTTCTCAGGTCACAATATCCAACCTTCGCGCCCACCTTCTCAGGTCACAATATCCAACCTTCGCGCCCACCTTCTCAGGTCACAATATCCAACCTTCGCGCCCACCTTCTCAGGTCACAATATCCAACCTTCGCGCCCACCTTCTCAGGTCACAATATCCAACCTTCGCGCCCACCTTCTCAGGTCACAATATCCAACCTTCGCGCCCACTTCTCAGGTCACAATATCCAACCTTCGCGCCCACCTCTCAGGTCACAATATCCAACCTTCGCGCCCACCTTCTCAGGTCACAATATCCAACCTTCGCGCCCACCTTCTCAGGTCACAATATCCAACCTTCGCGCCCACCTTCTCAGGTCACAATATCCAACCTTCGCGCCCACCTTCTCAGGTCACAATATCCAACCTTCGCGCCCACCTTCTCAGGTCACAATATCCAACCTTCGCGCCCACTTCTCAGGTCACAATATCCAACCTTCGCGCCCACCTTCTCAGGTCACAATATCCAACCTTCGCGCCCACCTTCTCAGGTCACAATATCCAACCTTCGCGCCCACCTTCTCAGGTCACAATATCCAACCTTCGCGCCCACCTTGTCAGGTCACAATATCCAACCTTCGCGCCCACCTTGTCAGGTCACAATATCCAACCTTCGCGCCCACCTTGTCAGGTCACAATATCCAACCTTCGCGCCCACCTTGTCAGGTCACAATATCCAACCTTCGCGCCCACCTTCTCAGGTCACAATATCCAACCTTCGCGCCCACCTTCTCAGGTCACAATATCCAACCTTCGCGCCCACCTTCTCAGGTCACAATATCCAACCTTCGCGCCCACCTTCTCAGGTCACAATATCCAACCTTCGCGCCCACCTTCTCAGGTCACAATATCCAACCTTCGCGCCCACCTTCTCAGGTCACAATATCCAACCTTCGCGCCCACCTTCTCAGGTCACAATATCCAACCTTCGCGCCCACCTTCTCAGGTCACAATATCCAACCTTCGCGCCCACCTTCTCAGGTCACAATATCCAACCTTCGCGCCCACCTTCTCAGGTCACAATATCCAACCTTCGCGCCCACCTTCTCAGGTCACAATATCCAACCTTCGCGCCCACCTTCTCAGGTCACAATATCCAACCTTCGCGCCCACCTTCTCAGGTCACAATATCCAACCTTCGCGCCCACCTTCTCAGGTCACAATATCCAACCTTCGCGCCCACCTTCTCAGGTTACCAGGTCACATATGTCTGGAGATTAAATTATCGATAGACTGTATATATTCAGTAATATCTACTACTCGACTCGGGTAATTTACTCGGGTGTTACGGTTCAAATCTTAATCTCTAGCCAGGTTAGTGCACTCCGTAACAACACACTTCATAGAATAAGAAGATATGGTTCCAAACTTAGAAATGTAAGGCACAAATAATAGTTACTCAGTCTTCTCAAGTTTCTTTTTATTTAAAAGCTTAAATACTTTAGATATTCATAAATATCTATTAAATATCACTGTCAGAAACTTTACTTCACACAAGAAAACTCTTAAATAGAATGTACATGTCAACATGGCCACTACACTCGACAATGATCAGAGGAATATTACCGCTTCCTCAATAGTAACATTACTTGTGTGTAAGTACATATATCGAGAATTAACACTTTCACTGAGTAACTCCCTGGCATAAGGAATATATCACAAAGTTCTAAGCTTGACACTGGTCGTCACATTGTAACCTGAAGGTAACAGTATATGCTTGTCAGAAGACTTCACAATAAACCACAAGCTGGATTAGGAGTTTCTATAACCCAATTCTCTATCCAAGTGAGAATAAGGCGGAGTACTAGGAGGGTAGCAGTTTCTATAACCCAATTCTCTATCCAAGTGAGAATAAAGCGGAGTACTAGGAGGGTAGCAGTTTCTATAACCCAACTCTCTATCCAAGTGAGAATAAGGCGGAGTACTAGGAGGGTAGCAGTTTCTATAACCCAATTCTCTATCCAAGTGAGAATAAAGCGGAGTACTAGGAGGGTAGCTCAGTCAATGCACACTGAGTCAGCAGAGAGAGTGAACTGCCATATACAGTAAATTCCTTCATGACATCAACTCGTCAAAAGGGGAAGAGGGTAGAGCGGTGCAAACTACCCACCAATGGTGATACCTTGTTATAAACCTTAGCCAGGAGTACCTACCTAACACATTACTCAAGATATATATATATACATCATACCCGGGTATATTCCTAAATCAGATAATATTATAAACTAGTGGAATCTTTAATTTAGCTAATATTAAAGAAACCCAGAGTATAATATTAAGTGGATAATACATATAAATTAATCACATTATGACCTTGGTCATAACTGTATATATTCAGTAATATCTACTACTCGACTCGGGTAATTTACTCGGGTAATTTACTCGGGTAATTTACTCGGGTAATTTACTCGGGTAATTTACTCGGGTAATTTACCCGGGTAATTTACTCGGGTAATTTACCCGGGTAATTTACCCGGGTAATTTACTCGGGTAATTTACTCGGGTAATTTACTCGGGTAATTACATATTAATACTAGTCAATTACACTATTGCAACCCACACCAGTCCACTAACACCCAGGATGTGACCCACACCAGTCCACTAACACCCAGGATGTGACCCACACCAGTCCACTAACACCCAGGATGTGACCCACACCAGTCCACTAACACCAGGATGTGACCCACACCAGTCCACTAACACCAGGATGTGACCCACACCAGTCCACTAACACCCAGGATGTGACCCACACCAGTCCACTAACACCCAGGATGTGACCCACACCAGTCCACTAACACCCAGGATGTGACCCACACCAGTCCACTAACACCCAGGATGTGACCCACACCAGTCCACTAACACCCAGGATGTGACCCACACCAGTCCACTAACACCCAGGATGTGACCCACACCAGTCCACTAACACCAGGATGTGACCCACACCAGTCCACTAACACCCAGGATGTGACCCACACCAGTCCACTAACACCCAGGATGTGACCCACACCAGTCCACTAACACCCAGGATGTGACCCACACCAGTCCACTAACACCCAGGATGTGACCCACACCAGTCCACTAACACCCAGGATGTGACCCACACCAGTCCACTAACACCCAGGATGTGACCCACACCAGTCCACTAACACCCAGGATGTGACCCACACCAGTCCATTAACACCCAGAATGCGACCCACACCAGTCCACTAACACCCAGGATGTGACCCACACCAGTCCACTAACACCCAGGATGTGATCCTCACCAGTCCACTAACACCCAGGATGTGATCCGCACCAGTCCACTAACACCCAGGATGTGATCCACACCAGTCCACTAACACCCAGGATGTGACCCACACCAGTCCACTAACACCCAGGATGCGACCCACACCAGTCCACTAACACCCAGGATGCCACCCACACCAGCCCACTAACACCCAGGATGTGACCCACACCAGTCCACTAACACTCAGGTACCCATTTTACTGATGGGTGAACATAGACGACCGGTGTAAAGAAACAGGCCCAATATTTCTACCCTCGTCGGGATTCGAACCCGGACCCTTGCCGTGTGAAATGAGAGCTTTAGCCACCAGACATCTAAGAACTATGAGAAGCTTAATATGGTAAGGAATAGCCGGTTTGAATTCTGACTAACAATCTGTTACGACACCAGCAACGCTAGATGCTAGAGAGGGTCAGTAAGTTGACCTAGTATTCTCCGGTAGAAGTCGCATAGAAAAAGGCAGGAGGTAATAATCTACCTATAGATCATAAGCTTGTGACCTCCATGGAAGCGATCAAGTACGTAGATACTTATGAAGCCGATTGCATCCTAAGTGATGAGACCACTAAGATGCTTCCCACCAGCACTGTACGGACAGAGGTCATCGGGGAATCACTTCTACTGGTGATCCGAGGACGGAAGCTGCGAGTGATTCATGATGCAAACCTCGAGGCCAGAAAGGTGCACGAGACGAGATTCCCGAGCCTGTCGCTGCTGACGTAAGCTCGGCCATATTATTGTCAACTGTCTCAAACTCCGAAGACAGTTTTTCAGATGCGGTAAGTGGAGTAACTTGGGTTCTCAACAATCCATCGGCATCACTGCTTCTCTAACCAGAGCAAAGTAGATGCGTGTATGGTCCCTTTCATATCTTCAGTCAGATTTGAATAAAGGAGAATGATTCACCAGGACAGGTGACCTCGTTCAGGGACACAGTTATCTACTGTTCCCTTCTTTGAGAGGAAATACTCCCAATCTCGGCTCTGTTAGAAGTAAATACTTTACAGATTATCTAACTGTAAATAGCAAAATAAGGCACAATACCGTGACTGGAACGATACACAAATAACCCGCACAGACTTAGAGAGCACAAAAATAGTGTTAGGCTTGCCGACACTAATAATGCTCTTTTCTGTCACGTCAGAGATCACAGTTATCCTATTGACTGGTCTTCTGCTAAAACTGTCTTCCCTACTTCCAGCTCTAACAGTCGCCGTCTGGTTGAATCCTCCCTAATACACAATTTTCCTTGTATGAATCTTAGTCGTGGCTCCGTCTCTGTAGATGCCTTCCTCTCCCACTACATTGTAAAATGCTCAAAACTTCAGAACACCCGTGACTTAACCTGACTCCTCATTTTTTCTTTTTCTTTTTCTTCTTCTCCCTCTTCCCCTTTCCTCTTTCCTTTTTATCCTCTGGGTTGTCTTTCTTTCTTCTGTCTCGCGTTTCTGTTCCTTCATTGTTTATTTCACCACTTCCCCTTCCCCCCACCTCTGTGCACTTGCTCTCCCTCTGTGGGCACCTAGCTCCCTTGCAGTGCTCCCCTTTCTTTGTATTTGACTGGCTCCTCCTCCTTATTCCCCACTACTACCACTACCACTACTACTACTACTTCTACTGCTACTACTACTACTACTACTACTACTACTACTACCACCACCACCACTACCTCTTCCTGCCTATATATATCCGTCCTGCTCCACTTCTAGTTAGTGTGACTTTGTAAATGGTCCAAGTCGGACCGAAACGTCGTCGTAAGCTTCTCTCTTCTATGTGCAGGTTATTTGTGTATCTAACTGTAGGTGTATCAGGTGAGGTTCCCTGAAAGAAGTTAAACTTTTACTCATTAAGACATATTGGGCCCCGTTCTGTTGTGATTCTGCTGAAAGCTCTATCTCCTCTCCAACTATGGCTTTATCACTGGCAATGGCCAACGGAAAGTCTGGTAAGAATGTTGACCTTAGCAAGGCAGACTCGGATCTTGGGATGGACACGTTGTTTTATGATTACAGCTGGCTAAGGCCAAGGCCTCGTAAAGAAAGATTCCTAGTCAAGCCTTCCTATTTCTGGGTATCAGGATTACCAGGTGCTTCCGACTCCGTGCTCGACGGAGCGACCTTCAAGGAAGAGTAACAGAGGGACCCCTACTCTTTGCTTTCAAGTGAGCAATTTCTGAAGGCGACGCTGTGCCCCCTACTAAATATACAATTACAAATTATTTCTTAATAATTTAACCTAGTGGCAAGTAAGGGAGATGTGCACTGCTGATAAGTTAATCGTGCTCCAAAAAAGTTTAAGTCACAGAATTAGAGGGTTGCCCATAATTCATCCACATTTGGGTTTCACAAAAGCTATGTGGAAAAAGGCACTTATGTACAGTTCAATACATTTATTAAAGGAAACGTTTCGCAACGAGTAGCTTTTTCAGTCCTAATACAGAGAAAACTAAGACAACGCGTATACATAGTGGCAGGAGTCAGGTGAAGTCAGCAAGGCTGTATGGTTTACCGAAGACCCACAAACCAAATGTGCCTATGAGACCTATTACATCTGAAATCGGCAGCGCCCCACACAGCCTGGAAAGAGTTTTGGCGAAATATTTATCTAAGCTCCTGGGTACAATTGGTCAGGCTCACCTGAAGCATTCGGGTGACCTTCTTAACCGTATCAGGGATCTCGACATGAGTGATAAGAAACTTGCAAGTTTCGACGTGACTGCCTTATTCACCAATGTCCCAGCTGATCAAGCCATTGATCTTCTTCGCAGGGTGATTAACGATGATAGAGTTACCTGTACCCCGCCAAGATTTTGTGAGCCTTGTCGAACTTTGTGTTCGTTATAACTGCTTTAGGTTTGAGGACAAGAAATACAAACAACTTTTCGGGCTAGCCATGGGATCCCCTCGTAGTGCAGTTCTTGGCAATTTATATATGGAGGACCTGGAATCCAGACGGATTCTCAGTAACATCCCTTGTTCAGTTACATGGATGCGGTACGTTGATGATATTTTGGTCATTGTACTCAAAAATCTATGCGTACATGGCATCCTCAACGCCATCAACACTCTGGAACCTACTATTAAATTTACACTAGAGGAGGAGGACAACCAATTACCTAATATCGACGTTCTCCTACGCACTGGGGAAAACAGACTTTCTTTTAAAGTCTACCGGAAGCCTACCTACAAGAACGATCTTCTACATATCTTCTCTCACCATGACACCAGAACTAAAAGAGGGGTAGTTGTTGGCTTCTTTCTGAGAGCCTACAGAATTTCCAGTCCGCAGTTCCTCGAAGAAGAATGTACATACATCACCAACTCTTTTAGTTCACTACACTTTCCCCTGCACTTCACAGGTGACTGCAGGAAACGTGCGACACGTATCCTCAGCAAGACCAACACCAGTCAAGTTGAAGAAAAGCCTCCAAGTTACATCGTTTTACCAGCCAGCAACGTTGCCACTAACGTTTCAAAAATGTTTGACAGAAAACTGGCTAAAATATTTACCAGCTCTTCAACTACTATTAGGAACCTGATACAAAAACCCAAGCATGATTCTGGAACAAGTGCAGGAATTTACACTATACCATGTGGGGTGTGTGACAAAGTATATGTAGGGGAAACAGCCAGATCTCTGGACATTATGATAGCAGAACACAAAAATGCTTGCAGAAATGATGATCGTAAAAACTCGTGTGTTCAACATAGGGACGATGTTGGACACCTCATGAAATTCAGTGAGGCTAAGCTAGTGATTAATGAAGACGACTTAAGATGGAGAAAATGCATAGAAGCTGCACTAATTGCTGTCAGTAACACTATAAAGCAAAAGTCCGGTAGTTACAGTATCTCAAAATTACTAATCAACAGGATATTACCCATTCTGGAAACTGCTGTTACATGATGTCAACAGGTCCTTCTGTAGCCATCCGTCTCACCTCCTTAGTTCCACTACTACTACTACTACTACCACCTCTACCCACACGACGCTTCACCTGACTCCTGCCACTATATATACACATTGTCTTAGTTTTCTCTGTATTAGGACTGAAGAAGTCACTCGTGGAGAAACGTTTCCTTTAATAAATGTCCTGAACTGTACATAAGTGTCTTTTTCCACATCTTGTCTGTATCACCATACCATTGCCTCTTCACAAAAACTATCATAATAGTAAACATATTGATTGGCCAGGTTTACTACGAGATGTCCGGAGCTACATCAGGTGCTGCCGTGAGAGTCAACAAGTGGGGAAAACCCGGACACTACAACAAACCTGCGTCACTTCGTTCCATACCAGCTGATGAAGAACCTTTTGGAGACTGTGTAGGACCTTTACCTAAAGCCAAACCAGGTAACCAGTTTATCTAACTATGAAGATTAACTATTATGGATAAAACCAACAGGTATCCTGGGGCAGTGTCTATGTGTAATATTAACACAAATCTTATAACCCCTCATTAGATTTATATCCCAAGTGGGAATTCCATGGATTGTTTAAAGTAAATAAAATGCTAATTTTACTTCTAAAGTTTTAAGAGAAGTGTTGAGCATATTAGATATTAATCAAAACCTTTCCTCAGATTATCTCAATCGAAGAACACTGAATTTTTTTACTAAAAATTGAAAACCATGTTACATACTTATTGGCAGTATTTCCCTCCAGACTGGTATATATCTTTACCTCTACTGCTTTTTTTTCTGTGAAACTGCAAGAATTCACAGGGTACAGTTCTTTTGAATTGATTTTTGGTCATGAGGTCCACTGCAAGTGTTTGAAAAAGGATGGCTTGGATGCTGTGAAGTCTCCATCTGATCCCAAAGCAAAACTACACCTAGCACGTCAGATGGTCAAGTACAACCTTAAAAATATCCTGGTTAACATGAGACAGAGGTATGACAAGGCATCAAACCTCCGTTCATTTAATAACGCAGAAAAAGTGTTGATCCAGGAACCTGTGCCTGGTCACACTTTAAAGACGACGCAGAAAAATTCAGATCTTAACTATGTGGTAGCGCCACTCAACAAACCTGAAACAAGGTCAAGTTAAAAACTTCTGAGTCACTTTATTCCCCGATAATGACATTGTCTCCTATGCCTACGGACCTTGATGACAATCCTGACTCCTTGAATAAAGTTCTAGAGGTTCAACTATGACTTCCTAACTCAGGTCTACTTCAGAACCCTCACCCTCTTTTCGGGACTTATGGAGGCCCAAATGACTGATCTTTCCATCTTCTGTAGTCCTATCCAGACACATTTTCAGATATTCTGATTATATGCAGTCTTGGTTTTCATGATGTAGGTTTAGGCTCTGATAAACCTATTAAACTCTCTCCCTACAGAGCTAACCCAAAGAAGCAGAAACTAACACAAGTACATGGGCCTCTTCTTGCATCCTTGTAAAAAAAACTTGACAGGTGAGTACAAATGTGTACATACTACCGCCAGGTGAATGAGGTCACATTGCCGGATGCTTATTCTCTTTCCAGTAATGACGATGTAGTAGATTTAATGGGTAAAGACAACTTTGTCTCACAATTAGACCTCAACTCCCATAAAGACAAGGCAAGTAAATCTCGCCTTCTTAATTTCAAGGAAATTACCAGTATGCAGGTAAAACTCTGTTTGACCATGAGGAACTCACCCAGCACATTCCAGAAATTAATTTCTTACTCTAATGAAGTGTAGTAGGTACCTGAGGCTAACGGAATGGATTTAGCTGGGATTTCTGTACTTGGCACAGAAAGTATTTCTCGACTTAAAGATCTTTTTGGAGATTTAGAAAAATATAATAGTTATGGTTAGCCTTCAAGAAGACATCCTTTAGCTAGTCTTCATGAGTTGGAGAAGGAAAGTGGCATCCAGATCTGCCATTGTTTTGGCCATTCAAAAACTATTCTGTGTCCAAAGATTAAAAGAAAGAATCCTAAGAAAGAGTTTCCTTCAGAATGATAAGATTTTTACTGTGAAATTTTGAAGTATTTTTTATTTTTTTTTTTTGAATTGTAGCCCCTTCCCCTAAACCTCCTTTTACCAGCCTAGAAAAAAAAATTAAACTTAGCCCTTTTCTTGCCAAGAACGGAGGGTCTTCTATAAAATTGAAAGGTTGGTGTGTGCAGCCCCGGTATTGCTGAGTCCACGTTATGCCAAGTTCTTTCTTCCCCTGCAGGTGGCTGCCTGTCAAAGTACAAGTTAGTGTAGTTATATTGAACTTTCTGGTGAAGGACACCTTCACCCCTGGTGGTACTTTACACTCAAGTGCCTGAGGGACACCTTCACCCAGGCTGTTTAGTTTACACCCAGTGTGAGGGACACCTTCACCCAGGTGTTAGTTTTACCACTCAAGTGTGAGGGGACACTTCACCCAGGCTGTTAGTTAACCAAAGTGTGGGGACTCTTCACCAGGCTGTTGGTTTACATCAAGGTGGGGACCCTTCAACCAGCTGATAGTTTACACTCCAAGTTGTGAGGGACACCTTCCCCAGGCTTGTTACTTTACACTCAAGTGTGAGGGACACCTTCACCCAGGCTGTTACTTTACACTCAAGTGTGAGGAACACCTTCATCCAGGCTGTTACTTTACACTCAAGTGTGAGGGACACCTTCACCCAGGCTGTTACTTTACACTCAAGTGTGAGGTACCTCCTTCATCAGGCTGTATTTACACTCAAGTGTAAGGGGGCCCTTCACCCAGGCTGTTACTTTACACTCAAGTGTGAGGGACACCTTCACCCAGGCTGTTACTTTACACTCAAGTGTGAGGGACACCTTCACCCAGGCTGTTACTTTACATCAAGTGTGGGGGAACACCTACACCCAGGCTGTTACTTTACATCAGTGTATGAGGAAACACCACTTACCCAGGCTGTTACTTTACACTCAGTGTGAGGAACACCTCATCAAGGCTGTTACTTTACCTCAAGTTGTGAGGAACACCTTCACCCAGGCTGTTACTTTACACTCAAGTGTGAGGAACACCTTCACCCAGGCTGTTACTTTACACTCAAGTGTGAGGAACACCTTCACCCAGGCTGTGTACTTTACTCCCAAGTGTGAGGACTCCTTCACCCGGCTGTTACTTTAACTCAAGTGTGAGGAACACCTTCACCAGGCTTAACTTACACTCAAGTTTGAGGGACACCTTCATCAAGGCTGTTACTTTCCACTCAAGTGTGAGGGGAACACCTTCACACCGGCCTGTTACTTTACAACTAAGTGTGAGGAACACCTTCACCCAGGGGGCTGTTACTTTACACTCAAGTTGAGGTACACCACCCCCCCACCCCCACTCCCCCATTCATCACAGGCTCGTTACCTTTACACTCAAGTTGTGAGGGACACCTTCACCCAGGCTGTTACTTTACACTCAAGTGTGAGGAACACCTGCTTCCAGGCTTACTTTACACTCAAGTGTGAGGGGGACAAAAAAAATACTTCACCCAGGCTGTTACTTTACACTAAGTGTGAGGGACACCTTCATCAGCTGTTAACTTTTACACTCAAGTGTGAGGGGAACACCTTCACCCAGGCTGTTTACTTTACACTCAAGTGTGAGGGACACCTTCATCCAGGCTGTTTACTTACACTCAAGTGTGAGGGGACACCTTCATCCAGGATGTTACTTCACTCAAGTGTGAGGGACACCTTTCATCCAGGCTGATTACTTTACACTTCAAGTGTGAGGGACACCTTCATCAGGCTGTTACTTTAAACTCAAGTGTGAGGACACCTTCATCCAGGCTTACTTTTACACTCAGTGTAAGGGACACCTTCATCCAGGCTGTTACTTTAAACTTCAAGTGTGAGGGACACCTTATCCAGGCTGTTACTTTACACTCAAGTGTGAGGGAACACCTTCACCCAGGCTGTTTAATTTACACTCAAGTGTGAGGGAACCCTTCATCCAGGCATGTTACTTTTACACTCAAAGTGTGAGGGACCCCCCCCAAAACCTTTTCATCCAGGCTGTTACTTTTACATCAAGTGTGAGGGCACCTTCACCCAGGCTGTTACTTTACACTCAAGTGTGAGGGACACCCTTTCACTCCAGCTGTTACATTTTCACTCAAGTGTGAGGGACACCTTCATTCCAGGCTGTTACTTTACACTAAGTGTGAGGGACACCTTCATCCAGGCTGTTACTTTACACTCATTGTGAGGGACAACTTATCCAGGCTGTTACTTTACACTCTAGTGTGAGGGACACCTTCACCCAGGTGTTACTTTACACTCAAAGTGTGAGGGACACCCTTCACCCCGGCTGTTAACTTTACACTCAATTGATGAGGAACACCTTCACCCAGGCTGTTACTTTACACTCAAGAGTGAGGGAAACACCTTCACCCAGGATGTTACTTTACACTCAAGTGTAGGAAAACACCTTCTTAAAGGCTGTTACTTTAAACTCAAGTGGGAGGAACACCTTCACCCAGGCTGTTACTTTACACTAAGTGTGAGGACACCCTGCATCCAGGTGTTACTTTACACTCAAGTGTGAGAACACCTTCACCCAGGCTGTTACTTTATACTCAAGTGTGAGGGACACCTTCATCCAGGCTGTTACTTTACACTCAAGTTGAAGACATTCCAACCAGCCTACATTATACACTGTACATTATACACTGTACATTATACACTGTACATTATACACTGTACATTTAACTGTACATTATACACTGTTACATTATACACTGTACATTAAAACTGTAACTTTATAACTGTACATTATACACTGTACATTATACACTGTACATTAAAAAGACATTTTTACATTGTACATTATACAATGCACATTATACACTGTACATTATGCACTGTTTATACACTGTACATTGTACACTGTACATTAAACAAAGTACATTATACACTTGTACATTATACACTGTACATTATACCACTGTACTTTATACACTGTACATTTATACACTGTACATTATACACTGTTCATTAAACACTGATAATTATAAACTGTAATTATACACTGGTACATTATACACTGTACATTATTACACTGTACATTATACACTGTACATTATACACTGTACATACACACTAATACTTTTATACTGTACATATACACTGTACATCTATACACTGTACATTATACCAACTGTACATTAAACACTGACATTAGCACTGTACAATATAACTGTCTACATTATAAACCTGTACATTATACAATGTACAATTATAACTGTACATTATACACTGTACATTAACAAAGTAATTATACATTGTTAATTATACACTGCACTTTATACACTCTTTACATTATGCACTGTACATTATACACTGTACATTGTACACTGTACATTATACACTGTACTTTATACACCATACATTATACACTGTACATTATACACTGTACATTATACACTGTACATTACACATGTACATTAAACAAAGTACATTATTACCACGATCGTTATACACTGTACTTTATACACCATACATTATACACTGTTACTTTATACACCATACTTATACACTGTACATTATACACTGTAACATTATACACATGTAACTTTATACACCATACGTTATACACTGTTTTCATTAAACACTGTACATGTTCACTGTACATTTTATCTGGTACTTTATTCACCATACATTATACACTGGACATTATACACTGTACATTATACCACTGTACTTTATACATTCATACATTATACCACTGTACATTATACACTGTAATTATACACATTTACATTGTACACTGACATTAGACTCTGTACATTATCACTGTAATATACACTGTACATTATACACTGTACATTATACACTGACATTATACACTGTAACAATGTGCTACTGTTCATTTATACAAAGTACATTATTACATGTACGTTTATTACACTGTACATTATTACACTGTACGTTATTACACTGTACATTATCACTGTAACCATTATACATATACATTATACACTGTAAATGAAACACTGTTACATTATTACACTGTACATTATACACTGTACATTATACACTTAAAATTATACACTGTACATTATACACTGTACGTTATAAACTGTTAATTATAACTGTTACATTATTACACTGTCTATTATACACTGTACGTTATACACTGTACATTATACAAAGTACATTATACACTGTACATTATACACACAGTACATTATATACTGTTCATTATACAAAGTACATTATAACACTGTACTTTATACATGTACATTATACAAAGTACATTATACACTGACATTATACAAAGTACATTATCCCACTGTACATTATACCCATGTACATTATACATCTGTACATTATACCTGTACATTATACACTGTACATTATACCACCTGTAATTATACACTGTATTATTATACACTGTACATTATACACTGTACATTATACGCTGTACATTATACACTGTACATTATACACTGTACATTATACACTGTACATTATACACTGTACTTTATCACCATAATTACCACACTGTACATTATACATGAACATTATTCACTGTTACATTATAAACTGTATATTATACACTTACATTGTTCACTGTACATTAAAACAAAGTACATTATAATTGTACATTATACACTGTACATTATACACTGTACATTATACAAAGTACATTATACACTGTACATTATACACTGTACATTATACAAAGTACATTATACACTGTACATTATACAAAGTACATTATACACTGTACATTATACGCTGTACATTATACACTGTACATTATACACTGTACATTATACACTGTACATTATACACTGTACATTATTCACTATATTTTACACTGTACATTATACACTTGTACATTATACGCTGTACATTATACACTGTACATTATACACTGTACATTATACACTGTACATTATACACTGTACTTTATACACCATACATTACACACTGTACATTATACACTGTACATTATACACTGTACATTATACACTGTACATTATACACTGTACATTGTACACTGTACATTAAACAAAGTACATTAAACATTGTACATTTTACACTTATATTATACCTGTACATTATACAATGTACATTATACAATGTACATTGTACACTGTACATTAAACAAAGTACATTATACACTGTACATTATACACTGTACATTGTACACTGTACATTAAACAAAGTACATTATACACTGTTACTTTTACACTGTACTTTATACACTCGAATTATAAACTGTACATTATTACACTGTACATTATAACACTGTACATTATACACTGCTACATTTACACACTGTACATTATACCACTGTACATTATACACTGTACCATTTAAATTACACTGTACATTATAAACTGTCATTGTGCACTGTACTTTATACACTGTAGAACATTATACACTGTACATTATACACTGTACATTATACACTGTACTTTACACTGTACGTTTTAACTGTACGTTATACACTGTACCATATACACTGTACATTATACACTGTACATTATACTCTGTACATTAACACTATACATAATACACTGCTCATTTACCACTATACATTATACACTGTAAATTATACACTGTTACATTATCACTGTTACATTATTACACTGTACATTATACCACTGTACATTAAAACTGTACATTTACAATGCTACATTATACACTGTTACATTATACATGTACATTAACAAAGTTACATTATACATTGTAAAGTAGACAATGCACATTATACATGTACATTATGCACTGTACATTATACACTGTACATTGTAACTGTACATTAAACAAAGACATTATACAAAGTAAATTTATTACACTGTCATTTACACTGTACTATTATACACTGTACATTATTTAAACTGTACATTATACACTGTACATTATACACTGTACATTATACACTGTACATTATACACTGTACATTATACACTGTACATTATACACTGTACATTATACACTGTACATTACACACAATACATTATACACTGTACATTATACACTGTACATTATACACTGTACATTATACACTGTACATTAACACTGTACATTATACACTGTACATTATACACTGTACATTATAAACTGTACATTATACACTGTACATTATACACTGTACATTATACACTGTACATTAAACAAAGTACATTATACATTGTACATTATACACTGCACATTATACACTGTACATTATGCACTGTACATTATACACTGTACATTGTACACTGTACATTATACACTGTACTTTATACACCATAACATTCATACACTGTACATTATACCACTGTGCATTATAACACTGTACATTACCACATTGTAACATAAAACAAAGTACATTTATAACCGTCATTATACCACTGTTAATTTATACCCATACATTATACACTGTACTTTATACACCATACATTATACACTGTACATTATACACTGTACATTATACACTGTACTTTATACACCATACATTATACACTGTACATTATACACTGTACATTGTACACTGTACATTATACACTGTAATTTAACACCATACTTTACCTACACTGTTAATTATACATGTACATTATACACTGTACTTATACATCAACATTTACACTGTAACTTAACACTGTAATTATACACTATTGTTACATTATCCACTGTACAATTATACACTGTACATTATACTTACAACTGTACTTTATTTACACTGTACATTATACACTGTACATTATACACTGTACATTATACACTGTACAATGTGCACTGTTCATTATACAAAGTACATTATACACTGTACGTTATACACTGTACATTATACACTGTACGTTATACACTGTACATTATACACTGTACATTATACACTATACATTATACACTGTACATTATACACTGTACATTATACACTGTACATTATACACTGTACATTATACACTAAACATTATACACTGTACATTATACACTGTACGTTATACACTGTACATTATACACTGTACATTATACACTGTACATTATACACTGTACGTTATACACTGTACATTATACAAAGTACATTATACACTGTACATTATACACAGTACATTATACACTGTACATTATACAAAGTACATTATACACTGTACATTATACACTGTACATTATACAAAGTACATTATACACTGTACATTTATCAAAGTACCATTATACACTGTACCTTTTACGCTGTACATTATTACATGTACATTATACACTGTACATTATCACTGTACTTTATACACTGTACATTATACACTGTATATTATACACTGTACATTATACACTGTACATTATACGCTGTACATTATACACTGTACATTATACACTGTACATTATACACTGTACATTATACACTGTACTTTATACTCATTACCATTAACATCTGTACCATTATACACTTTACATTTATACACTGTACATTATACACTGTATATTATACACTGTACATTGTACACTGTACATTAAACAAAGTACATTATACATTGTACATTATACACTGTACATTATACACTGTACATTATACAAAGTACATTATACACTGTACATTATACACTGTACCATATACAAAGTTCATTATACATGTTTTTACATTATACAAAGTACATTCTACACTGTACATTAACGCTGTACATTATACACTGTACATTATACACTGTACATTATACACTGTAATTATACACTGTACATTATACACTGTATATATACCACTGTACATTATACACTGTACATCTATACGCTGTACATTATACACTGTACATTATACATGCTCATTATACACTGTGCATTATACACTGTACTTTATTACACAACATTACTCCACTGTACATTATACACTGTACATTATACACTGTACATTATACACTGTACATTATACACTGTACATTGTACACTGTACAATAAACAAAGTACACTAAACATTGTACATTATCACTGTACATTATACACTGCTTTTTTTATAATTTATACACTGTCATCTATACACTTGTACATTGTATCTGTACATTAAACAAAGTACCATTATACACTGTTACATTTACCACTGTACATTGTACTCTGTTTACATTAAACAAAGTACATTATACACTGTACTTTATACACGTACTTTATTTACACCTTACATTATACACTGCTACATTTACACTGACATTATTACACTGTACATTATACACTGTACATTACACACTGTACATTATACACTGTACATTATACACTGTACATTATACACTGTACATTATACACTGTACATTGTCTGCACTGTACAATTATACATGTACATTATCACTTTACATTATTACACTGTAATTATACCTGTACATTTATTCACTGTACGTTATACACTGTACGTTATACACTGTACATTATACACTGTACATTATACACTGTACATTATACACTGTACATTATACACTATACATTATACACTGTACATTATACACTGTACATTATACACTGTAAATTATACACTGTACATTATACAATATACATTATACACTGTACATTATACACTGTACATTATACACTGTACATTATACACTGTACATTGTGCACTGTACATTATACAAAGTACATTATACACTGTACATTATACACTGTACATTATACACTATACATTATACACTGTACATTATACACTGTACATTATACACTGTACATTATACACTGTACATTGTGCACTGTACATTATACAAAGTTACCATTATACACTGTACATTATACCACTGTACATTATTTCACTTACATTATACACTGGTACATTATTACACTGTACATTATACACTGTCATTATTCACTGTACATTTATACCTGATACATTATACACTGTACATTTTACACATAAATTTACACTGTAATTATACACTGTACATTATACACTGTACATTATACACTGTACATTATACACTGTACATTATTCACTGTACATTATACACTGTACATTATACACTGTACATTATACACTGTATATTATACACTGTACATTATACACTGTACATTGTGCACTGTACATTATACAAAGTACATTATACAGTGTACGTTTATTACACTGTAAATTATTACACTGTAACGTAGACACTGTACATTTATACACTGTACTTATACACCTATATATTATACACTGTACATTATACACTGTACATTATACACTGTACATTGTACACTATACATTATACACTGTACATTATACACTGTACGTTATACACTGTAATTATACACTGTACATTATAACTGTACATTATACAATGTACGTATACCTGTACATTATACACTGTACATTATACAAAATACCTTTTATTACATGTTCTTACACACAGTACATTATACACGCTGTACATTATTCAAAGTACAGATTTTACACTGTAACATTATACAAAGTACGTTATACACTGTACAATTATACACTGCAACATTATACAAAGTTTACATTATACATGTAACATTTTACGCTGTTACATTATTACAAAGTACCATTATACATGTTACATTATACACTGTACAATTATACACTGTACATTATACACTGTATATTATTACACTGTACATTATACTCACTGTCATTTATACACTGTACATTTTACACTGTTCATTATACACTGTACATTTATACACTGTTACATTGTGCTCTGTCCACTTATACAAAGTATTATTACACTGTACATTCATACACTGTAATTATACACTGTACATTTTTAAACTGGACATTAGTACATCTGTACATTTAGCACTGGACATTTTTCATGACATTATACACTGTACATTATACACTGTACATTATAAACTGTAACTCATTTATGCACGGTACATTATACATGTACATTTTTCAATGTACATTATACAATGTACATTATTAACTGTACATATGCAATGTACATTATACATGTGATTATTAACTGTAAAATATTCTCTGTACATATTTCACACTGTACATTATTCTCTGTTCTTTTTTACTCTGTACATTATAACTGTTCTTTTTACACGTACTTTGTACACACGTACATTTGCATATGTACATTTTTCTACTGTAATATTGATGCACTGTATCATTATTCACTGTTCTTTTATTCTCTGTTACTTTACACATCTGTACTATTAGACACTGTACATTTGTATCAGTAATGGGTCACGGTAATGTTGTCCTTCTGTTTCTTTATTATAGGGTCACAATGATTCTCGGTGTTTTACTTGTGACTTTGTTCTTTGATTCTCTGTAATCATTTTACCACTGTACTTTGTTTCTCTTTACTGTTCATTGTTCTGTTGTCTATGTTATGTTTTCACTCTGGTCTTGGGGAACGGTTCTTGGTCTTTGTTCTTTTTTCATCGGTTCTGTTGTCATCGGGTCTTGATTACTCTTGTCTGGTGTCTCGGGTCTGGTGTCTTGGTCTTGAGTCAATGTTCTGGAGTCTCGGTTCTGGGGGCTCGGCTTGCTTGAGTGCTATGGTGTATTTGGTCTGGTGTACTAGGGTCGGTTGATCGGTTCTGGTTTAATGGTGTATGGTGCATCGGGTAATGGTGTCATAGGGTATCGGTGTATACGGGTATGGTGTATGGGTTATGGTGAATCGGGTCTTGGGGACTAGGGTATGGTGTCACTTCGGTATTGTGGGGTATAGAGTAGGGTGTATCGGGATGGTGTATAGGGTAGGTTGTAAGGGTCTTGTGATAGGGTTTTCGTCTAGTGTATGGTGTAATAGGGTCATGGTGGTATAGGTATGGTGTATAGGGTATGGTGGTATAGGGTATGGTATATAGTGGTATGGTGTATCGGGTATGGTGTCATAGGGTCTGGTGTATAGGGTATGGTGTATAGGGTATGGTGTATAGGGTAGGGTGTTATAGGGTATGGTGTATATAGGGTCTGGTAGTATTTTGGTATGGTGTATAGGTGTATGGTGTATCTGGTATGGTGTAGAGGGTATGGTGTATTTGGTATGGGTTTGTATAGGGTTATGGTGTATAGGTTATGGTGTCTTTGGTATGGTGTATAGGGTATGGTGTATTGGGTATGGTGTATAGGAGTAATGGTGTAGAGGGTTATTGGTGGTAGTTTGGTAGGTGGTATGGGGTATATGGTGTATAGGGTAATGGAGACTAAAGAAGAGTAGTACTGAGGACACCGGTATCCTGGGATGTAATATGGAAGCTTAAGGACCGTCGAGTATTAGGGGGGTGGTGATCGGATAGGAACGCTCATGCGAGTGGATATTTAATCTAGGTCATGGAGTGACTAATGGGGTTCGTGGGTTCCGTAACGGTGCTACCTTGAGTGTATAGAATGGCTCAGAAATGCACGTAGTAATCTAGGAAAAACGACTGTGGGTTTGGTTATAGTAATCAATGTACATGATTCTACCGACTTCTAGTTATCCCTAAACTTCATGTTCCATATTCTTCTCACCAATGTACCCATTCTTTTACATCGTATGCTACTCCATTTTATTTGCTTTGCACCTCTCTCGCTACATTCTACATAACGCATAAATAGCTACATTTTTATGCACTTGTACACATATTCCATTCACCTACCTGCCACATCTATCATCCACTGTATCCATCCCGATACACCTCCCTGTACAATCAAGAAGTCCCCATCCCCCCCTCGTAACACCTTTCATTAATTTAGTGCCATTTTACATGGCACTATTATACACTGTTACATTATAAAAAAGTACTATATGCACTGTACATATACACTGTCCATATAACAACTGTCCATTATACCATCATGTACATTTTACACTGTACATTATACACTGTCCCATTATACATGTACTTTTATACGCTGTACATTTATACCACTGTACATTATACACTTGTACCATCTATACACTGTACATTATACACTGTAATTTATTACACTGTACATTTACACAAATAGCTATATACACTGTACATTATTATCACTGTACATTATACACTGTAATTATACCACACTGTACATTATACACTGTACACATTTATAACACAAGTACGCATTATACACTGTACATTATACACCTGTACATTATTAACCACTGTCATTTATCCACTGATCATTATACATGCTACATTATACACTGCACATTATACACCACACAGTTTTAATACACTGCACACTGCATTACTTCACCACATGAGAATTCTGTGTATTTTCTGATCTTTTAAGATGTATTACAGAGCGCACTAAAAACACGGTATGAGCACATGTCTCTTATAATGCACTCACGGTCATTTTTTAACTGTGTGCTACTGATTGTGATACAGTCTGGTGGTCAGACCTCTCCGTGATGGTCGGACGCCAGACTGTTGTGTGGCTGTGGTGTCATCCCTCTGATGTGGTGGTGGGTGGGTGTCATCGGCTGACTGGTTGGTGGTGTGTCGGGTGTCACGGTGCATGTGGTGGTAGGGGGCTGTCAGTCGTTATGTGGTGGTGGGTGGAGTGGTCAGGGTGGTGTTGTGGTGGGGGTGGGTGTCAGGGTGGTTGATAGTTGTGGTGTGGGCGGTTGTAACGGTGATGATGCGTGGTGATGTGGGAGTCAGGGTGATGATGTGTGGTAAGTGTGTCACGTGATCGTGGTGTTGGGTGGGTTGTCCACGGTGATGATGTGGGGGTAGTGTGGGTTGTCACCCGGTGATGATGTGGTGGTAGGTGGGTGTCACGGTGATGTGGTGGTGGAGTGGGGTCACGGTGATGTGTGGTGGTAGGCTGGGTGTTCACGGTAATGTGGTGGTGGGGAGTGGGATTGTCAGGGTGATGTCGGTGGTGGGTGGGTGTCAACGGTGTGATGTTGTGGATAGGTTGGGTGCTCACGGTGATGTGGTGGTGGGTGGGCCTGTCAGGGTGATTGTGTGTGGTGTGCTCTATTTGTCTCTCTGCGGTGTCCAGGTGTGGTTGATGTGGTTAAAAGTGGTGCACGGTGACTGTGGTGGCTGTGGATGGGTGTCCGGCTGATTGTGTGTGGTGGGTGGGTTGTTCAGGGTGTTGATCGTGGTAAGTGGGTGTCCACGTGGATGATGTGGTGGTGGGTGGGTGCTCAGGCTGATTTCGGTGGTGGCGTGGGTTGTCACTCGGTCGGTTTCGATGTGCGATAAAGTCGGGTGAGTCATCGGTGTGATGTGGTGGTGGGTGGAGAGTACAGGGGGTTGATGTGGTGGTAGTGGGTGTCTGGTGTGGTTGATGTGGGGGTAGGTGAGGTCTGCGCATGGGTGGTTTGTGTGGTGGTAGGTGGTGTCACTCCGGTTGGATGAATTGTGGGGCGTTAGGATTGGGTGTCTGGTGATGTGTGTGGTGGGTGGTGTCTACACAGTGATGTGTGTGGTGGGGATGGGACGTCAGTGGGTGATTGTACGGTGGTGTGTGGGTGTTTACAGTGATGTTTGGTTGGTGGGTGGGTGTCAGGGTGATGTGGTGTGTGGGTGGGTGTTCACGCGTGGTTGATTTGGTGCGGTTTAGTGGGTGCCTAGGGTTGATGTCGGGGGTCGTGGGTGTCACTTGATGTGGTGGTGGTGGGCTGTACAGTGATGTGGTGGTGGTGTGGGATGTCAGCGGTGATGTGGTTGGTGGGTGGGTGTTATCGTGATGTGGTGGTGGATGTGGGTTGTCCAGGGTCGATGGTGGTCGGTGGTTGTGGGTGTGTCACGGTGGTTGATGTGGTGGTGGGCCGGTGTGTCAGGGTGATGTGGTGGTGGGTGGGTGTACATTGGTTGGATGTGTGTGGATGGGTGGGTGGTCCACGGTGATGTGGTCAGTGGGTGGCGTCGTCACGGTGATCTGTGGTGGTGGACTTTGGGCTACTATCCTTGATGCCAGGTTTGAACTTTTGGTGGGTGTCAGGGTGGTTGATGTGGTGCGTATAGTGGGTGTTGTCACATTGTGGTTGATGTGGTGGTAGGTGGTGTCACGGTGTGTGTGTGGTTAGGAATGGGGTTTTGTCAGGCGTGCGCTGATGTCTGGATGGTTAGGTGGGTGTCACGGTGGTTGATGTGGTAAGTGGGTGTCTCAGGGTGGTGATGTGGTGGTAAGTGGGTGTCACGGTGTGTTTTGTGTGTTATGGTAAGTGGGTGTCTCACGGTGGTTGATGTGGTGGTAAGTGGGTGTGAGGGTGGTTGATGTGGTGGAAAGTTGGGTGTCTCACTGGTGGTGATGTGGTGGTGACGTGGGTGTCACGGTGGTTGATGTGGTGGTAGGTGGTAGTGATCACTCGGTGTGTTGATGTGGTTGGTAAGTTGGGTGTCACTCGGTGCGTGAGTGGTGATAATTGGTGTCACGGTGATGTGGTTGGTGGGTGGGTTGTCAGGGTGGTTGATGTGGGAGGTGGGCTGTCACGGTGATGTGGTGGTGGGTGGGTTTCAGGGTAGTTGATGTGTGGTAAAAGTGGGTGTCACGGTGCGTGATGTGGTGGTAAGTGGTGTCACAGTGGTTTGATGTAGGTGGTAAGTGGCGTGTGTTAGTGGTGGTGATGTGGTGGTAAGTGTGTGTCTACTGTGTTTCGTTATGTGGTGGTATTGTGGTGTGTCACAGGTGGTGCATGTGGTGGGTAAGTAGGGTGTTAGGGGTGGTGGATGGTGGTGGTAAGTGGGTTTTGATCAGACGGTGGTGATGTGGTGGTTAGTGGGTGTCACTCGGTGGTGATGTGGGTGGTAAGTGGGGTCCACGATGGTGAGACTTTGTGGTGGTAATGGGGTGTTAGGATCGGCTGATGTTTGGTGGTAGAATGGGTGTCACGCGTGGTGGATTGGTGGGTGGTCTTGATAGTGGGTGTCTCGGTAGGTGTGTGGTGGTAAGTGGTGTGTCACGGTGGATTGATGTGGTGCGTAACGTGGTTAGTCACGGTGGTGATTGTGGTTGGTAAGGGGTGTTTAGGAGTGGTCGAGGTGGTGGTAAGTGGGTGTCAGGTCGTTTGGTTGAGATGTAGTTGGTATAGTGGGTGTCACTCGGTGGTGATGTGGTGGTATGTGGGTGACACGGTGAGGATGTTGGCTGGTAATGGGTGTCCCACGGTGCTTGATGTTGGTGGTTAGTGGAGTGGTCAGGGGCGGGTTGTATTTGTTGTGGAATAGTGTGTGTCTACGTGTGGTGATGTGGTGTCGTAAGTTAGGAAGATTGTCTCACAGTCTTTGATGTGGTGGTACGTGGTGTCAGGCGTGGTTGATGTGGCTGGTTAGGATGGTATCACGGTGGATGATTGTGGGTGGTAAGTGGGTGTCAGTGGTGGCCTTGATGTGGTGGCAGGTGTTGTGTCAGGGAGTGTTGACGTGGTGTGTAGGTGGGTGTACACTCGGTCGATTGGATGTGGTGGTAGGTGGAGTGTCAGGTTGTGGTTTGAATGTGTTCGTTGGTCGGTTGGTTGGCAGGGTGGTTGATTTGGTGTAGGTGGGTGTCAGTGGTGGTTGGACAGTGGTGGGAAGTTGGTTTCTAGGGTGGTTAATGTGGTGGTACAGTGGATTCTCGGTGGTTGATGTGGTGGTAGAGTGGGTGTAAGGGTGGTTGATGATCGGTGGTGGAAGTGGGTCCGTCAGCGTGGTTGATGTGTGTGGTACGTGGATGTCTGGTGAGTTCTTGGTCTCCTATGCCTACGGACCTTGATGACAATCCTGACTTCCTTGAATAAAGTTCTAGAGTTTCAACTATGACTGTCCTAACATCAGGTCTACTTCAGAACCCTCACCCTCTTTTCAGGGACTTATGGAGGCCCAAATGACTGATCTTTCCATCTTTGTAGTCTATCCAGACACATTTTCAGATATTCTGATTATATTGCAGTCTTGGTTTTCATGATGTAGGTTTAGGCTCTGATAAAACCTATTAACTCTCTCCTACAGTAGCTAACACCAATGAAGCAGAAACTAACCACAAGTACATGGGCTCTTCTTGCATCCTTGTAAAAAAAAAACTTGACAGGTGAGTACAAATGTGTAAATACTACCGCCAAGGTGAATTGAGGTCAACATTGCGGATGCTTTTCTCTTTCCAGTAATGTACGATGTAGTAGATTTAATGGGTAAAGACAACTTTGTCTCACAATTAGACCTCAAATCCCATAAAGACAAGGCAAGTAAATCTCGCCTTCTTAATTTCAAGGAAATTACCAGTATGCAGGTAAAACTCTGTTTGACCATGAGGAACTCACCCAGCACATTCCAGAAATTAATTTCTTACTCTAATGAAGTGTAGTAGGTACCTGAGGCTAACGGAATGGATTTAGCTGGGATTTCTGTACTTGGCACAGAAAGTATTTCTCGACTTAAAGATCTTTTTGGAGATTTAGAAAAATATAATAGTTATGGTTAGCCTTCAAGAAGACATCCTTTAGCTAGTCTTCATGAGTTGGAGAAGGAAAGTGGCATCCAGATCTGCCATTGTTTTGGCCATTCAAAAACTATTCTGTGTCCAAAGATTAAAAGAAAGAATCCTAAGAAAGAGTTTCCTTCAGAATGATAAGATTTTTACTGTGAAATTTTGAAGTATTTTTTATTTTTTTTTTTTGAATTGTAGCCCCTTCCCCTAAACCTCCTTTTACCAGCCTAGAAAAAAAAATTAAACTTAGCCCTTTTCTTGCCAAGAACGGAGGGTCTTCTATAAAATTGAAAGGTTGGTGTGTGCAGCCCCGGTATTGCTGAGTCCACGTTATGCCAAGTTCTTTCTTCCCCTGCAGGTGGCTGCCTGTCAAAGTACAAGTTAGTGTAGTTATATTGAACTTTCTGGTGAAGGACACCTTCACCCCTGGTGGTACTTTACACTCAAGTGCCTGAGGGACACCTTCACCCAGGCTGTTTAGTTTACACCCAGTGTGAGGGACACCTTCACCCAGGTGTTAGTTTTACCACTCAAGTGTGAGGGGACACTTCACCCAGGCTGTTAGTTAACCAAAGTGTGGGGACTCTTCACCAGGCTGTTGGTTTACATCAAGGTGGGGACCCTTCAACCAGCTGATAGTTTACACTCCAAGTTGTGAGGGACACCTTCCCCAGGCTTGTTACTTTACACTCAAGTGTGAGGGACACCTTCACCCAGGCTGTTACTTTACACTCAAGTGTGAGGAACACCTTCACCCAGGCTGTTACTTTACACTCAAGTGTGAGGGACACCTTCACCCAGGCTGTTACTTTACACTCAAGTGTGAGGTACCTCCTTCATCAGGCTGTATTTACACTCAAGTGTAAGGGGGCCCTTCACCCAGGCTGTTACTTTACACTCAAGTGTGAGGGACACTTTCACCCAGGCTGTTACTTTACACTCCAAGGTGAGGGACACCTTCACCAGGCTGTTACTTTACATCAAGTGTGGGGGAACACCTACACCCAGGCTGTTACTTTACATCAGTGTATGAGGAAACACCACTTACCCAGGCTGTTACTTTACACTCAGTGTGAGGAACACCTCATCAAGGCTGTTACTTTACCTCAAGTTGTGAGGAACACCTTCACCCAGGCTGTTACTTTACACTCAAGTGTGAGGAACACCTTCACCCAGGCTGTTACTTTACACTCAAGTGTGAGGAACACCTTCACCCAGGCTGTGTACTTTACTCCCAAGTGTGAGGACTCCTTCACCCGGCTGTTACTTTAACTCAAGTGTGAGGAACACCTTCACCAGGCTTAACTTACACTCAAGTTTGAGGGACACCTTCATCAAGGCTGTTACTTTCCACTCAAGTGTGAGGGGAACACCTTCACACCGGCCTGTTACTTTACAACTAAGTGTGAGGAACACCTTCACCCAGGGGGCTGTTACTTTACACTCAAGTTGAGGTACACCACCCCCCCACCCCCACTCCCCCATTCATCACAGGCTCGTTACCTTTACACTCAAGTTGTGAGGGACACCTTCACCCAGGCTGTTACTTTACACTCAAGTGTGAGGAACACCTGCTTCCAGGCTTACTTTACACTCAAGTGTGAGGGGGACAAAAAAAATACTTCACCCAGGCTGTTACTTTACACTAAGTGTGAGGGACACCTTCATCAGCTGTTAACTTTTACACTCAAGTGTGAGGGGAACACCTTCACCCAGGCTGTTTACTTTACACTCAAGTGTGAGGGACACCTTCATCCAGGCTGTTTACTTACACTCAAGTGTGAGGGGACACCTTCATCCAGGATGTTACTTCACTCAAGTGTGAGGGACACCTTTCATCCAGGCTGATTACTTTACACTTCAAGTGTGAGGGACACCTTCATCAGGCTGTTACTTTAAACTCAAGTGTGAGGACACCTTCATCCAGGCTTACTTTTACACTCAGTGTAAGGGACACCTTCATCCAGGCTGTTACTTTAAACTTCAAGTGTGAGGGACACCTTATCCAGGCTGTTACTTTACACTCAAGTGTGAGGGAACACCTTCACCCAGGCTGTTTAATTTACACTCAAGTGTGAGGGAACCCTTCATCCAGGCATGTTACTTTTACACTCAAAGTGTGAGGGACCCCCCCCAAAACCTTTTCATCCAGGCTGTTACTTTTACATCAAGTGTGAGGGCACCTTCACCCAGGCTGTTACTTTACACTCAAGTGTGAGGGACACCCTTTCACTCCAGCTGTTACATTTTCACTCAAGTGTGAGGGACACCTTCATTCCAGGCTGTTACTTTACACTAAGTGTGAGGGACACCTTCATCCAGGCTGTTACTTTACACTCATTGTGAGGGACAACTTATCCAGGCTGTTACTTTACACTCTAGTGTGAGGGACACCTTCACCCAGGTGTTACTTTACACTCAAAGTGTGAGGGACACCCTTCACCCCGGCTGTTAACTTTACACTCAATTGATGAGGAACACCTTCACCCAGGCTGTTACTTTACACTCAAGAGTGAGGGAAACACCTTCACCCAGGATGTTACTTTACACTCAAGTGTAGGAAAACACCTTCTTAAAGGCTGTTACTTTAAACTCAAGTGGGAGGAACACCTTCACCCAGGCTGTTACTTTACACTAAGTGTGAGGACACCCTGCATCCAGGTGTTACTTTACACTCAAGTGTGAGGAACACCTTCACCCAGGCTGTTACTTTACACTCAAGTGTGAGGGACACCTTCATCCAGGCTGTTACTTTACACTCAAGTTGAAGACATTCCAACAGCCTACATTATACAACTGTACATTATACACTCGTACATTATACACTGTACATTATACACTGTACATTTAACTGTACATTATACACTGTTACATTATACACTGTACATTAAAACTGTAACTTTATAACTGTACATTATACACTGTACATTATACACTGTACATTAAAAAGACATTTTTACATTGTACATTATACAATGCACATTATACACTGTACATTATGCACTGTCTATACACTGTACATTGTACACTGTACATTAAACAAAGTACATTATACACTGTACATTATACACTGTACATTATACCACTGTACTTTATACACTGTACATTTATACACTGTACATTATACACTGTTCATTAAACACTGATAATTATAAACTGTAATTATACACTGGTACATTATACACTGTACATTATTACACTGTACATTATACACTGTACATTATACACTGTACATACACACTAATACTTTTATACTGTACATATACACTGTACATCTATACACTGTACATTATACCAACTGTACATTAAACACTGACATTAGCACTGTACAATATAACTGTCTACATTATAAACCTGTACATTATACAATGTACAATTATAACTGTACATTATACACTGTACATTAACAAAGTAATTATACATTGTTAATTATACACTGCACTTTATACACTCTTTACATTATGCACTGTCATTATACACTGTACATTGTACACTGTACATTATACACTGTACTTTATACACCATACATTATACACTGTACATTATACACTGTACATTATACACTGTACATTACACACTGTACATTAAACAAAGTACATTATTACCACGATCGTTATACACTGTACTTTATACACCATACATTATACACTGTTACTTTATACACCATACTTATACACTGTACATTATACACTGTAACATTATACACATGTAACTTTATACACCATACGTTATACACTGTTTTCATTAAACACTGTACATGTTCACTGTACATTTTATCTGGTACTTTATTCACCATACATTATACACTGGACATTATACACTGTACATTATACCACTGTACTTTATACATTCATACATTATACCACTGTACATTATACACTGTAATTATACACATTTACATTGTACACTGACATTAGACTCTGTACATTATCACTGTAATATACACTGTACATTATACACTGTACATTATACACTGACATTATACACTGTAACAATGTGCTACTGTTCATTTATACAAAGTACATTATTACATGTACGTTTATTACACTGTACATTATTACACTGTACGTTATTACACTGTACATTATCACTGTAACCATTATACATATACATTATACACTGTAAATGAAACACTGTTACATTATTACACTGTACATTATACACTGTACATTATACACTTAAAATTATACACTGTACATTATACACTGTACGTTATAAACTGTTAATTATAACTGTTACATTATTACACTGTCTATTATACACTGTACGTTATACACTGTACATTATACAAAGTACATTATACACTGTACATTATACACACAGTACATTATATACTGTTCATTATACAAAGTACATTATAACACTGTACTTTATACATGTACATTATACAAAGTACATTATACACTGACATTATACAAAGTACATTATCCCACTGTACATTATACCCATGTACATTATACATCTGTACATTATACCTGTACATTATACACTGTACATTATACCACCTGTAATTATACACTGTATTATTATACACTGTACATTATACGCTGTACATTATACGCTGTACATTATTCACTGTAATTATACACTGTACTTATACACTGTACATTATACACTGTACTTTATCACCATAATTACCACACTGTACATTATACATGAACATTATTCACTGTTACATTATAAACTGTATATTATACACTTACATTGTTCACTGTACATTAAAACAAAGTACATTATAATTGTACATTATACACTGTACATTATACACTGTAACATATTACAAAGTACATTATACACTGTACATTATACACTGTACATTATACAAAGTACATTATACACTGTACATTATACAAAGTACATTATACACTGTACATTATACGCTGTACATTATACACTGTACATTATACACTGTACATTATACACTGTACATTATACACTGTACATTATTCACTATATTTTACACTGTACATTATACACTTGTACATTATACGCTGTACATATACACTGTACTTTATACACTGTACATTATACACTGTATATTATACACTGTACTTTATACACCATACATTACACACTGTACATTATACACTGTACATTATACACTGTACATTATACACTGTACATTATACACTGTACATTGTACACTGTACATTAAACAAAGTACATTAAACATTGTACATTTTACACTTATATTATACCTGTACATTATACACTGTACATTATACACTGTACATTGTACACTGTACATTAAACAAAGTACATTATACACTGTACATTATACACTGTACATTATACACTGTACATTAAACAAAGTAATTATACACTGTTACTTTTACACTGTACTTTATACACTCGAATTATAAACTGTACATTATTACACTGTACATTATAACACTGTACATTATACACTGGTTGATGAGGTGTAGGTGGGTGTCAGGTGGTTGATGTTGAGGGTAGGTGGGTGTCAGGGTGGTTGATAGTTGTGGTAAGGTGAAGTGTCATGGTGTTGATGTGGTTTTGGTAGGTGGGAGTCACGGTGGTTGAAGTGGTGGAGGTGGGTGGCAGGGTGTTTGAATGTGGTGTAGGTGGGTGTCACGTTGGTTTGATGTGGTGTATGGTGGGTGACACGGTGTTGAAGTATGTGGTAGGTGGTGTCATGTGGTTGATTGTGTAGGTAGGTGGGAGTCAGGTGGTTATGTGGTGGTAGGTGGGTTGTCACTCGGTGTTGATGTGGTGGTAGGTGTGGGTGTCAGGTGGTGATGTGGTGGTAGGTGGGTGTCAGTGGGTGAAGTGGTGGTAGGTGGGTGTCAGGGTGGTTGATGGGTGGTGTAGGTTGGGTGTCAGTGTGGTGATGTGGTGGTAAGTGGGTGTCAGGGTGGTTGATGTGGTGGTAGGTGGGTGTCACGGTGGTTGATGTGGTGGTAGGTGGGTGTCAGGGTGGTTGATGTGGTGGTAGGTGGGTGTCAGGGTGGTTGATGTTGGTTGGTAGGTGGTGTCCCAGTGTGTTGATGTGGTGGTAAGGAGGGTGTCATGTGGTTGATTTGGTGGTAGGGTTGGGTGTCCACGGTGGTTGATGTGGTGGTAGGTGGGTGACAGGGTGGTTGATGTGTGGTAGTGGTGTCACGTGTGGTTGATGTGGTGGTAGGTGGGTGTCAGGGTGGTGATGTGGTGGTAGGTGGGTTGTCACGGTGTTGAATGTGTGGTAGGTGGTTGTCAGGGTTTTGATGTGGTGGTAGGTGGAGTGTCACGGCAAGGTTGGTTGATGTGGTGGTAGTGGGTGTCCGGGTGGTTGATGTTGTCCCTGATTCTGTGTCGCTGTTGTTTGGTATATTACTGTTCGGCTTAGGCAGTCGTTTTAATTGTTCATCAAGCTGTTTGTGATTGCCGTTGGTCAAGAATTAGTTTATGTAGAATTAGTCATCCACTAGTTAAGTCTAGTTCGATTCTTGAAGACAATGAACTACTTACCAACACTTACACACATACATACACAACTTGTACATATTTGTAATAACTTTTAAATTGTTAATGTATCCAGACGGTACTTAAGTACTTATAAATGTGATATGTACTTAACTTGTACTCTAGACGTTATTTATAAATAAACTTATTAAATTTTAATTTTCTTTAGTTTAGTATTCACCAGTTGTAATCCAGAAACACTAATAATTATTAATTGAATTCCTAATGATAATTGGGTCAACTAGGATATGACTACTTGTTACAAAACCCCAGTAACAGGATGGTGCAAGAAGGCTACTTGTTACTAAGAACCCAGTAACAGATGGTGCTAGAAGGCTCCTTGTTACTAGAACACAGTTAAAAACAGGATGGATGCTAGAAAGGCTAACTTTGTTACTAGAACCAAGTAACTAGGAGGGTGCTAGAAAAGGCTACATGCTATACTAAGAACCCAGTAACAGGATGGAATGCTAGAAGGCTACTTGAAAAATTATTACAAAGAAATTAATCACAGCAATCAAAATAAAATAAATTCTCGAGTTCAATATTATTGTGCTGAAAGCACATATCACATTTAAATTCTTAAGTACCGTCAGGTCCCTTAACATTTAATAAGAATTACAAATATGTACAAGTTTGTGTATGCGTGTAAGTGCTCTAAGTAGTTCACTAGTCTCACGACTCGACTAGACTTAAACAAGTGACGACAAAGTCCTCAAAAAACTAACTTCTGACCGACTGCAACCCGAACAGTCTGCTTGAACAACAAAGAATGCTAAGCCCAATAGCAAGGGCAATATGCGACTGCGACCACAAATCAGGAACTGGGAAAATAACAAAAACGACACTAATAAGGGACCATCAGCAGATCCTCCACAAAAGTTACAAAACTCCCCATACTACTGAATCTATTTCAGCATAGGAAAAACAACGACTGTGACAATACACAGAAACCAGTACAAAATTAGGTCAGAAGCTATAGCTAAGGACCTGAGATGTTCAGAGTGTCTATGTGACACACAACCTCAGTACAACGTCGAAAATCACAAAGTCTATACAATGTTCTGTGAACAAAGTTCTACAGAACTAACAAGAATAATGAGACAGACAATCTGTCCAACCACCAAGCGAGTCTCCAGCAGACTGAATACTTCACGAGAGATGAGGACACCCCCCTCCCTCGATCACGTGATAGCTACATGGACAACTGCAGCTAAGAAGCCGGCAGTATAACGAGCGACAAGCGATAATTACAGTAGTTTGAGCACATATTATGTACATCCTAACAATATGTAATATGTAACATCCTAGCAACATAAGCTACGTCAAATAACAATATAAGGCAATACATCTGCGATTTAGCTATTATCGCAAATATAAGCAATATAAAATTAAATGAAAAGGTAATATACATTACATATATACATAATAATCATTGTAACCCATTCAGGGGTTGCAACACCCCCCCAACACGACAGACGGTCGCACTAGGAGTTGAATTAATGTCTTTCACATTATTACTGATTACTCATATCAATACAATTTAATATAAATATTAATCAAAGTCTCTCTTGTGCCAAGCACCGCTACAATTTTCACAGCGTCCATCACTAGGAAAATGCCCCTAGTACTAGGGCAGAAAACAGTATCGTAAACTCGCATACTCGTGGTTATGTACATCAGTGTAGAGACCCGGATAGCGCAGATGAGTAGGGCACGTTGAGGCTCGAATATAGAGGAGACTGCATTCCACTCTTAAGTAGTTTGGGTTTTGGGAAAGCGAGGCAGTATGAACATCTGAGTATGAAACAGCTTAAAGGCAGTGGTTCCCAAACTTTTTCAGCTTGTTACCCAATTTAACATGCCACATAAAGCATGTTACCCCTTTCACAAAATGTTGTTATTATTGATATATATGGCTAAACTTGAATGTTAAAAAAGCCTCCCCCAAACTTTTCCTAACCCTGGAAAAAACCAAAAAAAAAACCCTTTAAAAACCACACAACATATAAAAAAAAATTAAAAATGGGCCCCTACAAATTCACAGTAACATTGGGAAAAAATACTAACAAATATCTGCACAGGGCATTACACATACATCCCCACAAAAAAGTCTAACCTCGGCTGATGCCACAGAAAAATTTACAGTGAAAAAATAAGGAAAGCCCCAGGAAGTGGGTGCCGCAAAGGGAAGGCCCAATCGGGGCTATTTATGCCCTTTTTGCCTAAAAGCTTACTTGTCAAAATACTTTTTTTTTTCCAAACACACTTGGGCTATAAAATTTCTTTCTTTTCTAAATTTGAAAATTTTAAGTTTTTGATGTTTTTTGGGATTTTTGGTTTTTAATTTAAAAATTTACTTATTTTATAATAGGTTTATTTTTAAAAACTTATAAACTAAGACAAATTTTAACCCAATAACCCCTCATACCGGTACCCCCATTTTTTTTCCTTGATTTTCATTTTTCCCTAATTTTTTTTCCTGTCACCCCCCCCCCCATTCCCCCCCAAAAAATTTGGAAAAATTTACCCCCGGGGGGTAATTTACCCCCAGTTTGGGGAAAACCACGGGTTTAAGGTGTGTAGTGAGGGGGGGGGGCCCTGGGGCAGGACAAAGTTTTGTCACGAAGAAAACCCTCGCCCCACCACCCCCCCAAATAAACACTCAGCATGTCTCCCCCCTCACCCACCAATACTTTTTAAACAAAATATAAAAAATTTTAACATGACTTTTAGTATATATATTAAAAAGGGCCCGGGAGGGATTAATTATTTAAACTAAATTTTTGACAAAGCAAGAAACAAAAGGTATTTGGGCATAAAATTACGAAAATTTTAAAAATGTAACGATAATTCTTAAGGACTTTGGCCCGAGGGGGTCAGCATTACATTACAATGACCACAAATGTGTTTTTTTACAAAAGAATAAGGTTGGATTCTGGGGGCCCACCTAAAGAACCTAGCTTTTTTTACTTTTCATGGGTTTTTAAATTGTGGCGAGGGGGATTGGGGCCCTGAAAAAACTTAAATTTTAAAAAGGGGGAAGTCCCCAAAAACCCCAAAAAAATTTTCCCAAGGAAAACCAAAAGGGGGGGCTAAGCCTCTTTCTCGATAGGGGGGCCAAAATTTTTTTCCGGGTTTTTCCTTTTAAGCTTGGGATGAATAAAAACATATGGGATGGAGAATTTTCAGTGGATGTTGACTTTTGGGGACCCAGCAAAACCCCGCCCACTGCATAACCACTCGCATCTATATGTAAAAAAAAAGGGGGAAGTTTGGGAAAATTAGGGATCTTCAAACGGGAGCAAGGATAGCAAGCGCTTCCCCTTTTTGAACGGCCCTAAAACAATCTCTATTCCGGGGTGAACTGAATTTTGGGCTACTAAGCCATAGTGGGGAGGTGAAGGTGGAGGTTGTCGTGGCTTCCCTTTCACTTACACACGTGAAAAACGTCGCACTGATCAGCTACTGTTTCCTTAAACTTTGGGCCAAGAAAAATTTTTTTGGGCCATTTTTAACCGATGTTTTCTTGACCCCAAAAGGCCCCAAATTTGGGACTTTTGGGGAGAAAAATTTCAAGGGCTTTTCACAAAATTTTAATTTGGTAACACTACGAAAATGTTTTAAACGTTTTTAAAACACAAACATTTTAACAATTTAAACAGGGTTTTTTTCCCCTCCATAAATTAAAACCCGTTACTAAAGAAGTAAAAATTAAATCGAACCCTTTTTGCTTCACTCTCAAACGCTTTTATCTCTCACCCCTTTCCATTAAACTGATAAAACAAACTGATCCTTGTTTAAATCATAAAGAGTAAAAAATTTTAAGGGGCAATTTTGGGTCCCCGACAGAAAAGACCGGGGGAGTCAGTTTTAAAGGATCCTGGGCGCAGACGTCCCCTAAACAACATTTTCCCAACCCCAAACCCTGGCCCCAAACCACTAACCCCCCAGGAAAAAGGGAGGGTTTTGTTAAATTTCTTTGAAAATAGCCTAGTAATTGGCGCAAAAGGAAGGAAAAAAAAAAGGGTTTTTCTTTTTAACAAGCTTAAAAAGGCATAATTAAAAACAGTGTTTTTTATAAAACACAAGGGGGTTTCTTTACATATACCACCCCTAAAGGGGAAGGCTCCCTTAAACGCGGGATGGGGGCTCTTGATCAAGGGAATTGGGTCTGGGGCTCCAGTCCCTAAATTTAAACCTGAATGCCTTCCATCCCCCCAAAGGCGCGTAAAAAACCTAGGGGTTTGGGTGCTTCCCCCCCCATTGGATTATAATAATAAAAATAAACTTATACAAAAACCAGCTTTAAGGATATCTTTTTCCCTATCAACAAGCCCAATGCCCTTTGGAGGGGAAATACACCACTGGAAAAAACCCACTGAAATAAAACCCAAAAGTGAAAAACTTGTTTAAATATAAACTTTTTTGCAAGGCCCCTTTTAAACAGCCCCCAAAACTTCTAACAAAAATTTATTTTTGCAATAGGTATCGTCATTTATGGGCATTACATCTTCTCTTAATAACGGAGTAACTGCCAGTGCCCGGGAAAGAAAAAAAACTAAAGACAGAGGTTTTTCCGCAAATCCTATTCTGCCTCTTAAAAAATTAAGGACTCACGTTTAAAACGAATTTTTTCCTTTAAATTTTCCCAATTTCTGACCTAGCCCTCTTTTCCTGGTAAAAAAATCAAAAACAGTAGGGGGTTCAAAAAAATTGCAAAGGTTTTTGGTAAAAAAGTTGCTCGGAAGAGGAAAACGACTTAAAGGGGGGGGCCCAGCCGAAAGACTTTTCTTCGAAACTCTTTCTAAATTTTATGGGAAATACCTCTAGTTGTCCTTTTCTTTTTTAAAAGGGGTTACTTTTTAAAACTTCTTTTTCTCGCCCCCAATTTCTGCCCTAAGCCACAGAGAAAAAATTCAGGATTGGATTTTTTCCCTTTGGTAAAGGGTCAGAATTTTACAGTACAGGTCATCAGGCCTTTAAATAAAAAAAACTATTTGGGGTTGCCAACTTCAAAGGACTTTTTTTAAATTTTATCCCCTTGGGTTTCTCTTTTTTTTTAAAGAAAAAGGCTCAAGTTTGGAGAAATCCCCGAAAATTTGTCTGCTAATGCTGCATTTTCCAGAATTTTCTGGGGAAATTTAAAGTTTCGATCGGGATTTTCCCCATGTATGTCAGCAACAAAACATTTTTTAAAAACTCTTAAAGTAAAACCCAAAAAACAAGACGGGTCAAAGTTGTTACATTTGGCATACTAAAAACCACCTCAAAAAAATGCAACTTTTTTTTCTCACAAAAAACTTAAAACAAGTTTGATCTTGCTTTCGTTGAAAACAAAACGAAATGCTCTTTGATAACTTACAGGTAACAAGTTTTTACGTCTCTAGACTTTTTTTTTTTTGAAAAGCAATAACTAATGTACTTAGAAAAATGGCAAAGCAGCCGTTACAGGTTTGAGCTTTTCCTGTAAAAGGGAGTTTTGGCAACAATTTGCCCAGTGCTTAGGGCCCCGTTCATAACAAAAGCCGGGTTCTCAAACACATCAAAATTTTGGGGTTCCAAGCCCATTTTAAAAAAAATTTGGGAAAACCATAAAACCCGGGTTTTTCCTGCACATTAAATTTTGCCCCTTAAATCTAACGAAAAACTTTGGGGCCAAAAAATTTCTTTTTCTTTCAATTTTTCCCTGTGCCTCAATTTGTGAAAGTCTGCAACATAATGGGGGCGTTCCAACCTCTCAAACTTTTTCCTAGAGATAGGGCCAGGGGGTTAAGGGGAGTAGGGAAATAAAAATTTTCTGGAGGGTTTCCCTTGGGTTTCCGGACATTTGGGTTTCCACCGTCTCTGGGAGTGTCTAGTTTTGGGGTCTAGGATAAGTAAATAAAAGGTGTACATAAAACTGTAAAAGTATTGGGGCTGATTTCCTCCTACCAGCAATACTCGGGTACTATAGTGTCAGTGAAGGAAGGGAGGGCGGGGAACGAGTTTACACAAGGGGCCCCGAAAACGGGCCTTTTTTTCGGGCTCTAGTTCTCTTTCATTTTCCCAACCAAAAAAGTCATACTTCCTAATTTTTGCCCACTGGGCCTTTCTGAATCTAAATCAAAATCAACATCCTGTATAAGCGGGAAACAATTTTAATTTTTAAAATTAATGCTCGGACAGTTTCGCGTGTAATTCCTTTTAAAACCTCAAAAACCGAATATTTGGCAAACTTGCCAACACCCCCTGAAGTTTTAATTTACTTAACTCAGACAAATTCAAAAATAAATTTAAACTGTTTCACTTTGGGCATACACCCCCGAAAAAATTGTATTTTACAAGAGAGTGTTTAAATGGGGAAAATAATCCTAATAAATTTTTAATTTTTGGAGTCTTAGGAGCTAAAAACTCAAAAACATTTTTTTCCCATCCCCTTTTGGATCAAGAGCTCAGCCCAGGTACATAAAATCCACCGGGTTTTTTTTAAACAAGCCCAAAACTAAAAAGCCCTTAAAAAGAGGGGAAAGTACTAAAATTTTTTTGACCAAATATTTACTAGTATGTAAAACCCGGGAAAAATTTTCCCCCAACCCCCTTGGATCAAGACCCTTTCCCGGGGACAGGCCCCCATTTGTTACAAAAAACGCGTTTCTTAAAGTTTATAAAATCTCCATAATACTAAAAGGACTCCCCCTTTACTAGCATCCACCTGTTACGGGGTTTTTTCGTAACAATTATCAGTACCCTTTTGTCCAATTATCCAAAAAAAAACAGTATTGTTTAATGGGCGCTTTGGGTTTAAAATTTGGTAGGCAACTAACTAAAAAAATTAAAAATTTAAAAAAATTTATTAAGTCTAGAGGAACTTTAATAAAGTAAATTAAATCCCCGCAATCAAAATAAAATCAATCCTCGAGTTTTAAAATTTTTGTGCTGAAAGCCCCATAACACATTTTAAAAATTCTTTAAGTACCCCTCAGGTACATTAACATTTAATAAGATATAACAAATATTACAAGTTTTTGGGATGCCGTTTTAAGTGCTCTAATTTTTTCACTAAAGTCCCCCGACTCCCACTAGACTTAAACAAATGACTGGGCAAAGTCCCCAAATTAAAAAAACTTTTTGACCGACTGGAAAAACCCGAAAAAGGCTGCTTTAAAAAACAAAGAACTAAGGCCCAATAGCAATGCAAAATCAAGCGACTGCGAAAACAGAATCAGGAAAGGGAGATAAAAAAAAAACACACTAAGTAGGGAAACCCTCAAGATCCCCACAAAAATTACAAAACTCCCATACTACTGAATCTAAATTTACATAGGGAAAAAAAGCGGACTGTGACAATACAAAAAGAAACCAAAAATTTTTCAAAATTTTGGTCAGAAGCATAGCTAAGGGGCCTGAGAAGTTCAAGTGTCCTTTTTGGGGACACCCCAACCTCCGTAAAAAAACGAAAATACAAAATCTAAACAATGTTCGTGAACAAAAATTCTAACAGAACTAAAAAAGAATAATAGACCCGACAATCTTTTCCAACCCCAAGCATTTCTAGCCCGACTGAATACTTCACGGGGTTTAGGACCCCCCCCCCTGTCGATCACGTGAAGCTACTGGACAACGCAGCTCAAAGCCGGCAGAATAACGAGCCCACAAGCGATAATTAAAAAGTAAATTTGAGCACATTTTAATTTCATCCTTTAAAAATATGAAAAAAGAAAAATCCCCAACAACATAAGCTACGTCCAAAAAACAATAAAAAGCAATACATTTGCGATTTAGCTATTATCGCAAAAAAAAAGCAATTTAAAAAAATTTTATGAAAAATAATATACATTATATATATTTCAAAAATAACATTGGGAATCCCTTTTAGGGGTTGCAAAAACGGTGGTAAATTGGGGGTATTTGGGGGTATTTGGGGGGTAAATTTGGGAAGTAGTGGAAATATGGGGGGTAAATGGTTTGTGTGGTTTGGGAGTGGGAGTATGGTAGTAGTTAAATGGGAAAATGTTGGTTTGTTTGGGGGGAAATGGTAGAATTTGGGATAAATGGTTTTAAGTTGGGAGTAGTGGTGGTAGGGGTAGGGGGTGGTAGTGTGGGAGTAGTGGTAGTGGTGGTTTGGTATTTGGGGGAAATTTGGGGGAAGTGGTAGTAGTGGTAGTATGGGGAGTATTTGGGTTAGTAGTTTATAGTGGTATTTGTGGTGGTAGTGGGGTGGGTAGGTTGGTAGGGAGGGGTGGTTATGGTAAATAGTGGGGGGTAGGGTGGGAAATGGGGTTTTTGGTAGTAGTGGTAAAGTGGTGGTAGTATGAAAAGTGGTAGTAGTGGAGGGGTGGGGGGGTGGGTAAAATTTGGGGGTATTTGGGGATAGTGTATTTGTTGGGGGTAGTGGTGGTAGTGGGGATATGGTGTAGTGTGGTATTTTGGGGTAGGGTAGTAGTGGTGGTAGTTTGGGGGTGGGGGAGGAAATTGGTATTTGGGGGTATTTGGGGGTATTTGGGGGTATTTGGGGGTAGTGTTAGTAGGGTGGTAGTGGTGGTTTGTGGTGGTAGTTTGGAGGAGTAGGGGGGATGGGGGTAGTGGTTGGGAGTGGTGGTAGGGGTGGTAGTTGGTAGTGGGGGTAGGGGGAGGGTTTTTTGGTGGATGGGAAAAGGGGGTAGGGGGGTATGGTTAAATGGGGGTAGTGGGAAAGGGGATGGGGGGATGGGGTTTTAGTGGATTTTAGGGGGATGGGGGGGGGTAAATGGTTTTACGGTGGAAAAGGGGGTGGAAGTGGGGTATGGTGAAGGTTTTAAAAATGGGGAAAGGGGTTTTGGGGAGAGGGGGGTAGTGGGGTTTTGGGAAAAGGGATAAGGGGGTTTTTGGAAATGGGGGAAAATTTGGGATTGGGGGGGTAGAGTTGGGGGGTTTTTTGGGGGTTTTGTGGTTAGTTAAAAAAAGGGTATAAATTGGGGGATGGTTATTTATTGGGGTGGTTATTGGTGTAATCTAGGGGGTTTTTAAAGGGTGGAGATTATGGGGGGGTGGATGTGGGGTTTTATGGGAAATATTTTACTTTAGGGGGGTTTCTTTTATTATTTTTAGTATTGGGATTTTTTTATAGTATTTTATTTAGTTTTACTTTATTATTGGGGGATTGGATAGTTACCGGGGGTTATGGTAATTATATTTATGGACAAAAATTTTTGGTAATTTGTTGGGGGTTTAGGTTTTATATTTTAGTTTATTATTTTAAGGGGATTGGATTATTAGAAATATTTTGGTTTTTATTTTTCTTTATTTGGATGAATTTTTAATTTGGGTATATTGGACTTTAGGGTTTATTTAATTTTTACGGTTATATTTAATTTTTTAAATTTTAACAATTTTATTTATATTTATTAATTTTTATTATTATTGTTATATTAATTTCAGTTTATATTATTTTTTATTATTTTCCCCCTATTATTTTAATGGTTATTTTATTAATGGATTTTTTATTATTTATTAATATTTATTTAGTGGATTTTTTATTTAATTTTATGTTAATTATTTTAATAATTTATTAATTATTTATGGTTATTTTTTTTAAATAATGGGATGGGGGATTTTATTATTTATAATTTATTTGGGTTATTATGGTAATATTAAACTTTAGGGGTTTTTATAATGGTTAATATTATATTTTATTTATTTTATATTATTAATTTTATTAGATTTATTTAAATATATGGGTATATGGGATAGGGGGTTTCCTATTATTTAATTTACTAGTATTTATTTTTAATTTGTATTATATTTATTTTAGTTATTTTTATATTTATTATAAAATTTAAATTGGTATTTTATTAATTTATATTTTTATTTTGGTTATTATATTTTATTTATTAGGGGGGTTTTGGGTTTATTGGATATTTAATTTTTTATAATTTAGGGTTTATATAATTTATTTTTTTATGGGGATATGGGTTTTTTATGGTTATTATTTTTTATTTAGGGTTTATTATATTATATTTATTATTTATTTATTTAATGGTTATATTTTTTATTTAATTGTAAATTATATATTTTAGTTTATGGGGGATTTCTTATTACCTTATAATTTGAAATACATTATTAATATTATTTAGAAGGGGATTAATATTATTCAATTTTCCCATTACTTTTTACTTTAAATTCACTTTAAACTTCTACCTTTATCACAAACCCCAATTTTGGGGACATTTTTCCGGTTTACAATTCCCCTTTTTCAATTCCCCTTTTAATTTCCCCCTTTTTACAACCTTCCCTTTTTACGATTTGGTTGGGGTTTCAATTCCCTTTTTACAATTGCCTTTTTACAATTCCTTTTTTGGGTTTCAATTCCCCTTTAAAACCTTTGGTTTGGGACAAACTTTTGGTTAAAAATTTTAAAAATTTTGGTCTTAAACCTTGGCTTGGGGTACAATTTCTTTAATTTCCCTTTTTACAATTTCTTTACTATTTTCTTGGTTACTTTTCTTTAAAACCTTTCCCCCAGGGCAACCCTTCCCCTTTTCAATTCCTTTAAACTACCCTTCCCCTTTTTTACAACCTACCCATTGGGGTTTCATTAAACTAGGTTAATTAACCCTTTTTGCAACCTTCCCACCCGGGGCCCCCTCCCCCCTTCCACCCCAAATCCAACCTTCCCATAACCCCCACACCCATCCTCCCCACAACCCCCCGGTTTACCCCCTTTCCGGAGGGGCCCCCATCCTTCTGGTCCAAACCCCGGGGTGGGAAAACCATCCTGGGGGGTCCCAAACCTTTTTTGGGAAGGAAAAAACCTTCCTGGGGAAAACCCCTCCTGGTTGGGGACCAAAACCTTTCCGGTGGAAAAACCTTCCGGTGGTAAAACCTTCCTGGGTGGTTTCAACCTTCCGGGTTGGGCCAAACCAAAACCTGGCTGGTAAAAAACCCGTCCCCTGGGGTTTTGGAAAAACCTTCCCCTTTCGGGGGCAAAACCCTTCCCGGTGGTACAAACCTTCCTTGGGGTGGGACAAACCTTCCGGGTGGTACAAACATCCGGGGTAAACCTTTCCCGGCTGGTTTCAACCCCGGGTGGTACAAACCTTTCCCGGTTTTTTTAGTACAAAACCTTTCCCGGCTGGTCAACCCCTTTCCCGGCTGGTACAACCTTCCGGCGGTACCCCAAACCTTTCCGCAAGGGACAAAACCCTTTCCCGGCTTACAAATCCCCCCTGGTGGTCAAACCTTTCCCCTGGTTTGGGACAAAACCTTTCCCGGCGGTACACCTTTTCCTTTTTGGTACAAAACCTTTCCCGGCAGGTACCCCCTTTCCGGGTTGGGTTTAAAAAACCCCCCTTCCTGGCTGGGAAAAACCATCCGGTGGGACAAACCCTTTCCCGGTTGGGGACAAACCTTCCGGCTGGTACAACCTTCCTGGCTGGTACAACCTTCCGGTTTGGACAACCTTTCCCTGGCAGGTTTTTAAAAAAAACCTTCCGGCTGGAAAAACCCTTTCCCCGGGTGGGGACAACCTTCCTGGCCCGGGAAACCCCTTTCCCGGCCGGTACAAAAAACCCCCTGTGGACAACCTTTTTCCGGTTTGGGACAAACCCTCCTGGTGGGGACAAACCTTTACTGGGTTTGGGCAACCTTTTCCCGGGTGGTACAAACCTTTTCCCGGTTTTGGGGAAAAAACCTTTCCCGGCTGGGAAAAAAAACCTTTTCCCGGTTGGTACAACCACCTGGCTGGTAACCAAACCTTTCCCGGGTGGAAAAACCTTCCGGGTGTAAAAAAACCTTCCTTTGGTTTTGGTACCCAAACCCTCCGGCGTTAAAAACCTTTTTTGGCCCGGACAAACCTTCCGGGGTGGGACAAAAAACCCTTTCCCGGTTTGGGACAACCCCCCTGGCGGAAAAACCTTCCGGTTGGGACCCAAACCTTTCCCGGGTGGTAAAAAATTCCTGGGGGGGTTTCAAACCTTCCTGGGTGGTACAAACCTTCCGGTTGGTACAACCACCTGGGTTGGGGACAACCTTCCGGGGTTTGTACAACCAAACCGGCGGGGACAAAACCCTTCCCTTAAGGGGTTTCAACCTTTTCCGGGGGGAAAAAACCTTTTCCGGGTTTTAACCCAACCCTTTCCTGCGGTACAACCTTCCTTGGTGGGGACAACCTTTCCTTGGGCTTTGGGAACCAAAACCTTTCCCGGTTTTTACAACCAACCTGGCTTTGGGACAACCTTCCCCGGCGGTACAAACCTTCCTGGCTGGTAAAAACCTTCCTGGCTGGTACAACCTTTCCCGGCTGGGTAAAAAACCTCCTGGGTGGTACAAAACCCTTCCCCGGCTGGAACAAAAACCTTCCGGCTGGGGGGAACCTTCCTGGGGGTACAAAACCCTTTCCCGGTTTTTACAACCATCCGGCGGGACAAACCTTCCTGGTGGGAAAAACCTTCCCCGGGTGGTACAACCTTCCCTGGGGGGGTTTTCAACCCCTTCCTGGGTGGTACAAATAAAACCCTTTTCCCGGGTTTTTAAAAACCATCCGGGTGGTAAAAACCTTCCTGGCGGGACAACCTTCCCCGGGTTGGAAAAAAACCTTCCTGGTAGGGTAAAACCATCCTGGCTGGACCCAAAACCCCTTTCCCGGCTGGTACAACCCTTTCCCGGGAGGTTTCAAACCTTTCCCGGCTGGTTTAAAAACCTTTTCCCGGCTTTTTAAAAAACCTTTTGGTTTTGGGACAAACCATCCTGGGGGGGTACAAACCTTTCCTGGGTTGGAAAAACCATCCTGGCTGGTAAAAACCCCTGGTTGGTTAAAAAACCATCCTGGGCTGGTAAAACCTTCCTGGTTGGGACAACCTTTCCGGGGGGTAAAACCTTTCCCGGGGGGACAACCTTCCTGGGGGTACAACCTTCCTGGCTGGTAAAAACCTTCCTGGCCCGTTTTCAAAACCTTTCCCGGCTTGGGACAACCTTTCCAGGGGTGGGGGAAACCTTCCCTTTGGGGGTTTCAACCTTCCTTTGGGTGGTACAACCTTCCCGGCGGGAAAAAACCTTCCGGCTGGTACAAACCTTTCCGTCTGTTACAAAAACCTTTCCCGGCTGGTACAACCTGGCCTGGCGGGAAAAAACCCTTTCCGGCTTTGGGGAAAAAACCTTCCTGGCGGTACAACCTTCCTGGCTGTTTCAACCCCTTTCCTTTCTTTGGGACAACCTTTCCCGGCTGGTACAACCTTTCCCCGGTTTGGGACAACCTTTCCCGGCTGGTAAAAACCTTTCCGGCCGGGACAAAACCCTTTCCCGCTGGTACAAAACCCTTTCCGGTTTTACAACCCTCCTCTGGAACAACCTTCCGGCTGGAAAAAACCCTTTCCCGGGCGGGGACAAACCTTCCGGTGAACAAAACCCTTTCCCGGGTGGGACAGACCTTCCTTGGGGTTAAACCAACCGGCTGGTAAAAACCTCCTGGTTTGGGACAAAACCAAACCCGGGTGGAAAAAAAACCTTCCTGGTTTTGGGACAACCTTTCCCGGCTTGGGAAAAACCCTTTTCCTGGGTTGGGAAAAACCTTCCTGCTGGTAAAACCTTCCCCGGCTGGTACAACCATCCCTTTGGCAGGGTTAAACCTTTCCCCTGCTGGTACAACCTTCCCGTCTGGTTTCAAAACCTCCCGGCTGGTAAAAACCCTTTCCCCGGGGCTGGAAAAACCAAACCTGGGTGGAAAAAACCCAACCCGGGATGGTTAAACCTTCCCGGGGGTACAACCATCCTGCTGGTACAACCTTCCCTGGGTGGTTTCAAAACCTTCCGGCTGGGTTTCAACCTTTCCTTGGGCTGGGAACCACCCCTTTCCCGGCTGGTACAAAAAACCTTCCGGCTGGTACAACCTTCCCCGGCTGGGGCAACCTTCCGGCTGGGACAACCTTTTCCGGGGTACAAAACCCCAACGGAAAAAAACCTTTCCCGGGGTGGTTTCCAAAATTTTTTCCCGGTACAAACCCAATCCTGGCTGGTTTCAAACCTTCCTGGGGGTACATTTTAAACCCTTTCCCGCTTTTGGGACAAAACCCTTCCCGGCGGTACAAAACCTTTCCGGCTGGGACAACCTTCCTGGCTGGGTTTCAACCTTCCTGGCTGGGACAAAAACCTTCCTTTGGTTGGGTTTTCAAAAACCCTTTTCCTTTTTTGGTACAAACCCCCTGTTGGTTTCAACCCTGGCTGGGGACAACCCTTTCCCGGTTTGGGACAATTAAAACCCCATTTTTGGGCTTTTTTGGGGAAAAAACCCTTTCCCGGTTTGGAAAACCTTCCCCGCTGGTTTCAACCTTTCCCGGGGTGGTACAAACCTTTCCCCCCTGGTTTCAACCTTTTTGGTGGTACCCAAACCCTTTCCCGGGTGGGGACAACCAAACTGGGTGGTCAACCCCTCCTGGCTGGAACAACCCCTCCTGGCTGGGACAACCTTTCCCGGATGGGAAAAACCTTCCTGGCTGGGACAAAAACCCCCTGGCTGTACAACCTTTTCCCGGCTGGTAAACCAAACCTTTTCCGTTGGGACAACCTTTTCCCCTGGTTACAAAACCTTCCGGCTTGTACAACCCTTTCCTGCGGAAAAAACCTTCCGGCTGGTAAAAACCCTTTTCCGGCTGGTGAAAACCTCCGGGTGGAAAAAACCCTTTCCCGGAGGGGACAACCTTCCCCGGCTGGTACAACCTTCCTGGGTGGGACAACCTTTCCCGGCTGGCAACCCTTTCCCGGCCCGGGTACAACCTTTCCCGGCTGGTCAACCTTCCTGGCTGGGAAAAACCTTCCGCTGGTACAAAAACCCTTTCCCGGCTGGTAAACCTTCCCTGGCCCTTTTACAAAAAACCCTGGCCCTTTGGTAACAAACCTTCCCGGTGGGACAACCTTCCGCTGGGTACAAAAAACCCCTTTCCCGGTTTGGAAAACCTTCCTTTGGTGGTACAACCCCTTCCTGGCGGTACAACCAACCCGGGTGGACAAACCTTTTGGGTGTTTTCAACCCTTTCCCGGCTTGGGACAAACCTTTTTGGCTGGGTTTCAACCTTTTCCGGGGGGTTAAAAACCTTTTTCCTGGGTGGGACAACCTTCCAGGCTGGTACAACCTTCCTGGCTGGTACAACCATCCTGGCTGGTACAACCTTCCTGGCTGGTACAACCTTCCTGGCTGGTACAACCTTCCTGGTTGGTACAACCTTCCTGGCTGGTACAACCATCCTGGCTGGTACAACCTTCCTGGCTGGTACAACCTTCCTGGCTGGTACAACCATCCTGGCTGGTACAACCTTCCTGGCTGGTACAACCATCCTGTCTGGTACAACCTTCCTGGCTGGTACAACCTTCCTGGCTGGTACAACCTTCCTGGCTGGTACAACCTTCCTGGCTGGTACAACCTTCCTGGCCGGTGCAACCACCTGGGTACAACCTTTCCTGGCTGGTACAACCTCCGCGTACAACCTTCCGGCTGGTACAACCTTCCTGGCTGGTACAACCTTCCTGGCTGGTACAACCTTCCTGGCTGGTACAACCTTCCTGGCTGGTATGAATCAAACCGGAGCATCTCTCATTCCTCAGGTATTTTATAGCTCTCCCTAGTTTAGCGCACTAATTTTATTATAATTATGTATACGAGTGTGCTGAAGGCTACCATTTACCCTGTTGGAACAATCTTCTTAAGTGTTATGGTGTGTACCACAATGGTGACAGAATACACAGGATATCAGGCACACTCAGATGAATCACAGGGATGTTAGAAAGTAATTCTTCAGTCATAGAGTTGTCAGAAAGTGGAACAATCTGACGAGTGATGTAGTGGAGTCGAGATCCATAAATGTCTTTAAGAAGAGGTCTGGTAAGAATTTAAGCAGCGACTAGTGATGAGGCTGAGTCAGGGGACTGCACAGACATGTGACAATTCCAGCATGAGTAATACTGGGTGAGAGAACTAGAGGAAAAAACAGTAAATGATGGAAAACGTATACCTGGAGAGGTTCCTGGGGTCAACGCCCCCGCGTGGTGGATCAGGGTCTCATCAACCAGGCTGTTAATGCTGGCCGCACGCAAACCGATGTACGAACCACAGCCTGGTTGGTCAGGTACTGACTTTAGGTGCCTGTCCAAAGCCTTATTGAAGACAGTCAGGGGTCTATTCGTAATCCCCCATATGTATGCTGGGAGGTAGTTGAACAGTCTTGGGCCCCTGACACTTATTGTATTGTCTCTTAGAGTACTAATGGACCCCTGCTTTTCATTGGGGGAATGTTGCATCGTCTGCCAAGTCTTTTGCTTTCGTAGGGAGTGATTTTCGTGTGCAAATTTGGTATCAATCCCTCTGGGATTTTCCAAGTGTATATTATCATTTATCATTCTCGCCTGCGTTCCAGGGAATACAAGGGACTTCAAAAGGTCTCAATAATTTTTGGTGCTTTATGGTACTTATGTGTGCAGTGAAAATTCTCTCTGCATTCTCCAGGTCCACAATTTCACCTGCTTTGGAAGGCGCCGTTAGTGTGCAGTAATATTCCAGTCTAGAGGGAACAAGCGATTTAAAGAGAATCATCATGGACTTGGCATCTGTAGTTTTGAAGGTTCTCATTATCCATCCTATCATTTTCCTAGCAGATGTGGTAGATACATTGTTGCGATCTTTGAAAGTGATATCCTCTGACATTATCACTCCCAGGTCCTTCACATTAGTTTTTCGTTCTATTGTGCAGTTGGAATTTGCTTTATACTTCGATTAAGATTTTATTTCCTCGAGTTTTCTATAACAGAATAATTGAAATTTGTCTTCAGTGAACTTCATATTGTTTTCTGCAGCCCGTGTAAAGATTTGGTTGATGTCCGCTAGGAGTCTTTCAGTGTCATTGATGGATGACACTGTCATGCAGATTCGGGTGTCATCCGCAAAGGCAGACACGATGCTGTGGCTGACATCTCTGTCTATGTCAGATACAACGATAAGGAACAGGATGGGGGCGAGTACTGTGCCTTGTGGAACACAGCTTTTCACTGTTGCAACTCAGACTTTGCCCTGTTTGCTATAACCCTTTGTGACCACAAAGTGCAGGGAGGCAGTAGAGAAGTTCGTACCAAGGGGCAACAGAAACAACCAAAAGACCAGGGTGAGCCCATAGTTTACGAGGTGTGGGGAAGACAAAGCCAAGTGTGCAAGAGCATGGAAAAAGTATAGAATATAAAGAATTCAGAAAAACAGGGATTTGGGCCGAAGAGCCAAAAATGAATATGCGTGGATAAGGAAAGAAGCCCTGCATCTATACGAGAATGACATAGCATCAACAGCAGAAATATGTGAGGGGCAGGAGTGTCTGAGGGGCAGGAGTGTGTGAGGGGCAGGAGTGTGTGAGGGGCAGGAGTGTGTGAGAGGCGGGAGTGTGTGAGGGGCAGGAGTGTCTGAGGGGTAAGAGTGTGTGAGGGGCAGGAGTGTGTGAGGGTCGGGGTTACTTAAGAATACACGGGTAAAATTTAAATCTAAGTTAGTACAGTAGGTTAGTGTCTGCCAAAAATTCAGTCTCCTTCTAACGTCAGACTTTCATCATGGAGGTCAGTTAGAGAGTGTTGGAACTGTGGAGATTTCAGAAGTGAATCCTGTAAGCCTGCTGATAAACAGGGCACTCTATTAAGACAGTACGACCTGACAGTCCTTAGTAGAGCAATACCTGACTTCTCAGCGTGGTGTGTGTAAGTCAAGTGTGTCCAGTGTGTGTGAGAGAGAGAGAGAGAGCAGTGTGCCAGACACGACAGCAGTGGGAAGAAGAGCCAGGATGCTAAATATGGTTGTGACGTGCACTATATCACTTATATTTGGTGTGCGTCACACAGCCACACTTCCTGTAGCCACTTCACCAGTGTTACAGAACCATGAACATATTAAGAAGCAAGAAGGGTACATGTAGCCTAGAGATACAAAGGATTTTTTTTTCTTATTCGCTGGTACTCTCCCGGCCCGGGTCTTTTCCAAGTAGTGGTGACCCGGCCTTGGCTCCCTATCTGGGGAGTGTCTCGAGACCTAAGTTTCCCATGGGAGGAGGTACAAGTACCCCCCTCATCTTTGGAACCAAGTGTCCCCAGGCCTAGCCAAAGTTCCCCCCCTCACGGGGTTCGTAGGGAGAAGATAGGCCTCTTTTTTTAAGGATATTTATCACACCGTAACATAGATATGACTCAAGGGGTTGATTTCCTTCATTACAGCATGGGTATGTAACTTTATTTAAGTACAGGTACACTTAAATGCACTTATCATACCTAGTAACATGTGTAAATTGCCTGGTATAACCCCCCCCCCAAGTCAAAGATACTATTTCCATTGAATGAATAAAACAAAGAAAGAAGGAACACTGCATAGGCCTAACTGACCCAAGCGAGCAGTCCAATGCCCCCACCGGGTTACCAATCCATTAACCATTGTCAGGTTATCACATATAGTGTCAAGGCCCACTGCCAGATCCACTCAGTCACCATTATCAAAACTTTTGATAAGTCGTTATGTTAAGACACCATATGCAACATTAGGACTTTAGTATGAAACGCGTTTCGCCACACATAGGCTATCTTCTTCAAGTACAAAAAGTTGAAGAACAGAAATACTTGAAGACTATTTGTAATCATCCAGCACCCTTAAAGTTTGAGGTGTCAGCCCTCATTCTGAAGAAAGAGCATTGTTCCATATATGAAACAATATGGAGGTATTGAAGTGACTGATGGATCTTTTTATAGCCAACCTCAAGCTCTCCGTTTTGTGTCATACTAGGGAACAATGCATCTTCTCAGACTGAGGCACTGACCACCCAAAACTTAAGGTGATGGACTGATTACATCGTCATCAATGAAGCTCTGCTTCTATCATACGTTCTGATACTTGTGATGAATGGTTTGAAAAACCGACAAGTTGAAATTAGAACACTTATGCCGCATTAAATCTTTATCAGGAAACTCGCCACACAGTGGCTTTCATCAGTCCATACAAAGAGGAAGCGTAAGAAGGAGAAATGAGGTAATCATCCCCCAAACCTGAGTCCGCAAGTGTTCACCCATCAATCTTGTAAAGTACACATAGGCCCGTAGACTGCTTATAACTGTATTGAGGTGACGTAAGCAGAGGAGCGGGTCATATGTACCATCCACTAGTCAAGTAGTCCTTCGTCCAAAAGTTGAAAACATTGTGAAGAATTCTTTGTCAAGATCCCATGATGCTGCAGTGTCCTGAAACTTTCATCACAACTGTCAGACACTGCAGCAATCATGGATCTTTGTTACAAAAAAAAAAAAAAAAAAAAAAAAATAAAAAAAAAAAGAGAATTCTTCAACACATTGGTCAACCTTTGACGAAGACCAAGCTTCGACTAGTGGATGGTACCACTATGACCCCGCCTCCAACTGCTTCCACGTCACCTCACTACATATATAAGCCACTCCTACGGCCCCACCCCCCCTATCAGTACATTCTACAAGATTGAGGGACTAACACATCGACTCCATTGACGGTAATTACCTCATTCTCCTCCTCTCCTTACGCCTTCCTCTTTGTATGACTGATGAACCACTGTGGGCGAAACGTTCCTGAATAAAGATGTTCCTTAAAAAAAAATGCAGCATGAAGTGTCTCATCTTCAACTTTTCTGTACTTGACTTAAAAGCCTACTAGGTAGGCGAAACGGTTCTAATTTAAATACCTAACTGTGTGCTTAATGTGTCTTACCTAACAACCGTCGTATTTGATACCATTTAAAATGCTGAAAGTCGACGAGGTCAAACTACATACTCACAATCGTAATGATACGAGCAAACCAACCCATACCACGGCGGAAGTGAAACCCGCGTCAGAGATCCCTCAAACTCCAGACCGTCCGCGTTAGCCAGCGGATTGACCCGCTGTTCAATCCCCCCGGTCTGACACCTAGTAAGTGGAACCAAGTGGGACTGTTCACATGTAAAGAAAATAATAACTTAGAGATCGCCTGTGGTGGTCAGCTGCAAGTTTGTGGAAATAAATGGTAGTAAAATACCGCCCCCCCAACACACACAATGGAAATAATAAACACAAATCTGCGTTATAATGTGAGCCGTTATTGACAACGTTTCACCCACTACAGTGGTCTTTTTCAAGACACACACGAGCTACCTGGTGGAAGTACAGAATATTTAAATCAAATGTTGAGGTCAGGTGAGAAATGCGCATCTGATGATCTACCGGTGGGTTTTAGTAATCTTGGTAGCTTGCATGGTATGGACAAGTTTAGACATTCTCAGTGTTTCAATGTTCTTATGTGGATAGCGATGAAGAAGTTCTCTTGGCATGTTCACTATGTTATAAACCATTGTTCTGGTATGAAATTGTGTTAAGAGAACGATATCCAGATCTCTGTATTGAAGTTTCATCTGACTAAGATAAGACAACACCTCAATATCAGAAGAATCCCTAATCTCCTTATATCATAACCAACAATTTCAACCAAACATATGGCTTCTATAACCATAGCTGTACCACTCGCCACGAAACACTCTTCATCGCTATCCCACATAAAACATAAACACTGCAGAAGGACAACAACGTCCAATACCCTCCAAGCTACCCAAGACTCTATCACCCCACCCAGGTAAGATCATCAGATCAGCTTCTCCACCTGACCCTCCATCTAACCTGAACCGCATAAGAAGACTCCCCGTACCTTCCAAACCCAAGGGAGATCCGTGTGTGACTTGAAAAAGCCCACTGTTGGGTGAAACTTGTCAATAAATGATCTCATTATACAGAAAAAAAAATTTGTGCAAGTTTTTGATGTTGGATGTTCTACTGGTTGGAAAATTTTGTTGCCACTACAAACCTCGTACATTAACTGGCAAAGACTTGTTAGCTTCCTCATCTGCCTTTTAGACCTGTTCCCTAGCAGTAAAATAGGTACCTGGATGTATGACTGTGGGAGTCACATCCTGGGTGTTAGTGGACGAACTAGTGTGGTCACATCTGGGTGTTAGTGGACTGGTATGGGGTCACATCCTGTGTTAGTGGACTGGTGTGAGTCACATCCATGTTTGGGGGGTTAGTGGTACTGTGTGGGTCACTTTCCTGTGTTATGACTGGTGAGGGTCACATCCAGGGTTTTGGACTGTGTAGATCACAACCTGTGTGTTATTGGACCAGGTGTGAGTCACACCTGTGTTTAGTGGACTGGTGTGGAATAACATCCAGGTGTAGTGTCTGGTGTGATCGCATCCTGGGTGTTGAGGACTGGTGTGGGTCACATCCTGTGTTAGTGGACTGTGTATCACATCCTGGTGAATGGCCTGTGTGGGTCCGCATCCTGTTGTTAGTGAACTGGTGTGGTCACATCTTGGTGTTGTGACTGTGTGGATCACATCCTGTTAGTGACTGTGGTGGGTCACATCCTGGGTGTTAGTGGACGTGTGGTCACAACATCCTGGGTTTAGTGGACTGGTAGGGTCACATCCTTTGTTTCTGACGGTGTGGTCGCCTCCAGGGTTTAGTGAACTGGTGTGGTCACATCCTGGGTGTTATGGACTAGTTGGGGTCACATCCTGGACAAAACTGACCTATTTGGCGGACAAATGCCACCAAACATGGACTTTCTATATAGTAGTATGTCACTGATGTCACTTGGCTGTATCCTTGAACATGTACTTGATACCTTTACAAATGTATACCTTTACAGTACTTGTATACTTGACATGAACTATGTTACCATTTACAGGTACTTGTATAACCTTGTACATGTAACTTTATACCTTGTACATGGTAATTGTATACTTGTACGTGTACTGGTATACCTTGTACATTACTTGATCCCTGTACCTGTTACGTGTAATGCTTGTACATGTACTTGTATAGCCTTGTAACTTGTATACCCTTGTACATGTACTGTATACCTTGTACATGTACTTGTGATACCTTTGTACTTTTATAGCCTTGATACATGTAACTTTGTATACCTGTACGGTACTGTTATACCTTTTAATTACTTTGTAATAACCTTGTACCTGTTACTTGTATACCTTGTACATGTACTTGTATACCTTGACACTGTACTGTATACCTGGTACATGTACGTGTATACCTGTACTTGTACTAACCTTGTACATGTACTGAACCTTTGGTACTGTACATGTATTACTTGTACATTACTTTATACCTTATTACTTGTATACCTTTACATGTACTGTATACCTTGACAGTACTGTATACTTGTCATGTACTTGTATACTTTACATACGTAACCTTGTAATGTACTGTATACCTTGTCATGTACTTAAACCTTGTACATGACTTGATCCTTACATTACTTGTATACTTTCATTACTTGTATACCTTTACATTACTTTATTGTACATACGTATACCTGTACATTTGAGTATAATGTACACTGTAAATTGTATACCTTGTACATGTACTTGTTATACCTTGTCATTACTTGTATACCTTGTACAATAACTTTGTATACCTTGTACATGTACTTGTATACCTGTACATGTACTTGTATACCTTGTACATGTACTTGTATACCTTGTACATTACTTGTATACCTTGTACATGTACTTGTATACCTGTACATGTTGTAACCTTGTACTAGATACCTTGACATGTACTTGTAAAACCTTGTACTGTACTTGTATACCTTGTACATGTACTTGTATACTAAAATTTAAACCCTTTTACATGTACTTGTAAACCTTGTACATGTACTTTATACCTTGTACATGTACTTGTATACCTTGTACATGTACTTGTATACCTTGTAATACTTTTACCTTGTAGTATACCTTGTACAAGTACTGTATACCTTGTACATGTACTTGTAAACCTTGTACATTACTTGTATCCTTTACATACTGTAACCAAGTACAATGTACTTGTATACCTTGTACATTACTTGTATACCTTGTACAATGTACTTTTAAAAACCTTGTACATGTACTTGTATACCTTGTACCTGTACTTGTAATACCCTTTTACATGTACTTGTAAACCTTTTACATGTACTGTAAACCTTGTACATGTACTGGTATACCTTGTACATGTACTTATAGTAAATAAAGATATTTCATTATATTATTTTTTTATTATTATTATTATATTATTATTATTATTATTATTGATTATAATTATTATTACGTGGACTTCTCTCGCAGATAACACATGTTCAGAAAATAGTACCTTCAACTCATTAAATACACCATTGACAACTGTTCAAGTGAGAAGTGATGGATTTGAGAGGGACCTGACCTCTCAGTGATGACATCTTTCTTCTGCTAGTGAACTGTATCTCACATTCCGACAATAATAAGTCACCACACTAATGCTTATACTTCCACAAAGTTCCAGATTATTGGAGCAAAACTCTTCTCCAGCTGTAGGACCCTGACACCACCCAACTACTCTTCACGGGTGATGGACTGATTACAACGTCTTCACATCTCTACTGCTCCTGCTAAAACTCTTCAGTACTCGAACAGAAGAAGTCTACTGTGTAGGCGAAACGTTTTCGAATAAAGATACCTAACTGTTGCATATGAGTCTTACACACAGAATAATATGTCCATTGGGCAGCATGTATATGTTCAGAAAACTGTCAAATTGATAACTCTCTTCGTATAACCGCCAGTCAACAAATGATAGATGTCTCTAAGCCATTGTTAATCTTCTAAGCGAAAATCTGAGACCATACTGAATTATAATGTGTTTTTTAAGTTTCCTCTGTAAATTTCCAATAATAAACAAGGGGTTTCTTGTTTGCCAATGAACCAAGTCAAACAGTTATTTTCCCCTTGTAGGTTCTGTCACAACGGCTTAAAATAATCCTGAACTACCTCTGAGAGTTGTTAGACTCCAAATTCCCATAAAAATAATGCTAATAATCTGACTAAGTTAATGTTCATAGAATTGCAACATTATCTCCTAGTGGCGCCTAACATTCTTCCCACATAGTCTTCCTTGGTCCCTAATCCAAATTTGGGGGACTGTATATCAACGCCCTAATATCAATTTTTAGGTATGCCCCTTTAAAAACTATACCCAGACTTTATTCCTGTTTACATAGAACAGCTTAAAATCCTGAATGTGACATTCAGCAGGTATGTCCTGATTTTTCATATTAAACCACGTATCAGTTAAGCCAAATACATCAATGCTACCTGCACTTGCAACTAATCTCAATTCGTCCATCTTATTTCTAGCACTATGACTATTTGTATAATATAAATTTAAAAAAACCTCCCGTCTATTTTCTCTTCCTGCTCATATTTGTTCCACCACTATCCCTGTTACTGTCCTTCTCACCTAGTGCCACTAGCTCTCCAATATTCAGTAATAACTACCTCATTCTGCATATAACTGATTTCACTAAAACTCAAACTATCGCTACACTGATAATTTATTGTTTTCCTACAAAAATTCATACCACTAATTATTTCTAATATAAAGCCCTGACAGTTCCCTCCACTGCATTGGCCAGGGCCCCCACCCCAGACCTAGACAAGTGACCCCCATCCCTGCAGTTGCCAGGGCCTCCACCCCAGACCTAGACAAGTGAACCCCATCCCTGGCATACATGTCACTTCTACCATAGAAGAGGTGCCAGTTGTCTATGAATGTTATTCCATTTTCCTTACAGTGTTTGTCCAGCCAGTAATTGACACCAATTGCTCTGGACAACCATTCATTTCCAACTCCTCTCCTGGGCAAAATGCCACATATCACAGGGTTCCCACCTTTCTTCCTAATTAACAATAATACTGTTCTAGACCTACTAATCAGGTCCTCACTCCTACATCTGCCAACATCGTTGCCTCAGCAATGAAACAGATAACAGGATTGCTCCCATTACCTCTCATGATGTCGTCTAGATGGCTAATAATATCCTCCATTCCAGCTCCAGAAAAACATATCTTCTGCCTCCTCTTCCTATCTCTAAGACAAAAAAGCCTTTTCCATAAACTTAATCTGACTGTCCCAACTAAAACAATAGTTCATACCCTCACTGGTGGTGTTTGTTGTGACATTCTCGATGATCTTCATTGGGATGGTCTTCAATTGGGTTTCTAGGGTTTTCACCCTCGTTTGCCAATGCTTCCTTGGTGCTCATTGTGACTTTCCCAGTAGACAACCCACATTCGTCGGGTAGCAGAGAAAATGGATTCAAAGTTTTCACAGTACTTTTCTGGTTCTTGACTCACGAAATCGTAATGACAACGATTGCAAACAAACCCTGACCGCGGGTTCAATCCCGCCCATGGTATGTTTTTTTTTTTTGGTTCTTCATTGTATCTGCCACTCTATCTGTTTTCTTGATCCTCAGCTTCGTTCCGTGCTGTCCAGCCACTGTCCGAGTTCCCTTCGTGACAGGGGGGGAGGAGGGGTAATTGACATTTGACAAAAATTATGATGAATGACGGTATATTCAGACCTCTCAATGAGGTTCTTTGTGGTAGATGTTGGTGAGGTTTCTGATGATGGTGTGTGGATGTTTCAGGTTAAGGCATGCAGGCCGATGGTCCTAGTGGACAGTGGAGCGGTGAGGGATCAGCTGGTGGTCGCAGCCCGCACAAATATGCTCTGCTGCGGTGGTCGCAAGGTGAGTTCTGTAACACTACTAACAATGACTGTTGTGGTGGTCGCAAGGTGAGTTTTTAACACTACTGTGGCATGCTAAGAGTATGTTGCATTTTATTAGGCATATGTTACACACCTATACAGGCATGCCCTCCTGATCAGCATGTGAGCTCCCCTGTTATGCTAGCACTCTGATTCAACCCTGCCAATCACAAGGAAGTCTTCCAAAGTTGTGAAGTGATGTCAGAGACTCGTAGATCAAATCTGGCAGACTTACCTCAAGTCTGGTCACTCTTAGTTCTCACTGTTCTCTTGCAAACTTGTTATTCTGTACATAGTATAAATATATTGTACATATGCTTGCATGCTGTTTTGGTGAAGGAAATATAAAAGTATTTACTCATGACTTTTGCTCATTCCTACAAGTAGGTGTATAGGCCACAAGACTACAACTGTGCTCATAATAACCACTAACAATGATTGCTGTGGTGGTGTCAGGGTGAGTGTTTTAACACTTATTGCGAACTCAGATGCAATCTTGGGACCTGTGCACCTGCACCATCTCAGGATATCTAATAGTTTTATCATAATCATGAACAAATATTGATTACCTGACCTAGCCTTAGGTAAGAGTCTCACACAGTCGATGATAAGGTCTGTAAATGGCTCTCAGTCAGCAGACAGGGGACGAAGTGGTGCGGTTTGATAGTGCCCGGATTTCCCCACTTGCTGACAGTCACGAGAGGATTGGATGTAATTATGTACATCTTGTCTTATTCCTGTTCAATCAGAAAATTGTAATATCCAACGCAGTGATTGAATGACACCCAAGAGTCCTCCTAAGGATGAATTATGGGCTAAATTTAGTACTTGAGGTCTGAATTTCTTTGGTATTACAAGTCTATCTGATTTCAATAGTCCCTCTACCTCTTTACCAGTAGCTGGACTTAATAATAGGTTGTTTATAAGGTGATATTTAACCGGGTGTGCAGAATTAAATACAGCAGCGGCAACTGTGAACATTGAAGTCAAGATGGCGTCTGTTTGTTGATCTTCTTGGAAGGTCAGTTCATCAGGCATGGAAACAGGAGCGTCTGGTAATCCTGCTCCCCTGGAATAGGAAGACTTGATCAGGAACTTTACATTTACGAGGCCCTGGACAGTTCTCCTCGTAAAATAAGATGTCTAGCCTGAGATCGGAGTCACCTAGTGTGTGGGGTCTGCATTCTCTTATGGCCATGACTGGAGAAGAGTCTTCTGTGGTTACACTGGGCTTGGGACATCATCTGGAATGAAGAATATTGTTGCCAAGCAACAGTAAAATATCTTTTATGGAGACACTCCTAGAAAAATTTGCAGTTAAATAACCGGTGTAATACTTTTAATGAAATTCCTACATAGAGGAACTGAAAAAAAATCTCTCCATAAGATTCTAATAACACTCAGGAGTTTAAAAATGTCTCCTCAGAAATTAGAAGTACTCCCTCTTGTAAAAGAGAGAAATAAGCCCGGGTATTCCTAAATGTGGATAGGTCAGTGGGCAGTCATGCTCCTTAAGGGAGATTTGACTGGTACTATTAAAAAGGTGCCATAGAGGCGTCTCTGTCGGTTTGATCTGTTTTATCTATAAACATTTAAATGTTACTTAAGGGTTGTGGCATATTTGACTTACCACTAGCATCAAGGCCATTTAAGGCAAGTGGCCTTGATGTGGCCAGGCTTACAGCAGTAGCAACAGGTTACTGGCTCTGAAATTTTGTCTTGTGCACCTTTCTGGTCTTGAGGCAGGAGCCATGTCTTAACTGCAGCTTCCATTTTTGGACGAAATCCAGAGATCCGTCCACGACGATTTCTTTCCATACCAAGCTGGTGGGAAAAAAACTTATGAGATTTCTCCAACAATGAGCAGTTAACCTTAAATGTATCTGCCAGCCTAGCTGCCTCTGTACCAGTTGCCACAGAGTTGTCTTCTAGAAAAACCCTTACATCATCGTCAACCGACTCAGGAGGTTATCCATCATAATCAACTGAACTAATCCACACCAGCCACTTTATTCCATTTGTTGAAGATATGAGATTGTACATATTCAAAATTCAAAAGGGACTTTGAATATGCTTACTTATTTTGAATTTTCGGTTGCATTTGGCGGGAATACATTGATATGCCTCTAGCACAGGTCCTTCACAACACTGTAATGAGACAGTCATCATCACTCATACCGGGTAACTCTTGTGTTAATAATATAATGCTGTATGAACCAGTGCTGCCCAGTGCTCGAATGGCCATGGTAAAGCTCCAGCCTGATTTTCGAAAGACTCAAAAAACTGCTCAGACTCAGAATTAGAAAACCGAAGTAATAACGACACAGATTTCTGAACACTGAAATTGTTATCCATAGTACGACGAGACTGTCTCCTCTCCTCTCCTATCCTCTCCTCTCCTCTCTAGCAAATTCTTCCTTAGCCAAGGTACGTTGCTGCCTGGTGTACTCAAGACTGAACTTAGCCAAGGAACGTTTGCTGCCGGTGTTACTCAAGACTGAAACTTAGTCCAGTACTTTCTGCCTGTGTACTCCAAGACTGAACTTAGCCAAGGTACGTTGCTGCCTGGTGTACTCAAGACTGAACTTAGCCAAGGTACGTTGCTGCCTGGTGTACTCAAGACTGAATTTAGCCAAGGTACGTTGCTGCCTGGTGTACTCAAGACTGAACTTAGCCAAGGTACGTTGCTGCCTGGTGTACTCAAGACTGAATTTAGCCAAGGTACGTTGCTGCCTGGTGTACTCAAGACTGAACTTAGCCAACTCAAACACTAACAAAGTTAACTCTCGCCGAGACAATGATTCACCACCTATTTCCAAAGACAGAGTGTTCCTGCACATTTCTCAGAATTTGTTCCTCCATTACAAATAACAAATCGAAGTGTGGATCAGTGGGTAATAATTCCCATAGCAATAGGACCATTTTAGACTGCCATAATGAACGAGTCAGACCTTAGCTTGTTGTACAGACACTCACAAACCTGCTTAGCAGTAAAAGAGCATTGATACTGTCTGCCAGTGATTCACAAAGTAGAGAGTACTGTCCCATGAAAGCGGTGGAAAGATTAAGGGAAGAGTTGAGGCAAAGTGACGCCGCAGGGTGGCACCAGAACCAAAGTGACGCCTCAGGGTGGCACCAGAACCAAAGTGACGCCTCAGGGTGGCACCAGAACCAAAGTGACGCCTCAGGGTGGCACCAGAACCAAAGTGACGCCTCAGGGTGGCATCAGAACCAAAGTGACGCCGCAAAGTGGCACCAGAACCAAAGTGACGCCGCAGGGTGGCACCAGAACCAAAGTGACGCCTCAGGGTGGCACCAGAACCAAATGACGCCTCAGGGTGGCACCAGAACCAAAGTGACGCCTCAGGGTGGCACCAGAACCAAAGTGACGCCTCAGGGTGGCACCAGAACCAAAGTAACGCCTCAGGGTGGCACCAGAACCAAAGTGACGCCTCAGGGTGGCACAAGAACCAAAGTGACGCTTCAGGGTGGCACTAGAACCAAAGTGACGCCTCAGGGTGGCACCAGAACCAAAGTGACGCCTCAGGGTGCCACCAGAACCAAAGTGACGCCTCAGGGTGGCACCAGAACCAAGGTGACGCCTCAGGGTGGCACCAGAACCAAAGTGACGCCTCAGGGTGGCACCAGAACCAAAGTGACGCCTCAGGGTGGCACTAGAACCAAAGTGACGCCGCAGGTGGCACCAGAACCAAAGTGACGCCTCAGGTGCACCAGAACCAATGACGCTAGGTGGCAACCAGAACCAAAGTGACTAGCCTCAGGGTGGCACCAGAACTCAAAGTGACGCCTCAGGGTGGCACCAGAAACCAAAGTGACGAGCCTCAGGTGGCACCAGAACCAAGTGACGCCGCAGGGTGGCACTCAGATCAAAGTGACGCATCGGGTGGCACCGACAACCAAAGTGACGCCTCAGGTGCACCAGAACCAAAGTGACGCCTCAGGTAGTGGCACAGAACAAAGTGACGCCTCAGGTGTGCACCAGAACCAAATGGGACGCCTCAGTGCACCAGAACAAAGTGACCGCATGGTAGGCACCTAGAACAAAGTGACGCCTCAGGTGGCACCAGAACCAAAGTAGACGCTCAGGTGGTCACCTGAACCAAAGTAGACGCTCCAGGGGCACCGAACCAAATTGACGCCTCAGGGTGGCACCAGAACTCAAGGTAACGCCTCAGGGTGGACACCAGAGACCAAAGTAACGCCTCGGTGGCACCAGAACCAAGTAACGCCTCAGGGTGACCAGAAACGGGGGGGGGGGGGGGGGCCAAAGTAACGCCTCAGGTGGCACCAGAACCAAAGTAACGCTCATGGGTGCACCGAACCAAAGTAGACGCCTCAGGGTGCACGCAGAACAAAGTGACGCCTCAGGGTGGCACCAGAACCAAAGTAACGCCTCAGGTGGCACCAGACCAAAGTAGACGCCTCAGGGATGCGACCAGAACAAAGTGATCAGCGCTCAGGGTGGCACCAGAACAAATGACGCCTCAGGTGCACCAGAAACCAAGGAGCATTGCTTTACAAAATCTATTACGTCTTAATCACGAAAACTTATGTAACAAATACTATTATCGAAAATAAATAACACAGAGTCACAACACGAAGCTCATTTTTACTTATATTTGTGGTCTGGGAGTTGGAGTTAAAAGTCGCATGTATGTTTTGTCCGACGTAGCCACACAGTACGCAGGTCAGACAGTAGACGTCATGGGTACTGCTGTAGATCAGACAGTAGATGTCATGGGTACTGCTGTAGATCAGACAGTAGACGTCATGGGTACTGCTGTAGATCAGACAGTAGAGTCATGGTACTGCTGTAGATCAGACAGTAGAGTCATGGGTACTGCTGTTGATCAGACAGTAATGTCATGGTACTGCTGTTGATCAACAGTAGATGTCATGGGTACTGCTGTAGATCAGACAGTAGACGTCATGGGTACTGCTGTAGATCAGACAGTAGACGTCATGGTACTGCTGTAGATCAGACATAGATTGTCATGGGTACTGCTGTAGATCAGACAGTAGATGTCATGGGTACTGCTGTAGATCAGACAGTAGACGTCATGGGTACTGCTGTTGATCAGACAGTAGATGTCATGGGTACTGCTGTAGATCAGACAGTAGATGTCATGGGTACTGCTGTAGATCAGACAGTAGATGTCATGGGTACTGCTGTTAGATCAGACAGTAGATGTCATGGGTACTGCTGTAGATCAGACAGTAGATGTCATGGGTACTGCTGTAGATCAGACAGTAGACGTCATGGGTACTGCTGTTGATCAGACAGTAGATGTCATGGGTACTGCTGTAGATCAGACAGTAGATGTCATGGGTACTGCTGTAGATCAGACAGTAGATGTCATGGGTACTGCTGTAGATCAGACAGTAGATGTCATGGGTACTGCTGTAGATCAGACAGTAGATGTCATGGGTACTGCTGTAGATCAGACAGTAGATGTCATGGGTACTGCTGTATGATCAGACAGTAGACGTCATGGGTACTGCTGTTGATCAGACAGTAGATGTCATGGGTACTGCTGTAGATCAGACAGTAGATGTCATGGGTACTGCTGTAGATCAGACAGTAGAGTCATGGGTACGCGTAGATCAGACAGTAGACGTCATGGGTACTGCTGTGATCAGACAGTAGATGTCATGGGTACTGCTGTAGATCAGACAGTAGATGTCATGGGTACTGCTGTAGATCAGACAGTAGATGTCATGGGTACTGCTGTGATCAGACAGTAGATGTCATGGGTACTGCTGTAGATCAGACAGTAGATGTCATGGGTACTGCTGTAGATCAGACAGTAGATGTCATGGGTACTGCTGTAGATCAGACAGTAGATGTCATGGGTACTGCTGTAGATCAGACAGTAGACGTCATGGGTACTGCTGTTGATCAGACAGTAGATGTCATGGGTACTGCTGTAGATCAGACAGTAGATGTCATGGGTACTGCTGTAGATCAGACAGTAGACGTAATGGGTACTGCTGATTATCAGACAGCAGACGTCATGGGTACTGCTGATTATCAGACAGCAGACGTCATGGGTACTGCTGATTATCAGACAGCAGACGTCATGGGTACTGCTGTTGATCAGACGCCAGACGTCATGGGTACTGCTGATTATCAGACAGTAGACGTCATGGGTACTGCTGTAGATCAGACAGTAGACGTCATGGGTACTGCTGTTGATCAGACAGTAGACGTCATGGGTACTGCTGTTGATCAGACGCCAGACGTCATGGGTACTGCTGATTATCAGACAGCAGACGTCATGGGTACTGCTGATTATCAGACAGCAGACGTCATGGGTACTGCTGTTGATCAGACGCCAGACGTCATGGGTACTGCTGATTATCAGACAGTAGACGTCATGGGTACTGCAGTAGATCAGACAGTAGACGTCATGGGTACTGCTGTTGATCAGACAGTAGACGTCATGGGTACTGCTGTTGATCAGACGCCAGACGTCATGGGTACTGCTGATTATCAGACAGCAGACGTCATGGGTACTGCTGTTGATCAGACAGCAGACGTCATGGGCACTGCTGATGATCAGAATATTTAAGACAGTTCTTGATGAAGACGGAGTTCCACGAGTCTGGACCTGGGCCAGATAAGATAAGATAAGATAAGATTTCGTTCGGATTTTTAACCCCAGAGGGTTAGCCACCCAGGATAACCCAAGAAAGTCAGTGCGTCATCGAAGACTGTCTAACTTATTTCCATTGGGGTCCTTAATCTTGTCCCCCAGGATGCGACCCACACCAGTCGACTAACAACCAGGTACCTATTTGCTGCTAGGTGAACAGGACAACAGGTGTAAGGAAACGCGTTGAAATGTTTCCACCCGTCGGGAATCGAACCCGGGCCCTCCGTGTGTGAAGCGGGAGCTTTACCCACCAGGCCACCGGGCCTTTAGAATGCCTGAAATATGGATTTGCATGAGCACCACATAACCAAGACCAACCAGTGTTCCTATTGTCTGAAAGAGTCTTTTCAAAAAAAGCCATGCAACTTTCCAGGCTTCTTGAACGTTTGAAGAAAATACACTCTGACACGGCATACGAAAACAACTCTTTTCAGACACTTCCAGAAAACTTACAGAAACGGAAAACCACTGGAAGTACATTTGTTAGCACTTCACAACAGTCCATCATACAATATCTCCTTACTGACTGCTGGATCTGGTACGCCTCATACAATTCTGGAAGAGCTTATTCCCCCGGCAGTAAGTGAGGTTCAGCGTAGTTTTACACAAGTCATCTGAACGAATTATTAAAGTTATTCCTCTCAGTGATAACCTTGTTCAGAAAGAGAGTGGATGAAATGGCAGAAAACATTGAAGACACATTGTGCAACTTGCTTAAGACAACAGAATTTTGTTTACAGTCAGATGAGTCACTCTGCCAGGCAATGAATCTTTGCTTCTTGATTACGTTTGTTTCGTCAGAGATGAAAGTTTGATTCAGGAGCTGTTGTTTGCTAGACAAGTGAAAACAGATACTTTTTTTTTTAAAGAGAAAGACATCCCACTTACCAACATTCTTGCTTGTGTAACAGATGTCGCATCATCCATGACAGGTTGGCATTGTGACTCCATCAGTTTCTTGAAGAATGTTGTTCCTGGTGTGTTTACGGTGCTCTGTGTAAGACACAGTCAACGGTTGACTTCACACATCACTGAGCAGTAAAAAGAACAATTCACATGCTCACAGTTCCAGACTGTGTCCACAGTTCTGCACTGAGAATGTTGAAGATTTTGAACGATTGTTGTTACACACAGAAGTTAGTTGACTGTCAAAGGGAAACTTCCTGAGAACGTTTATATTCGCCTTTTTAAAACAGTTGTTGAATTCTTCCAAGACTCCAGTTGTGTTCTATGTGATGAACTAAGAAACATCAAGTATGGCACTGATTATTTGTCAGATGTATTCGTAAAGTTCAACGAAGTTAATTTGTAATTGTAAGGAAATGATAATCTTATCAAAGTTAAAATAGCTCTTCATCACTGTCCTGTCTAGATTATTGTTATTCAAACGTAACACAGCCCGTCGTCAGCTCTTCCAGGTTCCAGCCTCTGGACTGAAGAAGAGCCCGTCGTCAGCTCTTCCAGGTTCCAGCCTCTGGACTGAAGGAGAGCCCGTCGTCAGCTATTCCAGGTTCCAGCCTCTGGACTGAAGAAGAGCCCGTCGTCAGCTCTTCCAGGTTCCAGCCTCTGGACTGAAGAAGAACCCGTCGCCAGCTCTTCCAGGTTTCAGCCTCTGGATAGAAGAAGAGCCGGTCGTCATCTTCCATACCCTCTCTCACCGGTTCCAGCCTCTGGACTGAAGAAGAGCCGGTCGTCAACTCTTCCAGGTTCCAGCCTCTGGACTGAAGAAGAGCCGGTCGTCAACTCTTCCAGGTTCCAGCTTCTGGACTGAAGAAGAGCCCATCGTCAGCTCTTCCAGGTTCCAACCTCTGGGCTGAAGAAGAGCCGGTCGTCAGCTCTTCCAGGTTCCAACCTCTGGGCTGAAGAAGAGCCCGTCGTCAGCTCTTCCAGGTTCCAGCCTCTGGATTGATGAATACAAATCAGCGATGATCTTCAGATGTACTGTACACACCTCAATGACCTGCATACAGACATGTCTGAAAGATATTAGGATTTTCTTGCTTAAAATATCAGACTGGGTGATCAATCCATTCCTAGATATCAACAATCAGGAAAGAGAAATGGTGGATAAGAACTATTTTTACCCTACAGTGATAGAGCTAAGGCCAAATTTCAAAGAATCATACCAAGATTTTTGATTACAAAAATATAAACGTTTCTGACCGCCACTCTGCACTGTGTAACAAAGTCAAGATGTCTTCCCAACATAATATTCAGTACAGTCGCCAAGCTTCTTTACAAACAAAGGAACAGACTAAAAAGTATTGAACGCGGGGATCCGAGACTGGTTAGCGTCTTCAAGACTGATGTTGAGAACCTAATGTCCCTCCACCATAAACATCCATCTCATTAAAATTGTGAAAATAATGTAGCTACAGATGAGATGTAAATTTACTCTTTCATATTGTTAAATAAACTGGTTTATTATGTTAATTTTTATTTGTGAAATAAATACGCTTGTTTTTAGTGTTAGATTAGTTGTTGTTTTGAATTTGTAGTGTAGTTAATAGTAAGAAAGGTATATGCTTATGTGTGTGTTGGGGGGCCAGGGATGTGGCCCAGGAGCCAAGGGGGCGGCAGCATGAAAAAGTCTGGGGAACCATTGATCTATGCCACTGGAACAAGCAATTCGCCAGCAACGCTGTAGAGATAGTCTGGGTAAGTTCCACAGGTATATACTCCATCACCAGTGATATAACCAGCCAGCACTGCAACAAAGCACTAACCTTACCTGGAATATACCTGGAGAGGGTTTCGGGAGTCAACGCCCCTACGGCCGGTCTATGACCAGGCCTTGTGGTGAATCAGACCTGATCAACCGGGCTGTTACTCCTGGCTGCATGTAAACCAACAGGTCAGGTGCTGACTTTATGTGCATGTCCAGTGCCATCTTGAAGACAGTCAGGGGTGGTAATCCTCGCCTTATGTATGCGGAGGCAGTTGAGCAGTCTTGGGCCCAGACAGTGCTACAGAGAATTGATGGGCTCTCCTGTGACTGGCTGGACAAACCTGGCAATTAGCATATCAGTGGGCTCTAGACTGTTATACTCGTAATTGCTGGTTCTCTGGTCGGAAGGGCATGTCTACAGTGCTAGTTGTGGCACTGTGCCGCTGCTCCCTCACACATGTACCAAAACACATTCCATGAAATATTATATATATTTGCACACTTACATGACTTTTAAATACTTGGTTGCTGAGTCTTAATTGCTTAATCCATGCCCTCAGGCCAGTGAAGGAAGACCCTCACACAAATTATATAGGGTTTGGTGAGGTATATTATTCCATGCCTCATGTAGAGCAGCCTCCAGCCGCGGGATGAAACTGATATCCTTGCCAAGTAAACTTCATTTCACTATTGGCCAGAGGCTCTCAATAAGGTTTAGGTCTTCGGAATTGCCTGGCCAGTCATTAAAGAGCCTCACTTCACAGTCTTTAAGCCGTTGAACTACAGAGTTGGTGGTATGACCGGTGCACTGACTTGCAAATAAAACTGTAGCCCCACACTTGTCCAAACGCCTCAGGTAAAATTTGTCACACAATAACTCCAGGTAATTATACTAGTTCAAATACTGGTTTTGGGGAAGCACAATGAGTTCACCAACACTCTGAGCACTGAAATACTCCCAAACCATGAGTGAGTCTGGGTGTTTGGTGGTCCCCACAGGGTAGCGTGGGTCTGAGCAGGTCACTACCTATGGGCCGGTACACCAAGCCCCCCATGGTTTTCCAGGTGACGTTGAAGGTGTCTCATTACTCAAAGTCCTTTTCAGGAACTCACTGTTGAGGAGTCCTCAGTGAAGATAATTCTTTGCATAATCCAGTGTAACTTTCTTCTGTGGCTTGAGAGGATCATTTCTAAACCTGACGTTGACTACTGTACCCAGTTCTGACACATGTCTGTTAACCAGTTCTTCAGACACCTCTGAGAGAGATGACATTCTTCCCTTTGCAAATACACAGGGAAGCAAGAAGCCAGCAACAAACAACAAAATACCTTTACCGTGGACTGCTTGCAGAGGCAAAGGCAATGTTCGCGCTTTCACTGAGACCACATAAAGGATCCTTGGACCACGAAATATGGATCCCAAGGTTACAACCATCAGATGTGACAGAGTGAACAGGCAAAAGGGAGGGGGGGGGGTTGGGCCTGTACTTGCTGAGTCACATGTGTTGTGTTGCACAGAACGCCTTAATGCCTCAAATGATGTAGTTTGAAGTTTTAGCAGTAAAGAGCGAGAACCCAAAAACCTAGTCATTGTGGTAGTCTACAAGCCTCCCGAGCAACATCCCAGCAATTCCAGGAACAGAAGCTGTTAAAAATTGACCACTTTTTGTCCTGGAAAATCTTCCAGCTCCTGCACCCAAATCTTGCTCCTGGGGGATTTCAGACTTAAGGCACCTAAATGGAGGAATATATAGCCAAATAATTTTGTTGCAGGTAATAACACCAGTAGGCAGCCTGATGAAAAACCCCACATCACACTCACGACCGAGTTTTTTAAATCTCTGCACAAAATCAATTTAAACCACAAATAATAGAGCCTACTAGAATGGAGAAAATAACACTAGACCTCATCTTCACTAACAATGATGATCTGATAAGAAATGTCACCAGATCAAAAACAAATATAACAGATCACAACATAATTGAGGTTCAGACATGTATGCGTGGAGCCGCCCCAGACCGACATAATGAGATTAGTCAACGTGGGAGACATTCACAAATTCAACTTCATTAACAAAAACATAAAGTGGTACCAGAATACCAAGTCCTAACCGATATAAGCAGGGAAGATATACTAAGCAACACAGACCCCAACTTATGCTAGTAAACAGATTAACTTGGTGGCACTCGATGAATGCACAAGGCTTACTCCTCGAAGAAAAGGAGGATAGAATGTATAATAGAAAGAGACAAGGCGCTCCCTTTACAGGCGACGACAAAGAATAACAGAGCGGCTAAAAAAGGTCAATATATCTGAAATGCGTAGGGAGACACTGGTCAGAGAAATAGCAAACATGCATCGAAGGTAAGGAATCTTATAGGAGTCAGAATCGCGTGAAGAACTAAACGCCCATAAATGAAATTCGAAACTCAGGTATTTCTTCTCCTATGCCAAATCAAAGTCGAGAACAACATCAGTATTGGGCCCCTACTTAAACAAGATGGTCTTACACAATGACGCAAGGAAATGAGTGAGCACTCAAGTCCCTCAATATGACCAGTTTTTTAGCAAGCCCGCTAACCAGACCTGAAGTCGAAGATCAAAATGGATTTTTTTAAGGGAGAGCCACAGAATTTGGTTAACACAATCTATCCGATGTTATCCTGACGCCAAATGACTTTCGAACAGCGAGTAAATGACATGCCCATTGCAACTCTTCCTGCCCCAGGGCCCAGACCATGGACTTTCCGTGTTCGTCAAGAACTGCAAGAAGCCCCTATCACGAGCCTTGTATACCATCCTATTGAGAGGGAGCATGGACACGGGGGTCGTCCCCACATTTACTAAAAACAACAGACATAGCCACTCCACAAAAAGGGGCAAGTAAAGCAACAGCAAAGAACTACAGCCCGATAGCACTAACATCCCTATCATAAAAATCTTTGAAAGGGTTAAGAAGCAAATCACCACCCATCAAGAACCCATCATTACACTACCCAGGGCCAACATGGGTTTAGAACAGGACACTCCTGTCTGTCCTCAACTATTGGATCACTACGAGCAGATCCTAGATGCACTAGAAGACAAAAAGAATGCAGATGTATATAAATACAGACTTTCGCAAAATCTTCAACAAGTGTTGACCATGGCGTAACAGCGCACAACAATGCGTGCGAAAGGAATAACATTAAAAGTTGGTCGAATGGATCTAAATTCCTCACTAACAGAACACAGAGAGGTAGTAGTCAACAAGTAAAGTCCGAGGCAGCTACGGTAAAAGCTCTGTTCCACAGGCACCAGTCCTCCGCTTCCCATCTTGTTTTTTATCCTCATGTCCTGACAGAGACAAGGATGCCAGCCACAGCACCGTGTCTTCCGTTGCAGATGACACCCCAATCTGCATGACAGTGTCTTCCATTTGCAGACACTGCATAGGCTCCAGCGGACATCAACCAAATCATTCAGTGGCAGTCAGAAAACCAATATGAAGTTCAACGATGAGAATTTCAATTACTCAGATATGGTAAACACGAGGAAAGTAAATCATCATCAGAAACTAAAACAAATTCTGGCCACAAAATAAGCGAAACATCAACGTCAAAGACCTGGGAGTGATCATGTCGGAGGATCTTCACCTACAAGGACCATACATTGTAATCAATCGCATCTGCTAGAAAAAAGACGGAAGTGGATAATGAGGAACCACAAAACTAGGGAGGCCGGAACCCCATGATTACACACTTCATGTCACTTGTTCTAACTAGGCTGAATATTGCTGCACACTTAACAGCACCTTTCAAGACAGGTGAAATTACTGACCTAGAAAATGTACAGAGAACTTTTCACGGCGCGCATACGGATAATAAAAACCTCAATTACTGGAGCAGCTTGAGGTTCCTAAACTGTAATCCCTGGAACGCTGGAGGGAGAGATACATATTATATACACCTGGAAAATATCCTAGAGGGACTAGTACCGAACATGCACACGAAATCACTCACTACGAAACAAAAGACATGGCAGACGATGCACCATCCCCCCATAAGAAAGCAGGGAGTGTCACTAGCACTTTAAAGACCATACAATAAAGTGTCAGGGCCCAGACTGTTCAACTGTCCCTCCCAGCATACATAAGGGGATACCAACAGACCCCTGGCAGTCTTCAAGCGGCACTGGACAAGCACCTAAGTCAGTTCCGGATCAGCCGGGCTGTGGTTCGTACGTTTGGTTGCGTGCAGCCAGCAACAACAACAGCCTGGTTGATCAGGCTCTGATCCACCAAGAGGGCCTGGTCACAGACCGGGCCGCGGGGGCGTTGACCACCCCCCCGCCGGAACTCTCTCCAGGAAAACTCCAGGTAAGTTCCCTAGCAGTTGTCTTAGGTGTACTCTCTAACTGCTTCTTTAACACAGTTAAGTTACAAACAGATGTCTCTTCGAGGGGCCGAGGTTTGGCAGGTGGTAGCCCAGCACCGCCACCCAGCCTTCAAACACTGCAACCCCGTTTTAACAACATCGAACAGATAAAGAAAGAAGGAACACTGCAACAAGGCCTTCTTGACCATGCGGAGCAGGTCCAGTCTCCCCCACCCCGTTAGCCCAATGACACCACCCAGTCTGATCAATCTCCACTCAGGATGGAGCACGGCGCAAACCAGACCCAGCAGCACAGCTAGTCAGGTCCAACTCACACCCACCCACACCCACTTCATGTATTTAGTCTAATCTATTTATAAAACTACACAACGTTTTAGCCTGAATAACTGTACTCGGGAGTTTGTTCCACACAGTCCACAACTCTATTACCAAACCAGTGCTTTCCAAATCCTTTCTGAATCTGAATTTTTCCCAACTTGAAACCATTGCTGCGATCCTGTCCTTGGCTGGAATTTTCAGCATGCTTTTTACTCAAAAACCCTTTATATATTCCTGTTATATTCATTTATACACCTCGCTCATATCCCCCCTACTTCTATGTCTTTCGAGAGAGTGGCAGATTTCAGGGCCCTCAGACTATCCTCATAGGGAAGATTTCTGATACAGGGATCATCTTTGTCATCCTCCTCTGTAACTTTTATCCAGAGTATTTATATCCATTCTGTAATACTGTGACCCAGAACTGAGCCGCATAGTCTAAATGAGGCTAACCAAGGATATATAGAGTGAAAGAACAACTGAGGACTTCATTATTATACTTCTAGATATAGAAGCCAAGAATTCTGTTAGCTTTATTGCGAACACAAATGCACACTGTTGTCTTGGTTTCTGATTAACTGCTAACCAGAACTCCTAATCCGTTTCGCAATCAGTAGTATTAAGATCTACATTAATTTAGTTTATATGAGCATGGTTAAATTAACTGTCCTAATCATTTAGAACTTTGCATTTGTCAGTATAAAACTGCATCCTGCCACTTCTCCCACCATTGCATCAGTCCAATTCAAACTCATCCTTGAGTGCTCTAGTGTCCTCATTAAACGAATTGGATGTCCTATTTTGTGTCATCGAGCAAATTGCTATGTCGCGATTTTATTCTCTCATCTATGGTCGTTTATTGTAAATTGTGAACAACAGCTCCGCAGCACTGACCCTGAGAACAACCACTTGCGACCTGCCCCCATTCTGATTTCTCCTTATTTATGCAAGAACTCTCCTGCTGTCTAATTTGTCAGCCATGCCTCTACCCAGGAAATAATTTCTCCTCCTATTCCGTTGCCTTAAGTTTTCTCATAGCCTCTGATTGGAATCTATCGCAAGCCTTACTGAAGTCCATATAACAATATCATATTCATTACCAAGATCTACAATCCTCAAACACCTAAGTGAAAAATTAGTAAATTGTAAGACAGGAACGCCCCTTTGTAAAACCGTGTTGAGATTTATTAATCAATCTGTGGCCTGTCAAATGGCTAAGAATTGCTTCGAGGCAATTATTGATACCAATAAATTTTCCCACTATGGAGGTAAGGCTTATTGGTCTATAGATCGAAGCCAAGACCTGGCACCTGCCTTGTAAATAGGTATACATTTGCCATTTTCCACTTATCAGGCACTAGCAGTTTGTAGTGATATTTAAAAAAGTTACCCAAAGGTATGCTGAGTTCCTCTTTACATTCCTTATACAACCTTGCAAACAGTTTCATCAGGACCTGGGGATTTGTTAGGTTTAGTTTCCTCTGTTTGTCTGAGGACCAGTCCACTAGTTACCCTATCGTACATATTTATTATCGTCCTGTTCTTACATATCGCTAGTATTTTTCCTGGGTGAAAAACTGAGAGGAAAGTGTATTTAGAATTTCACACATATCCTTATCACTGTCAGTGATCTGAACCTGAGTTATTCTTAAGTGGGGCCCATCTTGTCCCTAACTTACTGTCTGTATTACCTGAAAGAATCCTTTAGGGTAATCTTGGAACCCCTTGCAACCTTAGCCTCATAATCCTTTTTGCTTTTCTTCTTAATCCTTTATTTTCTCCTCTTTAATTCAATATATTGATTTTATTAGCTGCCCACCCACTCTTTTGATACGCCTATATATGCCTCTCTTTGACCAATGAGGTTTTTAATCTATTGTTTTTCATCCATTTGGATCATTTTTGTTAGATCTAATTTTCCCTACTCGCAAAAAAGTTTGTCTGGGGCAGCTAGAACTATGCTCTAAAAACGTCATATTGGCAACCAAGAACACCTACCTGACCCATATCAGGACATCCATTCAATTTACCCACCCAGGGTATTTTTCATGTCCCATGAAGTCGGCCAAGCGAAAATCTGGGACAGAGATTAGATTGCAGTTATCTGGGTAATTCCATGATATATGAAACTAAGTAATTTGTGATCACTTTCCCCAAGCTCATCATTAACCTCAAGATTATTAATTAGTGAATCTTTGTTGGCAGAACCAAGTCAAGCAATTGTGTTCCTCAAGTTGGTTTAGTCACAACCTGTTCTAAAAAGCAATCTTGAACTGTATCAAGAAAGTCACTAGACTCCCATGACATTTCCTGTCTTATTTTGCCAATCAATTTGTCTAAAGTTAAAATCTCCCATTATCACAACATTTTCATGATCTAGATGCCTTACGAATTTGTTCCCATAACAGCTTTACTGCACTCCCTATCAAGGTTTGGGGGCCTAAAGATCACACTCCAAATTAATTTTGTGCACGACCCTCGAGAAACTGTAGGCCAAACAGATTTCTGTGTTTCGATGTTTCTAAACTATATCATGTCTAAGACCAACAATTTAAATTTTCTCTGACATATATCGCCACCCACCACCCTTCCAGTTTGACCCTGTCGTGTGACATTTCTCCAATATTTTCAGGTTGAACCAGGTCTCTGTTTATACCAATAATATCTATATTAAGTAATCTTTAGTTCATCTATCTATTTCTTGAAGACTCCTACTATTAGTACAGTAAACCTTAAGGGTTCTAGTCCTCGTTGCCCTCTACTATATCTCTTTGTTTTGTTGATGAATTGTTTTGCCATTAACTAGCAACTTTTTATTTTGAATATTGTCTTTTTAAACAATATCCCTGAGGTATCCCGGTATATCTGCAGTTTTTAACCCCAATGCTGCTGCCCTAATCGATTAGATGCTTCACAAACACCCATAACCTCTAAAATCTATCATTTTTAAAATTCCTAGACAAGTCATCAATAATCCTCTCATTGAAAAAAAATTTTTTTTTTTGCTAATGCAGCCACTCCATCCCCAGAGAGATGAACCCCCATCCCTTGCATACAATCACGTTTGTCAAGAATAGGTCCTCATTATCAACGATAGGATTGCCAGTCCTGCAGTGCCTGTCTAGAGCCAGAATTTATAGCCAATTGCCCTAGAAATCCATTCATTGCCCAACTCCCTTTCTAGGCAAGATGCTACATTTACTGGGATCCCTCCTTAGACCTGACTACTTCTATGTTTTACTCTGTAACATATCCAGCAGCTCCTCTCTCCTACCTGCCCTTTTGCCCAATGTCATTACCCCCAGCACTAAGACAGATAATGGGCTTGCTCCTATTACCAGCCAATAATATTATCCAACTGCTGACTATATGTCACCAACACCAGCTCCAGGAAGCACACTCTCTGTCTGACCTTTCTGTCCTCTGTTACAAAATGCCCCGGTCCATATATCCTACCTGAGAATCTCCTACTATTAAAATATTCTTACCTTGATTAGCAGGGACCTCATCTTGATTGCATTCCTCACGAACGCTTTACACACCCAACATTCTCCATTTCTATCGTTCTGGTTCCCATCTTGGAGCTATAGATTCAGGTGTTTTTCAAGACTTCATTTAACTCCATAATCAAGCATGCCATGCCCCAACAACCTAAAGGAAACCCAGACAGAAGAAGGGACGGGATGGAGAGACACTAGTTCTGTGACTAGCCCTTATCATTCCACAACACTACTAACAATGTTGTGGTGATGTTATGGTTTTTAATACTATTAAGTGGAACTGTATCATCCCCTTAATACTTTGACTCATAACATGCATTGCCCAATAAAAACTAAGCAGATCACAGCAAAGAGACTAAACAGCCCCTTGCTGGCTTACAAACACCATCCTAAAATCTATTGATAAAAGATATATACATGAAAAAACAGTACAGAATGGGTGCAAACAACAAAGGATCTTAACATAAAAAAATGGTATAAAAATACGCAGGTTTGTTAGGTAAGACACATAATGCAACAGTTAGGTATCTTATTCGAAACGTTTTTTCGCCTAACAGTAGCTTCTTCCAGTCGAGTACAGAAAAGTTGATAGAAGCAGAAGATACTTGAAGACGATGTAATCAGTCCATCACCCTTAAAGTTTTGAGGTGGTCAGTCCCTCAGTCTGGAGAAGAGCATTGTCCCATAGTAAGAAACAATATGTGATGGACTGATTACATCGTCTTCAAGTATCTACTGCTTCTAATCAACTTTTTCTGTACTCCGACTGAAGAACCTACTGTGTAGGCGAAACGTTTCGAAATAAATAATACCTACTGTTGCATATGTGTCTACCTAACAACAAAGATCTCACAAAACATTACTCATCACAATACTAACCAATCTAATAAGGTCAAAAAACTGTTTAAAGAAAACAGATTCATGATATATGGTTATGAAATCTGTTTTATAATCATCCTGACGGTGTGTACATGGAATACGGAAATAAATGAAGGGGATGTAAATAGTAATGCCTAAAAATATCTAGCCAAGACAGGACTCGCAGCAATGGTTTTAAGCTGGAAAAATTCAGATTCAGGAAGGATATAGGAAAGTACTGGTTTGGTAATAGAGTTGTGGATGAGTGGAACAAACTCCCGAGTACAGTTATAGAAGCTAAGACATTGTGTAGTTTTAAAAATAGGTTAGATAGATACATGAGTGGGTGTGGGTGGGTGTGAGTTGGACCTGACTAGCTTGTGCTACTAGGTCAGAAGCCGTGCTCCTTCCTTAAGTAGAGGTGACCTGACTGGGTGGGCCATTGGTCTTAGCCGGGGGGTTGACGTGGACCTGCCCCACATAAGAACATAAGAACGAAGGAACACTGCAGAAGGCCTACTGGCCCATGCGAGGCATGTCCAAGTCTCCTTAACCGGCTTAAGCCAATGCACCCAACCTGGTCAGGTCAGGTCCACATTGACTTAAGGAGGAACACGGCAACCACAAGTTTAGCAAACTAGCATTCTAACCACACCCACCCACATCTACACATGTATTTATCCAACCTATTTTAAAGCTACACAACGTTCTGGCCTCTAAAACGGTACTTGTGAGTTTGATCCTCACTCAACCACAACTCTATTACCAAACCAGTACTTTCCTATATCCTTCCTGAATCTAATTTTTTCCAACTTAAAACATTGTCTCGAGCCCTGTCAGGCAAGATATTTATCAGCACACTAATTACATCCCCTTTTATTATTCCTGTCTTCCATTTATACACCTCAATCATAAATCCCCCCTAATTCTACGTCTTCTAGAGAGTGCAGTTTCAATGGCCCTTAGTCTACCTCATAGGGAAGGTTTTCTGATACATGGGAACATCTTGTCATCCTCCTTTTAATTTTTCCAGAGAATTTATAATCCATATCTGTAATACGTGACCAAAACTGTTGCAGCATAATCTAAATGAGGCCTAACCAAGGAGTAAAGAGTTGAATGAACAACTAGGACTCCTATTATTTATGCTTCTTGATATGAAGCCAAGGATACTAATTAGCTTTATTGCGAACACTTATGCACTGGTGTCTGGTTTCAGAGTTACTGCTAACCAGAATTCTCCTAAATCTTTTTCGCAATCCGTAATATTAAATCTACATTATTTAGTTTATATGTGGCATGGTTATTGTCCTGTCCAACATTTAGAACTTTGCATTTGTCTATATTAAACTGCATCTGCCACTTCCTTGTCTCGACCACTCAAATCATCTATTCAAAATCTCCTGAGTGCTCGATGTCCCTCGTCTGAATAATTCGACGGTGCCTATTTTGGTGTCAATCGGAAACAGCTGAAATGTCGCCTTTATGCCCTCATCTAGTCGTTTATGTTAGATTGTGAACAGCAGGGAGGCCCAACACTGACCCCTGTGGACAACCGCTCGTGACGCTTCCCCACTCTATTTCTCCCATTTATGCAAACTCTCTTGCATGCCTATTGTGTCCAACCATGCCTCTATCGCAGGAAAAAATTTCTCCTCCTATTCCATGTGCTTTAATTTTCCTCATAGTCTCTGATGTGGGACCCTGTCAAAAGCCTTAACTGAAGTCCATATACACAATATCATAATCATTACCATGATCTACCTCCTCAATACCTTAGTGAAAAAAGTTAATAAATTCGGTAAGGACAGGAACGCCCCTTTGTAAAAACCATGGCTGAGATTCGTTATTAATTATGCTTTTCAAGAAGCTACGACCTGCCTCGCAATTATGATTCCATAAAAATTTTCCCACTATGGAGGTTAGACTTATTTGGTCTATAGTTCGAAGCTAAGTGACCTGTCACCTGTTTTTGAAAATAGGTATCCAAATTTGCCATTTTCCACTTATCTGGGCACCATGCCATTTAGTAGTGATATGTTGAAAAGATTAGCCAAAGGTGTGCTAACTCCTCTTACATTCCTTTAGAACCCTTGCATAACAGTTCATCAGGGCCTTGGGGATTTGTTAGGTTTTAAATTTATCTATTTGCCTAAGACCATGTCAACTTGTGACCCTAATATGTGGCACAGTTTATTATCGTCCTGTTTCTACATAATTTATCATTACTGGAAATATCGCTGGTATCCTGCCTGTGTAAAAACTGAAGGAATATGTGTTAAAAATTCTACACATGTTCCGTTATCACTGTCAGTGAGCTGACCCGAGAACTTTTTTAGAGTTGGGCCTATCTTGTCCCTGATCTTACTTCTGATACCTGAAAGAATCCTTTTGGTATGTCTTCGATTCTTTGCAACTTTAAACCTCATAATCTCTTTTTTGCTTTCTAATTTCCCTTTTTTATTTCTCTCTTTAACTGAATATATCGATTTCTTAATTGCCCCTCTCCTCTTTTTGATTTGCCTATATTATGCCTCTCTTTTGACCAATCAGATATTTAATCTGATTGTTCATCCATTTAAGATCATTTTTATTTGATCTGATTTCCCAATTTGGAACATAATTTGACTGAGCAGCTAGAACTAATGCCCTGGAAGCATCTATCGGCAACCAACACCACCTACCTGACCCTAGTCAGGTCATTCCATGTTCAGCCCACCTAAGTAAAATTTTCAGTCCTATGAAATCAGCCAAGCGAAAGTCCAGGGACGGAGACCTTTGATTGCCATTATTAGGGGAATTCCAGATATATTAAAACTGAGTGATTTGAGATCACTCTCACCCAAGCTCATCATTAACCTCAAGATTATTAATTAGTGTTTCCCTACTGTCAAAGAACCAAGTCAAGGAGGTTTATTTCCCCTAGTTTGGCTCTGTCACAAACTGTTTTAGAAAAAACAAACCTGGATCGTATCAAGAAAGTCACCCGACTCTAAATTTCCTGTCAAATTGCACCATCAATCTGTCTATAGTTGAAATCTCCCATTAGCACAACATTTTCCGTATTGTAGATGCCTTACGAATTTCGTCCATAGAGTTTAACTGCACTCCCTATCAAGAAAAATTGGGCCCTGTAAATCACACCCAAAATTAGTTTTTTCTCGGCCCTCGAGAAGCTGTACCAAACAATTCAGTGGCTGACGCTTTCTAATTTAATATCTTCATCTGTCTAACAACAAGCATTTACATTTCCTGACATACATCGCTACCCACCATCTTTCCAGTTACCTGTCAGTGTGGAATAATTTTTAGCCTTGTATGTGACATTCAGAGGGCATCTCTCTATCTTTCAGATTTTGAGCCAGGTCTCTGTTATACAGCATAATATCTATGTTTCCTGCACTTGCAATTAATCTTAGCTCATCTATCTTATTTCTAACACTCCTGCTATTAGGTATAGGTAAACCTTAAAGGGAGCTAGTCCTTGCTGTCCCTCTGCTGTCCCCCTTTGTTTGCTGACCTGTTCTATTGTCTTTATTTTATAAATTCTGCAGAATGCCTTTATACATTTACCGTTCCCAACCCTAGTGTTGCAACCTGCTTGTTTCCCACACACACACCCATACCTCTATCTCCATCAGTTTTAAATCATAGGCATTTCACTACAATGCCTTCCTCAACGAGTCTGCAAGTGCTACCACCCTGACCAGAGAGATGTACCCCTTCCCTTGCATACATATCATGTTTGCCATAAAGTTGTTCCAGTTGTCAATGAAGGGATTGCAAGTTCATTGCAGTATCTGTCCTAGCCAGCAATTTACTCCAATTGCCCTAACAACCATTCATTTCCTACTCCCCTACTAGGCAAGATGCTACATATGATTGGGATCCTCCAAGACTTAATGATATCATAGCTGACCTGTACTTATCTAGCAGCTCTTCTCTTTCCTACCCTTCCCAATATCATTTCCACCAGCAACTGAGACAGATAATGGGCTTGTTCCCATTACCTGACATGATATTATCCAGCCTGTTGACAAGTCCCAACACCAGCTCCAGAAGCACACCTCTAGTCTCTCATCTTCTATTCCTATTACAAAAAGCACGGTCAAATATCTTTACTGAGAGTCACCAAACCACAAGAAGCGCTTACCTTCTTATAGAAGGGGTCATTAGTACCCTTACCTCACTCTGCACTGAAAGTAAATTCATCTCTGGAGAACAGAGAAGACGATTTCCTACCTTCAATCTTCACTCTTAACTTTCCTTATTCAGATGCGCCTCCCATTACTGGAACAACTCGCCACTGTAGCAGGTGCTGGGTCTGCACCTCACTGATTGGTAGCCGTTGCTACCTCCCAACTACAGCCTCCTTAACAGCGAGAGACAGAACAGCAACCCACTGCTAGAGTCTATTCCCCCCACAACTCAGCCACCTCACACTCTCTTCCCAGAACCCATTGAGGTGTACCTTCAAGCCCCTATCTCCTCCTGGAGAAGCAAGACCTCCTCCTTCAACTCTCCAACCTCAGTTTTTAAAACACTGCAGAAGCAAGCCATGCTTGGTAACCGTCCACGCTAATCCCCAAAGCAGCTCAGGGTCTGTGACCTCACGTGACGACTGACCACTGACGACATGGGCCAGTAGGTCTGCTGCAGTGTTCCTTCTTTCTTATATTTATAAAAGGCTATATAAAAAAGACCTAGAAAATCTTATCTGAAATTCTAGGATCTAAAAAAACTGTCACAAAACAATGATTAACTTAACTAAACCAGATGAACCTCTCTTATAGCCAACTGACACTGCCAACAAACTTAATATCTTTTTCTCTACCGTAGGAACAAAACTAACAAGTAAAATCGCAAGCTCAAGCATTCAACCATAAGACTACCTCACTGACAACTACCCTAATACTCTATTTTCAGCCCCAACAAACTCTACTGAAATGTCGCTCATCATCAGAACACTGAAGAACAAGACAGGGGACCTAAATAACTTACCATCACTCATGTATAAAAAACTTCTCACGTGTTGTCACCAATTATTGCAACTCTCTTTAACATATCCATTGAAACTTCCAGCTTCCCATCAATACTCAAGACAGCAAGAGCCACCCTGATCCTCAAAGGAGGTCATCCAGCTGAAGTGAACAATTATAGGCCTATATCAAACCTGCACCCTACTATCTAAAATTTTTTGCAAGACAGTATAACAATAACCGACAGATGAAATTTAGTCACTTGTGCAACATCTGGTTATCTGTTATTGTAGACGTTTTGCCATCCAGTGGCTTTATCAATACAGATACTTGAACATAATTAGACAACAGAAGAACTATATACAAAAGATGAGGCAGTAGGAAGAACAGAGTGTCAGCGTGTCAGCGTGTCAGCGTGCCTCGTTGTGCTCCGGGTATATCTCGTGTTTGCTCGGGGGCGGGGGGGGGGGGCGCGGTCTGCTTAGAACTTTAATTTGTGTCATCAATCTATACGATACATCCCTCTTGCGCCTGGAACCAATCTTGGGCGGAAAACATTATATACTGAGTCAAAAATGGAGAATTAGTGTGCACTTCCTAGCAGAGTTTACTGCCAGAGGGGAATCATAGGCCTGTGTCCCGTGTGAAAAAAATAATAATAATTGAACTTTTCGTGTCAGGGAAAGAAAGTCTCCCTGATAACATTGAGTATACATAGTGTATAGTGTATACAACATGGCTCCCAAGTATATATTGATGATAAAGGCTAAAGTTCCATTTGAAAACATGTGAATTTGTAAATGAAGTGATAAGCCTATAGAGGCAGGTGCCAGAAGTCCGCCAAAACTTACCACAGGTCAGCTTGTTTATAATATCTTCCTGGCCTGCTAGTGTACTCACGCATATAATCTAGTGATACAGTGAAAGCAGAATACAGAGTTTGTAGTAGCAACTAACCTTATTATAATGGATACTTTAGTGGAGTGGATGACTTTCCATTAGTTTCTTTTTTCTTGAAATACAACGTATACGTGAATTTCATATAACCTGTAGAACCAGCGTCGCATAATACACAACGAGAAGCAATTATTACTACAAAAAAGCGTCCTTCCTCCAAAATTTTTCCACCAGTCAACTATAGTGATAATATAAGCAAATATTGTGGTGGAGCCGAAAAAAAAATAGAAAAGTTAGATACAGCGATTGATAAACAAGGTGGAGGGTCGACCGTTCGTCATTGTAGAGAGTTTCCAGCCGTCCACTTCGGTTTCTTCTTCCAACACGCAAGTTATACTTTAGTATCAATCAAATCACAGATTTACACGGTAGATAATTTCCAGTAGATCCTTCATGTGTTAGCCCAAATCACCGACCAGTAATGTTTTAAAATAAGCGACCCACTGATCAAGATCAATCGACTGGTCTGAGACCCTGTGACTTGTCCGAACCCTTGACTGGTCAAACCCTGACTGGTCCGAACCCTATGCTGGAACCGAACCCTGAACTGTTTTCAAACGGTTTCGTGGACAATAAAGCAGACTGTAAACGGATGGTGTTGTAGGCGCCCTATAAACACAACATTAAATAATATCAGGATTGTGCACGTAAGCTGTCCAATATACAAAAACAGTTAGAAACAGAAATTACAAATAGCTAGAGCTTCATTAAGGAGTTATATAAAAGAATATTCAAGAGGTTTGCTAGTAGAATTGCAGTAAATGCAACCATTCAAATCAATTATGAAGCTGTGTGTAGTCTGTGTCATCAAACAAACTGGTTCACATGCATAAATTGTCCTTTTGTGGAAAATGGTGTCACTGACGCCCCTTGTTGCATATACAAAGAACTATTACAAGCAGTATTAAAACAGGGAATTTTTGGATTGCCCCAAATGAGATAAATCTGTGGACTAAAATTTCACAAGGTATTAAAAGTAGGATAACATCAAAGCTTCTTTCATAGAAAACCTGGAAGCTTCTACAACAGATGGGAACATAAAAAAGTCCGGGCTGAATGGTACTGGGCCCTTGATATTGGCCATGTAGTCAGAAACTGTAAGGCTGGAGATGAAGTCCTGGTAGGTCAGTAAATGTGGGGCTGATAGTGCTGTCCGGGAGACAGTAATGTAAGCTGGAGTGCTGTCCGGGAGACAGTAATGGTGAAGCTGGAGGTGCTGCCTGGGAGTCAGTAATGTGAAGCTTGGAGAGCTGTCCTGGGAACAGTAATGGTGAAGCTGGAGATTTTGTCCAGGTAGTCGGGAAATTATACGCAGGAAGGAATACATATAAATGATCTCATAGGACAGGAGCCATATAGGGAAACAAGTGAGTCAAAGATAAGATAAAACCAATACTGCAAACTAGAAATACCGCAGGAAATAGCAAACCAGAGGAGCTCCACTAGCAATAGTGAGGATATATTACCCAAAAACAACTGGTGGGAGATCCATTGTTGGTGCTAAGGGATGCAAGAAGTAAGACAGGGAAACATGCACCAACAGGGAATACAGTCACAGAAACCCAAGGCAAACGGAACCAAGCCTGTGCACATAACATGCACTTGTATCTTGCTGCATGGGAAATCTGGAAAAACAATGGACGTTCAACTAATGACACCCTAGAAAATGCCATGCCCATAGTGACATCAGGAAAATGCAAACTCCTCCCTACTGTAAGCTTTTTTCACCCTGAACTGTGTACCTCTTCAGTAACAGGAAAGACTGTGCTAAAACTAAATTGCCAGGCACACCATCTAAAGGGGACAAAAAGATACAAAACATCCAGCATGGAAAAACCCTGTGTACCACACAGCCACTCAAGAGGGAGAGGTTTTTTATGTGCCAGAAGGAAAAAAAACTGGCAGGAAATGCGGAAATCGTACACCAATCCATTCAATCCTGAGTGGAACCACAGTTCGATGGCCTCCACTCAAACAAACAGATACAGATACTAATGCTGAAAAAAAAATCCTTTCCAGTAACTCTTCAACAATACCACCAGTCCGATTAACATTCTTTCTTGCAAAATATACAGGGGTTCCTTAAAGCGCAACAAACAACAAATACCTTTCATCCGTGACTGCTTGCAGAGAAAGGCATTGTTCGCGCTTCACTGAGACCACATAAAGGATCTCTTGGACAAGTAGTAGTGTGTCTGATATGTGGAAGATGGCCTAATGTAACTCCTCTTTTGAAAACAGAGGGACAAGTCGTATACCGTCAGAATTACCGCCCAATAAGCCTGACCTCAATTTAGGCAATTAACTAGAGTCAATTATAGTGAATATAAAGCAGCCATTCTCGATAAGCATAGCTTGATTAATGATACTCAGCATGGATCACAAGAGGCCGGTCATGTCCTAACTAATTTATTAACTTTCATCAGTAAAGCTTTTTGAGGCTGTTGACCACAATAAAGAATTTGATATTATTTACGACTTAGATTTTTATAAGGCTTTTGATAGAGTTCCGCACCAATAAGACTGTAAAGAACAGTGGCAGCTCATGGCATTGGGGGAAAAGTGCTCTCGGATCGAGTCATGGCTCACTGACAGGAAGCAAGAGTGTCCCATAAATGGGGTTAATCCGAGTGGGATCTGTAACAAGTGGCGTTCCACAGGATCAGTCTTGGGCCCGTTGTTGTATATAATAAATATCAATGATCTTGATTGAGGGAATACTAGTGATATGAGCATAATTCGCCGATTGAACACAAAGATAGGTAGATAATTTGATCAAACGTAGATGTTAGGAAACTTCAGGAGATTTAAACAAACTCTATTCTTGGGTCAGAAAGTGGCATATGCCAGTTTCAATGCTAATAAGTGCAAGGTTTCTTGAAGACTTGGGAGTGCCCATAACCCGAGTACTTATAAATTTAAATGATGTAGAACTTAGGCCATACAGATTGCGATAAGGACTTGGGAGGGTTATGGTGAGCAGCAAACATTAAACCAAGACAGCAATGCCTAAGCGTACGTAATAAGGAGCAAATAGATTCTGGATTTATATCAAGAAGTGTAAGCAACAGAAGTCAGGAGGTCATACAGGCAGCTTATACATCATTAGTAAGGCCTCACCTTGATTTATGCAGCTCAGTTCTGTGTCTCCGTATTACAAAATGGACATAAATTCGTTTAGAAAACATTCAGCGTAGGATGGACTAATTAATACATAGCATCAGAATCTTCCTTATGAAGAAAGATTGAAGACTCTTAAGTTACATTCAATTGAATACACTAGACCTAATCTTCACTAACAATGATTGGATCTATAAGCAATGTCACCATATCAAAAACAATATACCTCAGATCACAAGCGATAATTGAGGTTCGGAGACATGTATGTCGTGGAGCCCCAGACCGTCCATAATGAGATTAGTCCCGTGGAGCATTCACCAAATTTCAACTTCAATAACAAAACATAAAGTGGGGACCGAAGAAAACCAAGTCCTAAACCGATATAAGCTGGAAGATATACTAACAACACAGACCCCAACTTATGCCTAGAACAGATTAACTTGGTGGCACTCGAATGTATGCACAAGGCAAATTCCTCTAAGAAAAAGGAGAGTAAGATGTAAAATAGAAAGAGACAGGCGCTCCCTTTACAGGCGAACGGAAAAGAATAACAGAGCGGCTAAAAAAGGTCAATATATCAGAAATGCGTAGGGAGACACTGGTCAGAGAAATAGCAAACATGCATCGAAGGTAAGGAATCTTATAGGAGTCAGAATCGCGTGAAGAACTAAACGCCCATAAATGAAATTCGAAACTCAGGTATTTCTTCTCCTATGCCAAATCAAAGTCGAGAACAACATCAGTATTGGGCCCCTACTTAAACAAGATGGTCTTACACAATGACGCAAGGAAATGAGTGAGCACTCAAGTCCCTCAATATGACCAGTTTTTTAGCAAGCCCGCTAACCAGACCTGAAGTCGAAGATCAAAATGGATTTTTTTAAGGGAGAGCCACAGAATTTGGTTAACACAATCTATCCGATGTTATCCTGACGCCAAATGACTTTCGAACAGCGAGTAAATGACATGCCCATTGCAACTCTTCCTGCCCCAGGGCCCAGACCATGGACTTTCCGTGTTCGTCAAGAACTGCAAGAAGCCCCTATCACGAGCCTTGTATACCATCCTATTGAGAGGGAGCATGGACACGGGGGTCGTCCCCACATTTACTAAAAACAACAGACATAGCCACTCCACAAAAAGGGGCAAGTAAAGCAACAGCAAAGAACTACAGCCCGATAGCACTAACATCCCTATCATAAAAATCTTTGAAAGGGTTAAGAAGCAAATCACCACCCATCAAGAACCCATCATTACACTACCCAGGGCCAACATGGGTTTAGAACAGGACACTCCTGTCTGTCCTCAACTATTGGATCACTACGAGCAGATCCTAGATGCACTAGAAGACAAAAAGAATGCAGATGTATATAAATACAGACTTTCGCAAAATCTTCAACAAGTGTTGACCATGGCGTAACAGCGCACAACAATGCGTGCGAAAGGAATAACATTAAAAGTTGGTCGAATGGATCTAAATTCCTCACTAACAGAACACAGAGAGGTAGTAGTCAACAAGTAAAGTCCGAGGCAGCTACGGTAAAAGCTCTGTTCCACAGGCACCAGTCCTCCGCTTCCCATCTTGTTTTTTATCCTCATGTCCTGACAGAGACAAGGATGCCAGCCACAGCACCGTGTCTTCCGTTGCAGATGACACCCCAATCTGCATGACAGTGTCTTCCATTTGCAGACACTGCATAGGCTCCAGCGGACATCAACCAAATCATTCAGTGGCAGTCAGAAAACCAATATGAAGTTCAACGATGAGAATTTCAATTACTCAGATATGGTAAACACGAGGAAAGTAAATCATCATCAGAAACTAAAACAAATTCTGGCCACAAAATAAGCGAAACATCAACGTCAAAGACCTGGGAGTGATCATGTCGGAGGATCTTCACCTACAAGGACCATACATTGTAATCAATCGCATCTGCTAGAAAAAAGACGGAAGTGGATAATGAGGAACCACAAAACTAGGGAGGCCGGAACCCCATGATTACACACTTCATGTCACTTGTTCTAACTAGGCTGAATATTGCTGCACACTTAACAGCACCTTTCAAGACAGGTGAAATTACTGACCTAGAAAATGTACAGAGAACTTTTCACGGCGCGCATACGGATAATAAAAACCTCAATTACTGGAGCAGCTTGAGGTTCCTAAACTGTAATCCCTGGAACGCTGGAGGGAGAGATACATATTATATACACCTGGAAAATATCCTAGAGGGACTAGTACCGAACATGCACACGAAATCACTCACTACGAAACAAAAGACATGGCAGACGATGCACCATCCCCCCATAAGAAAGCAGGGAGTGTCACTAGCACTTTAAAGACCATACAATAAAGTGTCAGGGCCCAGACTGTTCAACTGTCCCTCCCAGCATACATAAGGGGATACCAACAGACCCCTGGCAGTCTTCAAGCGGCACTGGACAAGCACCTAAGTCAGTTCCGGATCAGCCGGGCTGTGGTTCGTACGTTTGGTTGCGTGCAGCCAGCAACAACAACAGCCTGGTTGATCAGGCTCTGATCCACCAAGAGGGCCTGGTCACAGACCGGGCCGCGGGGGCGTTGACCACCCCCCCGCCGGAACTCTCTCCAGGAAAACTCCAGGTAAGTTCCCTAGCAGTTGTCTTAGGTGTACTCTCTAACTGCTTCTTTAACACAGTTAAGTTACAAACAGATGTCTCTTCGAGGGGCCGAGGTTTGGCAGGTGGTAGCCCAGCACCGCCACCCAGCCTTCAAACACTGCAACCCCGTTTTAACAACATCGAACAGATAAAGAAAGAAGGAACACTGCAACAAGGCCTTCTTGACCATGCGGAGCAGGTCCAGTCTCCCCCACCCCGTTAGCCCAATGACACCACCCAGTCTGATCAATCTCCACTCAGGATGGAGCACGGCGCAAACCAGACCCAGCAGCACAGCTAGTCAGGTCCAACTCACACCCACCCACACCCACTTCATGTATTTAGTCTAATCTATTTATAAAACTACACAACGTTTTAGCCTGAATAACTGTACTCGGGAGTTTGTTCCACACAGTCCACAACTCTATTACCAAACCAGTGCTTTCCAAATCCTTTCTGAATCTGAATTTTTCCCAACTTGAAACCATTGCTGCGATCCTGTCCTTGGCTGGAATTTTCAGCATGCTTTTTACTCAAAAACCCTTTATATATTCCTGTTATATTCATTTATACACCTCGCTCATATCCCCCCTACTTCTATGTCTTTCGAGAGAGTGGCAGATTTCAGGGCCCTCAGACTATCCTCATAGGGAAGATTTCTGATACAGGGATCATCTTTGTCATCCTCCTCTGTAACTTTTATCCAGAGTATTTATATCCATTCTGTAATACTGTGACCCAGAACTGAGCCGCATAGTCTAAATGAGGCTAACCAAGGATATATAGAGTGAAAGAACAACTGAGGACTTCATTATTATACTTCTAGATATAGAAGCCAAGAATTCTGTTAGCTTTATTGCGAACACAAATGCACACTGTTGTCTTGGTTTCTGATTAACTGCTAACCAGAACTCCTAATCCGTTTCGCAATCAGTAGTATTAAGATCTACATTAATTTAGTTTATATGAGCATGGTTAAATTAACTGTCCTAATCATTTAGAACTTTGCATTTGTCAGTATAAAACTGCATCCTGCCACTTCTCCCACCATTGCATCAGTCCAATTCAAACTCATCCTTGAGTGCTCTAGTGTCCTCATTAAACGAATTGGATGTCCTATTTTGTGTCATCGAGCAAATTGCTATGTCGCGATTTTATTCTCTCATCTATGGTCGTTTATTGTAAATTGTGAACAACAGCTCCGCAGCACTGACCCTGAGAACAACCACTTGCGACCTGCCCCCATTCTGATTTCTCCTTATTTATGCAAGAACTCTCCTGCTGTCTAATTTGTCAGCCATGCCTCTACCCAGGAAATAATTTCTCCTCCTATTCCGTTGCCTTAAGTTTTCTCATAGCCTCTGATTGGAATCTATCGCAAGCCTTACTGAAGTCCATATAACAATATCATATTCATTACCAAGATCTACAATCCTCAAACACCTAAGTGAAAAATTAGTAAATTGTAAGACAGGAACGCCCCTTTGTAAAACCGTGTTGAGATTTATTAATCAATCTGTGGCCTGTCAAATGGCTAAGAATTGCTTCGAGGCAATTATTGATACCAATAAATTTTCCCACTATGGAGGTAAGGCTTATTGGTCTATAGATCGAAGCCAAGACCTGGCACCTGCCTTGTAAATAGGTATACATTTGCCATTTTCCACTTATCAGGCACTAGCAGTTTGTAGTGATATTTAAAAAAGTTACCCAAAGGTATGCTGAGTTCCTCTTTACATTCCTTATACAACCTTGCAAACAGTTTCATCAGGACCTGGGGATTTGTTAGGTTTAGTTTCCTCTGTTTGTCTGAGGACCAGTCCACTAGTTACCCTATCGTACATATTTATTATCGTCCTGTTCTTACATATCGCTAGTATTTTTCCTGGGTGAAAAACTGAGAGGAAAGTGTATTTAGAATTTCACACATATCCTTATCACTGTCAGTGATCTGAACCTGAGTTATTCTTAAGTGGGGCCCATCTTGTCCCTAACTTACTGTCTGTATTACCTGAAAGAATCCTTTAGGGTAATCTTGGAACCCCTTGCAACCTTAGCCTCATAATCCTTTTTGCTTTTCTTCTTAATCCTTTATTTTCTCCTCTTTAATTCAATATATTGATTTTATTAGCTGCCCACCCACTCTTTTGATACGCCTATATATGCCTCTCTTTGACCAATGAGGTTTTTAATCTATTGTTTTTCATCCATTTGGATCATTTTTGTTAGATCTAATTTTCCCTACTCGCAAAAAAGTTTGTCTGGGGCAGCTAGAACTATGCTCTAAAAACGTCATATTGGCAACCAAGAACACCTACCTGACCCATATCAGGACATCCATTCAATTTACCCACCCAGGGTATTTTTCATGTCCCATGAAGTCGGCCAAGCGAAAATCTGGGACAGAGATTAGATTGCAGTTATCTGGGTAATTCCATGATATATGAAACTAAGTAATTTGTGATCACTTTCCCCAAGCTCATCATTAACCTCAAGATTATTAATTAGTGAATCTTTGTTGGCAGAACCAAGTCAAGCAATTGTGTTCCTCAAGTTGGTTTAGTCACAACCTGTTCTAAAAAGCAATCTTGAACTGTATCAAGAAAGTCACTAGACTCCCATGACATTTCCTGTCTTATTTTGCCAATCAATTTGTCTAAAGTTAAAATCTCCCATTATCACAACATTTTCATGATCTAGATGCCTTACGAATTTGTTCCCATAACAGCTTTACTGCACTCCCTATCAAGGTTTGGGGGCCTAAAGATCACACTCCAAATTAATTTTGTGCACGACCCTCGAGAAACTGTAGGCCAAACAGATTTCTGTGTTTCGATGTTTCTAAACTATATCATGTCTAAGACCAACAATTTAAATTTTCTCTGACACTGAAAAAAGCCTCTGTTAGGCGAAACGTTTCAAAATAAAGTATAATGTTGCTATGTGTCTTCCCTAACAGTCCCTCCTTCTTTAAGTAGAGCATACGGCTGCGTCTTTTTCGGTTGGGAGGTTGGGGTGGTGTAGAAGGTTAGAGACCATTAAAGGCTTGGGGCTTAGGTAAGGTTCCCGTGGTTTCTTCTTCGGTTACTTTTTTTGGGAACTACTTGTCTTTGTCGGGGGTTGTTTAATGTTTGGTATATTTCGTATCTGTGACTGTTTTGAGAGGAGCAGGGGTGTTGGTCGGTTGTGATTTGTTGGGTGGCGGTGGGTGGTGAAAGGTGGAGTAGACGGTGGTTGGGGTTCTGTTGAGCTTGGCGAGATACGAGTAGGCCCAGTGGTTGGGGTGAAGTTAACAATGTTGAATTAGCTTGAGGAGGTCTTGTTATGGGGCGAGTCTGGAAATTTGAAGTTTGGATGTTTTTAAAGGGCGAAAAAGTTCTTTTGATTGTGGTTTTGAATGAGCCAGGGTTTGCAGCATTAGTGAGGTGGCATACATCATAAGTTAGCACCTTGGATGGAGCGCGTCAGGAAGGCAGAGAGGGACTGGCTGGGGGGTGTTTGTTGGTAGCTTAAAGGGGTTTCGGTGGTATCTGTTTAAATTTTTGGAATGGCGGGTATGTTGGCGTTTAGAGTTTTTATTTTTTTTTTTTCAAGGGATTTTCTTAGACGAACTTCTTTACGTAGAGGGCTTTTTGCTGCAAGGGTGGGTGAGTACCTTTGAGTTGAGGCGGGTGGAGAGGTGTGGTAGTTGAACATTTCTTGAAGTCATGGCCGTTTTACCGCAGTTTGGCAGTACTTTTTCCCCTTTTAGGGACAGTCAGGCGTTGAGTGGTGATAGGGTAGGGGTTTCCGCATGGCGAGATGTGGGGGAAACGTTCGGGTTTATGTGCTTGGATGGATTGATGTACGAGATAGCTGGCCGTCAGACAATGTCTTTGTAGCCATATCGAGTTGGAGAAAGGTTTTGCTTGTCATTGTTTGAGGCGTTGGGGATTTGGTGATATGTTCAACGCGCCCAGGATTTTGTTTCCCCGATCGAGGTCTTGAGATCCCAGTCGAAAAGAAAATGAGGTTTGTCCCGCCGTTTGCGAAAGGAACGTTTTGCCAGCAAAAAAAGGTGAAGGGAGATGGTGAAAATGTCGGTCTTGGGGTTTTCAAGAAGTGTCGGCGTCAGCTTGGGCTTAAATCGTCAGTACGACGACGTGATGAGTCCTTCGTCGAGTGGATGGCCGTAAATTTATCTTAGGCAAGTCTTTACGCGGCAGCAAGGGCAAGCTTAGTCAGCATTTTTTACCCACTGTTGGTTTGACCTTCCCGGTTTGCAAAATCATGAAGGAGTAAGGCAGGCGCTGGTACGATGATTATAGGTTCCCCCCCCCACGGGGATGAAGGCATTCTTGAGGTGAGGAGCGACTGCGATTAGATTATGGTTTGAAGCACAGGTAAGGGACTGGGCTTTATAGTCGCGTGAAGGGGAAAAGTGTGCAGACGGGGGGATAGTCATGGTAGGCGGGATTCCCAGTGGAAGTGGTCCTTCCCAAATTGAGGGGGCTAGTTGAAAAAGTCGTGAAGAAGGTATGTAGATGTCCTGAATCGATACCATGTTGTTGCGTGCTGAAAAGTGGCAAGACAGGTATACAATACCGACAAGATGAAAGTTTAAAACACTTGTCAAATCGGTGTTGTAAATCCACCTCCCAAAGGCTGAGGGGCTGATTACTCATCTTTTGTATATTTGTTTTCTCTTTTTAATTATGTCAAGAATTTGTTTGATAAAACCCCGGATGGCGAAACGTTTACATTTAAAAATAACCCGATGTTGCACAGTGTCTTAACATTCATCTTGCGGTATTGTATACCTGCTTGCAAACTTGTCACACCTGCAAAACATCATGGTATCTTGATTCAGAGGACATCTCAGACCCTTCACCTGTCGCTTGTCACCCCAAATCCGATCATACAGTTGCTCTACACCCCAAGAAGCCTCTCTTGACCCCGTCGGGGTGTGAATTTTTCTACAAATGATATCCCTTTTTACAATGTTGTCGAATCGTGTGAAAATCAAGGCCCGTGAATGGGCAATAAATGCTCCCCGAAGTTAGCTTTAGCTACCCGTCGTTAGGACCTGCCTGCAGGGCAAATTTTTCGGCATCCCCTCTTGAAGACTCCCTTTATTTTCTCTGCAAGATGACCGGAAACATAAAACTAATGGACGACTCTTCAAAAGGACCCCCAAACACAAAAATTCACTCTATCCCCCTCCCATTCTTGAAGTCAAACGTTCGGTCTTTGTGAAAAAATGGAAATATCGTCACCCCCTTTTTTATAACACTGAAGACATTATTGAGGAACAAAACACCTGGGCCCCGGTTAGCAATCTCAAAAATCCCCCCGCCCCATCAATGCTAAAGATTACATTTCAGACATCCCTGGCTGCCCCAAACT
>NC_069438.1:15614145-15629164 GCF_026875155.1 Cherax quadricarinatus
TTGAGGGGGGGTGGGATGGTGGTGATGGTGGGGGTGATGAGGGTGGTGATGGTGGGGGTGATAGTGGTGATAGTGGTGGTGATGGTGGTGGTGATGATGGTAGTGGTGATGATGGTGGTGGTGGTGATGGTGGTGGTGGTGATGGTGGTGATGGTGGTGGTGTGATTGTGGTGGTGATGGTGGTGGTGATGGTGGTGGTGGAGGGTTGGTGATGGTGTTGGTGATCATGGTGGTGATGGGGTGGTGGTTGTGGTGAAGGTGGTGGTGTTTAGTGGTAGTGATGGTGGTTGTGATGGTGGTGGTGATGGTGGTGGTGAGGGTGGTGGTGATGGTTGTGGTGTTGGGGGTGGTGATGGAGGTGGTGATGGCGGTGGTGATAGCGGTGGAGATGGCGGTGGTGATGGTGGTGGTGATTGTGGGGGTGATGTTTTTAAATGGTGGTGGGGGTTTGATGGGGGTGATGGTGGTAGTGATGATGGTGGTTTGGTTGGGGGTGGAGGTGATGGTGGTGGTCATGGTGGTGGTGGGTGGTGGTGGTGATGGTGGTGGTGATGGCGGTGGTGGTGAGGGTTTGGTGATGGTGTTAGTGAGGGTGGTGATGGTTGAGGGTGATGGTGGGGGTGATAGTGGTGGTGATTGTGGTTGGTGATGGTGGTGGTCGTGGTGGGTGGCGGTGAAGGGAAGATTGTGGTGGTGATGGTAGTGATGGTGGTGATGGTGGTGGTAATGGTGGTTGTGGCGTGGTGGTGATGGTGTGGTGGTGTTGATGGTGGTGGTTAGTGTTGGTGATGCTGGTGGTGATGGTGGTGATGGGGGTGTTGATGGTGGTGATGGTGCTGGTGATGTTGTTGGTGATGGTGGTATTGGTGATGGTGGTGATGGTGGTGGTGTTGATGGTGGTGGTGTTGGGGTTGGTGGTGGTGGGGGATGGTGGTGGTGATGGTGGTGGTCATAGTGATGGTGATGGTGGTGGTGATGCTGGGGGTGGTGGGGGTGGTGATGGAGGTGGTGACGGCGGTGGGTGATGGGGGGTGGTGATGGCGGGGGTGATGGCGGTGGTGATTGTGGTGGTGATTGTTTGGCGATGGTTTTTCGTGGTGGTGGTGGGGTGATGGTGGTGGTGATGGTGGTGGTGATGGTGTTGGTGATGGTGGTGGTGATGGTGGTGATGGTGGTGGTGGTGATGGTGGTGATGGTGGTGGTGGTGATGGTGGTGGTGTTGGTGTTGGTGGTGGTGATGGTGGTGGTGATAGTGGTGGTGATGGTGGTGGTGTTGTGGTGGTGGTGGGGGGGGTGATAGAGGTGGTGATGGCGGTGGTGATAGCGGTGGTGATGGCGGTGGTGATTGTGGTGGTGATTGTTGTGGCGATGGTTTTGGGGGTGTGATGGAGGTGATGGTGATGGTGGTGGTGATGGTGTTGGTGATGGTGTGGTGATGGTGGTGATGATGGTGGTGTTGGCTGTGGTGGTGATGGTGGTGATGGTGGTGGTGATGGTGGTGGAGATGGTGGTGGTGATGGTGGTGGTGATGGTGGTGGTGATTGTGGTGATGGTTGTGGCATGCAAAGAGTACGTAACCTTTATTCGGCGCGTGGACACACCCTCATTTACAGGCTATCTCCCCCAACCAGCGAACCAGGTTGCTAAGAGTTGGTGATGGGGCCCCATCGTTCAACTAGTGACCAGGTTCTAGCCAATAAGAAGATGGTTTTGGCAATCGCAGAGGTTATGTGGATACCGCTCTCCTGTCTGCCCTTGTCATTCCCATTCTAGAGCTGGTTGAGCACGGTCTGCTATCTTGTGGCTTCTATTTCTGCCTTGCTTACCGTAGAGTCCCACTATACTTATTACTGTACATAGTGTACATATTGCTGTTCTAAATTGGGAAGGTTTAATATAAGTCTAAACTTTTTTGCTGTGTTTCTTTTGCTCCATTACACCTGGGATAACAGGCCTTTAAAATCCTAGGTTGTAATAGGGGTAGCCTGCGAGAGCTGGAGCTGGATTAGAGAAACGGTTGAGTTGGGGTGAAGCTTGAGCGGGAAACCTTTGTGTAGCTTGCTGTCTCGCTTCGCTTAAAAAATTTTTTGCGTGTCTTTTTGTTTAAAGTTCAGCCTTGCTATTGTGTGATCTTTCCCAACAGCTGGGTACTAGCTTGTTCAGTGTGCCCCGTTTCGCTAGGTCAATCTTGTGGGCAGTCGGTTTTGTTGTATGCGTATTCGGGAATCGAAACTGTGCTTTGCTAAGCGTGTTCTGAAAAAAAACGTGTTACTTTTGGGGTATTCGTATGTGAAATAGCGAAAAATTTTATGCCCCCTAGACGAGTCGGGACGCCTGGTGTCGGCATTACTTTGAAAACTTCCCCAAATTGTCCCTAAAAGCTTTGTTGGCAAAGCTCTTTCCCTTTTGGCACCCCCCCCTTTTAAACCCGCACTCTTCCCGCTGGGGCAACTGCGTTTAACTTTTTGGAAAAACCTTTTTTGAAAAAGGGGGAGGGCACATAAATACTCCTCCCTTACGGAGTTAAGGGAAAAAAACCCCCTATGTTCTCGCATGGGGAAGATGATAAAACCTAGGGAAAGCAAGTGGTCGTATTTTGCGCTGGGTTGTCTCAAAGGTGAATCGCGTCCTTGGAAACTTGGCGGAAAAAATTTCACGCGGGAGCAAACTGGGGAACAGGAGCATTCGCAAGGGAATTTTTTGATAGGGAAAGAGAAGGAGGCATTTTTTCGCATTCTGTAAACGTTTTTCCATTTTACAAAAAGCAGAAAAAGCTTTTTCCCCCGCTTCAATGGGGCCCGAAAAGGGCAATTTTTCGAAAGCTTCGAAATCAGGCTCGAGCCTTGAGGTGGCCGGAACAGCACTGGGCAGCTTTGGGTTTCCATACAGCATTATTGGGAAGGCCCGGGGAATTTTCCCCGTCGGTTTTTAAACTAAACGCTAAAATTCTCTGTTTTTAAAAATAGTGAAGACCACAGGTTGGGAGCATATACATGTACCCAAGCTAAATACGAAAAGACCCAAATTAAAAAAGGCGGAAAGCTTGGTCAATCCCGGGTGGACTTTTTTTAGAAAGAAAACCAAATTTTTTTCCAGCGGGTTTATAAAGCGAGGGGTGCCCTCTAATTTTGGGGAGCTGGTGCGCTTATTTTATTAAAAACTGTGAAGTTGTGGGCCCCGGGGTTTCCCGTGTCTTTTCTGCAGGATCGTGTTTTAAACCACGCATTGGAGGCAAAAGGTGGGTGATACCTTCGAAACAAAACCGCCCCTTTTCCCCGGCGGCCCCTTTCTCTTTTCAACAGTCTGGCGTGAGCGAGATCGCCCCAACTTTGGAAAGAATAAAAGTCCACCGGGGGGGAGAGCGTCAACTCATCCAACAAAGTCCCGGGTGAGCCACGCTTCTAAATTTTTTGGGGGCCCCCCTGCGGAGAGGAAAACTACTTATGGAGCTTCGACAACAAAAACCAGAGAGGCCCCCAGCCAGAACGACACCACTTGCAACTTTTTTTCCAAGGGGAGTAAAGGGAAAGCCTTTTCCCCGCTCCCAGGTGAAATTAAAGAGGTCACATCAGTTCCAACTGTTTCCCAAAAAACCAAAAACCCATGGGGAAAAATCTCTAATACCCTTTAGTAACATGCCCCCTGAGAAAAAAAAAAAAAGGTTTGGGCCCCTTATTATTGCAAAAGTCTTTTTTCCTTCGGGAAAACTCAAAAACCCAACTAAAATTTAAATCCCTTTTTGGGGGGAATACTGGGGGAAATTTTCCCCCACTTGTCAGAAAAAGGGAAAATTTTACCCCTTTCAGAGAAACTTTTTGAATTCCTCAGTTTTTTGGGAAAAGCATTTGGAGGAGTATAAAATTCTTTTTCCTTTTGCATAAAATTTATTTTACACGGCAAAATTACACGGGGTACTTAAAACTGAGGTGTCTAAAAAGGGAATTTCCCTTTAAAAATCCCATGTTATTATGGGTAAAAAACTTTATACTTTTTAGTTCGTGCCCGAACCATAATGATTAATGCTTCCCCCAGTTTTGGGCCCTTTAACTTGGGAAAACACCCCAAGGGGTTGGGCTGGAGAGAATTTTTCCAAACCTTGGACGCCCCCGACCCGGGAATAGCCACTTTGGGTTTATGAGACACACCGGGGCCGGATCTCGTAAATCAAGTGAACGACCCCGATAAACCCTTTCCTATTCCCAGGTTGCAGGTTTTTGCCAATGTCTCTTTTTTCCATGCCCGAGGGACTGCCCTTTCCCGGGGAGGAACAACAAAAGGCCCCTTCTTTAAAATTTCCTTTTTTTCGGGGCAGCCAGGGGTCACCCAGTCAAGAAAAGAATTTAAAAAATGATTTTTGGGTTGCATTTTGAGACTGGTAAAGAAGGGGGCCGGAAAATTATACGACGGGTTAGGGGTTCCCAAAACCAATATAGACCCAGATATTAATAAAGTTTTTTTAAATCCGCTTTAGGAGTCATTTGGGAATTAAAAAAAACCTTTTTTTGAATCAAAAAAGAATTTTTTTGGGGCCAAAAATTAAAGAAAGGGGAAAAAAAACATATTAGGTTTTCCCGAGAATGTCAGCAATTTTGGAAAACCTGGCCCATTTTTTTAAAACCTGCACCTCCCAACCCATACCTGCTGAGGGGCCCCCCCTTTTGCAGTTTTTAATTATGGGATTGTGTAGGTCCACAAACCTAAGTCAAAGCCCGGGAAAACCATTTTTTAAATTTACAATTAGGGAAAAAGAAACCCAGATATCCTGAAGAAAACCCCCAAATGCTTTGTATCAATACTAAAGCAAATTCAAAAAGTTTAAAAACAAAATTCTTTTCTTTTTTTGGCACCCTTTAAAAACTAAAAAAAAGTGACAAGGTACTAATTTTAAATTCCCAAACCCATTTAGGGAAGTAAAAACTGGGTTTTGGGGATAATTCAAAACTTATCCACTGCCTTTTTCCCCTCAGCCCCAAAAAGGCCCTTGGAAAGTTTCCACCAAACTTTAAAAAAAATTTTTTTGAAAGTTTTTGCATGCACTTTCCCAAAATTTTGGGATGAATCCCCTACCGTTGTTGCTGTTCTCAGAACGAGAGACGGTCAAGAGTCTACGGGTTTAGTCCTTTTGAGCTGATCTTTGGGCAAAATTGTACGAGGTCCTTTTCGGGTGCCAAGAGGATGGATGGGAGAAGACGTAAGCTCGCACTCTAAAACCCGTTTAAAGGTTTCCGGTGGCACGTGAGTTAGCCCAAAGGGTCCCCAAAAACAGCTCAAAGTAAAATGAAACAGAGGTATGACAGAAATGCAAAAATTCCGGCTCCTTCCATCCAGGAAACAAGGTGTTGGTCAGGAAAACCCATTTCCCGGCCACACCTTGAAAAAACGGGTTTTACGGGAAACCCAGGGAGATAGTAATTTGATTTCTGATTAAATTTTTGTGGGAGCTCCCCCTTGATAAGACCTCCAAAAAAAAAAAAACTTACCACATTAATCAAATCCGGCCCTTTTAACACCAGATAAAGTCTCAGTAAAAGACTCTGTCCCCTACCTCTGAGGACGACCTAATCTTTTCCCCTCTATATCTGAAATTTTTAATTTTTTAAAAATTTTAAATTCTGTCCCCCCCTCAAGGGGTCCCCAGCCCGTTAATTTGGGTGGGTTTCTGAAAAAACAAGAAACCAAATTTTAAATGAGTTCTACAATCAATCCTAATATTTTTTCGGATTGCCGAAAAAATGTACGTTAGGTTTTCCCTGATGTAGTTTGGGGAAAAAACTTAAACCAAAATTAAAAATTCCCCCCCCTACCCGAGGGTAATCCTGAAAAGCAAAGGCTACTTCAGAGGAAGTAGCTTCTTGTTAGAACATGGTTTAGGGGAGGGGTTTCTATCCATGGGCTTCAAAAAGGGCATCCCTTTGAAAAAAAGGCTTTTGGAGGGGTTTCCCTTTTGGGGGACAACTTTCCGGAAAGTGAACGAGGTTACAATTTTCGTTTCTTACCCCCCTTCCTCCCTCTGGATGAGTTAAAGGGGGTTTTTGGGTTTAAAGGTCTTTTTTGTCCAAATTTTTTATCTCCTTAAAGGTTACTTTTTGGTACCTTTAACAGATAAGGCGAAAGGGAAAACTCTGCCTTTGTAATTCCAGGAGGTCATTTTCATTTACAGTTTCCCCCTTTGGAATGAAAAAAATTTCCCCCCCTTTTTTCAGAAACTCATCCATCAGGGTTTTAAAGGATTGAAGGCAAAGGCAAACATACCTAGATGTATTTTTGTGGTGTTGATACTTGGGTTTAACACCTTCTTAACTTTAAAATCTTTTTTGAGACCTTTAAAGGTTTCCCCCAAATTTTAAAAGGGTTAATTTTCTAAATCTTCCTTTTTTGGCCCGGCCCCTGTCACTTTTTCCCAGGCCATGAAGTGGTAGTGGGAATGTTCACCTAAACTTGTAAAGTTCTTTCGATTTAAAAAATATCCATTCCTCATGATAGGAAATCTCTTCAACGTTTCCTAGGGTTTTTCGGGTTTTTTCAGAAAATTCTGTAAGAATTTTTCAAAATATTGTTGCCCTTTACCCCTCTTACCAGTCATAAAGTTCCCTTTATTTTGGGCTTCAATTGTAACACTGCTTTTAATAAAACAAAAAGTTTTTTGGGCTCTGCACCCATTCTCCCGTCTCCAGACTTCTCCCAAAAATTTTTCATTACAGGTTGTTGGGTTGAGGCTGGGGGTTTGGGGGGGTACTATTACAAATCGGGAACAAGGGCTGCAGCCAATCGAAAACCTTTTTTAGGGCCAAATTTTCCCGCCACATCAGGAGCTTACCCAACCCTTGAAAAAGAAGCCCTCGCGCTGGTACTGGGTTTGGAGCATTTCGATGTTTATGTGGGCCAGACATCGCAGGGGGTCACAGCACAGTGATCACAACCCGTTTGCTTCCCAAAACCATGAAGAATCCCCAACCCCAAGGGTTATGGTTGGGCACTTTAGGCTGCAGGGCCCCACAAATAAAAATTAAATATATTTCCGGGAAAGAAAATTTTGTTTTTTTGGCAGGGCTCTTTTTCAAGAGTCCCAGTTTTAAAATTTTTTTTTAGGTTTGGTTTTATTTTTTGGTAACCCCCCTTTTAAGCTCTTTTTTATCCCCTGAGTGGGGGGTTTTTTTTTTGTTTTTAAAGGGGGATAAAAGGGCTACCCGTCCGCTTGTATCTTGGACCTTGTTGGGCCCCCACGGGTGCTGTCCCCGCTCTGGTTTAGGGTTTGGCTTTTGGTCACTAGGAAAAACCCGGCTTAAACTAAGAGTTGGATGGGGGAGAGGGGTAGGCGGTTTTCCCTTATTTTTTTGCCATGGCGGGACGGTTACCACTGGGAGGGGGCCGCCAACCTGAGCCTTCTCGGGGGTGGGGGGGGTGGCATGCAAAGAGTACGTAACCCTTTTTTCGGGGCGTGGGCCCCCCCCTCAATTTTTTGGATATCTCCCCCAAACCCGCGAAAACCCGGGGTTTCCCAAGAGGGTTTGGGGATGGGGGGGCCCTCGTTCAACTATGACCCCCTTTAGCCAATGAAAGTTTTGGTTTTTTGGGAATCCCCAGAGGTTAGTGGAACCGCTCTCCCGTTTCCCTTGTCATTCCCATTCAAAAGCTGGGTTTAAACACGGTTGCTAAACTTGTGGCTTCTATTTTTGCCTTGCCTCCCTAGAGGTGCACTATACTTATTAAATGTTTTCATTGTGTACTATTTCTGTTTTAAATTGGGGGAAAGGGTAATAAATCTAAAATTTTTTTGCAGTGTTTTTTTTTGCCCCCATTACCCCCTGGGGAAAAACAGGCCTTTTAAATCCTAGGTTTTTTAAAAATGGGGGGTGGGTGGGGGTGGTCGTGGTGGTGGTGAATGGTGGTGGTGGTTTGGGGGTGGTCGGGTGATGGCGGGGGTGATGGTGGTTTGGTTTATGGTGGTGGTGGGGATGGGGGTGATGGAGGAGGTGTTTGGTTTGGGGAAAGGTGGTGGTAGTTTGGGGGTGAAGGTAAATGGTATGGTGTTGATGGTTGTAAAAGGTGGTGCTGATGGTGGTGGTTATGGGCCCGGGGGTGGGATGGGGGGGTAAAAGGTGGTGGGGTTCTGGTGGGGTGATGGGGGTGGTGAGATCGGGGTGAGGTGGGGGTGATTTGGTGGTGATGGTGGTGGTGGTGGTTAAAGGTGGTGGGGTGGGCGTGGGGATGGGGGTTTTGGGGTTTGGGGGTTTGATGGGGTTTGGTGGTGGTGTGGGGTTTTGGTGATGGGGTGGGATGGGTTTTGGTGTGGTGGTGGGATGGAAATGGAGATGGTGGGGATGGTGGTTTATGGTGATGGGGGGTGGTGATGGGCCGGGGGGGTGAAGGTGGGGGTCATGGTGGTGGGATGGTGGGGAGGGGTATGGTGGTGATGGTGGGGAGATGGTGGGGGTGGTGGTGATGGTGGGGGTGACAGTGGGGGTGGTGGTGATGGTGATGGTCGGATGGTGGTGATGGGGTGATGGGGGGGTGATGGGGGTGTTGGTGGTTATGGTAGTTGTGATGCGGTAGATTGTTTGTGGATGGTGGTTGGGGGTGCTGATGGTGGTGGTGATGGTGGTGGTATGGTGGTGTGAGGGGGTGTTGGTGGTGGTTTTGGGTGGTGAAGGGGGTGGTAAAGGGGTTGGTGCTGTGTGGGTGATTTGGTGGTGAGGTGGGGTGGTGGTGGGATAATGGGGGGTGATGGGTAGTGGTGGGGTTGGGGGTGATGGTGATGGTGATATTGGTGGCGATGGTGGTGGTGGTGAGGGTGGTGGTGAGGGTGGTTTTGATGGTGGTGGTAATAGTGATGGTGGGGGTGATAGTGGTGGTGTGGTGGTGATGGTGGTGAGGGTGTTGTTTTGCAGGTGATAGTGAGGGGGTGGGGGGTGTGGGGTGGTGATGGGGGTGTGGGGGTGGGTGGGGTGATGGGGGTGGTGTGGTGTGGGGGTGATGGTGGTGGTGGTGTGGTAGTGGTGAAGTTGTGGTGATGGTGAAGGGGGTATGGGGCGGTGAGTGGTGGTGAGGTGGTGGTAAAGGGGGTGATGGTGATGAGGTGGTGGTGAGGGGGGGGTGGTGGTGATGGTGGGGGTGGAGATGGGGTGGTGGGGGTAGTGGTGTGGTGGTGATGGGGGTGGAGATGGTGGTGTGATGGTGATGGTGATGGTGTGGTGGTTTGGTGGTGATGGTGGTGATGGTGGGGTTTAAAGGTAGTTGTGTCGGGTAGTTGTGATTGTAGTTATGGTGGGGGTTTAAGGTAGTTGTGATGCTGGTAGTTTGATTGTGTGATGGGGGTGGTGATGGTGGTGATGGTGGTGGGGTGGTGGTGAGGTGGTGGTGATAGGGGTGGGGGTGGGGGTGGTGATGGGGGTTTTTGGTGGTGGTGGGGGGTGATGGTGGGGTGAGGGTGGTGTGATGGTGTATGGTGGGGTTAAGGTGGTGGATGCGGTTTGTGTTGTAGTGTGGTTGGTGGTGAGGGTGGTGATGGGGGTGGTGATGGGGGTGGATGGTGGTGGTGGTAGTGGTGAGGTGGAGTGGTGATGGTATGAAGGTGGTGGTGAAGGGGGAGGTGGGGGGTGTGGGGGTGAAGGTCGGGTTTTTGGGGGTGGTGGGGGTGTGGTGGGGTGTTGGTAGGGGTGGGGGTGGGGGATGGTGGGGTGATGGTGATGGTATGGTGGTGGTGTGGTGGTGGTGGGGGGTGGTGCTGGTAGGGTGATAATGGGGTGATAGTGGTGGTATGGTGGGGGTGATGGTGGTGGTGAGGGGCGGGGTGGGGGTGGTGATGGGGGTGGTGATGGGGGTGTGACAGTGGTGATGGGGTGTGGTGATGGGTGGTGAGGTTTTGATAGTGGTGATAGTGGGGGTGGTGATGGGGGGGTGAGGGGGTGGTGTTGGGGGTGATGGAGGTGGTGATGGTGGTGGTGATGGTGGTGGTGGGGTGAGGTGGGGGTTTGCTAGTGGGGTGGTGATGGCGGTGGGGGGTGGTGATGGTGGGGGTAATGTATGGTGATATTGGTGTAGGTGTGGTGGGGGTGATGCGGGGTGATGGTGGTGGTGGTGATGGGAGGGTGGGTGGGAGTGGTGAAGTTGGGGTTTGGGGTGAAGGTGGTGAGGTGGGGGTGATGTGGTGGTGATGGTGGGGGTGTAGTGGTGATGGTGATGAGGGTGGGGGTGTGGCGGTGGTGGTGAGGTGGGGTGGAGATGGTGGGGGGATGGGGTAGTGGTGATGGGGTGTGGTGGGGGAGATGTGGGGGTGGTGATGGTGGGTGGTGATGGTGATGTTGGGGGTTTGGGGTGATGGTGGTGATGGGGGTGATGGTGGTTTTTAAGGTGTTGTGATGCTGGGGGTTGTGTTGTAGTGAGGGGGGTGATGGGGTGATGGTGGTGAGGGGTGGTGATGGTGGTGGTGTGGGGTGGGGGTGGTGGTGGGATGGGGTAAAGGTTTTTGTTTGGTGGTGGTGGGGAGGTGTTGGGGGTGAAGGGGGTGGTTTTGGTGTGGGGGTGGAGGTGATGGTGGTGGTGTGGTGGGGTGATGGTGTTGGTGGAGATGGTGGTGGTGATGGTGGTGGTGGTGATGGGGGTGATGATGGTGGTGGTGGTGATAGTGGTGATGGGGGGTGTGGTGGTGATACTGGTGATAGTGATGGTGGTGTGTGAGGGTTTTGCTGATGGAGGGGGTAGTGAGGGGTGGTAGGTGGTGGGGTAGTGGTGGTGATGGGGGTGATGGTGTGATGATGGTGTGGTGGTGGTGTTGGTGGTGGGGTGAGGTGGGGGGTTTGTGGGGGTGTGGGGTGGTGAGGGTTTTGGGGTGGTGAGGGTGGTGGTGGTGGGGGTGATGGTGGTGGTGAAGGTGGTGATGGTGGGGGATTGTGGTGAGGGGGGGTTTTGGTGGGGGTGATGGTGGTGATGGTGTTAGGATGGTGGGAGGGTGGGGTGATGGTGGTGGTGATAGTGGGGGTGATTGTGGTGATGGTGGTGGTGATGGGGGTGGTCGTGGTGGTGGAGGTGAGGGTAAAGAGGGTGGTGGTGAGGGTGGTGGTGAGGGTAGTGAGGGTGGTGATGGGGGGTTTGAGGGTGGTTGTGGCGATGGTGGTGGGGGTGATGTGGTGTTGATGTGGTGGTAATTTTGGTGATGCTGGGGTGATGGTTATAGTGGTGTTATGGGGTGTGGTGGGGGTGATGTTGGTGGGGTGGCGGTTTTGGGGTGATGGTGGAAAGGGATGGTGGTGATGGTGGTGGGGGGTGAGGGTGGTGATGGTGGTGGTGGTGATGGGGGGGGTGTTGGTGTTGGTGGGGGGTGGTGTGGGGGTGGTGATGGTGGTGGTGTAGTGGGGGTGATGGGGGTGGGATCTGGGTTGGTGGGGGGGGATGGGGGGGTGTGGGGGTGGTGATGGCGGTGGTGATTGTGGTGGTGTTTTGTTGTCGCGTGGTTTTCGGGTGTGGTGGGGGTGATGGTGGTGGTGTGGAGTGGTGATGGGGGTGGTTTTGGGGGGATGGCGGTGAGGATGGTGGTGATGGGGGGTGGTGATTTTTGGGATGGGGGTGGTGTGGTGGTGGTGTTGGTTTTTGGTGGTGGGGGTGATGGTGGTGGGATGGGGTGGTGATAGGGTGGTGATGGGGTGGTGATGCTGGTGGGGGGGGGTGGTGATGGAGGTGGTGATAAGGGTGGTGATAGCGGTGGGATGGGGGGGTGGTGATTTGGTGGATTTTTGTGGCGAGGGTTTTTGGTGGTGGGGGTTTGAGGTGATGGTGATGGTGGGGGTGATGGTGTTGGTGATGGTGGTGAGGTGGTGGTGAGGGTGGTGGTGTGGCGGTGGTGGTGAGGTGGTGGGGGTGATTTTGGGTGATGGTGGTGGGATAGTGGGGTGATGGTGGTGGTGTTTATTTGGTGTGGGAGGGCGGTGGTGTGGTGGTGGGTGGTGGTGATGGGGGTGTGGTGGTGGTGTAGTGGTGATGTGGTGGGTGATGGGGGTGGTGATGATGGTGGTGGTTGAGGTGGTGGGGTGATGTGGGGGTGGTGTGGGGTGATGGGGTGGGATTGGGGTGGTGAGGTGTGGTGTGGTGGTGGTGGTGATGGTGGGGGTGGTAATGGTGGAAAGGTGGTGGTGATGGGGGTGATGGTGGTGGTGTGAGGGTGGTGGGGGAGGATGGGGGGTGATGGTGGTGGTGAGGCTTTGGGATGGTGAGGGTGATGGGGGTGGGTGGTGGGGTGATGGGGTGGTGATGGTGGTGATGGGGGTGGGGTGGTGGTAGGTGGGGGGTGATGGTGGTGGTGTTGGTGGTGTTGATGGTGGGGGATGGTGGTGGTGATGGGATGGTATGGCGGTGGTGGTGGGGGTGATGGGGGGTATGGTTTTTTGTGGTGGTGTGTGGTGATGGTTGGGGTTTTTGGTTGTGGTGGAGGTGTTGGTGATGGGGTGGTGTGGTGGTGGTAATGGTGGTGGGGGTGGTGGTGGTGATGGTGGTGGTGATGGTGGGAGGTCGTGGTGATGGTGGAGGGATGGTTTGGGGGATGTGTGGTGAGGGGTGGTGAGGGTGGGGATGGTGGGGGTGTTTTTTGTCGTGATGGTGGTGGGAAATGATGGTTAGGGTGATGGTGGGGTGGGGGTTTTGGGTGATGGTGTTGGTGATCATGGGGTGATGGTGGGGGGGTTGTGATAGGTGGTGGTGTGGGGGTAGTGATGGTGGTGGTGAGGTGTTGGGGGTGGTGATGGTGGCGGTGATGGTGGTGGTGAGGTGGGGTATGCTGGTGGGTTGGGGGGTTGTGATGGGGGTGGTGTGGCGGTGGTGATGCGGGGGGAATGGGGTGGTGTGGTGGTGGTGTTTGGGGGTGATGGTGTTGAGGGGTGGTGGGGGTGAGGGTGGTGATGGTGGTAGTGAATGGTGGTGAGGGTTGTGGTGGAGGTGATGGTGGTGGTCATGGTGGTGGTGATGGGGGTAGTGATGGTGTTGGGATGGTGGTGGTGTTTTGGGGTGGTGGTGGTGGTGATGGTGGTGGTGATGGCGGGGGTGGTAAGGTGGTGATGGTGTTAGTGATGGGGGGTGATGGGGGAGGGTGGGGGGGTGATTGGTGGTGATTTGGGGGGGTGTGGGGTCGTCGGTGGTGGGGGTGAGGGTGAAGATGGGGGTGGTGATGGTATGGGGTGGTATGGGGGTGGGGGATGGTGGTTGGGCGATGTGGTGATGGTGATGGGGGTGTTGAGGTGGGGGTGGTTGGTGGAGTGGTGGTAGGTGGTGATGGGGGGTTTTTGATGGGGGTGAGGGTGGTGGTGAGTTGTTGGGATCCCGGTTTTGGGTGAGGGTGGTGAGGATGGTGGTGATGGTGGTGGGGTGAGGTGGTGAGGTGGGGGGGGTGATGGTGGTGGTTTTGGTGTTGGTGGGTGGGTTGGTGTTGTTGGTGGTGGTTGGTGGTGGTGTGGGGGTGGTCAAGTATGGTGATGGTGGTGGTGAGCTGGTGAGGGTGGGGGTGGGATGGAGGTGGGATGTCGGTGGTGATGGCGGTGGTGATGGCGGTGGTGATTGTGGTGGTGATTGTTGTGGCGATGGTTTTCGTGGTTTGGGTGGTGGAGGTGATGGTGGTGGTGATGGTGGTGGTGATGGTGTTGGTGATGGTGGTGGTGATGGTGGTGATGATGGTGGTGTTGGCTGTGGTGGTGATGGTGGTGATGGTGGTGTTGGTGATGGTGGTGATGGTGGTGGAGATGGTGGTGGTGATGGTGGTGGTGATTGTGGTGATGGTTGTGGCATGCAAAGAGTACGTAACCTTTATTCGGCGCGTGGACACACCCTCATTTACAGGCTATCTCCCCCAACCAGCGAACCAGGTTGCTAAGAGTTGGTTATGGGGCCCCATCGTTCAACTAGTGACCAGGTTCTAGCCAATAAGAAGATGGTTTTGGCAATCGCAGAGGTTATGTGGATACCGCTCTCCTGTCTGCCCTTGTCATTCCCATTCTAGAGCTGGTTGAGCACGGTCTGCTATCTTGTGGCTTCTATTTCTGCCTTGCTTACCGTAGAGTGCACTATACTTATTACTGTACATAGTGTACATATTGCTGTTCTAAATTGGTGAAGGATAACATAAGTCTAAACTTTTCCTGCTGTGTTTCTTTTGCTCCCATTACACCTGGGATAACAGGCCTTTGAAATCCTAGGTTGTAATATGGGTAGCCTGTCCTAGAGCTGGAGCTGGACTTAGAGAAACGGTTGGGCTTAGGGTGAAGCTTGTAGCAGGAACATTGTGTAGCTTGCTGTCTCGCTTCGCTTTACAAAAATTTTGCGTGTCAGTTGCTTTTTGATCAGCCTTGCATTTGTGTGATCGTTCAACAGCTCGCTACTAGCTTGTTCAGTGTGCTCGCTTCGCTACGGTCAATCTTGTGTGCAGTCGGCTTTGCTTGTATGCGTTTTTCTGGAATCGTACTGTGCATAGCTAAGCGTGTTCTGCAAATTAACGTGTTACGTTGGGGGTATTCGTACTGTGCATAGCGAATAACTTATGCCACCTAGACGAGTCAGACGCCCGGTGTCGGCATTACTTTGCATAACTTACCTAAATTGTCCCTACAGCGTTTGTTGGCAAATTGCTCGTTCCATTGGCATTCCCTATTTAAAAGCACTCTTACAGCTGCGCAACTGCGTTCACTTATTGTGACAAACTTATTGAAGAAGAGATGGGACATCAAACTCCTCCCCCTCTACGGGAGCTAAGGAAAAAACTCCTATGTTTTTCGCATGAGGGAAAATGATACACGGAGCAAAATGGTCAGTATAGTGCAGCTGGGTTGTCTCGAGGTGAATCAGCGTCCTTGGCACTTGAGCTGGCAAAAATCACGCTGGGCAAACTAGGGAACAGAGAGCATTCGCAAGGGAAGAATTTGATAGGGAAAGAGAAGAGGCAGTTTTCGCTTCTGTAAACGATTTCAGTTTACAAAAAGCGACAGCTTGTTCCCCCCTTCATGGGCCGAACCGAGCAATTTTTCGAAAGCTTGAAAATCAGGCT